>OX596235.1:12504878-13239878 GCA_951394345.1 Salicornia ramosissima
GGTCGTGGTGGTGTCGTGGTGGTTGTGGTCCAGTGGTGTGGTTTTCGAGGCTGTTGCCCAAGTTCAACTTTTAAGTTCTTGCTACTACTTGCTTGCTTGGTTAGTTACTGTAGTACCCTAGCTAGCTCTTTGTTATCATGATCAAGGGGAAAACTTGGTTAGTTACTACTTGCTTGCTTGTACACATGAGTTACTACTTGCTTAGAAAATGTTTCCTGAAGAAAATGTTTTTTTTGAAGTGATCAAGAGACTGGAAGGAGATTGTGAAAAATTGACCTGTAAAGCCAACTGTTTCCTAGGTATATTATCCTCTGTGCAATTCAGATTGGTTATTTCTGACTCCAAAAGGATATATATATGCAATCTGGGTTAAATCCGAACTCTTTGAACAATAATTAGGCAACTTCAAGCATAACTTACATACTTGATACTTCTATGTATCAATTCCATGAATTCAAACAATTTTCATTAATTGGAATATTAAATCACACCACATCCAACAAATCAATTTGGGCAAAATCTAGGGTTTATACTTGTGAGAATTTCGAAGCTTGAATTTCGAAACAAATTGTAATTTCAAAGGTGGCGCGAGGTAGTGTTGGAGTTGGCGTTGGTATTGGTGAGGCAAGGCAAGGAAACGAGGTGGTCGAAGGATTGGTGTTGGTTGAAGCGTGATGAGGCGAGGTAGTGGCTCTGTTCGAAGGGGGTGAGGTGGTCGAAGGATTGGTGTTGGTCGAAGCAATAGAAAAACATGTAATGAAAAGAAAGAGATACAGACAATGACAACATAATAAAGAAATAAACATTTGTTGCAACTTAATAACTCATAAAATTTCCTAAAATAGATAATATTGCAAATAATTTGATACGGAGGAAGTATACTGTTATAGCAAGTCATGTGTTTGGCTTGTGCATATTAATACTGTTCGCAAAGTTTTTTTTTTATTTTTTTTATTCATTGTTCACAAAATTAGTAAAGTTAGTTACTTTAGTTAATTAGTTAGAATTGCTTCTTGTTTCTTTATTCTTGTTGCAGTAGCTAATAATCTCAATGTATAAATACACTCTTGTTCTCTCTTGGATATGAACAAGATAACAACAGCTTCTCCTCCTCTCACTGTCTCTTTTCCGTCTCCCTGACCTCTGTTCACCATTGATGACTAACTAATAGCTTGGGCTACCTTAGCTATTACATGTACAAGTTTGAACTGTGTTACTCGAACTTGGGTACGTGTCCAAGTTTCCGACTCGGCTATTTTATGAAAATTTTCAGTGATTTTGGGCACACAAAATGAAGTGTCCTGTCCAAGAGTCATACACATATCCGAGTGTCGAGAATCCTACACAGGTACTTGAAGTAAAACGAACAAACCAAGTAACATAGAGTTTGACAAGCGTGCACTAGCCTTGGGTTTGGTTTACAGAGTTTCGGAACCCACAAAATCAAAACCTAAATCTCATTTTTATAGCTTGTTTGGTCCACAACACACAGATGGTGTGGTGGTGGTGCTAGATAAGTAATGATTTCTTCACATCCCTCATAGACCAAACATTGTCTTAAGGCTCCGTTTACTAGAGCGAAAAATGTTTTCCCTGAAAATACTTTTCCCCATTTTACATCGTTTACTTTGGGTGAAAATTAAAATGTAAAATTTGGGCTGAAAACTCATTTTACACCTTACTGAAAACATTTTCCCCCAAATTTGGGAGTAAAACGTATTTTCCATTCAAGTAAACATTGGAGAACTTCTATGAAAATGAGTTTTCCATTGTAAAATTTTTTTCATGGAAAATCATTTTACATCGAAAAATTTTTACACCCAAGTAAACGGACCCTAAAATGAAAATTTCCACAAATTACAGCAAAAACTAAAAAAACATGATTTTTGTTGAGGAATCTAGGATTAGTACATAAAACAATAATTTCCTATCATACTTTGAGACATACAAACACCTAATGAAAATGTAAAATCTAACCTTGTAGAGAAAAGGAATAGGGATATTCTTTCAAACTCTTCCATCAAAGCCATCAAGAAGGCCTGTCCACATACCCTTTACTGGTGGAAGCTGAGCAACAAAAGCGTTCCACGGTGGGTAACCAACTCCACTTCCTCGCACTCGACCATCCATGCGTAGTGACATGTACCTGTATATAATAAAATAAATGAAGCATATTAGTCTTGGAAATTTATTCGAAAGGAAACAAACAATGGAAACAAATCCGATCTCTTCCATTTTTTCTTCTTTTTTCCCTCCTATTTTCCATGGAAAAAAACAATGGAAAATTAATTTCTAATTTAAATTCCTCTGGAAACTGTTATCCGTGGAGAATCATTTTCCTTTAAAATTGTCTTCCATTAAAACAAACGGAGCCTAATTAGGACTTCCACTTTCAAGCAATGCCCAGTTTCCCAATGTGAGGAACAAGTTTTGTTTCGTTCCCACAATGGCATTTGCTATAATTTTGGGTGGAAATATGGTTATATATGTCCAACCAAGTAAAAATAGGGGTATTTTGAGAATATAATTTCAACAAAATTACAAAAATGCCATTTGATTTCTAGGTGAGAAACTAGGATTTTCCCCTAGTAGAATATAATATAGATCTTGGAAATTTTAGCAACATAGAGCATTGAGATTTCCTTAATTTTTTAGAAATTCTAATCTGTTCTAACTTCCAACACAGAGGAAACATAAGCAAGCTGTAACATGAAAGCTAAATTTTGCCATGAAAATCTGGCAGAAACTTACACTGGAGAATCAGATGACACATTTGCTAACTTCTTCTGTTCATCTAACCACCTGCATCAAAAAAAAAAAACCCCGTAAATTTTGAGATACCAAACGAGAGGAACAAGCAATCAGAGTTATTATAATTGATGAAAAAACAAGACACTTGCCTGGACCATTCAGTAACATCAAAAGGAAGCACTTGCCAAAGCTTCTTCCTTTTACTAGTCATTACTTTCATATCTTCACTCTCGTCAAACTCGAAAGTAGGAAGCTCTCCATCGGTAGCAAATGGAACCACAAGCACTCCTCGCTCCAAAAGGCCCTCGGTGAAAGGTTCACTATGCTTAAAGGACTCCATGATAAAAGAGCCGGGACCCGCAAGAATAACAAGCCGAGCTATTCCTCTTAACGAGCTAATTGGAATGGTGTTTTTGTCAACGACACGAACCTTAAGGTTAGAGAGAGTCTCTTCTCTTGAAAGTCTAGCAATTTGTGCATTGCTTGCTTTGTTGTCTCTACTATATAGAAACGCGAAGATAGAAACTGCAGCAACATCTATGCCAAGACCCTTGGCAATCTCAGGGACTTGAGCTGCTCTAGATGGATTTGCTAGGGCACCAATGAGTTGTGATAGGGCTATTAAACCACCCAAACCTCCACTCGCCATGAAAGCAAGGTAAAAGAACATTCGAAGAGAGCGGAAAGGGGAAAGAACTTCACTCCTTATCTTGGCTGTAGAACTGAAGAACAAATAAAATCATGAATACAGGGAAGCCATACTTGGAAATCACAACCTGATAAGAAAAGCATTAAGCAAGTTAGAGAGGAAACAAGTAGCCAATTTCAGCAACACCATTAGAAAGACATGTATATCAAAGCAGAATTCCACATCTTCACAACATAAATTGTAATGAATCAAATATTAAGATAAGGGCAATTTATGTATTTTATAATAATCTAAATATTAGGAGCTTCTAGAGGTCAAAGTAGTTAGCTAGGTTTTCTATATATACAGACCTAAGGAGAATGAAAGAGGGTATGCTGAATATTATGGAGAGTTTTTTTGGTTTTCTTAGGAGACATTCAAGCCTCTCGAAAAAGCTTGATTAGGGAGAGTCTCCACCTCTCGAATGTGGATTATCTTGTTATTTTCACAGTTCATCTTAGTTATTAATACTCCCTCCGTAACATATTAATGGCAACGATTAGACATTTTCCCTCTCTACTTTATGTCAAATCGTTGCCATTAATATGTTACAGAGGGAGTACATAATTTCAACTTCATCTTTTCCTTATCTTCGTATAAGCAGTACAATATTCTGTACTGTTGTGGGTTGTTCTGTGAGTATTGGCAGGGGCGGATCTAGAAATTTTTTAATGGTAGGTCACCAAAATCAATCAAAAATATTAAAGCATCAACAAAAAAAATATTTTAAAGAATAAAGACTAATAATCCTCTAAATTACTACCATTGTTCTACCCTCTTTGAATGGATATTCATACTTCCTCCGTTTTTTTTAGTTATGACACTTTTAGAATGTATGTGAGAGATAAAATATTAAAGTGTAATAACTAAAAAAACGGAGGAAGTATTTTAAAATCAATTTATGATAGCACTAACTTTCTAAAAAATAAAAAAAAAAAACAATAATTAAACCAATTAGGCAACTTGTATGGAGGAAAAAAAATCTCAAAGTTAAAGGAACTTGAAATTTCAAATTCATTTTCCACCCAAAATTAAAGAAAAAAACAAAAGTAAATGATGCAAATATCACTAGAGACTTGAGAGTAGATGAGGCCTAGCAGGAGGTTTGCAATTACGTCTTTCTCACAACGCAAGAAACAATGGAGGCTAAGGATTTTTGTTTTAGGGATTTTTGTTTGAATGGGAGCTTTATCATTTTATTTCTTCAAGCCCAAAAATATAAAGTAATTGAAATAGTTAGCAGGCAGATTCGAACTGTTGACCTATTATGTGTGCAGTGCGCATATCTATTCTTCAAAATAATGACCACTGAGCTGCAGTGCCTTAGGCTTATTAATTGAACTTCATTTTGTTTTTAAAGAATGGGTGGGCACGTGACCCACCAGGCACTAAGGTGGGTCCGCCAATGAGTGTTGGTTGTGGTCAGGTCAGTCCATAACATAACTGTAGTCCTAAATGATTATTGGAAATGGTTTTCAGGTATACACCTCAAGATGTTAAGACGTTATAGTATAGCACATTTTTCTTCACTCATCTACCACAGAAACGAAGCAGGAAGTTTGGAAATTGTAATGTAACAGGATGACAATTCAACCAACTTTCTCTACCAGTCAACAAATATCCAAGAAATATGAGCAAGAAAAAGTAATAAGGTTCAGTAGCCAGTGTTACAAAATTCGCCTTTTAGTTTGCCAAAATGTGCCAAATAGCCCAAAACCAACCATAGTTTGATTTTTTGGGATGACAATTAGTAAGCACTTTTATGTAACACTGGTAGAGATATAAGAATTTAAAAAGTGAAACATAGCATGACAATCCACCTCAATCACTTAAAATAGACCCACAATCAAATGTGGCATACAAAGTACTATTTGACTTTTTCGTTGAACCAATGAATGCATAGTCACATCTCAAAATGTCAACAATGAATATTTTTTGACATAGATACTTTAGAAGCTTTGATTAGCTTTCAATCATGTACCACAACACCCAGTTAAAATTTTAGCAGAGAAAAGGTACCATTTCAGAGAATTTTCACACCTCTACTATCCAAATATACATAAGTAGAATGTTGTCAATACCCAATTATAACTTTTTGAAGCAAGGAAAAAGCTAAGGGGCATTCCTTATCTTTTGTTTGGTTAACGTAGGAATTAAATTTCTACGAAAAATATTTCTTCATAGGAAATTAATTTCCTTGGAATCGGCATGGTCTTGTTTGATTCAACTAAGACATTCATACTTCCTAGGAAATGAAATCAACATGAGATTTGTGATAAAACATTGAGGCTTTGTTCTTTTCGCGGGATTACAATATCAATCCAATCCAATTCATTCTAATCTATTCCAATAAAATCACATCACTTCAATACATTCAAATCCATTCCAATCCAATCTCATCCCTTCAAACTATTCTAATTCATTTTATTCCTTGAAAGTAATTATTTTTATTTTTTTTGGAAAATAAACGAATTTTATTGCTCCAAACAACAGAATTGCAACACATCAAACCAAGCCAAACTAAGGGAAGACAACCCTACAATTAATTACTTTTTTTTGTTTATCAAACTCTTGGAATTAAAAACAAATATAACTATGTTTGCATCACTAATAAAAAGGTTACAATTCAAAATTATCAAATATGAATACGATGTGATGTGTTATCTAACATCTTTGGTACATAAAATAATAATGTGTAAAATCATAGTTGGAAAATCACAAATTTTCAATGGGAAAATTATATGGGAAATGTTTTTAATAACCATGTTCAATCTCCAAACTAGTAAAACATTACCATTCTTCCTACATTTTACAATAATTGATAAATTTTGCAATTTTTTCCTCATAAAGGTTAATTAGTTCGAATAAGGTTTAAATTTTAATTGATTATAATCCAATGCAATTCAATTCAATCCATTTCAATCTCATTCTAATCCATTCCAATCCATTTCGATTTTAATCCCACCAATCCATTCTAATCAATTTTAATCCAATCCAATCCAATTTAATCCCGCGAATAGGACACACCCTGAGAGGATGGATAAGCCACTACACAGGTTTTATTCAAATTTCAGCTCCCAAGGAAGTTCGGTCTCCCCTATTACATAAATTTCCTGCCAACCAAACAACTTCACAAACATCTTATTCTTAGTAAGTCTCACTTTCTCTGTTACTATCACTTCTCACTCATTACATTGATTAGGGTTTATGCTTAAATAACAGTTTTTAGGCTAAATGTTTTGTCTTTTAAACCGGATTATTTTAATTGTGCTCCCAAAATGTAACCTTACCCCATACATGTCAACTATTGGTCTAAAAGCTGCCTATTAAGCTTTAAATTCTCATTAATGTTATAAACTAGAGAAAATAGGAACATTGGGATAGTAATTGTTAAAGTACCGTCTCAACCAAAAGATTAAGCTAATAGTTGAGGCCCAGAAATATAATTATATACTCTATCACTCTCCCTCACGTGAAAGGCCTTTTAAGCTTGAAATGTAGATGCAGCACAGCTCCATCATACCCGGTGCGAATTAATTCCACATAGAAATGAGAGGGCGGAGAATTTCAAACCCGTCACCTTTTTGTCACATTGGCTTTCATACCACATCTCAACCAAAATCTTAAGCTGATAGTTGAAGCACATCAATATGTTATATACTCTATCATTAACTCTAAAAAACTTTGATATCAAATGATAATTTTCAAGGATCTTCCTAAGATAAATAAGCATTTAATATATTTCACATATAAATTTTGGAATTCATCCTAAAGCTTAATCTAGATTTTCTATAATTATATTTTTGTTTCACTTGATTTTGGTCATATGAATAGTTCATTCTTGACCATTTCAAATTCCCCCATTACCCACAAAATAAATCAACCTTCCCTCCACTCCAAAACACTAAACAATCAATCAGTCAATCAAAATTAAGAGCATAATATTAAAATTGACAATGTTAAAACTACTCAAAATCAACACCATCATCACATTTCAACACAAATGCAATAAACAAGAAAATGAGCCCCAAAAAAAACCTGATATCATTTGGAGAATTGGAGGGTTTATTCGCTGCAGAGCAGGTAAAAGTAGGGGAAGAAAAGCTTCTTCTTTTACACACATGACCATAAATAGAGGGAGAAACTTTCCCACTACACAAAAAATGAGGAGAAATTTTGAAAGATTTGTTGTTGCTTGTTTGAGGAGATAATCTGTGGGGTGCCCATCTCAGAAAGAGAGCAACTTGGGCCATGGAAGCCATGAATATATCAAGTGAAAGATGGAGGTGAAGTACATGAGCAAGGAAGAACTGAAGAAGCAGCTACTTAAAATCAAACAGTTTGAGGTAAGATTTGCATATAGTTAGCGTTTTCTTTTCTCAATAATAGCAAGATTGAGGCTGAAAATGGGCAACATTTTGATGACTACAATCTTGCCACGGTGTCCTTTGTTCATGCTATTAGGAAATGTTTTCTTACTTAGGAATTAGCATGATCCTAAAAATCGATCCGACCTGAAATAGTGTGTTTTGACAAAAAAAAATGATAATTTGAAATTGTTTTAAACTCGTTAAATACAAATTATTTTTAACTCAACCTACTCTCATTCCAACCCGAAAATCATTATTAATTTATTAAACTTACGATATTATGGAAAATTTTAGGCAAAAACACTCCCTACTATTAATACTTTACATTTAATATTTTTTATTGGACCACAACATTAATTATTTGCCATAAATTGGCAATTAATGAATACATTTCTTATAATTTGTACTTTTTAGAAAATTTAAAATACATTTTAGTACATATATTGCCTTCAAACATGAAAAATTAAAGAGCATTATAAAATTTCTCAACCCTCTGGGTCAACCCGAACCCGAAGAATTTGAGTTATAAAAAGCTAATACCGTCCCGAACCCATTGACATTTGACCCGTTACAACCCAAACCAACAACTATTTTACACCAACCTTACCCGTTTAACAGATCTACATGAAATAAATCAGATTGGATCGGAATGAAATGGATGAGTGGGATTAGAATGGATTGGAATGAAGGGATTATAATCAATTCGAATTGATTGAAGGGATGAGATTAGATTGGAATTGATTAAAATGAATTTGAACGAATTTAGTGGATTAAAATGGATTGAATTAGATTGACATTGTAATCCTTCGAAGACAACACAACCTTAGTCTCTCCTTAATTCCCAGTAATTACTCTCTCTATCTTTTTTTACTTGCTAAATTTTTCTTATTTGGATATTTCAATTTACTTGCTACATTTTCTTTTTTGATATATGAGGCTCACTTAATTTCTACTTATTCTAACACTATTTTTGTCATTTATCTTCTTTATTCAACCTCTTTTACCCCATTTTTTGTCATCTTCTTCATAAATATCTCCACTTTTTAATGTTTTCTACCACTTCACATGTTTCCCCTAAAAAATTGTGCTAGATGGAATGTAGCAAGTAATTAAGGAAGGAGAAAATAATATTTGTTTGGTTCATTTAGTAAATAACTTTTTGAAAAATTTGCCACTAACCACCTAATAAGTACCAAAAGTTGTGAACAACTACCATAATTTTTTTTTTTTAAAATTTAACTACCAATTAAGTGCCAAAAAGTTGCAAACTACCACCCATTTTTAACACCGTTAACTTAAATCACAATTAAACCTTAATTAAACCACTTAGATCTTAATTAATCTTAATTAAACCTTAATTAATCTTAATTAACACTTTTTATTAAAAAAAAATAGAAAAATAAAAAGAAAATCTGGAAAATCTGGGGGAGGGGGAGGGGTGGTTGAGGGTTTTTTTTTTCTAATTTTCCAGATTTTTTTTCTTTTTTTAAATAAAAAGTGTTAATTAAGATTAATTAAGGTCTAATTAAGACTTAAGTGGCTTAATTAAGGTTTAATTGTGATTTAAGTTAACGATGTTAAAAATGGGTGGTGGTTTGCAACTTTTTTGCGCTTAATTGGTAGTTAAATTTAATTAAAAAAAAAAGATGGTAGTTGTTCACAACTTTTGGTACTTATTAGGTGGTTAGTGGCAAAATTTTCTAACTTTTTATAGGAATTTCATGTGGTTTTTTTGCTCGATTTTTCAGGGAATCAAAAAAATTGTTTGTGGTTGATTGGGAAATATAGATTTCCCATAGAAATTTCAACTCACTAAGATTAGTAAAAAATTTCTACCATTTTATGTGAAAAAAAAATCTTATCACTATTAAAAAAAATTGTTATTTGTAATCCCCTATTTGATTATTGGTATCGTGCCCTATTGAAAATGATTTAAATACCTCATCTTATTTGTATCGTGCCTAAATTATAACGGTACAAATAGTGTAATATTTGTATTGTGCTTTAATTTATACACGATATAAATAACAATTATTTGTATATATTGTGCCTTATTGGGCATCATACATATACAAATGGTCAAGTGGATTTTCTTCGAATTTTGTGTAACATAAATTCTGGAAAATATTTTTTTTATTGCACCCTAAAATAATTATAAGCTATGATACATGGATACCAGGTATCCATGAAATAAAATGATACCATGGCATTTTGGTAATTAAAGTAAACTTTTTTTTTATCTTCTCAACACTCTCTCCACTAGATCCACCCACTAGACTCACCCACCCACCCCCCAGACCCACCCACCAACTAGACCCTAAACCCACCAGACCCACACACCCACCCAGACCCACCCACCCACTAGACCCTAAACCCACCCACTAGACCCTAAACCCACTAGACCCACCCACCCACTAGACCCTAAACCTAGTCGAACCCCCAACCCCAACCCCCAACCCAGTCGAACCCAACCCAGACCCCAACCCCCAACCCAGTCGAACCCCACCCAGCCCCCCACCACTAGACCCACCCAGCCTCGAACCCCCCCAACACACATGAGTCGAACCTAGACCCACCCACCTACCCGAACCCAGTCGAACCCCCAACCCAACCCTAAAACCCAACCCCAACCCCAACCCCCAACCCAGTCAAACCCCCAACCCAACCCCCCACCACTAGACCCACCCAGCCTCGAACCCCCCAACCCAACCCTCACCACTAGACCCACCCAGCCTCGAACCCCCCCAATTGAACCACCGCCAACCCCACCCCTCACCAAAACCCAATCAGAAAGAAAGAAAGAGAGAGAGAAATAGAAAGGGCGGTAGGAGTGGTGGAGAGAGAGTGAGGAGGGGCGGGGAGGGAGGAGGGGCGGGGAGGAGTCGTGGGGAGGAGAGAGAGGGAGTAAAGGAAGAGAGGGGAGGAGTCGTGGGGAGGAGAGAGAAAGGAGGAGAGAGAGGGAGTAAAGGAGGAGAGAGGGGGAGTAAAGGAAGAGAGAGGGGAAGTAGAAAGAGAGCAGTTTTTTTTTTTTTGCAAATTGCCCTTACTTTTTGCTAGATTTACAATACCTGCCATGGTATCAATTAGATTTGTGGATACCTGGTATCCACAAATCATTTCTCAATAATTAAAGAGCGATACAAATATAGTTATCGTGCACGATACAAAAACATTGGGTTCCAAAATTTTCACTTCCCTCTTAAAAACAATGCAAATAGAGTAGTTATTTGTAATTGTTGAAATTGTATCAGTTTAGGCACGATGTTAATAGCCTAAAAAGGCACGTTACAAACAATGATTTTTTCACTAGTGTCATTATGTCAACCAAACAATACAATATATCATCACTTCTTAGGAAATTTTCTTTTTTTTTTATTTTTATGTCAACCAAACATGCTAATTTTTCATATTTTTCCTTTTTTTTTATTAAGTTAAAGTTATTAAGCCTCGGCCGGAAAAGCTAATTGTTTAGAGCAGAAATATCCATCTGGCATTGCTAAGGGGTTGATCGGATACATAAGTGACTTTGTTATTGATGAGAAATGAACATCGTACTTCAATGATGCGAGTAAATCTTTTGTGTCAGTGTAGTTTCTCATCTCCTTGAATTTTTTTGGCAACGATCATTATTAAAAATATAATGACATTCATTCTTTAACTCACGTCTAGTATGTGATGCCACATAAGCAACCCTAATTGAGTGTCACCTCAGCCCAAAAAAAAATCATAAGAAATTAAAAAGATTCAAAAACTCCTTCATCTTCTACTATTAGTTGTAGTGAAGGGGTGAACGGGACCGGGTACCCGATCTATTTTGGGGTACCCGGACCCAGATACAAGCAGGTCCCAAAATTTGGAACCAAAGTCGGACCCAACTCAACCGGTTCCTAGATTTTGGGACCCAGTCTTGGAACTGGCGGAACCGGGTCTAGGATTGGGTACCTAATTCGTGTAATTTGTAAAATAATATAGCACTACTTTGCTAACTGCGGTTGGGATTGGGTACCCATTTGTGTAATTTAAAAATAATGTAGTATACTTTACTAATTACGACAAGCAATTTCACTTGAACAATTAGTTGAGCTTTTTATGGGTTAAGGAATTACAATAAAATAAGTTAAATACGGTCCTACACTATGGGTACCTAGAGCGAGACCCGAATCCAACAAGGTACCCAAAATCGGACCCGGTTCCACCGGATACTCACTGTGTACTGGTTCCCCAATTTTACTACCCAGATCCGGGACCGTCTTCAACCGAGTCCTCTTCTTTAGACCCAAGACCAGACCCAGTTACACCGGTTCCGTGTTCGGACCCACCAGTTCCAGACCAAGACCAGGTCCAAAGTCGGGTACCCGATTTTGTTGTTCACCCCTATTTTGTATATCCATGTAAACAATGACCCTTCATATTTCATTTTCATGTCAATTATGAAAGCAGTCATTACTTGTTCATTACTGTTGCTCTTTATTTATATCTGTACAGATTTCACGTTTTTGTTTTTCACAGATTTGAAACCCTTAACTTGGTATGCCTTTCTAGCTTTCATAGTTTATTTTTTCCATGGAAATTTCCCCTTTTTTTACATTTTCACTCCATTACAATAGCAACTCAGCGAATTTCGGGTCAAAAGACTAGTTATAGACCTTATAGTTACTTAGTTAGTAAAGATGTTTTGGTATAAAACAAAATCATTCTTTGATTATGCACTTGAATAGAAGCGATCTTGTTATTATAGTATGCGAATTTCACTGGTCTTTGAATATTGTTAATATTGTTTGACTTAGCATCATTGATCAATATTAAATTTTGTATGCCAAAGTGAAATCAAAACTAGTATTTCTTAATATAGATACTGTGATTTTCTTATATAAGGAATGAAAAGTCGGTTAATCTCTTTTATAAACATCGTTATGGATGATTAAGGAAATATTTGGATCACAAGTGGTGGAACCGACAAGTCATTGTATGGTGATGATGTTCTTAATTATAAGTTAGCTAAGTAATCAGTTGCTTGATTAACTTCCTTGTATATATGATTAATTACATAATCAAATTTATTAAGCTCTAGTCTAATTGGGTGTCTTGGATTAAGTTATGAATTTTACAAGGAATTTGACAAATTTGTCGAACTAAATGAATAGCAGCTAAATTATCTACTATTTTGATTTTATGGATACCCTAAGATGTAGTATTTTTAACTCCTCCTCTAAGCACAAAAGTTTATGTGCATAAAATAGAATTATTGGAGTGAATGCTTTTTTATCATGAAATTATAGTTTTCCATTTTGGTCTTTAATTATGAAGCCATTTGTTGTACTCTGGACAAAATATTTGGATCCAACAAAGTTAAGTTTAAAATATTATGCTACGCTGGAGGGGAGTCCAACTGGTATCGAATTTGTCATTTTATGAATTCGACTTATTATTAGGGGTTTTTTTTTTAACTAATTTCATCATCAATTTGATTATTCCAATGTTTAAGTTAGAATTTGAAGGGTGACTTTGGTGAATTACACTTCTTGTTTCGTTTCTAAACAATACTATCAAATTATGCGCAAACTAAATAAAACATCGGATTATGGTTAGTAATGAAAATAAATAATCCTATTTTTAGCTTTGATTTCACAAAAATTATTAATGAGTAAGGATCCTCTCCATTTCTCAAAGGAAATAGATGGTCAAAATCTTAGGTAAGGAAATGAAGGGTAAGAAATTGAGAGGATCCTAATTCGGATAGCAAGTATTATAGTTAAATGAAGATCAGTGATGTTTATGAAGACATTATTTTTTTTGGAAACACAGTAAAAAAGTAGGTGTCCGAATTGAATGTTTCAAAATGTTGGTTGCTGCTAATTAAATTACATATGTCTAGTCTTTAGAGGGAAGAGCATCTACACAAATTTTCCATAAGAAATTGGTTGCATAGTACAAGTAGTTCTTTATTTTTATTTTATTTTTATATTTTAATGCTTTAATTTTTTTATGTTCTTTGTTATTATTATGCCCATTCAAACTAGTATGTTCTGTTTGTATTTATGCATTGTAATAATAACTTATTATGTTTTTAATATGCTTTGTATGCCAATGTGATTAGAATTGTTTAAAACTACGTCAAAATCGAAGGGATCACTTAGCTAAAACATGTCATAAATTCTCACATGCATCAAAATTTTAAATTAAAATAGCATGCAATTGTTATCTATATGTGTAATTAGATTATGTTTGAAATTAAGGAATTTAGAAAGTAAAAGTAAGAAAATCATCCTAAATCCTGATCTCCCGGTCCATGAAATCTCGAATTTGAAATCATAGGACATGGGACCGTTCCGATGAAGGAAAAATCCCCTACACGCATGGTGCAACATTAAATTAGCTAATAAAGACTTTGATTATTAGTTTGGAAGTTTTTTTTTTTTTTTTTTAAGGGGTGATTAATTAGTTTGGAAGTTAAATTATACATTTTGTAATGTTTAACATTTACCAAAGTATGAATTTGATAATAAATACACCAATTTTACATGAATGAATAAAAAATACTCAAGTACATAGGTAGCAAAAAGTATAAGAAAATTATAGCACTTTATTATTGATAATAATAATAATATATTGCCATGAATGGCTTATTCATACATGTGTACATTAATAACAAGGTTCTATATCTAAACAAGTATTAATTATAAGTTTAACAAACATATACTTTATGACAAGCTTATAAGTAATAACTTAAATCGTTATGACAACGTTTATGGAGTAAGATCGTCTATATTATGATGGTTGCCTCTACCTCTATTAATTCCTCCTCCACCACCACCGCCACCACCTGCCCCAATGCCTCCACCACCACCAACACCACCTCCAGCACCTATGCTACCACCAGCCCCGATACCACCTCGAGCACCTACTCCACCACCAGCCCCAACGCCACCTCCTGCTCCACCCCCTACACCACCTCCCCCTCCTCCGCCACCACCTCCTCTACCACCCCCTTCTCCTCCGCCACCACCACCCCCTCTCCCAGCCCCTCCTCTTTGTCCTCCACCCCTTCCTCCAATACCAATACCTCCACCAGCTCCACCTCCAAGACCACCGCCTACACCACCACCTCCACCTCCTCCGATTCCGCCTCCAGCACCAATACCTCCTCCACCACCACCACCAACACGTCCTCCACCGCCTGCACCAACACCACCTCCTAAACCACCGCCTCCACCAGCACCTCCTCCACCACCAATACCTACGCCACCGCTACCACCTCCTCTACCTCTTCCACCTCCACTTCCACCAACTCCACCTCCAGCACCAATACCTCCACCCCCACCCGCACCAACACCTCCTCCTAAACCACCACCTGCACCAAGACCTCCACCAGCACCAGCCCCTCCTCCACCACCAACACCTCCTCCTAAACCACCACCGGCACCAAGGCCTCCACCAGCACCGACCCCTCCTCCACCACCAATACCTCCGCCACCACTACCGCCTCCTCCACCTCTTCCGCCTCCACGTCCACTAACTCCACCTCCACCTCCTATTCCCCCACCAGCACCAACACCTCCCCCACTACCAATGCCTCCGCCTCCTCTTCCTCCACCACCGCCTCCTCTTCCTCCACCACCACCACCTTCCTTTCTTCCTCCACCACCACCACCTCCTCCTACTCCAACACCTCCACCAGCTCCACCACCACCTACTCCACCACCTCCTACACCGCCACCTCCTCCAATTCCGCCACCAGTGCCAACACCTCCACCACCACCTCCAACACCAAAACCTCCACCACCACCTCCTTCACCTACATAACCACATCCATTCTTTTGCTCGTCGGCACAAACTCGTGCATGAGCTTGTGCATAGCCCTTCTCTGCATTTTCATTTCTTAATATAATATCTTCCTTATAAGGTCTCCCTTGTACTAATCCTATAAACAAAAAATGCATAAGCAATAGTGCAACAAACATTTCAAGACACAATGAAGACCTTCCCATTGCTATTTCTTGAGGGGGAAAAAACACACTTCAAAGTAGTGAAGTGCTTAGTATTTCAATATAATAGGTAAGGTTTCTTTTTTTCTTATGCCCTCAATCTCTTTGAACTTATTATTGTAAAAGTGACAAACTACACATAATAGGTAAGCTTAGTGTGACGTTAGTTTGCTACACATGAGCTTCCTATTTATAGGGTCAATGAGTTGAGGATCAAGTATGAACATGCATGAGTATGTGCAAAGTTTTGAGGAGGCACGTGTTACTCAATTCTTAAGTAACTAGATTGAAAATATAATTTCAACCATATATAGTGCGTATTTGTTAAAATACATAAACCCCCCATATTATGTGCTACGCACTAAGCTAATAAGTGGGAAACTAGGTACATGTTAATATGTTATAGTAACTAAAAATTAGCCATTTTAAAAATTAATAGTGGTATTGTATATATGCACTAAATTAAAAAGTGGTAATTCTTTTTTGAAGGAGGTTTTAGAATTTACCATGTGTACATGACGAAGATTCTAGTGGTAGGTTTCCCCCCATAAACTAAAAATATACTACTCCTCCCTATGAATGTAATAATGTATAATGGAATATAGATAAGTTATGTTAAACATTTTCAACGATGTCCACTTTCCTTGGTGATAGACTTAGGAAAATATTAAGGTGGTGGTATGTTTTTTTAGATTTTTTATACTTTACAGGTGTGTATTTGTTAGGGTGGAGCTGAGCTAGGAATATAGAAATTTCTTGCAAAATCTTTTAATTCTGTTCTTTGGAACACAAATTTTAAGAAAAGACCATTTAATTTTTGCATTTAACACAATGTGATAAAACTAGCTACAGGCTAAGGGAATAGATAAAGCATTGAGATCTACATTGTAACTATTCATATATTATTTTCAAAAAAAATAATATATATATATATATATATATAGCCAAAGAGATTTGAACCTAGGACTTCTAAAGTGTGAAGACGTTTTCCTTACCATTAGTTTATTCAAATATATTTTGTTTATATTAAAACAATAAGATAATATATCATTTAATTATGTCATTTGGTTTTAAGGACATTTGTTATTGCCCACTCCGCACAGGCCTAGTTTCGCCCATGATATATATATATTGGATTCCGTATTAATTTCAAGTGAAAAGACATGAATTCAATTTCTTAAATTGAAATGCTACATTCAGATGACAATTATTTGTTTATTTTGTTTTTAGAATATTAAATGACATGATTTTATTAAGTATTTGAAATATACATTATTTATTCATTAAAAATTTAGATCGAGAATTGGGCCAAATCCAATTCTTTTTTTTTTTTACTTGTCATACATGTAATTTGGCTCAATTCCATCATTTCAAATGAAATATTTGTATTCAAACATAGCATAAAGTAAATTGAATTAAATTCAACTTGATTGAATCGAATTGAATTAAATTACATATTCGAAGATACACCCCTGAGTATTATTCGAATGTTACTCATGTAATGTACATAATTCAATTTTAATGAACATTAGCAAGGATTAATAAACTTTGCCCAAATATAGACCAAATGAACATTCGCCATCAACTTAATTAACATCCATACTTTGTAGCTGTATTTTTATAAAGACTATCTTCCTCTAACTGCTCATGAAAATACCTTATATCAATTAGAGATAAACTGGACTGATTGAATTAGGCTAAGCCTGAATAAATTGAATAGAACCGGAAATAAGTCTAAAAAAGACATTGCATGTAAGTTTTTAAATGACATGTCAAACTAAGCAAAATTCGAACATATTTGGAGTATTGGGATTTGGGATGAATGATAAATTCAATCGTATTTCGAAAATCAAAAGTATAGAAAGGGTTGAAAGACCATAGCATCTAAGATACTTATGTGATGTGCCAAGAGATCGTTTCTTGTTAGAAAATGATGTAGGAGAATAGAGTACTAGACATTCTTCTTAAGGCACAGGAAGATATATCATGTTCTCATGCTTTGAGCAGAGTATCCAATTCCCTACATCATTTCTAACAATCTATTAATTTTTATCGACCCTTCACGTAGCATCAGGTATGATGATAAACTAATGGGATACGATAACAAGAAACAATTTCTCGCTTTTTGAACTACAAATGAAATCAACCCAATCTTGTTGGAATATTTGTGAGCATCCTAAAAGAAATAACATTTTTCTTATGAGTAAGCAAGAATGGAGACATAGTTTTTTATTTTTCTTCTCCATCAAATATACCTCTAAGGGTCTGTTTATTTCAAGTGAATACAACTGAACTAAACTAAACTAAACTATTCTGAATACAGCTGAAAGTAATGCTTTATAAGAGAAAGAAATTGAGAGCTGAGCTGAACTGAACTAGACTTAATTGAATTTAAGCTGAAGTAAACAGGCCTTAAGTCCTCTATTTATAGAAGAATAAAGGAGGGACACAACCCTTCAAAACAATGCCATGAAAGGGTGCTTTCATACCTTCACATGTGCCATGAATGGTTGCATTTATCCACAAAAATATACGGAGTATTATGTAACTTGTACAAACCGCATGCAATTACGTGCAGTGGCAGATCCAACATGGCAACATTTTAAGATAGGATGGGCCAGAAAAATAATAATATTGTATACGACTTGCATGTATGGGAAAATATGAATCATGTTAAAAAACAATATTTGATCCTTCATTTATGTGTAAATATTATTTGTAACTTCTCTTTCACTAATCATTCACAACGATGCTCTTAGTTGCCTCCCTTAAATTTTCAACAAGGTTAAAAATTATTTGCAACTCTTAGCATGTTTTTCATTAAGTTTCTCTGTTGAGACAGTCTCACCAAAAAAAAAAAAAAAAACCTTTAAAAACAATACAGTCAAAAAGAGACAGCAATAATGCACTACTTCCCCTACCTTTTAATTAAAAACAAAACTACTTCACTTAAAAAAATACTGCATGAAAGGACGCTTTCATCTGAGCAAAGCCACTCAGTCAACCCCAACCTGTTTTTTTTCTTCTTCCACCATAGAAGACAATGGAGGAGGTGAGACTACTGGGAGTATGGTCTAGTCTTTACTGCCACAGAGTAATCTGGGCTCTGAAACTTAAGGGCATCAGCTTTGATTATACTGAAGAGGATTTAGAAAACAAGAGCGATGATCTTTTACAATACAACCCTGTCTATCAGAAGATACCGATCTTTGTGCACATGGGGAAACCTATTGTAGAATCAACTATAATTCTCGAGTATATTGAAGAGGTTTGGCCTCACAATCCCCTGCTTCCTGCTGATCCTTATGACAGGACCATGGCACGGTTTTGGGCAAAATTCATAGATGATAAGGTAAACTCCCAAGCTTCTTATATCTGAATCTTTTCCTCAACTCTATAAACCATATACTATACTATCATTAGTACTTCGTAGCACTTTTTGTAAATACTGACAATTGTTATCTTAAAAAACACGTACCCTTTCATTTAGTTTCCAGCAATTTTCAGAAACTTTATTGTTTTCAGTCAAACCTTCTGAAATTCAATCTTTTCATGGTTAAACACCTAATTCATGATAGGACTAACACAATCTCACAAAATGGATCGGGTGGAACATCATCCATATCTGTCGCACTCATGTCGGCTCCAACCTGATCCATCCATCATCCACTTAACTATTCCAATCTATCCATGTGTCACCCGCAGGAAAATGGGTATATAGGGTGGTTAGTGGGGGTGATGTTTAGTACTATATGTAATTATAATAAATAATAGCATGATATTGAATTATTGATGGATCATAAAGTTCGACCCGCATCTCCAACCCACATCCATCACCCTTTTCACCCATTTAAACCGGATTTTCACCCACTTATATACAACAAATGGAGCAGGTTACAAGATATTTCTATCCCATATTAACTAGCACAATCTCAGAATAACCAATAGTTGCTTTTTTTGCCCATAAACCATCATCTATAATTATATGCAATAAACCTTTTTTTTTTTCCTTTTTTGGAGCTTTTTACGCATAATTCATATGAGAAAATATTGTATTTATAATCTTCTTTCACATCATTTATGAGATTCTATTATAAATGATTTTCTAAGTTTCATGCACTACATTATACAAATGATGCAGAGCCCAACATTTTATGCTTACTTACGAGCAGTTGGGGAAGAGCAAGAGAAGCTAGCAAAAGAAGCTAAAAAACTGCTCCAAATAATAGAAGAGAAAGCATTAGGAGAGAAACCATTTTTTGGAGGGAATGAAATTGGGATAGCTGATATATGTTTAGGATGGGTTGGTTGCTCGCTTGAAGTAATGCAAGAAGCAGCGGAAGTCAAACTGCTGGAGTATGAGAGCTTCCCAAAGTTACATGCTTGGAGCAACAGATTTAAGGAAGTTCCAGTTATCAAAGAGAATTTACCTGACAAGAACAAGATGTTGACCTACTTCAGAGGGCTAAGACAGAGATTTACTGCAGCTCTAGCACCCTGATTGAAGCTGATTTTATTTACCTAATAGTAAAGTCCATTGCAGAACACAAGAAAGCCAGATAAAATAAAGAAAAATCATCATCTCACTCTCAGTGCTCAAGGCGAGCAAGAGGAACCGAAGAAGTACAGGAAGGAAGCCGAAACAGTATTCATCAGCTTATTTAGATGCACTTCAACTAGATTATCAATGTCAAATTGTTATCTGGCACAATGAATAAATTGAACATCCAAAATGATTATATATATACTATTTACTTTGATATATAATCGTCCCGACTCTGACACGTGCTTCATAGACTATGTTACCAATGGTCCAATACCACAACAAAAACAATATCAAAGCCTGATTCCCAAAAAACTTGGGGTCGGCTAGACATGAATTAGGGGTCCAACACCAATGTAACAAAAATAAATCATTGAGAATGAAAATATTGCAGAATTCAGAAGGAAAGGAAGAGCATATCTTGCAAATAAAAGGCAATACATCAGGTCAAGTGAATTTTGAGGTTGCTAGCTTTGTGATCTCTTGGCAGTTGCTTCGGCAATCAATGGCTCAAGTTCTCCTTTATGGTAAAGCTTAACAGTTTCTGCACCAAACCATCAGGAGAGTAATGAATATAAACAACCTATCATAGCTATCTCAATAACTGAACATAATTGTAATTTAGGTGATGCTTACAAGAAAACTCATCCATCACAACTTTTAGAATAATAGGACTACAAATTTGGATTGAGGTAGTAGACAAAATTAGTGAAGTACATAAATTTTACAACATTTCAGAAGATAGACAAATTGGCATCAAGGTAAACAAATTAGGCTGCTTAAAGCTCAAGAGGCCAAGCAAGTACAAAATGGAAAATTACCAGCCAAAATATGTTGCGAGTAATGAATAGAGATAATTACCTGAACAACCACCAATGTGCTGCCCCCCTGGTAGAGAATAGAAGAAAATTTTATCAAGCACCAATTTGGATGAGTAAAGCATTAGAAATGAAAGCTCTAAGTAGGTAAAATATTTGTTATTCCAGGATATTTAAGAATTTTATCTTTTAGGATTGTAAACCTGTAAAAAGGCCATTTGCTGATAAAAGTCAGCTTGTGTTTTTGTGTCATTTTATCTGAATTTCCACGAGCTTTGAGATAGCTTGTGAGAAGAGGGTAGCTTGTGAGAAGAGTTTTCAAGTTACATCCTCTCGGTCACATTTTGTGAGTTTTAATCTGTCCTCAGACTCCTCACCACAAAATCTACCAACCTTCAAACTACCCCCACTCATATATTCTTTTAAGATTCATTCAAATGTTTAAGGAAACCCTAAAATTCAAAATGAATGTGAGGCATTGAAAGTGCTATTTGATCACAAGTGAATCTTTAGTTCAAGAAACATAACTCTTAGTTAAAAAAGCATATCATCTCAGCAACTGGACATGTTGTAATCAAGACCAGAAGAAAGATATATTCTTTCATGGTAACTCACCAATGAAAACATTTGGAACAGTTAGTTGACTGGTAAGCCGCTCTAGTACTTTCTGAAGTTGAGGCCCTTGAGCACCTGGAAGAGATTACTTCTTATGACATTTGTACAAGATGACTAGTAGAAAAAAAAAATATATCAAACCAACTAATAATCATGCATAAACACTGTAATATCTGATGCCTCATTGACTCACCACCACAATAGCACATTGCACAAACATCAGGCATGCTGTCTCCAATAATAGTCATTAATACCAAGATCACCAAAAAAAAAAAAAAAAAAAAAAAAAAACAGGCAAACACAACCAATAATAGTCATTAATGCTAAAGATTAAATTTTAAGGTACTAAGGGGTTGTTTGGTTTAAACACTAAGGAAAGGAATGGAATCAAGTAAAAGAATGGAAAGGAAAGCAAAGGAAAACCCTCTTAACCCCTCACGTGTTTGGTTAAGCAAGGGAAATGGTATTGAATCCATTTGTAAGGTTTGGTATAATTTACTCCGTACCGACAAAGGCTTTCAGCCCTTTTCTTCTATCTTCATCACCAATGCTTCTCTAACTCTCTGTACTTCATCACCCCCAACAATCCCCATGTGAACCACCAAAGTTGCATCTCCGTACTTCATCATCATCAGTTCTTCACTGCATTTCGCTGCCGCCAACGCACCGCCGCCACTAGCTACCTTGTAACCAATTAAGCATTAAAGGTTGGTGGACTAGATCTAGAGCATTAATGGTGGAATTACATTGTCCAAACCAAATCTACATTCTTTTACCATCTACAGCTTTAATAGTGGAATTAAATCAATTTATTTTCATTCTAATTTTTTTCGAATGTTAATACAGTGATGTAATGTGTTGCTTGAATATTTGAAGGGTGTTAGGGTTTTGTTGGTGGGGAATTTTTTGGTGGAATGTTGTGAGATGGTGGTGGCAGTCGCATGAGCTGTGGTGGTGTCGGTGGGAAGGATATGCTTATGGTGGTTGTGGTTGAGTATTAGTTCTAAGTGGTGGTGGGGTAGGCGGTGGTGGATGAGGCAGTGGTGGTCAGTGTTTGAATAGGGTGGTGATGATGGAGTGACTGAGTGAGAGTGAAAAGGGGTAATGGGGAATGCAAGTCCCATAGTAAAGGGTGGGAATGAGAAAACATAGAAAATAGTTGACTCTAAACATTAAAAAGGTCAAAGGGAAAGAGAAAAAAAATGCAAAACAAACACCAGTGGCGTAGACCTGGTTATTGGGCGGGTCGGGGTGGGTCGGGGTCAGGCCGGTGCGGGTCGGGTCGGGGTCGACTAAAAAGGGTCAATAGCATGTCGGGCCAAACCGGGTCGAGGGTCATTAGCGGGTCGTTAGCGGTCGGCCATTAAAATATTAAATATAAATAAAATTTAAGGCAGCCAATAGTTAAAACAAATGTATACGAATATATTAATGTAATTATTTTTGTCAAAACTTTTTTTTTGAAAAATTTATTAGGCTATTATTTTTTGCTCTGTATTGCCCTGGTCGATAAAACCTTGTCCATTAAAGACCCTGTCCAGTAAATACCCTATAACCTTGACCCTAACCGCATGCCATTGGACTACCCTATCCAATAACCAGGTCTACCAGTGAGGGAATTAAAGGCCAAAGTTCCCTTTCTCTTTCTTGATTCACCCTAACCAAACAGCCCCTAAAGGATTTAGCATGTGAACTCTTTGAGAATTTGTCGACATAGTTGAATGAAAAAGCAGCTGAGGCTCAACCATCCAAGTTCACTGATCAGGCAGATAGATGCAAGAAGAAATCCATACAATCATTTAAAGAAAGTATTCTGAAATGAAAATTTTCTCAAATTAGCCTAAGTGTAAGGCCTGGCCCAAACCATATATCTCACACTCTCATGTTTTTAATCAGCCGAGCTAACAGATTCCAATTCCCCACCTCGTACCCCATGAGAATCAACACCTGGTCCCACAGTGGAAAATAAGAAAGACAACAGCTCCTCTATTCCAGATTGTCAACCAAGAATCTCTAATTAGGAGAATAAGATGAATGCAGAAATGCTATGTTGTTTAGACTCGGTTTTGAATAGCGTATGCAAGTAGGGATCGGAGGATCCCACACTCTAAAATCTTAGTGGATAAGGTCAAAGGAATGTCCTGAATATTTTTACCGATACGGCTTAGTTATGAAGTATTTTTTTAAAATTTAAGCATATTGTTCCATAATCTAGTAATATTGAACAAAAAATAAAAATCTAAGAGGCCAAAATCAATTCTTTTAATCATCGATCTACGATCTATCCATCTTCCTCATCGGTCATCTTGAACACTATCAAAACCAATTAATAGCTCTCTCTAATTCCTTAGTTCAGCAACGCAAAGTATGCTTCTGAAAGTTCCAATAAGATTACATATGTATATTTATATAAAAAAAAAGTTATTATTGAATACTTTACCAATGTTCCAATTACGAGTAGGGCCTGATTTGTAACTTTCCTTTTCCTGACCAATAGGTGAAGATTGTTATGGTGGTCATAGACTAATTCTTTCACCTTTTCCAATGTCAACCTTTTTATGCTTATAGTTTAGTGGCTCCAGTTTCTTTCATAGCGTGAAGAGGATGTTGGTTGTGACTGAAGCTTTAAAGCCAAAGTTTACAAGTTATTGGATCTTCTTTACCTCGGACAGCTATGATGAGGCATGGTTAAATGGATATGTCTCACTGGAAAAAGGCCATACTCTAGTCTAGAGTGTTTGAACTTTGAAATCATTTAGATTAGAAAACAGACATCAAAAGCATTTATTTTTGTTATTACAAACTTTTTTATCTTCATTAGGAACAATCCTTGAAAATCATGCCCTACTTCCTTTAAGCCAATTTGTGTTGTGACACCTTGGAACAAATGATTGTGCTAAATGATGTAAGGATTTACTACTTTTGTTCCATCTACTCTCTAATATATTCTGAATTACATCAAAAACAGGTTGACTTTTCAAATTGAATATGTCTACTTTCATGTTCAAAGACACTAACCTTAACTTATTCTATCATTGTCTACCACATGTCATAAACAAGATGTAAAACAAGAGTATATTTATCCCTAATCCTAATCAACTAAAATGTAGGCTCAACAAACTTCAAAAAAATCATAAACAATTGTCCCACAATGCATCACTTAGAATAATTTTCTTTGTACTCAGGAAGAGTCTTTTTATATCAAAAATAGAATTTATAGATGATCTAAATATGGCTCTAAAATCAAGGTCCATTATCATTTTTTCAAATGCACCTTTCAAACCTATATATTCACGAGTCATCATGTAGTTGCTAAACGTATGAGAGATGTAAAAGATCGCACTTGAAAAAATAGTAATTGACCCTAACTTTAGAGCCATATTTAGATCACCTAAAAATCTCATTGATATGAAGGCTTGTGCATATAAAGAAAAAACTTCTACGTGATACTTGGTGGGACGATGTAGATTATTTTTTGAAGCATTTTGAGCCTATATATGAGTTGATTAGGGTTGGGGTTAAAGATGCCCCTGTTTTGCATCTTGTTTACGACATGTGGGATACAATGATCGAAAGAGTAGACATTAATGTCTTTAAAAATGAAGGTAAAAATATTCAATCTAATAAGGCAGTTTTTTTCCTATGTTGTGAAGGAGATATTAGAGAGTAGATGGAACAAAGTAACACACCCTTACATTATTTAGCACACGCACTTACCCAAGGTCTTGCATCACAAATTGGCTTAAGCTAAGTATGAATGATTATCAAGGATTTCACCTAATGAAAATGAAAAAGTTTCTAATAACAAAAATGAATGCTTGCGACCTCTTTTTCCTGATCCAAATGATTTTAAACACACTTGACTAGAGTATAGAGCTTTTTCTAGTGAGGCATTTCCATTTAACCAAACACATGGCATAATTGCCCAAAATAAAGAAGAACCAACAATTTGGTGGTCAAATTATGATTCCTCACTTCTCCATTTGCAAACTTTGCCTTTTAAGCTTTTGTTAAAACCACAATGCTATGAAAGAAACTGGATCTACTATGGCAACATACAAACCATAAAGAGAAATACAATGACTTTGGAAAGGACAAAAGACTTAATCTACTGCCATTACATTTTTCGCCTATTGGCAAAGAAAGAGTTAATCAGGCCCTATCCGATATCATGACACTCATTTAACCTTTATGCGGAGTCGTCAATAGACAATTTAATATCAGTAAAATGCTCTGAAATTCAAAATTAAACAGAAATTACCAGCCCAAATTGATAAGGCGTTTACATCTGAAAATACCCACTCTAGTCAAAACCTTGTTAAAGGCACCAGCATGCATAGTTAAGGTTGACTCCAACTATTCTACATTGACATTTTCCATCTAATAAAAACATATCAGCAGTCTCTACAACGCCGTTAAGAATGCTAACTTAGCACTTACACCCAAACAGCCACCCAAACCAAAAGACATATGACTCCCACTGCCCATTTCAACAACATTGGTATGCCAGCGTCTAATAACCTCCTCCAATCAGCTCACTTCCTGCAGTTTGTTTCATCACATTCACCAAGCTATTAAATAGTTCAATTTTCTTCTAACATGAGATTAGTAATCCCAAATCACGTTTCACAACTACGAAAAACACTCATTATAAAACAGCTTCTGTAGCAGAAGTGCACACTTATGAACCACCATTGAGACAATTAACAGGATTGCAACTAATGTCAAAACAATAAGTCAAAAACTACAACTGATAATGATTCAATAAATGTAATTTATAAGATAATCCAAATTTAAAATTTTTATTTAAAAAAAAAAGAAAAAGAAAAAAAAACATACATAAAAATAAGTGCCAACATACCCAATTCGTCCAATTCTATAACAAATGGCTCCGCTCCAAGTTTTTTGAACAGTGATTTTACCTCAGATGAATACCTTCAACCAAAAACCAGACAAAGATATATATAACCAATAGTCTATAAACCTAAAACAATCCAATTCATGATAATACTGTATTAAACAAGCAAGAAATTGCAGATATCAAAACAGGAACATGAACATTCATTAGACTCACGAAGACCTAGTTATATCAATTTTAAGGCCATCCAAATCATGAAATTACCAATAAACAGGAAGGAAATCAAAAGGAAAAGTTTATAGACTTACGAACACCAACTTTTAGAATAAACAACAACAGGGTTATCAGTAATAGTATTCTTCACGGAGTCTTCGAGTCGAGATCCAAAGGAAGATGAAGATGAAGATGAAGATGGAGAAGAAGAAGACATAGCACGAACAATTGTAGGTGTCTCTCGAGTATCGCCATTGAAGTTAAAATTGAGCTTGAGAGCAAGGTTTTTGGTGTTAAATCGAGGATTACATGGTGAGAAACTGAAGGAAAAGAGACGAGAATTGGAGAGAAGGGGTGTGCGAAGTGAAGAGAATGAAAGAGAATGGACACCCTTAGTTAGATGACTGCTTGTTGCCATTGTTGAATGATTCTCGAGGCTTCGTCGTCCTAGTGTGGTTTTGCCAAAGGGGAAATGGAAATGAAGACTATGGTTTATGCACTTAATCGTACTGTAACTAGTATTGTAGCCCGGGCGTTGCCCCGGACCATATGGTTCTATTATGTCTGTTGGATTCTATCGTTTTTATATATATACTTGTGTGTGATTTATAGAAAACAATCGTGGTTATAAAGATAGTTATGCATACTTTGAAACATAAAACAATACAGAAATATACTAATAGTATTTGTGAAGAAAGTTTTAAAAGTTAATAAAATTTTATTTTTTAAAAAAAAATTGTAAGTTGGTTTAAAAAAAAAAGTTGTATTTTTAAGTAAATTTCAGTAATTGACCCTAAAAAATGATTTAATTAAGTTTGACTATGAAATTAAAAAATTACATTTAATATTTAATTTTGAATACGTGTAATAAGAATTATAAATGAAAAAGATGATTTAAAAATAAATCAATATGTTTTAATAAAGAGGGATATATAAAACAATAATCAAAGTTAGTTAAGTTTGTAAGTGTATGTTATCCGGTAGGATAAAGTTGGATTCAACATTTCTCTAACTATATTTCTTAATTATTAAATGATTTGACATAGTTGATGAATTTAACATTATAACATATGTAATCATAACATATTTTAATTTTTTTAAAAAGTGCACACTTTAAAATCTATTCTCTTCTTCTAAAAAACGGCTTCCTCCTCTCTTTGCGACAAGTGTCACACCGAATGGTGAATTCTAAAAAGGTGGAAAAAAAGTTATACAAGGTTCAAACCCGTGAGAAATAGCTAAAGCTAGACAACCACTACTCTACACTCTCACTTATTATCAATATTATTCATTCCCTCCACTATATACAACTAGCCTTCTATGCACGTTTTGCGTGCGATGATATTTTAAATACATATATTAATTTGTCTAAACAAAATAAAATAAAGGTTAATTATTCAAAAAATTGAAAAATCTGTCAAATTCACACTCATTCATATAATCAGAAACAAACCTTTTTCCTTCTCATTCGGTCATCTCACAACAATGAACAAAAGAAAATGTTTAATTTATTTTGCCATATTCTATTGGCTACCAAATTTTTACGATAATCAAAATGCAAAATTTTTATTTGATGAAATATATCAATATGGATGTCTATTTATAGAGAATTTAAAAATATAAATTTTGGTATTTTTGTTTTATTTTTTAGAATTTTATATTTTGTACTATTTTCATTTTAAAAAGTACAAAAATTGTATTAAATTTCCTTAATAATTAAGAGTGATGCAAATTGAGATTTTAGAATTTTTTAAGGGGTAATATGGACTTTTCGAGGGGGGACACCATGACTCCCCCTTGGCTTATATAATAGAGATCAAATATCAATACTCTTTTTCTAAAACGCGTTGAGCTTTTCCGCAATCTAACATGTGTCAGAACAAGTCATCTTTACATATGTCACCACATGACACCACATGTCATATTTTGTCGCGTGTCACCATTTTTCATAAAAATAATTTTTTAAAAAAAATAAATAAAAATGCATTTACTATTTACTAAGATTTGAACTCCCCATAATAATTTTTACCAAAAAAAATGTGTTTATTAAGATTTGAACTCGCCATCCCTATAATACCATAACTCTACCATCTCATCTACACCATTTTATTATTCAAATTGACATATCAAAATGTATAATATCATGTATGGAAAAAAAAAGTTTAAATTTTTATTAAAGAATCATCCAATCGAATAAGTGTAAATTCAGAATTTCCATCAATCATATCCACATACCTTCTTTCATCATCAATTCATCAAACCAATATATCTTAAACATATATATTGTCAATCTAACATTAGAAAAATTCAGATCTTATAAGATTATATTAAAAAAAATCAGATGAAAAGAATGCACCAATAAAGGAGTTTAATTTTTAATTTTGCAAAATAAGAATATTTAAATTAAAAATTCATTCAGTGACCCGGGACATCGTCCGGGACAAAATCTAGTTACTTCCTCCATAATAAAATAAATGTTACACTAATAACATTTCACTTACGTTTATTACCAAAGTATAACATTTATTTTGTTATGGAAGAAGTTAAAAAATTATAAGATTCAATAACTTATTGATGAAAAATAATGATATCCTCTTTTATTTGTGTATCACAAAACCTTAATGAAATTTCTATTTCGTATAAATTAGTGTGTCAAATCTAACATTTTTGTCAAAGGTCGTGCAACCTATAATTGATTTTTAAGGGAACCTTAACAATAGAATAATATTCTTAAAAAGAGTGATTATTGAAACAATAATTAGAGTTGGTTGAGGTGGTAATTGTGTATGGATTTGATAGCTAAGTGCTGAGTTCAAATCTTAACTCAATCATATTTTTCTCACGGTGCTTTACGCACATTTTAATAGTTGTTATAGATAGACTTCAATGTTGAAATAGATTTTTGGCTAATTCGTTAAAAGGAGTTGCGTTTGGTAATTCCCCTCTAAAATTCTAAGGTTTTTAGCTGGTTTTTGACTTCAATTTTAATAGGTGTTATAACTCCTTTCAACAGATTTATTAACGTTGAGTTAACGGAGTTGACACTATTAATTAAAAAACCTAAGTTGAGGGGCATAGCTTAGAAATTTCAAAAAACATGGGCACAACTTAGAAAGGCGAAAAACTCAATGGCATAGCTTATAAAAACCCTAGATTTTTGTTAACTTATAAAAAAAAACAATTTTACTAGTAAAAATTATTAATTTACAGATAAATATCAGACACAAAAATATCAAATGAACAGTAGTTTACAAATGAATAATTTACATAATTGATGAATTTCTAATGAAAATAGTAAGTAAATATGAACAAACAATCAAGGAACAGTTGACACATAAATATTAAATGCACAATCGGTTGTTTACAAATGAACAATCCGTAGTATACAAATGAACAATTTATGTAATTGATGTTTTCCTAATGAATAGTAAGTAAACATGAACAATCAATCAAATAATAACTGAAATTATAAATATTAAATGAACAATTAGTAGTTTACAAATGAACATTTTACGTCATTCATGTTTTCCTAATGAATAGTAAGTAAACATGACCAATCAATCAAAGAATAATTGACACCATAACTATTAAAGAGCAATATGTAGTTTACAAATGAACAATATGTTGTATACAAATGAACAATTTACGCCATTGATCTTAAATAGATTAAAAAAATAATCAATCAAACAATGAACAATATAGCCGTAAATATTAAATGAACAATCAATAGTTTACAAATGAATAATTCGTAGTATACAAATGAAAAATGCGTAGTTTACATATAAATATTAAATGAACAATCACTAATTTATTTAAGAGAAGGTATTGTGTCAAACTGGTTTGACAGTAACGTTTTTGTCAGATCAATCCCTTCGACCTGGACACAAATGGTTGAATCTGGACTCATATGTGTTTAACATGGACACATATGTTGTTAAATCTGAACATGTATTGGTAGACCTGGTCACATATTTGTAAACCTGGACACAAATTTGTAACCCTGGAAACATATTTGTAAACCTAGACACATATTGTTGGACCTGGACACGTAATGTTAAATCTGGACACATATTGTTAAACATGGCCATGTACTGGTAGACCTGGATACATATCTGTAAACTTGGACACAAATTTGTAACCCTGGAAACATATTTGTAAACCTGGACACATATTGTTAAATCTGGACATATATTGTTGAACCTGGACACAAATTGTTGAACCTGGACAAAAATTTGTAAACCTAATGAAAATTTATTTAACCTGGACACCACATATCTGTCTAACTTGGACATATATTGTTAAACCTGGAAATCTATTTATAAACCTGATGACATTTGTAAATCTGGTGAAACTTATTTAGCCTGAAAAAATATTGTTAAACCTGGACAAATGTTGTTGAACCTGGACACTATTTCTTTGACCTGGACACATATTACTAAACCTGGATCCTCTTGGTAGTTGCACGGAAATTCCCAGTAAATCAAATTGATTTACTGAATATCCCTCATAGTTGCACTTCCGTTGTTGGTTTTCTTGCTCTATTTTTTTTATGAGGTAAGAAATTTCGGTTAGTCTTTATTGTATAGCCAACCTTAGGCGTCTTTCCTTAGGATTAAGGAAATACTAGAAAAAAAGAATGCGGGCATTTTGTCATATTTAGATTTTTATGCCCTTCGTGTATAATATAATCAGCGGCTTGATTTGATTTTCTATAACAGTGATAGACTTGAATTTGACTAAAAATAATTTAGATCTATTTGGATGTCAGAAACTAAGTTTTTGACTGATTCCGTGTTTTATTTGGATATTGCTATATCTACCCATCAGGTTAAATAATATTATTTTGGATTATTCCCATTGGTATACCTGATAATTTGCGTATTCCCAGTAGTATACCTAAGTTTTAAAAAATCCCAGTGGTATACCTAAATAAATAATGAAATTCAATAACCACATTTAAAGGTTGTTTCAGATCATTAAAACAACCTTTAAAAGTGGTTATTGAATTCCATTAATAATGTAGGTATACCACTGAGATTTTTTAAAACTCAAGTATACCACTGGGAATACGCAAATTCTCAAATATACCAATGAGAATAATCCTATGGAAATTCCCAGTGGTATACCCGAGCCTTTTCGAAATCTCACTGGTATACCCGAGTTTATTTTAATCCCAGTGGTATACCTAAAATTATGTCTAATTCCCATCCGTTACATTTAGAAGGTATATTCCGTTAAATGTAATGGAATATACCTATTTTAAGGTTAGATTTAACTTTGGTTAACAATTTTTTTAATTTTCTTTAAAAAAAATAAAATTTAAAACTAGTAATATATTAAATTAATGGGTTTTGCAAAAAATTATCCGATTGCCCCCAATTCGCGTTTCTAATTTGCATCGATTTGCGCGTATTGATCTACGTGAAAAAAAATATTCCGCTCTTGATTTTACGGGTCATTTTTATCCTTACGAAATCCGATTTGAGGTCGAATTTTGCAAAAAATGATCCGATTGCCCCCAATTTGCGTTCCAATTCGACTCGTTTTGTGCGCATTGATCTATGTGAAAAAATAGTTCGCTGAAGGTTTTACGAGTCATTTTTACCCTTGTAGGGTCCGATTTGAGGTCGGATTTTGCAAAAAATGATCCGATTGCCCCCCAATTTGCGTTCCCGATTCGCCTCGTTTTGCGTGCATTGATTTATGTGAAAAAAATAGTCTGCTCTAGGTTTTACGGGTCATTTTTATCCTTAAGGGTTCCGATTTGAGGTCGGATTTTACAAAAAAATGATCTGATTGCCCCTAATTTGTGGTTGTTTTTCCTTTATTTTGTTTTTTTGTTTTTTTTTCAATTTATTAACCATGGTTAGTGTTTTTAACAATTTGTAACCAAAAAGGTTACTTTTAGAAATTATGTTTAACATTAGGTACTAACTCGGGTATACCAGTGAGATTTCCAAAAAGTTCGGGTATATCACCGACAATTTTTTCCGTTTTTTATTAAATGAATATCTATTATCAATGCTCTCAATATTTTTTCCGTTTTAATTTCTTGATTTAATCATGTTAGTTCGTATTTTTGACTGATTTTCTTCGAATCCTGAAATTCACATTGACTGATTTAAGTGATTTTGTTCGAATTCTCTGTTCTCACTCACTGCCTTTGTTCGAATTTTTTTCCATCTCTCTAAAATCTCTGTTTCTTTCATCCTCTCCTCTGTTGAATTGTGACTGGGTTGGGCGTGGCTTTTGTGGTGCCTTTCATCCATTAAAGCAGGCTTTTGAGGTAAGATTTCCCCCCCGTAGAATCATGGAAAATCAATTATACAATGGGGTTGGGGTTCTTTCTAGTCTAGGTTTATTGAATATATCGGGGAAGTTTATGCTGGGTAATTTATTGCCAGAGTTTTAAGCGAACGAGAATTTCCAATTGAATATTGTTGATAATGTATGTGCTGTAGACTTTTGGTTATAATAACTCATAAGGTTTTCTTCCTGGGCCCTCGCCCTGGGTCAGGGACGGGCCTGAATCCTGCTTTGCTAATCTTGGGTTTTGAGGTAGAAATGTTGATGGAGGGTGCTGGGGTTGGAGATTAACTATGACATGTTTTCTTGTTTAGTCATATAGTTGACCAATTCAGAGAAACTACACCCGTGGTTACCTAGAGGAAGATACTTCAACTTAATAGTGAATTATTGCTCAATGATAAATGTTCATTTGGTGTAGTTTTGAAATTTGAATAATGTTTATTAAACTTTATATCAATGTTCATTCAAATTGACACAATGTTCATTGCATGAGTATCATACCTTCTAATTTGTAGAAGTTGGCCTTTCTTATCTTGTTATGTAATTGCTTAGTCTCGGAAGCTTATAATGGGTAGATAGATGTGATGTGTTAGTGGTGCCAGTGGAGTGATTTTGGCTGAGACTTGAGAGTGCTTGATTTCTAGATTGTATGTTAGGTTCAAGTAAGTGCAAAAAGATGTACTGGTTATCAATCTATCATCCTTTATTGCGGTAATTATGTTGTTGGATGACTTTGAAGAAACATTTGTGTTACCAGTTAAGATTGTTTGGTCACTTTTATTGAGAAAGAAGTGTTTTTACAAGTTCCCGATAAAGATGTCATTGAACGCATGCTAAAAATGAGGTCCATAAGGATCGGGGGATGTAATTATAATTAAAAACTTTTTTAAAAAAAAAAGGAATGTATGACACATTATTATAGAATTTTGGATTGTTGTGTACCCGAAATCCGAATTATGTTCGAAGTTATGTATCTGAATTATTTTAGACAAATTATTAGATTTATCGAACTTGTCCACCCGTATATAAATTCCCGTCTCTACCACGTTTGAAGTTAGGAAGATTATAATTAGTGACTTTGTTGAAACATTTTTTTTTTTTTTTGATGTTATAAAATGATAAGAATTTCATGTAATCTTTTGGGTCTAACTTGATAATTGAGTCAAATTTAGTTGTTAGTTCATTGCGAACTTGTGTTTATATCCTTTAATTTTAGGGTCATTTGTGAAAACGGACCTTTTCACCTTAGGCCCATGATGACCACCCCTCTTGCCCTGATCCAGGGACAGCGGTGCATATAACATCCCTTTTCCAATGACTGGTTGGGCCGATATGGCATTCTTGTCAAATTTAGTCTCATATTATTAGTTTAATTTGATCCACATCCAGTTTATTATTTGTTAAAATTGTGAACATGTGAAAATTTTGAAAATATACATTGAATTGAATTTATGCAGTTGTTTCTATATTCTTCGAGTTAATTAAAAAAGGGAAAATTGGCCAGCACATCCTAAAACTAACTTATCCTTTCATCATTTAAGCGATTCAATAAGTAGGAAAGTCATAACTATGAACACATTATACTTTTATAGTTACTGTCTTTCTTATAAGCTACATGCTATCGGGGACAAATGGGAGGTTCATTCCAAACAAAAACATTTATCATGCACTGAATGCAATGATCAAGCAAGACGAATTTCTTTATGTATGCAATTTTTATAGCCTGCCTTACTCTCCAATATTGTGTATGTGTAATGAACCACTTTATGACTAACAGAATTTTTTGTGTTTCTCTTTTTCTTCTCCCAATCCATTTACAGAGTACTTTGCTTTGATTAGATCCATGCATACCAACCCGTGCCGCATACTAACCCGTACCCGGCTGACTTAATTTGCTTTTATTCTTGCATGAATTATTTAGTTCGTAATAAAGTGGATTTTTACACATAAAAATGATCAGTGGGATATGAATAATGAACAAGTCAATGCTTTGCGAATTGCGATTGTTAAAAGATAATGTGTTTTTTTTTTTAAAAGCTTGGTTGCAGTGGCAAGGTTGCTCTGGAATATGGCTATGCAATGCAGTAGGTGAAGAGTGCACTTTTGAAGATGGGTTACCTTAGACGGGGTGCTAGATTTTCTGTCTCATTACTTAATTCTTCCCAATTTAACCATCTTTTGCCGAATGATATTCTCCCTCGTCACTCTCTTGATCGCCCTACACCAATTTGGCGAACTTTTAGACCATTGTTATTTAATGACCCATCAAAACCCTCTTTAGTTTCCCGAAATTTCAGCTATGGCACAGTGAATTTGGTTATATCTCAAGGGAAACCCAAGTTTGAAGTACAAAAAATTGATCTTCCAAAGAAAGACAAGTGGAAGACAAAGAAGAGGCTTAAGATGCAGAGGTTGAGGGAGAAACAAAAGAGGAAAGTTGCAAATAGGAAAGATCCACGACGTCTCAATATTAAGAGGAAGAAGCAAAAGTTTGCTAATGTTGAAGAAAGGATCAGAGACAAGATTGATAAGGTATCACTGTCTAACACAACTGTGGCATTCTAAGCTATGCAGTTCTTATGTTGCAGAATCTGCTCCTGGTTTTTGCATTTTTGGGATAGGAATCTTCAAGCCTTCTTGTGAATTGTGATTAATTTTTCTTTTTTTCCCCTATATCTTTTTATGTGAATACAACCAAATTCAAAAAGAAAACAATTTTGGGAGCAATGAATTTATCTTCAAGTTTCCCAGTAAAACCTTTGAGATTTCTAGTTTTGGCCCACCTTGCTGAAGGAAAAAAATACATAGTATTTTCATATGCTTGCAGTATTTGCGGAGAATGATAATGTACTATTTTCTTTGTTTTCTAAGATGCAATGTGGGGGCTGTGGGAGAAACAATGTTTTAGGAAGAAAGAGGGATAGAGAGATTTGGTAAAAGTAGCCCATGTCGTGAGGTGGGAGAGAGTGATCCATAGGCTAAATATTTCAAAACTTGGAAGATGTATCTGAAAAAATAAATTATACGCAAAGGGAGAAAAAGAGTCATTCGAGGAAAGATTTTAGATTTTTCTTATCAATGCAATTTTGCAATGTTTTCCTTGTATTCTTTGACCAAGAATGCACTTGATCTTGTCTTCTTTGGAGCATATATTTTCATCTACTTGGTCACTTGAGTGGCGAGTTCATCACATCAAATGCCATTATTGCCGTACATGCTATCAATTGCAATTCTTCATGAAAAAAGCAACTGCTAATTAAGAGGCACCTTAGCCAAGGTGAAAATAAGCAAAGATCTAGACATATTAGATAGAATGCGTGCATTTTGAGATGTATTACATCCACGGTTACATCAATACTATACACTGATTTCTTGCATGCTCATGATCCATTAAGAATAGTATTACTTCCGTTGCAAGTGTCCTTTTGAAGGACTAGCAACGGCTTGTTTTACGTGTGTAACACGTCCACATGGGCTCCAATTGCCACTTAAAAAAGAGGGGGGGAAGAGATGATGATGTCGCAAAAGAGATGTTAGGAGGTTAAAAAGTTCCTTTTTTTATGCTTGAGTTGATGAGGTGTCAAGTTGATAGTAGCAACTTTCTAGATAATTTCATGTAATAAATAAATTATTATAAATAGAGGATGATGGTTATTCATTGAAAAAGTAATACAAAGATATTTGGGAGTGTGGAGCTAGCTACTTAAAAAGCTTTGGGTGTTGAGCCTTCGTTCATCCTTCTACTAAAATTCTTAACTGAATTCAAATTTGTTACAACTTGGTATCATAACATTTGATCCTTGTTTTATTAAAAAAACGATATGGCACCCAATCTCACTTACAAAATGGAGGTGATGGAGGAGAAGATGAATATCTTGCAGGCCACTCTCATTCGCGAGCTAAGAGAATTCCAACGATGTTCGCAAGAGGTGGAGAACTTCAAAATGAACATCGGCCAAATTTGAGCTCAGATAAGGGAAGAAATGGGGGAGTTGGGTGTGAAATAGAGAACTAACTTGAGAAAGGAAGGAGTTAAAAAAGATGAAGAAATAAGTGGTCCAGAAGAGCGATCTGGGTTGAGCAAAACGGTGATAGCATTTGGTGCTTTTGGAAGCTCGATATGCCCAACTTTGATGGAATTGGAATTGATGTTTAGATTCTTAGAGTTGAGAGGTATTTCTCCTCCTATAAACTCCATGATGAGGAGAATATGGATGCTGAGGTGGTTGGAAATTTTGGAATGGAGGGTCGGGCTTTGGATTGGTATCAATGGGAATCATTGTACGAGCAGTGACTTAGGAAGGGATGGTGGCTGATTAGGTAAAGGTATTCTTCGGGATAGCATGTCCCTTGGAAAATGTTCTAAATAGCATTATGAAGGGTAAGTTAATAGATGGACTAAGGAGGAGGTAAAAGTGGAGGTGAAGATGTTGGCCTAATTAATCTGGAGCAAGCCATGGATATGGCTCTTCGGATTGAAAAGAAGATGTGTAAGGGGATCAAAAAATTCGGAGCCTAGGCCCAATTCTCAAGTAATTAAACCCACTCCAATATCTATTTTATCCTATGTTACCCGGACACGGCTGATTTGGCGTCATACCCCGGTCGATACGACGCGACACGGATCCGGGTATGAAATCCGGTCCGGACACTCCATAATCCTCTCGGGTACGGCTGCCATTGAAGCTCTTGAAGCTATTGAAGCTTTGAAGATAGCAGAGGAAGAAGAAGAAATCTGAAGAGATAAACTTCGAATAAAGACTAAAACAGCTTTGAAGCTACCCATTAAAGACTAAAACAGTTCCCAAAACAACTTTATAGCTGTCACTTTTGTACTCCAACTTTAAAGACTATTTGGCTTCCCAAGAAAGAGAAAGGGTAGCTTTCTTTATTTTTTTTTTTAATTTGGGTAACTTTACAGCTGTCACTTTTGTACTCCTTTTTTAATTTGGGTTGCTTGCAGGTTCAAGTTTATTATTCTGGTTCCAAAATCCTATATTAATTTAGTAAATAAAAATGGAGTATGTCTATACTCGTAACATTTATTTAATTTTTAGACAAATGAAGTGTAATAATATTCTTTCAAAGGAAAAAAAAACGTTACACTTTAGTAAATAAATGGAGTATGTATTGTAATAATATTTACTCCCTCCGTCCCTTAAAGATTGCAACATAAAACTTTTCTTACTTTTTTAAGGAGTGGGTAGAAAGGGGGTGGGGTTTTGTCTATTTGTGTATGTAATTAATGTTAAACAAGAGAGAGAAGATAATGATTAAAAAGAAATAAGTTGTGGGGACAACTTTTTTCCCTCCATTTTTTTTTATTCATTTCTGTAGTGGAGCAATAAAATAACGGTACCGGGTCGGATTCGGGTCATGATTTTCGAAAACCGGGTTACACGGTATCCGGTTTTACTTTTTTAGAAATAGATTTTTTTTAATTAAAAAATAGTTTTTTATTAGAAAAAATTAAAAAACCATTTTCTTTTTTTTTTAATTAAAAAAATCAGTTTTTCTTTTATTTAAAAAACTGCATTTTTTTTCAATTAAAAAAACAATTTTTTTTTAAATTAAAAAATTTCAGTTTTTTAAAAAAAAAAATTCAGTTTTTTTAATATAAAAACAGTAGTCAGTTTTTTAAAAAAAACAGTCATTTTTTTATTAAAAAAAATTACTGTTTTTAATTAAAAAAAACAAATTAAAAAAGTGCATTTTTTGTTATTTAAAAAAAAAAAACTGTTTTTTATAAGAGACAAAAAAAACAAAATGGATCCGGGTATCCAGTTTCCGTATCCGAATTTTCGGGTGCCCGGATTTTCGGGTATCCGGAATTTTTGGATCGGATCCGGGTCACAAAAAGGTGTTTTTAAAATAAATGAAAGTTAATTTGGAGGGAGTAATTAAAAAAAAATAACAGTCATTAATTTTGGGTTTGTAGGGATTAAGGAGTAATCTTAGATTAAAAAAGGTGATTAAAGTGAGGGGACCATATTCTAAAAATGGTATGGGGCAATTTTTTAGGGACGGACTAAAAAGGAAAATGGTGCAATCTTTAAGGGACGGAGGGAGTATCAATTTACTCGTTTACACCTCTAATTCTATTCCTAAAAATGCAATCAAAATAATTTGTTATGTTTTTTTTTTAATTTATTTTACTGAATAAATTTAATTATGTATATATATATTTTTTTTAAAATTGCCGTATCCGTACCCGAGTCCAAAGTAAAGACGGTGTCCCCGTGTCCTATATTTTTGAGAATGACGTATCGGACACTTGGATCCGTACCAATATCGGATACCCGTACCTGTGTCCATGTAACATAGATTTTATCTTAAGGCCCCATGCCCAAACCTTACTCCACAAAATCATTGCGCGGTGTCTATGTATGTGAAAGGGTGGAATGGCTAATTGGCGATGTCATGGTTTTTGAAGATTTCATGCCACTTGCTTTGGGCATCTCCGGTGTCATATTAGGGATCTGATGGTTAGAGTCTTGGAGACTTGGAGGAGCCAGGCCCACTAATAACCAATTGGAAACTTTAGCTCATGAGTTTTCTAATGGCAAGGTAAGTAGGTTACTCTAAGGGGGAGCCCAATTGGTTATTACTCAAAGCCATGTTCAAGACCATTACTAAGAGAACTACTCTTAGAGCTAGGCCAAATGGAGGAAATTTTGAGAGAGGAAGTACCACTTTGGCCATCTTCCGGAAACCAGAGGGGTTGCCTCTTTTTTGTGGCCATGAGCATTCCATCACCTTTGGACCTAATCCAGCGAGTGTTAGGCCATGACTATATTATATCCCCTGGTCCAAAAAAGCGAGATTGAGAACCTTGATCAAGAAGGCTGCTGGCGCTGCCTCCTTACTCCCCTACCGTTCCCCCTCAACTAACCCCAGACTTGGAGCTGGATGGAGAGCGAGAGGAGTTTCTGGATTTACATTCAAAGGGGACTGGACCAGCTGCTGAAACTAAAGTCCTCATTACATGTTGCCATCTCCCTACTTGGAAAGGGTATGAAGAAATCCTAAGGCCCATCCTTCTTTCCACGTTTCCACCTTGAAGACAAGGTGAATCTCCAGGGGTTGTATGTAACACGTCCACATGGGGCTGCAATTGTCACTTAAGGCATAAAAAAGGGGAAGGGCTGATGATGTGGCAAAAGAGCTGTTAGGACTTGGGAGGTTAAAAAGTTCTTTTTGTTATGCTTGTGGTTATGAGGTGTCAAGTTGTTAGTAGCAACTTTCTAGAAGCTTTCATGTAAGACAGTAAGAGAGTATTACAAAAATATTTGGGATTGTGGATCTACGCAAAAAGTGCAAAATGTTGAGCCTTCGTCCATTCTTCTGCTAAAATTCTTAACTGCATTCAATTTGTTAGTGTGCTGGTTCAAAATTTCGAAAATTTTCCAGTTGTTTATCAGTTATTTTTTAATGTTTAATTACTACATATTTTATTCTATATAATTTTTAGGTTGATTCCTTTTTCTTGATTTCCATTGAATGATTGCAAAGATGCTTTTTTTCTCCTTTACCTTAATCTTTCATTGTGCATGGGTTGGCCATGTTTTTCTAAATTCACAATATTTATTACCTACTCTCTCTGTCTTTCTGCACCTGAAATAAAAATTTCACCACCTTGGGCTTGGATATTAAAATTTAAAAGTGCCCATACAAGAATATTTTTCCCGTATGCCTAGAATCCTATATTAAAAGCATGTAATACTCTAAACTACTACTTATTGAAGGACTTCACTGTATTCAAAGACAGTGGAATGTCACTTAAGACTTTGCATAATGCAATGTAGAACTCAGCCTTAGAGAGGGAGACATTTGTTTTCACGATTCCTTCCTTTATCTGACCTAACAGCTAGCAGGTTCAGATTAACCTTGTTGCACCATGTAGGTTGATTATATGGCCTGACATTTATTCCTTGCCTTGCCACCTTTGTTGGGGCCTTGACAGCTACTAACTTTCTTTTCGTCTCACCCTTTGCAGGCAAGAATGAAAGAAACATTATTGGTTGAACGCCTTAAAAAGTATGAAGTATCTAAGGTTCAGGGTCCTGTGGTTCAACCACACAAGCTAAGTGGTGAGGAGAAATTTTATTTTAAGAAGATGGCCCAGAAAAGGTCTAATTATGTTCCAATAGGCAGAAGAGGAGTTTTTGGCGGTGTCATTCTCAACATGCATATGCACTGGAAGAAACATGAAACAGTAAAAGTCTTCTTTAAGCCTTGTAAACCAGGCCAAATACATGAATATGTGCAAGAATTAGAGCGATTAAGCGGTGGGATAGCAATACAAATAATCGGAGATGACACTGCTATATTCTACAGAGGCAAGAACTATGTTCAACCGGAAGTGATGTCACCCATTGATACATTGTCCAAGAAAAAGGTGTGTTATTCAATAATTATTTTACTTGTCAATTTAACTTTTTTTTTTTGCTCATGTAAAGTAATAGCTCATCTGCCGGATTTGTTGAGTTTATTTTTCATCTAAGTGTTATTTATGGATGCTAAAATAGATGAGTTGTCTGAGATAGTAATGATCGTAGTATGTAAGATTGTAGGAAGATGTAATTTACTCCGTCCGTTTTTTAATTTACCCACTTTCCTTTTTGAGTATTTTTTTTAAAAAATTTACCCATTTCTTACATTTATTTTCCAACATTCATCATTAATTTATGATTCCAAAGCATTTTTTCCGTACTCTATGGCTCTTACTTTTGACTAACTTCAATAAAATTACCCTTTTTCTCTCTTTTCCATACAGTCTCCCTTACTTTTATACAACTTTTAATCATTATTTTTTTCCTCCTACCCCCAATTAATTTCTTGGTTTTGATGAAAACCCAATTGTGTAAATAAAAAATGAAAAAAAAACCCAGAGGGAGTAATACTTCATGCTTTTTTGGATTGCCTAAACAAGCAAGTCATTTTGAATTCTTGGCCTGCTGTATTAGAGTCGAGTCAAATTAGCTAATAGTTCCTGTCTGTTGCCAGGCCTTGGAAAAATCCAAATATGAGCAATCACTGGAAAATGTGAGGCATTTCATTGCTGTTGCTGAAAAGGAATTGGAGCTTTATTACAGGCACATAGCCCTTTATGATCATTCAAACAAGCAAAATTTAGATGAGACTGTAAACCTCCATTTTGCAAAAAGTGAGTTTGTTGATTCTGCATCCAATCCTAAGATAGATTATGGTTCCTCTGATCAAGAATTGAATGATTCTGGAAATGTAACTATTGATTATGATGGCAATCAATCTGGATTTTGAAGCTTTTTTCCAAAATGTAATTATTGATTCTAGGTCATTATGCTATAATTACATGATACATCATTACATCTGTAGCATCCAGTTAGTTAATGTAAATCACAGTACTGCAAATTGTAAATCTAAAAGTAATCATCTCATATTTTTATTGCTGATTCATTTGTTCCTTTGTTTTGATTCCGTAAATTATTGTTAAACTCATTATCACTAACTTAAGTTAACCAAAAACTGCATCCAATCCTAAGATGGATTAAGTAATGATCTCCACTGAAATGCTTAGTCACAACTTGCAAGTTGTCTTAAATCTTAATGATATGTACATTGTTGAGCACCATTTACCAAAGTCAAATTGGAGCAATTATTTATGGACAGAAGTAATAATATATAGCGGCTTCTCAACAATCAATCTGCTCCATTTTGTACACCGGCACGACAGTTTAATATGAAACATATGCAAATGTTCCAAGGTACAAAAGATCAGTGGAATTTCAACTGAGAAAGAATGTACTTTCTCTATTTATTTATTTTTTTAAAAAAAAAATTGTAACAATTAGGTTATACACAGTTTTTAGCAGATGAGACAGATAGACAGAAAAAAAATTACAACCCTTTTGATAAGTGGAGAGATAGAAAAAATAGCAAGTTTAGGTCATGTTCTTTTGGATTTAATTCCAACAAATTCTGTTTAATTTCTTTCAACTTTTGTTGAGACTAGAGGTTTTTTTTTTTTTTTTTTTGAGAGGAAGAAAGGGCGGGGGTAAATTATATTAAAGTAATGTTTGCAAGATTAAAAAAAGAATCCGGGATTGGGTGAAGCCAGACACGCTCCGAGCCAATCTCAACAAGTTCTCTAGCAATGAAATGAGCTACACAATTCCCGCCCCTACAAACATGGTTAAACACACAAGAATTAAACCAAGTTTTGCAGTACAAAATTTCATTAATAAACAAAAAGAGAGAGGTCCTTCCATCAGCCCTTGATTGGAGTCTCCTCATCAACATCAGTGAGTCAGATTCAAGCACCACATCCCTAAATCCAAGACACCACGCCGCCTGTAAGCCAAACAAACCTGCAGCTGCCTCCGCCACTTCGGTGCCCCATTTGCCACACATTCTTTTCACCCCCGAAAATTTGATGCTGCCATTGCCATCTCGTCCAACTTCCCCAAGTCCCACAAAGCCTGCATCATTTATATGGGCATCACAGTTAACTTTCAAGGTCCCTGGACTTGGTTTTTCCCACGCCATACAGTAAGCAGGGCCAGCAGTCATCACCCAGTAGTCTGACCGGACATTAATATGAGTCCCATTCCCCACCCTCCACATTAAGCCATCCAACAACAAAGATTTCGCACCCCAAAGACTTCTCCAGGAATAGCTTGGATCGTTTCCTCTATAAGCATTTAGGACACCGGAATTCTTGAAGTATTTTGCTTTGAGAATCGAGTGAAGGAGTGATCCTGACTCCTGAGTTATCCATAAGTCTCCAGACTTGCTTGGCTAGAAAGGCCTGATTAAAGCATTTTAGGTAAAACACATGCCACCCATGAATTTTGGCAAACATAGTCTATCCCAAGCTCTCCAATACATTTTCTTTTCATTTCCCCTCGTTCCCCACCAAAATTTAGCCATTGCCACATGAATTTCATCTAATAAGCCATCCAGAAGCCTGAAAATACTCATCATATATGTGAGGATTGTCTGGGCCACCGCTTTATCAAAATTTCTTTCCCCGGCTTGGACAACAACTTCTCCCTCCACCCTTTGATCTTCTCCCATACTCTCTTATTGATGCTCGCAAAAATGTTTTTTTTTTATCTTTCAACAATGGTCGTGAGCCCCAGATTCTTCTCATGTCTATCGACCTCATTCACTCCAAGCTCTTCAATAATTTTCCACTGTTGATCAACCGACACCACATTGCTCTCTCATAGAGACTTGTTATAATTGACCAGTTGTCCCGATGTATCAGCAACCTTAGAGCATTCATCCAAGCTCGTCCTTGCAAACAGCAGACTATCAGCTGCAAAGAAAAGATGAGAGATGATTCTAGGAGTACCTCTGCACACTTTAATGCCATGGATTTGGCCTTCTCTAGGATTTTGTTTAATTCAGTTCAATTTAATCCAAATGAACAAGACCTTAGTAACGTTGCAATTAATATGATCCAACCTCCTCCTATTTCATTCTATCCAACGGAAAGGCTATTAGAAAGAACAATACATTTGTTCATTGTACGAAGGGTCATCCAGGAGCGCCAGAAGGGATGAAGAAATTCCTGTTTCATACATGTATTGCAATGCTCTAGCGATCTGCAAACACAGATTTTGAGAGTCAAATAATTTCATAAATCATAGAATAACCTCACGTGAGCACATATATACGACAAGAGATAACAGCAAATTTAGGCATTTCCAATTTGCTGAGAACAAGGAATATATTCAGGCATTTAGTATTATATAAAGTTAATATTTTTGCAGGTCAGTGTTAGCGATATTCTGGTGTCAGTTTGCGATACCTCAATTTCTTGGAAGTCTGTACAATAGCATGACATGGCAGCAGCACCATTAGAAGCAGAGAGATAACCTGAATGCAACAACACAAAATTTGACCTCACTTAAGCAGACACGCACCCAAAAAAAAGAAAGACCTAGAAGACCTTTCTCCAACTTAGGGACCAAAAGGGGCAAGGATGATAAAATGTAGTATCTTATTTTGCAGATAAACAGCAATAAAAGAAGCAACAAAAGGCAAAACCTGAACATTTTGTTCTCCAACTTCCAAATGGATCCACATCTATTTCCACAGCATCCTTTATAGAAGGATTCTTTATGGTTTGTCCTGTCGTGTTTTCATCTATACAGAAAGCATCTTTTGAGAGCACCATTGTAGGCTGATCCGCTGATGATCCAGCATAGATGCTGGAGATTTTGCAAAACTGCCAACTGTGGAAATCATGAAAAGTAAAAGATGTAAGTACCAAAATAAATACAAAATTGCTTGTCAATTCTGAATTGTTACCCCCCCCCCCCCACCCACACACACACACCAAAAAAACCTATAAAAAAGGCGTTAAATGAAGCCATTAAAAAAAAGTGAGAAACAGATAATAAGCCATTAAATCTCCAACTGAAACCTAAGGAACCTAATTTATCAATTCAATACTTCATAAAACCATTAGACAGCAAAGAGTGTATAATGAGATCAAATAATGGTTGCATCTGTTGTTCTTTGGTAATTTATAACTTTATACAGAAGTTTATAGAAGCATCATATATATGGTCAAGCTACTATTATTAATTTATATATATATGGCTAAGGATTTATAGAAGTTTATCTACCACTCAAAAAAACAGCACTCTTAAAATGGTATGAAATATCAATCAACCAAATTGCCAAAATAAATAAATAATATTGCCAATCAATCCTCACCTTGTTACTATCCAAATTGTTGAGAAGAGTTTGACATTCCGGGGTAATGTAACCAGGTGTGCTGCAAAGAAATTCCCCAATTAAAAAAAAAAAAAAAAAAAAATAGCAATCCCCACAATTAAAATATATATATATATATATATATATATATATATCAAATTGTACTCCTGAACTCAGCAGAAACTATGCATATAAAAGAAAACCCAAAAGCCAGTACAACATGGATATATTCTAAGCAACACAAACAGGACAACAGAAAGGGTCAACTTGATCTAGATTAAAATTGTTTAAAGTTCAGAAAGGGTCAGGTACACTACCACAAGTTGAGTCATCATAGCCCACAACATTGATCACTAAACTTCAATCCAGCTGTACCCAGGTTCCTTCACAACATCTGCCATCTTCATGGAGTTCCTTGTTCTTTCAACATCTAACCACAACAGTTTAGTTGCATACATGTTAGCCATGATGGTATAAGTTGAAGAGTCATTAGGCTTTAAGTGCAGACAATAGTCTGCAACTCGAGCAGCAACATCTAAATCTCCGTGTGTTTGACAGGAAGTGAGGAGAGGCTGCCAAAGAGCATGTACCCCTTTAAAGGGTGAACTAAGGAGAAAATCTTCTGCCTCCCTCACAAAACCAGAATGACTTAGGAGATTCACCATACAGGAGTGGTGTTCTACAGAAGGCGAAATACCATAGTAACTTTCCATTAGCTGGTAATAGTGCCTGCCTTCTTGAAACCGTCCGGCATGGTCACAGGCAAGGAGAACCCCAACAAAAGTTACTGAAGTAGGAGAGACCCCACACTTCACCATTTCATGGAATAGGTGTAGCGCTTCATTGGAGAAACCATTCTGAGCATAACCTATTATCATTGAGTTCCAAGTGACGACATTTTTGTCAAGCATCTTGGAAAACAATTTATGAGCATCTTCCACAACCCCGCATTTGGAGTACATGTCTATCAATGCACTTCCAACAAATACATGATGATCAAGGCCCACTTTGAGCACATGCCCATGCAGGTGTTTTCCTTGCGCAAGAGCTGCCAGGCTAGCTACTGCCTTTATGACACTAGAGGAGGAAAACTCGTCTGCTTTTTCTGACAGCTGGTGCATTTCACAGAAAGCCTCAAGAGCTTTGGTATCTTCATTGTTTTGGACAAGTCCTGAGATTATGGCCGTCCAAGACACAGCGCCGCTCCCCTGTGCAGTCTCAAATGCTTTTATTGCAGAGCCACTAAGCCCACACTTCGAATAGAAATTCACAATTGAGTTCCTAACTAAAACATCTGTGTCCAGGCCAAGCTTAATCGAATCAGCGTGAATTTGTTTCCCCACAGCTAAGGCGCAAGATGTGGAAGACGATGTAAAAAGAGCAATAAAAGTGCAGGCATCAGGTTTCAGTCCTTGAAGTGGTAGCATTGTATACCTTTCAAGGGCACTTTTAGGGTCACCAATAAAACCATAGCCAGTAATAAGAGCATTGTAAGATACCACATTCTTTTTAACCATATCAGAGAAAACACTTTCAGCATCAATCATAATCAGAAACTTGGAGTACATATCAACAAGTGCTGTACCCAAATAAACATCTGATAATAAACCAAATTTCAATGTTTTAGCATGAAGTTGTCTGCCAAATGTCTCATCAGGCATCACAGATGAAGCATCTATAACAGCCGAAAAGGTGGTATGATTCGGAGAAAGCCCACGAAGTTCCATCTCAAGGAACAACCGAATAGCTTCTTCTTCATAACCATTTTGGGCATAACCAGTAATCATAGTGTTCCACACTACAACATCAACAGTCCCCAGCTGATCAAACACAGCACGAGCACTACCCAGCTGTTCATATTTAGAATACATCCCAACAAGGGAACTACCTACAAAGGCATCCGAATCGAAACCGGCCTTAACACCATAACCATGTATACATTCACCTAATGTTGAACAACCCATCTGAGCACAAGCATTAAGAACACTAGCAAGACTAAAGTCACTAACAGAGCCTCTCCAATGAATGTACCCATTAACCATCCCACAAAACAACCTACAAGCTTCTTTACTAAACCCATTTTGTGCATACTTAGAAATCATCAAGTTACACACTAATTCATCTCGTTCAGGCATTTCATCAAACACATGGCGGGCATCACTAATTCGGCTAATATTACAATACATAGAGATTAACCCACCACAAACAAAGAGATGTCTTTGATGGCCTTTCTTGAAAGCTAAACTATGCAAGCCTAAACCAAAGGATTTGTTAGAAGATTGAGCACAAACAGTTAAGGTAGTTGAGAAAGTGAATTCATTTGGTTCAATACCAGCTCTTCGCATCTTCAGGAACAAAGACAGTGCTCTAGAAAATAAACCTTTACGTGAATAAGATTGGATTTTTGAAGTCCATTGCACTACATTTTCGGTAAACATTCTTCTTCACTTTAATATTAACAATCCAGCACATCAGATTTGTGTGAATATATATGATCATACGAACTAATGCCTCGTTTTTTCCTTTTTTTTATTTTATTTTACATTTGAAATGTTTTCTTTTATACTACCTCAGTTTTTTAATTTGACTCATTTGTGATTTATATTTTATACATAAGAAAAAACATATCACAATATTTTTCACATAATTCAAACACAAATTTTAAGCACAAAAATTATTGCAGAGGTTTTATATTATTTGCAACGATTAAATATTTTTAATCTCTAATTTATGTCAAATCATTGAAAATAATGTGAAATAGAGGTGGTACAAATTACATATTTAAAAAAAACATACATCGAGTCGAATTAAACAAGATTTTACAGAGTTTTTTATGGACGGATGAGAAGGGCCGCTAAGCTCGCACAAATCAGTCTGCCAAAATTTTGGGCATGGATAATGCTTTTTGAAAAAAAAAAATCACTTCGTATAAATGGGTGGGGCAAGTGTGTTTATTGTTCATCATATTTAATCAAAACCTAAAAGAAAGTATAAATAAATAAATAAAAGAATTGCTAGGTGACGAAATCTTAACCAACGAAATTTAGCTGAAAAAAAGTATGTATACGGTTCAAACTTTACCCCTATTTATGCCTAGTAAAGCTAGTGTTTATGTTAAAACAACTAAAGAGACACGCTCTAATTGGGTCCTAAGAATTGAGTTGATTCGGGCCGAGTCGATTTGGATTCAGTGGCTTTTAGTATCGGGATACAAGATGGATTGTTGGATTCGGATTTTTTGTCAAATAGAATTATAGGAAGGATATAATAATCAAGATTACAGACAATAATGATCGGCAATTTGAATTGGGTCCGAATTGGAGTGATATCATGTAATTTCGGATATGTTTTGGATTTCGGGTAGGATAACTAGGGTCATGTCATTTTTGACACCTCTAGGCACACTTTACGTGCATAGATTTCTAGTATTAGTAGAGCAAAGTCAGTTAGTGAGAAGCTAGTGGTGTAATTTAATTGTTTAAACATGACATGTATATCTTCTATTCTTCTTTGCCCTTACTAGAATTAATTAATTTGAGGATAATAGCTAAAATAACTCAATTTTTGTTACTTGCATCACGTATCATTGGGGTTAGTAAAAATGGTCAGAATGTCGTTACTACAAACTTAAAACTAATATCGTTAGTTATTATTTTTAAATTAGGGCTCAGTTGTTCGTTTTTTTTTTTCCCAATTCCGGCCTCAAATCTAAACCTTAAGGATTAAAATGACCCGTAAAACCTTGAGAGGAAAACTTTTTTGACACAGATTAATGCGCACAAATAAAGGTGAACCGAGAACGCAAATCCGGGTTAATCGGATCTTTTTTGCAAATTTCAACCTCAAATCTAACCCCTAAGAAATTAAAATGACCAGTAAAACCAAAAGGGATATTTTTGCGCGCATTGATCTACGTCTCAATTTGCGCGCTTTGATCTACATAAAAAATTGCACTCTTATGGTTTTACAGGTCATTTTGTGTAGGGGTCAAAATTCTAATAATGCAATTTTTTTTCTTTGGGGTTAACCTTCATTATCCTATAAAAAAAAGTAACTAATAATGCCTTTTTCACCCAAAATGGTTCAAATTAGCTATGAAAAGTTTAACAATTGCCCTACATCTCCATACACAAACAAGATAATAGATAGTTTGTGCAGATTCAAGGTAATGTGATTGATTATGTGGAATTGTGGATATACACTACAAAAGCAATCTCCACTTATATCAGTATATCACAGAGCCAACAAAAGCATACAAGTATTACAGGCACCCCTAAACATACAGTTTCATTTTCATACATTTACAAAATTTGCACCATATACGAAGGCAAAACTTGGTGCATCATCAAACATATAATTTAGTGTTTCTGGACTCATATTCGCAAGCTGAAACCTTAGAGAGGGGGCACTTCACCTTCTTCCAACAGATCTTATGAGAGGCCTTACCTAAGATTGTGTTTACATTCCCCTGTTCACAAGATTCTGGAAAATATTGGGTTTTTTACTATTTCTTTTGCAGAAGGTCTACTTGTTGGATCTTGATCCACCATGGCCTGTCAAATTATGCACAAATTCCCGCACATTATAAGCAACTGCGGATAAGCATTTTATTAAGCATAACATAGATACTTAATTTTTTACTACCAGTCGACAAATTGTAACCAAAACAGCTCAAGCATGATATGGTTTCACGTACGAGGCAGTCAAATAGCGGATTTGGATTAAGGCTTTCCCTTATTTCTCCATTGTCAAAACAAGAAAGAAATAAAATCTATTTTTAAAACATGAAAAATCTATTTTCCATCATACAAAACAATGAAGAAAAAAAAACACTTTCCTACAAAATGTTTTCCTCCCAACCAAACATTCTGGTAGTCTTTCTTTGTAACTTTAGTTTAAGGGTCACTGAATTTAGAAGTCAACCTATTATTTGGGACAGAGCAATATAGAATTGTGGCCTATTAGGTATTAGGAGTAGTACACACTGTAAAAAGTGCAAAGGATAAAAAACATTCCAATTAATTCTTTCTAGAAGTTTAGAATTATTTGAAATCTTTCGATGGTCCTGCTTTTTATCCGCAAATAGATATAAATCATATAGTATCTTGACTCTAAATTAAACATTGAGGTAAATCTGCCCACATTATATTTGGCTGACAAGGCAGGAGTTAAGAATCATGTAAAAAAAAAAGCTTCAGGAGTTTTTTTACAGAAATGAGATATTGTACCTTGAGCAATTTTTGTAACTGCATTGAATTACTAGGAAGAAGTGGTAGTTTCCCCTGTCTCAAAACCTGATGTCCTGCATCTGGCAAAGATGACCCTCGCAGAAGCTCGTATATAGAAACCCCCAGAGAAAAGATATCAACTTTATCAAGTTGATCAAAATTCTCGTTCAAAATTTCTTGAGGCATATAGCGTGCATCACCTTCTTCAATAGGCAGACTATTGTCTAACAGTGTGGCACAACCAAAGTCACCAAGCTTATATATACCATTCTTAATATAAATATTCTCTGGCTTTACATCCAGATGAGCAATTCCTCTTTCATGTATGTATTGCAATGCTCTAGCGATCTGCAAACACAGATTTGAGCATGAGGTCAAATAATTTCATAAATCATAGAATAGCTTCACATGCGCACATATATGACGAGAATAACAGCAAAATCAGGAACATAACAAGTTTTATTTTTCTCAGACATAAAACGTGAAGACTAATCAAAATGGCATGATACCCGTGACTGTGGGTGAGTACGGAACCAGTCATGTGCAGAAGGCTCACAACCATGGACAAAGGTAATTTACAGTCTTTTATGCTAAGCGAGCTCGGTTGCAGATAGCCTGGCAGCAAGTTTCTGACTTTGAGCTCAAAGTAAGCCATGATAGTGGGTGGAAGTGTGAAACATAACAAGCATCCCTAGTGAGGTGATGTGATATTGCACCCTACAATAATTCTAAACTTCTAGAAAGAATTAATTGGAACGTTTTTTATCCTTTGCCCTTTTTACAGTGTGTACTACTCCTAATACCTAATTGTTCTCATCCACGTCAATGTCTGAGATGCTTAAGAGAAGTTTGTTTCATAAAAAGGATTAAAAACTACACATTAAGAATCTCCTTAAAAAAAGTTATTTTTACCATGGTCATGAGACGAAAAAGCCTAGCAGCAGCTTATCTAACATCATGTAATTAAACATTAAACCTCAAATGTATCCTACTCCTAGGCCTCATTGGAAGCATAAAAGGAAACCACTTTGGCCACACCAATGATAAAAGTACCTTCCAAAAGACATGAACGCCACATTTTGAACAGTAAAGTGGTACATTAGCTTCATTTGCAATGAAATAACAATCAAATTTTGGCAGCTAAATCATGAATATACATCAATTTCAGTCAAACGAAGCAAGCATAAAATGGTGGAATGTTTGATTGCTTAGTGCAAATCTTAATTTCACCTAAACAAAAATTGTTAAAAGTTCAGAAAGTGTCAGTACACTACCTGGCAAAAAGCTTCCAAGACTTTGTCTTCACTAAGCGAGCAAGATGATTTACAATTGGAAAGGCTATATTCACAAAGCTCCATTTGTATGTACAATTGCTCATTTTCAAACCAAGAAGTGTGATAGGCTACAATGTTTTCATGAAACCCTGAACCAAGTGGAATGAATTTTTAGAATGTACATCAAAATCAGTCGTAAATGGAACTGCTAGCAAATTTAAAACAGGTCTCATCTCACAAACCTAAAGCTGCCAATGCTTGAACTTCCATCAGAGCTTTCCTCCTACAGCAGTCAGTCCAAAGAAACAGTTTCCAATTAACAAGGACAGATAATCAAACAATTGAATCACTTTTTTATGGTCTACAGACGATGAAGTTAATACCTTTCTGTGTCTTGGCACAGTTGCCTAGTGCTATGCTTCACAGCATATGTGCAACCGTCAATTCTCTTCAATGCTTTATATACACGACTGAAGTTCCCATTTCCAATTTGCTGAGCACAAGGAATATATTCAGGCAATAATTATTATTATGTAAAGCTAACATTCAATTGCATATCAGTATTTGCAAAATTCCGGTGACAGTTCACGATACCTCAATTTCTTGGAAGTCCGTACGATAGCGTGACATGCCAGTAGCACCATTAGAGGCAGAGAGATAACCTGAATGCAACAGCACAAAATTTGACCTTTCTCCAACTCAGGGATCAAAAGGGACAATGATGATAGAATGCAGTATTTTGTTATGCAGATAAACAGCAACAAAAGAAGCAACAAAAGGCAAAACCTGAACATTTTGTTCTCCAACTTCCAAATGGATCCACATCCATTTCCACAGCATCCTTGATATAAGGATTCTTTAAGCAAGGTGGTGGCATAACACGGCAACGTAGAGCAATTGCGGACTGTGGAACATAACCCGGACCTTTGTTTAATGAAGTAGGCATGGTTTGTCCTGTCTTGTTTTCATCCATACAAACAGCATCTTTTGAGAGCTCCATTGTAGGCTGATGATCCAGCATAGAAGCAGGAGATTTTGCAAAGCTGCCAACTGTGGAAATCATGAAAATTCAAATACACTTGTCAATTCTGAATTATTACCCCCACAAAAAAAATGCTAAAACAGATAATAAGCCATTAAATTTCCAACTTAAACCTAATTTATCAATTCAATACTTCGAAAAACAATTAGACAGCAAAGACTGTATAATGAGATCAAATAATGGTTGGATTTGTTGTTCTTTTGTAATTTATAACTTTATTATAAAAAGGTTTATGGAAGCATATCTTTCTAAAAATATATATGGCTAAGGCTCTACAAAGAAAAGCGGCTATCCCAGTTCCCGTACCAAGAAACTTCAATAGCCATCAACTATTATTAATTTACAAAAATGACTTCAATGGATTCCAGCATTGGTAGATTGAAATCTGATAAGCAATGCAGAAAACAATACCTGAGAAGATAAGTACACAGAAGGCAATTCAAAGCTCATCGTACCAATATATTTGTCAGCATATTCAACCACATTACTAGGTTAAAAATACCTTCAAAAGCAATGCAAAGGATAGGAAACCTCAAACTAGAGTATAGAGTTAATTAGCTACAAAAACAAAAACCTATCAAGCAAGAATCCAAGGTACTTAGGTTACATATCAAAATGTAATTGCAATCACAAATAAACAATCACCTTGACTAAATCTTTTACTCTTTACAGTCTTCAACTTCTCCGGCGATGACGGGCAAGAGATATCTACCTGCCAACATTCCAGGAGAAAGGCTGAAAAATCTACCACTCAACAAAGTAACAAACAACACTCTTGAAATTGGTATCAAATACCAATCAATCCTCACCTTGTCACTGTCCAAATTGTTGAGAAGATTTTGACATTCCGGGGTAATGTAATCAGGTGTGCTGCAAAAAAAAGAAAAAAAAACCAATTAAGAAAAATTGCAGAAAACAATATAGCAATCTCCATAACCTAAAAAAAAATAATAAATCAAATTGTAGTCCTGAACTCAGCAGAAACTATTCATATAAAACAAAACCTAATTGAACAAAAATTAACATATCGATGTAAACTATAATTACCAAAAGAAATCCTGACTAAGAATTTCAGAACAACAACCAACATCAGAATCAAATTTAGTGGAAATGGAGACATGGGTATTGCCGAAATCAGCTTGAGCATCTTTGTGAAGTAGAGAAGAATCGTTATTGTTGATAGAAGAGCTAATTAGAGACGAGTTATTGGGAATTAGCTGCTGCTGTTGTTTTTGTTGAGTAAACATAGGTTTGATAGGTCTAGTAAGGGAAAGTTTGGGTTGCTTTCTTGCTCTAACTGAGTTCAAGTTCTTCTTTTGACCTTTCTTCATCTCTTCTCTTGGTGCGAATGAGAATCTGAGAAGGAAGATGAAGATGAAGTTGGAGAACTGATAATGAAGAAGGGTTTGTGAAATGAAATGAAAAATAAAAATTAATAATTCGAATTTGCGCGGGGGTTGAAATTTGAGGGGTGCAGTGAGTGATGTGACTCGGTGTCAGCTTATGTTGGGCTCAAACAGTTTGGTTAATTTCAGTTCAGTTTACTTTAATTACTTCCTCCGTTCCAAAAAAAACGCAACAGTGTCTATTTTTAGATGTTTTAAAATAAATGCAACAAATTTTTATTTTCCTTATATAGTAAACTATTGCTATTTAAAAGACATAAATACCTTTATTAATTTTTTAATTGTCCCCACATTTTCTCTCTCCAATTCTTTAATTGTCTCCACTCTCTCTCACAACCCCTTTAATTGTCCCCACTTTTCTCTCCATTTATTTTAATCAACTACCCCTCACTTTTTCTAATTACCCACAACAAAAAATGCCTAGGAGTCCGTGCCATGACAATTGTTGCGTTTTTTTTGGAAGGGAGGTAGTAATTTTTTTTAGATTAATTAATTCGGTTTTAATTTTTCAGTTTCAATTTTAACCCGTTGCAGTTATTTTTATATTTAGTTCAAATCAATTCATTTATGGTTTTACCCAAACGATTTCAGTTATTGTCAATTCATTGTGAGCAAGTGACATAATAGTTCTGATTGTATTCAGTTTATGTTATGGTTGGTCTTCGGTTTTACCCGTACGATTTCAATTGTTGTTAGTTCATTGTGAACAGATGATATAACGATTCTGATTGTATTCAGTTTACGTTATGGTTAAATACAGTTCTATCCGTACGATTTCAGTCATTATCAGTTAATTTTAAATGATTGTATTCATTTAAATTACGGTTATTTTCAGTTTTGTAAGGACATCTTTAACGGTTCTGATCGAGTTAAATATCGAGTATTAATGGGTTTACCCGAATTTTCTTTTGTTATTCCCCCAAATAATATGTCCAGATCATATTTGGTTTAGTAGTTGAAGTGTTTTCTCTTACAATGGGTTAATTTATTTGTTTATTTAGTTAAGGTGCACTTTACTGTTATTTATTATGTATCTTTATATTTAGATCAATTTATCCTTGTACTAATATTATGTGTAAATGTGTAAGCGTGTATTGAGTATTAATATTGAATGTAAATGACGGTCAAGATAATGATGAGTGATGCTGAATTGGCGATAGCAACGATTATAACAATAATGATAGCAATTAACAATAACAACAACAGCAACAATGAATTGATGACAATACTAATGATGACGCTGATGATGGTGATTGATATATATATATATATATATATATATAGAGAGAGAGAGAGAGAGAGAGTCGGAATCTACTAAAAACCTATGTTAAGTTGAAAACTAAAAACTTTTAGTTGTGACCGTTAGATGTAGATCAAGGGTTGTGATTAGTTTTGGGGTAAAAACTCTAATCACCCAAAGTTACCTTTTTTTATAAAAAAAATAAAAAAAAAATAGTTTTACATTAGTTTTTTTATATAAAAAAATAATTTCACAGATTTCACGCAAATTTCAAGCAAAAATTTAGGTTTTGTTCAAAATGTTTTCATTCATTTTTTAGTAAAGTTTGAATTTTTTTTAAAGTGCAGTTCTTCGTATTTGATTTTGTACGTACCATTGTATCTTTGCATGTACCCCTTTATTATTTACATGCACACCTTAATTTAGTATGTTTTTATGTAATTTTTTATAAAGTTCGAATTTTTTTTGTAACGACCCTGATTTTATGGTATTTCTGCCATAAGTTTATGTGTATTTATGTGTTGCTATGTATAGTTCAAATTTATTTTTGAACTATTTATTTTATTTTATGTGAATAATTTCGATTTAATTCGAATTATTTTATTTACAGTCATTATGATTTATTTTAATTAATATTTAATTAATTAGAATTTTTATTATTTAATTTTCTAATTAATTATTTAATATTTTTGGGCTAAATCGATTTAAGCATGTTTAGTCATGCGGTTTTTGTAAATTAGCCCAATTGATCACGAGAGCCCAATTTTGGCCCATGTTGCAAGCCAAAAACCGGCCTCCTCCTTGTGCATGGCAAGTTTTGCCACTTGCCTTGTGTTCACACCTTAACTAACTCTATAAATAGATGAGTTAGTAAGGCTTGATGATCCTTTTGCTCAATTACCCACTTAAACACTTTTGCCATCTCATTCTCTTGCCATCAAATTTCAAACACAACACCTCCATTTGCTCTCCCTTCCACACGCCATTTTGGCACTTTGATTCCATCACATTTGTTCATCAATTTCTTAAACCCAAAACTTAAAGATTCATATCCTATTGATCTTTAAGTATCAAAACACAATCTAAATCTCTTGATTCGCATTCAAGGTCATTAGTTCGGGTTTGGGTTTGATCGTGTTCGTGTGGGTGTTCGAGTGGTGACCGTGTGGGTGCCATGTTGAAGCCATGCAAGAGTGGTGTTCGTGTGCCGTGGCCGTGCAGTAGGGCCGTGTGAAGACGGTGGTTCGTGGTGTGGTTCGTGCTAGGCAGCCGTGTTGGGCAGCCGTGGTTGTGTCGTGTTGCTCGTGTGGTGTTCGTGTGCAAGGACCGTGCCGTGCGTGGTTGTGCCGTGTGTATTAGTGTTCCGGGCAGCAAGTTTTTGAGTGTTATCTTGTTAATCTTCAACAAGGTAACATGCTTTCTCAACTTAATTGGTATACTATGATTCATAGTATGAATTAAATGCTTAAGATTGGTTTATGTTGAAGTTTGATCATGTTTTCATGTATGGTATAAAATCTGATTTTTATGTGGTTTCATGATGATTTTGGTGATTTAATATGTTAATTTTATGATTGATTGTGTTGGTATTAAGTTCATGTTGATTATGTTAAAGTTTGATGAATTTTGGATGATAGTAAGTTGGTAATTTCATGGTTATATTTGATTTATGCGTGTGATATATGTATGTTGGATGAGTTCTTGGTTGAAGTTCTTGAATCTTGATTGAGTTCTTGATTGAAGTTCTTGAATCTTGGATGAGTTCTTTATGAATCTTGGTTGAGTTCTTTAAGTTCTTGATGAGTTCTTGATGAGTCTTGATAAGTTCTTGATTAAGTCTTTTAAGTTAAAGAAAGTTAAAGAAAGAGTTAAAGAAAACGTTAAGATGTTGTAAGATGTTTGGTTTACGCGTTATTTTCTTAAGTCAAGGCGTAAGATGCAACTTAAGAGGTAACTAAGTGAGTAAACTTCGGATTAAAGAGTTAAAGGTTGTTAAAGATTAGCTTGATTTTGTAGCTAGACGCCTAAAACTTAGAGTAAGATTCTTTGTTTTTGGGTTAAGACGTTGCCCCTATCCTATCCGCGGTATTGGGATAGTTGGTGGTCTTACTATGTTGTCTTCGGATGTGGATTTCCAGTAAGATTGGTTTCACGGGACTTGGGAGTAAGATTCTCAATTCCTAACATAGTAGAAAGTTCGAATGCGTAAGATGCGTTCGTACGTGCATAGTCCGGTCTAGTTTATGAATGATTGCGCCAAAGATAAGTTTGGATAAGTTAGTTGAGTCGAGTCTGTTTTGGGATGGTTTTCGCATGATTTGATGTTTGTTTTGGATTTTTGATTTGTGCTATGTTCTTGTGTATTCCCGTTAGGGTGAGTCAGTTATGTTACTCGCCACTGATGGTGGACTATTGTTTATTTTTCAGGTAATTCTGATGATGAGGTTCTTGCTTAGCTTTGGGTTGGGCGAGCGCCGATATGTTGATTTAGTTGTATTCTCGTTATTTTGTGACTTTGGATAGTATAGATTTGTAGTAGTGATTTGTATACATTGGTTTGAAACTCTGACATGTGTTTGGAGTTACGTTTGTTAGTAGTGGTAGTTTGACTTTTGGATTAGTAGTGTACAAACTTGTGGGTATTTGTACTTTTGGGTTATAATAATAATATCTTGAGGTTTTGTTTTAATTTTTAAGTATTTGAGTTGTTAGTTATGACTATTCGACTCGTCGGTTTCTTCCGCGCCGATTTAAGCGAGTCGGGTCGTCACATTTTTAGTGTAGTTCTTCGTTTTTGATTTTGTATGTACCCTTATATCTTTGCATATCATGTACCCCTTTATTATGTACCGCCTTGATTTGGTATGTTTTTGTGCATTTATTTTTGTAAAGTTCGAAATTTTTTTTAAGTGCAGTTCTTCATGTTTGATTTTGTATGTACCCTTGTATCATTGCATGTACCCCTTTATTATTAACATGTACCATCTTATTTTAGTATGTTTCTATGCATTTTTTTCGAAAGTTTGAATTTTTTTTAAAGTACAGTTTTTCGTGTTTGATTTTGTATGTACCCTTGTATCTTTGCATGTACCCCTTTATTATTAAAATGTACCCCTTAATTTAGTATGTTTTTGTGCATTTTTTGTAAAGTTCGAATTTTTTTTAAGTGCAGTTTTTCGTGTTTGATTTTGTATGTACCCTTGTATCATTGCATGTACCCCTTTATTATTAACATGTACCCCCTTAATTTAGTATGTAAGATTTAAATTAACATGTTAATTTGGAAATTAATATGTACCTCCTTAAATTAACATGCACCCCTATAATATTAACATGTACTCCTTAATTGTACTACCTCTTTTTTTCAGTTTATGATTTATACATAAGATAAAACATAGTCATGTGGGGTCTCGTTGGATTCGTTTCAACATGTAGTTTTTTAATATCTAGTTTTAATAATTTTTACAAACACACAATTAAAGATATTAATCTTCAAAGTTTTGCCTCGGCAAGTATAAAAAATGAAGTGAGTAAATTAAAAAAAAATCTTTTTTTTTTCTCTGTTTTTTTGTAAAATTAAATCAACGGTTAAGATGGGCTAGACAAAAATCAATGGCCAGGATATTTAGTTTTTAGGTTTTTAACTTCTTAGGAGGTTTTTACATGATCCTGTTCCTATATATATATATATATATGAAAAATATAATGACAATAATAGTAGTAACAATATCGAGAACAAGAACAATAATAAGATTTGAGCCTATTTTTAATCTAATACAAAGTTAATAATATGTGATATGTATAATATGTAATATGCTTAAGAGATTTGATGTCTGAAATTATTGTAGCCATATACTAGAATGCATACAATTTTTAATCTAATACTATATAACACAATCATCATACTATATAGATGATACATCACACTGTACTGTTCTATCATTAAATCAAACTATAAAAATAAGACATCATATAATATTAAGACAAAGTCTCATACTAATATAACTAAATATATCATACTATTATCTATACAATCATATAAGCAAAAATGTAAACTGCCGAGGAATTGCGAAGTGAATTAACGTTGATGGTGATTATAATCGAGTAATGGTTTACGATGATGAGGAATTAATGATAATTGATAATGATATTGGTGGTGGTGTTTATTGTTGATGGTGATTGTTCATTGATGCGCCATTGTTTTGCCAGTTTGCCCATTTCATGATAATAATAATAATGGAGTAATGGCAATAACAATGATGTATGGTGATGATGACAGTGATAATGGATAGATATGGATGATAATGATTATATGTGATGATGTATATGAATGGTGATGGACTGATGGATGTTGATATATGATGGATGATGACAATAAGCAATGATGCTGATAGATGTTGATGACCAATATTACAAATGTCACGGATGATGATGATGGATTATGAATTTATGATGATAATAATAAATGATTATGAGCTTATGATAACGATCAAAGTGATGATGGATGATAATGAATTGACGACAACAACGACCATAACAATATTGATAGCAATTAGCAATAATAACAACAATGAATATACTGATGAGCGATGATAACGATGATGATGGTTATTGATATGAATAACATAACAACACCAATAGTAGTAACTACAACAACAACGAGAACAATAATAAGATTTATAGATCTGGTCATTATATTAAAAAACTGTTTAATCCATATTAAAGAGGTGGAAGGTGATCACAATGACTATACTAATGATGTTGAAAATGAATTTATGAGGACATATGGTGAATTGATGATGATGATAATGATAATAATTACGACAATGATGATAATGATGACGACCATGGTGATGGTCAAGATGAGGTTGACCATGGTTGGTGCTGATGATGGCTTGAATCCATGATGGTATAATCACAACAACAATGATAATGAAGATAATGTCGATAATGATGATGATGATGATGATGATAATAATAATAATAATAATAATAATAATAATAATAATAATAATAATTCAACTTTAATTAATGTTAATTGTAATAACCCGAAATTTTGGGCCAGAAAATTTCGCGGTTATTAACGTTATTATTCAATTCTAAGTCCAATTGGGTCGTTTAAATTGGACTGTTTGCATTTCTTTTAGTCCAATCTTTCCCTCAAATTGGGCCAAGGACCCAACCATGCTCTCCTTTTTCCTCTCCAAGGCCGGCCCCCTTATGTTGTTTTGGGTCCATTTTAATTTCTTTGAATTAGTAAATTAATTATTGATTTAATTAATTAATTAATTAAACTAATTAAATTATTTACCTAAAACCTATTCAAAGTTTGTTGAACAAACTAACTAACACTCCCCTTATTCCTCCCATGTACACGGCTAACCCTAAGTACATATTAGGGTTTGCACTCTTTGTTGCTTCTTTCTTTAAATAGGACCTAATTTATACCTTTGGTTCCTATTTTGCATTATTCACAAAGAACCCTAAAATACTCTTTCTCTCTTTCTTTCTCTCAAAATTGTCGAGTGGTACAATTCACCAAGGTGAATTGATTTTTCGAGTGTTTGGAATTAATAAGCGAATTCAGGTAACTTCGCTTTCTTATTTAATCTTGGGTAGAAAGAACACATAGTTAATTAGGAATTGTATCATGAAAATTGTAGGAATTTAATCTTGTTTTATTCGAAAATGTCGAGTAGGGTGATGATGATTTTCTTGATTGTTTTCATGTATTTTCTTGATTTCATGTATGATCTTGTATGTTTAAATAATTAAAATTGCATAATTTAATTTCTTCATGATCTTATGTTATTCGAAATTCATGTATGAAATTGTTAAATTATGTTCTTGAAATAATCTTGAATTTTCGAGTGTATGAATATGTCTATGATGAATTTTCTTTAATTTTAAAAGCATGATCATGATTTATTTTTGTTAGTATAATTTAAAACTTGATTGAAAAATATAACCTTGTTTTGTTCATAAATGTCGAATGGACCAAAATGTAAAAGAAGATTAAAGATTTAATTTTTATTATCAAACATGCTAGATCTTGTTAGTTCTTGATTAATTATGTTAATCTTTGATTAAATCTTGATTTAATTCTTTAATTATGTCATGTTAAATTTTAAATCTTGAAGTTAATCTTGTTCATGTTAATTTGAGCATGTCGTGTGGCTTAGAGAATAAAAAGATGATTTTTGAATCTTGGTTTGTAATTAATCTTGATGATTGTATGATAAAAATATGATTTTTAGTATTATTGTTTAGTTAATTAAATTAATTCTTGTTACCTATAATTATTTAGATGAATTGATAAAATTGGTGATTTTTAGGTGAAAAAGTCGAGTGGTATAAAAGAATAAAAATGGGATTTTTAACTTGTTTTAATAATTTTTAGTGATTAATTGGTTAATTAAAATAAATTTAAGAAATTAATTAATTATTGAATTAATTTGAAAAAGTCGAATGGGAATAAAAGAATTAGTCAAATTTAGTTAATTTGGATTTATTATTATTTTTGGAATAATTTAATAACAAAAGTTACGGATAAAATAGTTATTAGGGATAAGTTGTAAAGTGAAGGGATAAATAAAGGCAATATTAGTATTATTAATACTATTCGGTTATTAGTAATAATATTATTAATATTTACGTAATAATATTAAGGTTAGGTATCCATAGGGATAAGTTATAAAAGTTACAATATGATATTGAGGATAGTATAAGATAAGGTTTGAAGTTGCATAAGATATTACTGGGGATAAGAAAGGAAACAGAGTAATAGCCATACATGTTATGTTTCGGTCTCTGGCTAGGAAAGACTTGGTATTTAAGGTGGCCAATATACGTGTCGCACCTCTCTTTCCTGGGACTCCGAACATTTCATTTCCTATTACGGTCACCTAGTATTTCCCAATATATGATATGATATGATTAATTAAAGATATAAGATATGATAAGGACGCCCACCTGATGACCCGAGTATTCAGACTGGGTTAAGTCGAGGCCACTGCTCAATTGGGACGAACACACGAGTTCCCCCGAGCAGTTCTGGGTCTTAGGATATGTAGTCGTCTAGTAGTAGTGCACGAGCTGCTATTAGGGGTTATGGCCATAGCTTAGGCTTAGTGGTGAAACACGAGATCCGCTACGGGTTGAGTACACGAGCTCACCCCGGCATGTTTTAGGAAAGTTGTGGTGAAACACGAGATCCACAACGAGTTATAGTGACCGGTCCAACGAATGATATGATTTGATATGAAAGTTATGATTATGATATGAAATGAAAGTTACGATATGAATTCGAAACGAAAGATATGAAAGGTTATGAAATGAATATGATAAGATAGGCATATGAAATAATAGGATATATTATATGATAAGTTATAATATAAGTTGATGGAAAGTTTGGGTTAAGATATACATATAATATTTATGTTATGATATAACATAGGATATAAGATAAGATATAAGTTAAGACTTAAGGAATATGGGATAATATAAGTTATGATGGTATTATACAATAGGTATATGATTTGAGATGATATAAGACTTCCGCTGTGATTCTGTATTTTGTATGTATGACAGTATAGATGTATGCGTATGTACGTATATGATTGATGAGTGTATTTTTATACGTATTTCTAACCGTATAATGCAGGGTTCATTGTACGTACATTATACGTAGGCATTACGTATTCTAACTGTATTTCTGCAGGTATTTTATACGTATTTTGTACGTATACGTTTAGGTATTTTATACGTATTTTGTACGTTTACGTATGTTTGTACGTATGTTTATACGTATTTTGTATGATTGTATGTAAAGCATGTATTAAGTTTCTGTACGGTTTTTATGTGCTTTCCTATGATATTATGTGTTTGGTGGTCCCTCGATTAAATGGGACAGCCTAGTTACTCGCCACTGACGGTGGATCCCCCCCTCAGTTTCAGGTGAAGACGCTGCTGATTAACGGGCTTTCGTGGATGGGCTTGAGTAGCTGAGGACCCTAGTTAATTAGTTTATTAGATGATTCATGCTATAAAAACAATTACTTAGTTTATTTTATGATCCCGGCATGTTGGGACAGTTTTAAGATAATTTGTGTAATAAAGGATATTGAGTTATTTTGGTTATTAATTGATTATTTAATAAAAGTAAATCCATTTGTTCAAATAATTTGATTTATTGTTTATTTTAAGTTGGTAATGATCCGTTTGTCGATTTCCCTTCGTAAATCGACATGTCTAAAAAGTCGGGTCGTTACATTAATAAAATATAAACATGTTTAATAAACTATTTAATATCTAAAGTAAATATAAATAATTAATAGTTCTCTAATAACTTACAAGTAGATTTTGGTTAATCCTATGTATGTATTGGTTTGGGGTTTTGGTGCGTTTAAAACTAAAATGTTATCACTTATCACCCCACTGTTTTAGTATATAGTATAGAAATGTATGTTGTCACAAAGTGGAGTGTTAAAAACAAAATTAGGGTGTTAAAATCATTTATCCTCTAGACTTTAAGCAAAGTTAAGTAGAGTGAGGTACATAAAATAAAGTAAAATTCGGAATTTTTGAAAATTTTAAAAATGCCTCTTTTTGTTTTCCTCTCTAAAATTCAACTATAGTGTAACTTCACAACTTTGAAATCTAGAGGACTTATAGTCGGTTTTGGTGGGTTGCGTATATATTAAAAAAAATATGGAGTTTTTTGTAAGTTTAGCTGTGCATAAACAGTTAACCGAATTGTTAAGGCTTAATGGTTCGGTTAACAGTTACTAGATTTTGTTACCATTAACAAACGGTTAACCACGAAACCATTACGAATGATAGAAGATTTAAAATTTGAAATGATGAATGAATCGTACTTATGCATATGGGAGTAATTTAATGGGGCTAGGAACATATATGGGTTTGTTAATAATATTGTATTTAGACCATTTGAAAATTGATCATGGCATACTTTGTAACGACCCGACTTTTCGAGACTGTCGATTTACGAAGGGAAACGACAAACGGATCATTACCAAACATAAAACCTAATTTTAATGTAATATTCAAAATCTAAAATTCTTTTATTAACTAAATACTGAAATAATAGTTCCAAAAGACTAGAAATAAGTACTAAAATACATAAAGGTAAACTGTATCTTCCCAACAAGCTGGGATAAACTCATTAACTAATAAAAAGAAAACTTAAACTAGACCCCGGTTCACTCTACTAATCACATCATCACACAACCCGAACCATACGAGAGCCCACTTATGCGTCTGCGTCATCACCTGAAATGGGGGGGAGGTCCACCGTCAGTGGCGAGTAACTAGGTTGTCCCGCTTAAATGAGGGACCGCTAACCACATAATAGTATATAATCACCCATGAAAACCATACAAAATACATGGAAATACGTACAAGACTATATACGGAATGTGTATAAAAATGCGTACAAAAATACGTATAAAAATATGTACATACATACGGAATACGTACAGAATACGTACGAAAATACGTACAAAAATACGTATAAAATACCTGCAAAATACGGTTAGGATACATACAAAATACGTGTACAATACAAGTACAAAATACGTACATCATATGAATACAAATACGTGCAGCATACATATACAAATACATTCAACATACATATGCGAATACGTATAACATACAATCACTCAGAAATACACATATATAAAACAGACTTACCAGACGTATGAAGCGGAAGACTTATTATTACAACATAATACTTATATACTCGAAAATCACATAAATACATACATACAATCAACCTTTCATAAAATGCATATCTTATCAAATCATATCACTTCGTTTTATATCATAAATATCTTATCTTATCATAATCAAATCATATTATTGGACCGGTCTTTATAGCTCGTTGTGGATCCCGTGTGCACCACAACTTTCCTAAAACATGCCGGGGTGAACTCGTGTATTCAACCCGTAGCCCTCCTTTGCAAGAACTAAGCCTAAGCTATGGTCATAACCCCTAAATAGCAGCTCATGTACTACTACTTAGACGACTACATATTCTAGAATCAAGAACTGCGCAGATACCGCAGTCTGGCAGTGGCAACGACTTAACCCGATTGATGACTCGTGTATCACCAAAGGGGCGTCCGTAATACATACTATCTTTTCTAAAGGCCATCCTGAGACCACTATTTCTTTTAAGTCTTTTCTAAAGGCCATCTTGAGACCACTAATTATTGTTATATTGGTACTCATACCGGCCGTCAATTCCTTAATACCCGGTAGAGTATACCAAAATTGGAAGTACTAGGTGACCGTAATTGGAACTGAGATGTTCGAAGTCCCAGGAAAGAGAGGTGCGGCATGTATATTGGTCATCTTAAATACCAAGTCTTTCCTAGCCAGAGATCGAAACAATACAATGTCCTTTTACTCTGTTTCCTTTCCTTCATTATTATTATATTATTATACTTTCCCTTCCTATTGCAACTTATCCCTACTGACTCCTTTAATTATAATAATAATAATAATAATAACAACAATAATTCCTAAAATTATTCTAATGTTATTATAAGTCAAAAATTAAACTAAAACTGATCCTAACTTAATAGGGACACTCGACAATTCTAATAACAAAATAATAATTAAAATAAATTCATTAAATAATCATATAACAATTAAATAAATCATTTAAATATTCAATTAATCATATAAACAATTTAATTCAAGAACTTATTCACTTAGTAAAATTTAAATCAAGAAAGTCATAAAGAATCATAATCTGAACAAGGGATTCGATAAGATATACTTTAAAAGTGTTTTAATAATTTAATCACACTATTTTACACAATCTGATTTTAAAGAATTAAATTAAGAACAACCGTTTAAAGGTCTCGATTAATCTGGAAATTTTGATGGGAGTTAAATATGGGTTCAAGGTTTAACTTGCATAAATTTCGTCCAAAAATAACGTCATTTACTATTTTTAAGGGATTTTATAACTAACAAATCAGATTAGGCTGTAATCAGTTTCCAATTTTTCTGCCATAGCAAACGAACTTCAAAAATTACGAAAATTTAAAACAAGCTGTAAAACACTATTAGTGACTTCCACCTAAATTTTCATAGACATCCGAATTGATTAAGTATCTTGATAAATTCGTAAACGACAGTTTTACCGGTTTGAAAGATTAAATTATTATAAGCAATAAAAGGACGAATTTTGCCACGAAATAAATCTTGATTAATAATCAAACAGTAAAGAAACTCCCACGAAAAATTCATTAAGAAATAACAAGATTTGATCAAGAAATAAAATAAAAATTCAACCTTTAATACTCCTAATACACGCATAAATCTATACGAAAACATGATTCAAGATTTCATAGATTAGCATCAAGATTCGCATGAGAATATCAAACAAGGATTAAATAATGCGTGGCAGATAAAGATTCATCAAGAACCTATAATTAAATAAACTAATTCATACAAATAATTATTAAACAATTAAAGATTTCAAGAAATTACATAAAATAATCAAGAAAAATTACATAATAATTCATCATATGGTTCGAAAATCTACTAGGTGAACATGATACTAAACCTAACGATTTTCATGATTTAATCCTAATTAATTATATGGAAAACTTGTTCCAAATTTAAATGAGAAAGTCTAGTTACCTGGATCTAGCAAAGAAATCAGAAAAATCCTTCCTTTGGGACTTGAATATTACACGACCAAGAGGAAAAGCTTTTAGGGTTTTTCTTTGAGTTTTGTATTGTAGAAAAATATGTAAAAGAAATTAGGTTAAAGGCTTGTTCCCTATTTATAATATAAGGAACAAAAGAAAAATAATAAAAAAAAATAAATTAATTAATTAATTACAAAATATAAGGGGAGGCCGTGAAAAGAGAGAAAGAATAGGGGAGTGGGAGTGTAATTAGGTAGACTTGGTTAGAGGTTAGACCAAGTTTAGGTTTTCAAATTAATTAATTCAATTAATTAAATAGATAATTAAATTATCTAATTAACCATAAATTAAATAAAATAATTAAAAAGGAAATAGTTATTGACCATGAGAGGGTCGGGCGTGAGAGAGGATATGGGTCATGGGACCCGGTTCTCGGATAAAAATTGACGAAATAAAAATACACAGTCCAAATATACGGGCTTTTTGGACTTAGAATAATAAAATAATATTAATAACCGCGAAATTTTCTGGCCCTAAATTTCGGGTTATTACATACTTAATGTCAAATGATGAATAAAATGATGAAACATATGTGGGTTAACCGTTTATGAAAACCGCTAAGCGTTAACTGTAATCGTTAATCATTAAGTACTAATGGTTCGGAAACCATAACCGTTAAAAGTAACAATTATAAGATTAATGGCTACAAGTTTTTATTTTGCCAGACCTCTAGGTGTGACTGAACCATGCATGTGTATAGTGGTGCAACGACTCTCCACCTCCTAATCCATGGGTTGGGGAGTTGAGGCTCACTAGCCCTCAGAGATCCCTTAGCTTATCCCTATGGGTAATGTCAGTTCTGTGGTCATGTGAGATTAGTCGTGTGCCATAAAAATTTAAATATCATCTATTTAATTTAGTTGTCACACACACTTAAAAGGGAAAGATAAAGAATCATACTCGTATGCTTTTTTTTTTTTTTTTTTAAATATGGTATTCTAGCTCATATGTTGTCTAGGGTTCTACTTATATGCACTTAATATGTAGATTTTTTTAACTCATATGAAGTTCGGGGCAAAAAATTAATTTTTAAGCAAAATGAAAATACTAAATTTTTAAAGACATGTACAATATTATGTGGACTTTAAAAATAAATCAATGAAAGATTTTTGAGATGGTAAGTGCATTACACCTCATTGCAAGAGGTCTAAAATTCAAATCTTGCTAATTGACACTTTGAAGGTTGTTACAATCGAATATCATGTAGCATCGCTCCTTGAGAAGGAACACTTTTTAATATATACTAATATTAAAGAACTCTGATTTTCTTAATGCCATAGCTTCTCCTCACCACTCGCCTTTATGGAAAGACATTCTTAAGGGTAGGGATCTTCTTAACAAAGGATTAAAAATTAGAATTGGTAATGGTTATGATACTCTTTTTTGGTACCATTGGTGGATTGGGGACGCGCCCATCTAACGGTATTTAGATGACGATATCCCTAACTCTTGTGCTAATTGGTTTGTCTCTAGTATTATAAAAGATGGCAATTGGGACCTTTCCTATATTCAACAATTTTCGCTTCATAATCTCATTCCTCTTATTCTTAATATTCCATTGCCCTCAATTGCTAATACTAAGGATCAACTCATTTGGAAGTTTTCTAATAATGGTGATTTTAATATTAAATTTGCCTATAATTTAGCCTACGATTTTAAAAGTAATTTGGAATTAAATAATTTCCCATGAAAACATATGTGGAAGGCTAAATGCTGCTTTAAACAAAGAATGCTTATGTGGAACTTGGCTCATGAGATTCTCTCTACTGGTTCTGTCCTTGCCTCGACCATTGATAATTTTCCTGCTAATTGTCTTCAATGTGTTAATATTCCTGAAACACATTTACATATTTTTCGGGATTGTTCCAAGGCTAAAATGATTTGGGGTATTGTCTTTAGGGATGTGTATAAGTTTAATTTTGATCACAACAGAAATTTTTATGGATATGCCTGAAGGGAGTGGCTTCATTTAAACTTATCTCAATGTGAACAATGGAAAAATATCTTCTACACTTTGGCATATCTGGTGTAATAGAAACAAGCTTGTTTTTTAATGGGCTAATCTTCACCCAAGAATAGCTCGTAGTAGGCTCAAAGCGGATCTAGAAGTCACTAACATTGCTTTTCAGGTTAATAATGTTTCAGTTATTAGTAACAATCCTAGGATGGCCTGGATTCCACCTAATCCTGGTTTTTTCAAGCTCAATACTGATGGAGCCTGGACCATAAATTCCATGGTGGTGTAGTGTGTGACCAAAGGGGTAGGTGGTAACTTGGATTCGCGATCAAGTTCAGGGCTACCTCCCCCCTAGCTGCTGAGTTGCTTGCTATCAAACATGGACTGATGATTTGTAGGGAACATGGAGTGGACAAGCTTATTCTAGAGACAGATGCCCAATCTATCAAACATATGCTCCAATCCCCAGAAGCTTTGGCGAATCATGATCTAGGTGTTATAATTAATGATGTTCTACAACTTATGAATGAACACCATAATTTTGAGCTATCTTAGGCCAAACATGAAGTCAATCAGTTGGCTCACCTTATGGCTAATATGGGGTTTGGTATTATAGAAGATAGGAAGATATTTATGGAGGTCCCTAGCTGCATTCACCGAGTTTATCAATCGGATCTCACTGGGTTCATCATCCCATGAATGTTGTTATCCATAGTGTTATTTGGTTTTTTCCTTCTTGATTGTCTTTTGTTTAGTCTGTTTTGTAGTTCTTGGTACTTTTCGCTGTCTATCTTTGTTTGTATGAACTCTTGTTGTTCCCATTTTTTCCAAATGGGCATTTAATCTAATTAGTTTCCAGTTTTTTTTGTTTTTTTTTTTAAAAAAAAAAACTAATACTAAAGAACTGGGGAATACAATAATTAATCAGTTACAATCGAATCATCAATAACTAATACTAAAGTAATAAAATATGAATAATATTTTATTACTCTAACATTGCTGATCTCTATTATATAAGCCAAGGGTGGAGCCATGGTGTCCCCCTCGAAATGTCCATCTTACCCCTCTATACTTTTTAAAAACTCAATTTATATCACACCCTAATTATTAAGGAAAGTTATTACAAGTTTTAAACTTTTTCAAATAAAAATAGTACAAAATATAAAATTCGAAAAAATAAAACAAAAATTTCAAAATTAGAAATTTTAAATTCTCTATAAAAAGGCATCCATATTGATATATTTCACAAATAAAAAATTTACATTATAATTATCGTAGAAATTTGGTAGCCAATAGAATATGATAAATAAAACTTTTCTTTCGTTTATTGTTTTGGGATGACCGAACGAAAGAGAAATTTTTGTTTTTTTATATAATAAAATTTGTTTACTCAGATTAATAAATGTATTTAAAATATCATCGCACGCAAAGCGTGCATAGAAGGCTAGTAACTATATATATGGTGAGATAGTTTATAGATCACATTAGTTTAATCTTTCAATTTTTTTCTTTGGGATCAAGTTTTCAATATGCCACAAAAATGTAACCAATAATGCCTTTTTCACCAAAATGGTTCAATTTGGTCATAAAAAAGTTTAACCATTGCCTTACATCTCTATAAAAAGTTATAAATAGTTTTCCATTGATATCAGTATATCAGAGAGCCAACAGCAGAATACAAATATGACAGGCACCCCTAAACATGTGTAATTCCATTTTTCATACAATTACAAAATTTGCACCATACAAGAAAGCAAACTTGGTGCATCATCCAACATATCATTCAACAGATCTTATTAGAAGCCTTACCTAATCAATAAGATTATGTTTGCATTTCCCTGTTCACAAGATTCTTGAAAATATTGGGTTGTTTACTATTTCTTTCACAGAAGGTCTCCTTGTTGGATCATGATCCACCATGGCCTGTCAAATTATGCACAAAATGTACAATATTATAAGCAACTGTATATGATTATTTCTATTAAGCATAAAGATAGACACTTCATTTTTTACTACCAGTCAACAAATTGTAATCAAACCAGCTCATGCATGATAGGGCCAGGTCTCACGTACGAGGCAGTCAAATAGCGGATTTCGATGAAGTCTTTCCCTTATTTCTCCATTGTCAAAACAAGAAAGAAAAAATAATCGATTGTTGGACCATGAAAAAACTATTTTCCATCATACAAAACAAAGAAAAAAAATTACTTTCCTACAAAAAATTTCCTCCCAACCAAACATTACGAGTCTTTCTTTGGAACTTTGCTTAACTAAGGGTGCATTTGATTCAATTTAAATAAGTACTCCTGTGCTTATTTTCAGAAAATTCAGATTAGAAAAACTATAACTATAATAATAACTACAATCAGAAAAATTCAGATCAGATTAGACCAAATCTGAAAATTTCAGATGAAACAAACGCACCCTAACTTAAGGGTCACTGAATTTAGAAATCAACCTATAATATGGGACAGAGCAATATAGAATTGTGGCCTATTAGGTAATAGGAGTAGTACACAACTACACTGTAAAAAGTGCAAAGGATAAAAAACATTCCAATTGATTCTTTCTAGAAGTTTAGAATTATTTGGAATTTTTCAATGGTCCTGCTTTTTATCCACAAATAGAAATAAATAGAAATCATATAATATCATGACTTCAAATAAAGACTTGGGTGATCAATATTACCAAATTAAACATTGAGGTAAATCTGCCCACTTTATTTTTGGCTGACAAGCTAATGCAGGAGTTAAGAATAATGGAATAAAAGGCTTCATGATTTTTTTTAATTTTTTTTACAGAAATGAGATATTGTACCTTGAGCAATTTTTGTAGCTCCATTGAAATACTAGGAAGAAGTGGTAGTTTCCCCTCTCTCAAAACCTGACGTACTGCATCCGGCAATGATGACCCTCGCAGAAGCTCATATATAGAAACCCCCAGAGAAAAGATATCAACTTTATCAAGATGATCAAAATTCAGATTCAAAATTTCTTGAGGCATATAGCGTGCATCACCTTCTTCAGTAGGCAGACTATTATCTAATAGTGTGGCACAACCAAAGTCACCAAGCTTATAGACACCATTCTTAATATAGATGTTTTCTGGCTTTACATCCATATGAGCAATTCCTCTTTCATGTATGTATTCCAACGCTCTAGCGATCTGCAAACACAGATTTTGAGAATGAGGGTCAAATAATTTCATAAATCATATGAGAACCTCACACGAACAAATATATACGACAAAAGAATAACAGCAAATTCATTAACAAAACAAGTTTTATTTTTCGCAGAAATAAAATGTGAAGACTGCTGCAGTGATGCAAAGTTAGATTGCTTTGATCACACTTTGGAGATATACCACTATTCTACGTGGTTTGGTCGTTTGGGGCTCAAGATTGATGTTTCTTGGCATCAAATCTATATCATGCACGGTGGTCATAATCAAAATGGCATGATACCCATGAATGTGGGTGTTGACCCATGATTTAGTTTTGATGATGACATGCACACAAGCAAACTTAATGGCTAATAAATGTCTGTGAGGGCGAAAGAGAATTACAAGTGTCAAAGTTGAATAAGTTGATGGAAATTCATAAGGTGAAACAAGATAATTCTATCATACTCATGGCCAAAGGTGAAGATTCAAAGAGAAGATTCCGGAGTGGGAACAACGATGAATCCACAACCAAGTTCCAAAGAGAAGAAAAGCAGAAGTTCATATTGAGAATTTGGCAAGGAACAAGAGAATTACATCAATAATTCCAACAAATCCACTTGATGAAGAGGAGAAATTCCAAGAATATTATGATGGCAATGTTTGAGTCTGGTTAACTTTAGTAGTTGGTTAAGAACTTTTATTCTGAAAATAAGTCAGTCAAAAGGGTTGTTGGGAGTCCTAAAAGTGAGGAGTCCAAATATGAGTGGAAGCAGTAAATAGATGGTGGATGTGTGGGAAAAATTGTGGTTGGTTATGGAGCTTCTTCTCTAAGTAACTTTAAGACAATTCTCCTCCTATATATAGCTCACAAAATCAGAGTTTCATACACACAACACTAAAGCATTAAAAACATAAAAATCAGAGAAAAAGTTTGTGTGTGAACTGTGTGTAAAGTTCCTTTACAAGTTCCTGTCCAGTTTTCAAGTTTATTTTAATAGACTAGTCTACTTTTTCTCATTGAAATATTCTTTTTTCATTCAGAATTTCTTTTAAGTTCCTTTCGTTTCTTTGTTTGCTAAAAATTATCCACAAAGCTCCACACAACAATTCACCCCTCTTGCAGTGTTCCAATCAGAATAACAGTGGGTGAGTACGGAACCAGCCATAGAGAATGAAGACTGAAGTGTCTCATGCGCGAAAAAACATGCCCACAACCATGGACATAGGTAATTTACAGTCATGTAAGCTAAGCTTAGCTGAAGGTAGCATGGTAGCAAGTTTCTTTGTTTGAGCTCAATGTAAGCTATGATAGCGGATGAAAGTGTGAAACATAACAAGCATCCCTAGTGAGGTGATCTAATGTTGCATCCTACAGAAGTGTTATTCGTCTCATCCACGACCATGTCTGAGATTCTTAAATACATTAAGAATCTGCTTGTAAAAAAAAATTAAACTTATTTAAGCATGGCCATGAGACAACAGCTTAGCGGCAGCCTATCTAACACCATGTAATTAAACATAAAACCTCAAATGTATCCTAGGCCTCATTCGAAGCATAAAAGAAAACCATTAGAAGTACCTTCCAAAAGACATGCACACCACATTTTGAACAGTTAAATGGTAAATTGGCTTTATTTGCAATGAAAGAACAATCAAATTTTGGCAGCTAAATCATGAATATTAACATCAATTTCAGTAACAAGAAGCGAGCATAGAATGGTGGAATGCTTGATTGCGGTTAGTATGAATCTCAATTCGACCTAGACCAAAATTGTTAAGAGTTCAGAAAGGGTCAGGTACACTACCTGGCAAAAAGCTTCCAAGATTTTGTCTTCACTAAGTGAGCAAGATGATTGATAATCGGAAAGGCTATATTCACAAAGCTCCATTTGTATGTACAATTTCTCATTTTCAAACCAAGATGTGTGATAGGCTATTATGTTTTCATGAAAACCTGAACCAAGTGGAATTAATTTTTCAAATGTACAGTAAATTCAGTTATAAAGGGAACTGCTAGAAAATTCAAAACAGGTCTCATCTGACAAACCTAAAGCTGCCAATGCTTGAACTTCCATCAGAGCTTTCCTTCTGCAGCAGTCAGTCCAAAGGAAAAGTTTCCAATTAACAAGGACAGATAATCAAACAATTGAATCACTTTTTTATGGTCTACAGACGATGAGGTTAATACCTTTCTGTGTCTTGGCACAGTTGTCTAGTGCTATACTTCACAGCATATGTGCATCCGTCAATTCTCTTCAATGCTTTATATACATGACCGAAGTTCCCATTTCCAATTTGCTGAGAACAAGCAATATATTCAGGGAATCATTATCATTAAGTAAAGCTAATATTCAATATTTCAATTACAGATCAATATTTGCAAAATTCTAGTGACAATTCGCTGTACCTCGATTTCTTGGAAGTCTGAACAATAGCGTGACATTCCACCAGCACCATTAGAGGCAGAGAGATAACCTGAATGCAACATCACAAAATTTGACCTTTCTCCAACTTAGGGACCAAAAGGGACAAATGGACGATCATTGAATGCAGTATTTTGTTTTGCAGATAAACAACAATTAAAAAAAAAGCAGCAAAAGGCAAAACCTGAACATATTCTCCAACTTTCAAACGGATCCATATCTATTTCCACAGGATCCTTGATAAAAGGATTCTTTAAGGAAGGTGGTGGCATAACACCGCAACGTAGAGCAATTGCGGACTGCGGAACATAACTCAGACCTTTGTTTAATGAAGTAGGCATGGTTTGTCCTGTCTTGTTTTCACCCATACAAAGATCATCTTTTGAAAGCTCCATTGTAGCCTGATGATCCAGCATAGACGGCTAGACACCAGAGATTTTGCAAAGCTGCCAACTGAGGAAATCATGAAAAATCAAAGATGTAAGTACTAAAATAACTACAAAAAATGCTTGTGAATTCTGAATTGTTACCCCCACAGAAAAAATGCTAATTCAAGCCAAAAGAAACATGAAATCAAACTAAATGAATAGATGGTTCATTACAAGATACAGAAACGGCGAAATAAAGAAAAAAAAAGAAGTGAGAAAAACTTAATAAGCCATTAAATTTCCAATTCAAACATGGGGAACCTAATGTATCAATTCAATACTTCTAAAATCAATTGGACAGCAAAGACTGTATAATGAGATCAAATAATGGTTTCATCTGTTGTTCTTTTGTAATTTATAACTTTATAAAGGGTTTTATGGAAGCATTTCTTTCTAAAACATCTATGGCTAGGTTCTACAGAGAAAAGCAGCTATCCCAGTTCCCATACCTAGAAACTCCAATAGCCATCAACTATATGGTCAAGCTACTATGTGGTGGTGAAATTTGGAAGTGGTGAAGGTGGAAGTGAAACGATTAATGGTGGGCGCAGCGGAACTCGTTGCCGCAGCCCTTCTTCGCAAACCTAATCCCATGAGGCCTTTTGGCGAAGCCAAGTCCATTTCGGGCCACCAAACCAGTGGTTGTGAGTGGTGATGGTTCAGTTGTTTGGGTCAATGGTTCGGTGGTTTTGGTGGTGGAGATTCGAATTTCATCGATCTTGGTTCGGGTGGTGGAGATTCGAATGTTATTCGATGGTTTAGGTGGTGGTGGGGTCCGATTTGGGTGAAGGTGGGGTCTGATTTGGTTGGCAGCGGTGGTGGTGGTGGTGGTGGTGCAGAGGACGTGCAAATTATTGGTGAATTTGTAAGGAAATGTGGATGATATATTATTCGGTGCTACTAACGAATCCTTGTGTAGTGAATTTTAAGACATGATGAGCAAGGAGTTCGAAATGAGCATGATGGGCGAATTGACGTTCTTTCTTAGATTACAAGTAAGACAAGAAAAGAACGGTATTTTCATCAATCAAGGCAAATACACTAGGGAGCTTCTTAAACGATTCAATATGTCAAACTCAAAAGAAGCAAGAACTCCCATGAGCTCAACGTCTCTAGACCAAGATGTAAACGGTAAGCCGGTTAGTGAAAAAGTTTATCGAGGTATGATCGGCTCACTCTTGTATCTTACGGCTAGTAGACCAGATATCATGTATAGTGTTTGTCTTTGTGCTCGTTTTCAGTCTAATCCAAAAGAATCCCATTTAACTGCTGTAAAAAAAAATACTACGCTATTTGAATGGTACTAAGGACTTAGGTCTTTGGTATCCGAAGAATGGCAACTTTGATCTGGTTGGGTTTTCTGATGCAGATTTTACAGGATATAAAGTAGACAGGAAAAGCACTTCCGGATGTTGTCAACTATTAGGGCAATCCTTAATTAGTTGGCACTCCAAAAAGCAAAACTCCGTAGCACTTTTGACCGCCGAAGCAAAGCACATTGCAGCAGGAGCATGTCGCACACAATTACTTTGGATCAGCCAACAATTACGAGACCTTGGAATGGATCTAAAGAATATTCATATAAAATGTGATAACACCAGTGCCATCTCCATCACTAAAAATCCCGTTCAACATTCACGGACTACGCACATCGACGTTTGTCATCATTTTCTCCGTGATCATGTTGAAAAAGGTAATATTTCTATCTCTTTTATCCCCACGGAATTTCAATTAGCAGACATATTTACCAAACCACTACCCGAAGAAAGATTCAACTTTCTTAAACATGAGCTTGGTATGTTAAATATGGATGCATAATTTTAGGGGGAGATTTTTTTAAAATTATTTTTAAGGTTTAATTTGTTTTTGAATTTCATGGAATAATCAATATTCCTTGGGCTCAAAAAAAATAACCCAAATAAAAAGTGATCATATGTATTTGATCCACAACTCTTTCTCTCAATTTGTCTTGACGTAAGACAAAAAGGGGGAGAAATAGTGCATTTTTTATCGGCATTTTTTTGTATCTTATTTTATTTTTCACTTAGAACATAATCGAATTCCTTTTTGAATTTTTAATGCATATAAATTTTGTCTTCCATCAAGGGGGAGATTGTTGGATTTCAAGGCCTTGATGTAATATTTTAAATGGTTTAAATCAAATGTTGAAAGGACAAAGTTTATGTACATCAACAATTCAAATTACAATTAATATTTTATTTGTTCAAAGTTAAAAATAAATTACTTATTTTTTTATTATTCTCTTGCAATATTGTGCTTATTATTATTATTGGACTAACCTATATATATGTACAAAAGTACACTATACATATGTTTTTTTTCTTCCTAACATCTTTTTTGCAAGGAATAAAGTTGATCAAATATTATCCTTAATTGAATTCATATGGACCAAATAAAATTGGACTAATAAAGGGATATAAGTTTAAATATTTTTTTATAAAACAATTTTTTTTTTTAAAATATTTCCCTAATTAAATTGATCACATTTCTAAGTGCTTTATTTACTTGATCAATTTTATTTAGTTATGAAAAAAAATTATTTTGTCATCTTTACCTTGTTTGGGACGGTTTTTTAATAGTACAAAGATATTACATTAACTAATTAATTTCCTATATGATCTATTATTTTCATATATTACTTTATGACTAAATCAATTTGAAAATCAAGATCATAATCCTCCCAAATATTCCTTGTAATAACCGGCCATCATTAGAGACTTTCAAAGAGTATATTTTCATTTTTTTGAAAATATTATAATTTGCCCAATTATTTTTTTGACTTATGCTAAATTATTTTATATCAAAACAAATATTCCCTAAGTAATTTTAAGCAAGTTTATATGATGCAAATTAAGGAATATTTGATCATCTTTGCAAGCAAGCAAATTATTCAAATTATGCAATCAAATTTGATACATGCAAATCAAGGAGATATGATCATCTTTTTGTTAAGGCAACAATTAAATTTCAACATGTTGAATTCAAAAAGATGAGCAAGCAAATCAAATATTATCTTCTCAAATTTTGGATGGTTTCCTAAGCAAAGCAAGGAGGATATCTTTCAAGCTTCAAGCAAGGCAAGAGAGCAAATCAAATTATGCAAATAAGACAACATCTCAAATTATCATATCAAAGTTGATCCTAGCTAGAAATACAAAGAAATCAATGATTTCTTGCTCCAAATACATGGCTCTCCAAGGAGTTTTTTTCAGAATTTTTGGTCATCTTTTCACCTATAAATACAAGGCCAAAACACAAACCAAAAATCACACAACTTTCTCTCCAACACTTCTTCCATCTAAGCTTCATATTCTCTAAAGTTTTCATAAAGTTTCAAAGAGCCAAAACCTTAAATCATCCATTCATTGAAACATACTTCTCAAAATATTCACACTTACACCTTCATAAAAATACAATTTTTGAGAAGAAAAAGATTGAAAATAAAAGGAGAGAAATTGTTCTTATAATACCACCAAAAATCATTCTACAATCTCTACAAGTGAAAAAAAACCTTCATCAAAGCATTCAAGAATTTCGAAGATCATCTCCAAGCTTTGATTAATTAGTGTTCGGTTTTTTCGTTTAATTTTGTTGTAATAGACTAGCACAAGTTCTACTACTTTGTTATTCTTTGTGCTAGCAATTTTAAACACTATTTTGTGAGGTTTTTCTAGGCTTATTTTTTGGTGAGAAATTTTATTGTAAAGTAGAACCTTTAATTTTTACTAGAGTGCGTTTTCAAAAAAAAAAAAGAGTAAAGAAAAAAAGTAAAGGAGAAATCTCTTTAAGTTAACTACGTTAACTGAGATTAGAGTGTAGTGAGGGAGCTACGGAGAAGTAGGGGGCGACGGATTGACTCTTGTACTTCAAAACTCTAAGTCTCTAAGGAGTAGTTAATTAAGGAGTGGTTTAAATCCTAGGGTCGTGGACTCTAGGCGGAGACGTAGGCTATTAGAGCCGAACTTCGAACCAAATCCTGTGTCTTGTCTCTATTATTTTCCGCATTTTATTTATTGTTCATAAAACACTTTCGAAAACATTTAAGTATATTAAAAGATTTAATTAAATTTTACAAGTCGATAAATACAAAGTTCGGAAAACTATATTCAAAGATTTTGAGTATCATCTAGAAAACATCGAATATAGTATTTCAAATCTTTGGATTTAAAATTCAAGAACTTGAAAAAGACTTTTAAAATTAGATTAAATTTTTAATTAACTTAAATCGATTATTTTTTAAAATATTCTATTCACCCCCCCTCTAGAGTATTCCTTCACCTTAAAACTCCTAAACCATCCTACGGGATATTTCAAGTTATCACAGTATAATCCAAACTTTGTGATTTATTTTATGATATTAGTTCATTGACTTAGTTAACCTATTGTAATTGGTCACCAATACAAAAATTAATCGTTACATTCCCTCTTCCCCTATTTATTTTACTTGACTATATCTTCCTCCCTTTCTACGAAGGAAATCGGAGTTGGCCAAAAGTTAATATGGACTAATATCATAAAACTACCCTTATAGTTTGGATTATAGTGTAATAACCTATAATTAGGATTAATATTGGAAGACTTCAAATAGTTGGGATTATTCATATGAATTTTTCCAAATCAATATACACAAAATAATACTATGCATAGTAACTACCATAACACAAAAATTTTGAAATAGCTAGTAGAAAATGATAGGAAGGATAACACGTGAATGTTAAAGTTCCTGTTTTAAATATGTTTTTACAGATATAATAAACCCAACAATATGTATTATTTAAATGCCTTTTTCATCAAAGGTTCTTCTTTCTTAATCCCCTTCTAATTCAAAATGGGAAAATCATTTGGAAACAGAATGAGTAGTATTTAGGACATACTTAGATATATTTGTGTTAAGTTAAAAATAATTAATGAAGAAGACATATTTGTGCAATTAATTTTTCTTAATAATATATATGTAGGATGTGATTGAGTTGTTAAATTAAGTTGGTCGATATTGCTATTACATAAATAATCATTGATATGCAAAATCTTTTAGAAGTTATATAAGGTACAAAGTATTTTTAATATTTGAATTGGAAGGAATGTTTTTAACATGAAAGTGTCATATGGTATTTTCGATTTTGTTAGTATAGGATATATTTAGTGCAAATGAGCCACAAGGGCGGTACGCAATACATACGGGGGAGGGGGTGGTAACGATCGTACCCGCACCTCAAGTACGTATGCGAGACGAACTTTGACACCACTACACAATAAGTCGATCCTTGGATAATAAAAAAATTAGTATTATTATTTTTTATTATTATCACGATAGTGTCGCTTACTCTAGAGTGACGAAGACTATATAAATTAGACATTTTAACCTTTGGTACGTTATATAACGTTGATGCATAGCTAATATAAGTTCTATAACCATGTATCGCACGAGTACTAATCTAGCTAGTAATCATAAGGGCACTGTCTAAATCAATAAAATATATAAAATAAAAAAGTTATTATTTAAAGTACCACCTTATATATATCAGAAAACAATCTATCAAAATTTTTAATTTTTGACAGTGGATTCCAATCAAATAATTATAATGCTAGGGATAGTGATTTCATTTTTCATCGATTGAGCTTTTGTATTCAGAAAAGGGTGGGGGCACAACTTGTTTCTCGGCTCCCATCCAACTTTTTGTAAATAATAATAATAATAATAATAAAATGATTTGAATTAGGTAGGTAAGGTGAAGAACGGAGGATCTAAAGGTAGGAAAATAAATTGTTGTATTAATAAAAAGGGATTTTTTTAAAAAAAATAACACATGGACAACTAAAAATCCTGTTTAAAATATTTAAGTATAGATGTATATAAATTTGGGAGTGGGCAAATAATCTTAATTAATTCATATATATTTAAATAAATTGAAATATTTGTTTCATTGTTTTTACTTTCTGAAATTATACTCTGAAATACTAAAATTATTGAAAAAATTAAAATATGTCTTTATATAAATTAATGTCTTTAATGTCCTATGTTTTTACTGTTGCAAAATGGGTATAAAATAAATAGATACATTCATTCATGATTTGTTTTAATACTCGGTAACAACTATGACACCGCACGCAAATGGTGCATATAAAGCTGGTAACTTGGGGCTTAGCCCCTCTCTAGCATAAAAAATAAATAAATAAAGCTGGTAACTTTGCTGACATCATCAAAAGACATGTGCCAAATCCTCAAAGAAAAATTTCCCCCAAAATAAAATATGACATCATCATTTTTTTAAAACAATTATAAAAAAAAATCTAACTACTCCCTCCGTAACATAATTCTGGCAACAAAGTTTTTTTCACGCATTTCAAGGAAGCGATTTAAGGGTGTAAACGAATAAATTGATCAAATTTTTTTTAAGATTAGTAATTTATGATCTCAATCTTACAGGTATTAAAACCATTTTGATTAATTTGTTCGTTTACACCATTAAATTGCTTCCTTGAAATGCGTGAAAAATAACTTGTTGCCAGAATTATGTTACGGAGGGAGTATCACAAGTCTATCGAATGTCAACTGTACAATACATGTTATTTGTATATACAATAAATATTATTTGTATGGGTTATGCTATATGCAGCCCTTAGGGCTGCATATAAAAAGCTAAAAAAGAAAATAAACAACATTAATTCTGCATTTATTACATTGATCAATGTGTAATTTTCACATAAATTCACAACTTATTTCCATATTAGGTAATGTAATTAATACTTATATGCAGCCCTAAAAGCTGCATATAGCATTTTCCTTAAAAAATAAATATTGTCTTAAATCCCCTGTTGAAACTTGAAATGCTATAAAATAAAGGAACTAATAATATAATTTTATTGATACCTCCATCATTTACATCATCTTTATTTAGTTCAATTATGTTAAGATTTTTTAAATTAACATTGATTCAATAACACTTTTATATTCTAAAATTAATTATCATTATTTTATATAAATTGCAAAACGCACAATTGTTAATTTAGTTATACTACCTCCGTTTTTTTAGTTTACTCAGTTTGACTTTGGCACTATTCGCAAGTATACTATCGTTTGTGATTTATACATCAGAAAAAAATAGTCATGTGGGGTCTCGTTGGATTCATTTAAATATAGTCAACACGCCGGATCACCCCGAACCGAAATAATTTGGGTTGTAAAAACAGTAAACACTAATGCTGACTCCGTTGACACCCAACCCGTTATAACCCGTTGTAACCCGAACCCACAATAATTTTACACCAACCCAACCTATTTGATAGGTGTACGAACGGCCCCCTAAAACATAAGAACAGAACAATTAAAACAACAAAAACAGAAAAATTAAAACAACAACAGAAAATGAAAACCTCAAAATCAAAATTAGAAAATTAAAACATCAAAAACATAAAGATTAAAAACAGTACGAAATTAAAAGGAAAATAAAACGAAACTACTATTTAATGGAGTAATTAATTTTTTTAGTAGGAGCGAACGATCTTACCTCCAAGCAACGGCGGCAGAGAAGACGGCGGTAGTGAGAGAAGCAGCTGAGCTTCAATGGAGGAAAAGGGTGAGTGAGAGAAGAGAAAAACATAGGGTTTAATTTGGGTGAAGGTCTTTTAAAATGGGGGTGTTGTTTAGACATTGTTAAAAAAAGACTTCGTCTTTTAAAATTAATTCAACTCAAAATATAGTTTGATAGATAGAGAGAGTATGAGTATTTGAGGTATGAACAGGGTTTGTGGTTTGGTAACGATGTAGAATATCTACTAATTAAGTAAATTAATAATAATAATAATAATACTGGGTTGGGTTTGTGGTTTGGTGTATGAATTTTCAGCTGTCTGTGAGGCGTTCTGATGGAGTGGCCATGCTTTTTGCGTTACAGTGGTGAAGGTTTGATGGGAGTGTAGGGGTGTTGGGCCCCACGAAGGGAGTATTCCCTCTGTATTCTAATATCTGCAACGATTTGACATAAAGTACAGAGGAAAAATATCAAATCGTTGCAGTTAATACAATACCGAGGGAGTAGAATAATAGTAATAATCTAATTTAGTAATAATAATAAGTACACGGGCTTAAACTAGTTTTTATTTAATAAGTGTATTAATAGGTTGATAGTATTAATAACATGGGTTAAGTCTAAACATACACTAGGTGTATGTGGACCCAACACAATACTATTGTTTGTTATAAAGTTGAAAATTTCAGCATTTAATACAACTTTTCATTTGAATTTGAAATGAAAATTTTGAATTAAAAATTCAAATTAATTTTTTTAATTTTTTTTTTCTTTTTGTTGTTAGGTATTTCCACAACTCTCCAGCCGAATTCCGCCACTTTGGCCGCCGGTCGCCGAAATTTTTGGCAACGAAAACCTTTTCCGGTCAGCCAAAGGACTACTTATTCCGATCACTAAGAATCCTTCATTATTCCGGTCAGTCCAATGAATCCTGCCGGCGAGAAATTCCGACCACCGACGTCTCCAACGGTCCTCCCATCTGACAAGTCGATGAATAAAATGGTTTCCTTTATTCCGGTGAGGCCAGCAACATTCCTTCCGACGAGGAATTAGACATTTAATAAGTTGAAACTGATAAAAAATTAATTATATTCAATATGACCCTGCATATTACCTTTATTAAAAAAAAAATGATCCTAAAGAAATCATTTGATACCTTTAAAACGAAAAATAAGTTTTTGATACCTTTAAATAAGTAAATAATCACAATTCTAATATAATGGAGAAAAAGCCCAGTTTCATACCTTTAATACGTTTTTGATACAGTATAATTATTTATGCTCTTATAATAGTACAAAATGAAATTTATTCTTAAAGACAAATATAGCATAAATATAATAATTATTAATAAATCAAAATTGCGTTTGAAACAATAATTTAGATGAAATATATCATTTAGTGATCTTGTTTATTTTATTTTATTCATACTTTATCTTGTTTTTATTTTAAATGTTGTCACAATTCTAATATTATTCATTTATTTGATATAGTCTAAGTTCATACATTTGACACGTTTTGCTTATTCTTAATTACCTTATTTATTTTAGTTATTTTTCAATTGTAAATATGAAGGAAAAATAGGAATTATGTGGCATAAATACATAAATTTATATATTACTATATATATATAATGTATTTAATACAAGTAATGTTTTTACTAATATATATATATATATATAATGTATAGTGGTTGATATATATATATAGCCACTAAAATTGTTAGCAATTTGTAGAAGTAAAGCAATGAAAAGAAGTTACAGAGGAGTAAGCGGGGGAAGCGGGGGAAGTGGAGAAGTGGGAAGTGGGAAATTAAGCTGTGGGAAGTTATGCGTTATTTCAATCTTACGTTCTGATATAATAGATCAAAATTTTAATTTGCATCCTATGTTTTATTAGGATCATATTGGATTATGGTGTATATATGTTTTATTACGATCATATTGTCTACATTTTGTATTATAATTTGCATCCTATAAATCTTACGATCTAATATAATAGATCAAAATTTATATTTTAATAATACAAATGACGTTTATATTTACTAATCGATATAAAATTAATATATAACATCATTTTAAATATAACAATAAAACAACCTACCATCTTATCTAAATATGGAGTGTAAAATTTTCAATTAAAATTATATTAAATCAGCAACAAAGAAAGCCACATCTTTTTAAAAGACAAATTGTACAGATGACATTTCATATTTACTAATTAAAATTAAACTAATAGATAACTTCGTTCAAAATATGACAATAATATAACCCACCAACACGACCCGAAGCCGACATGAAATAAACGAATTTGGGTCAATGATTTCGACACTTTTAAAATAAATGGGTTGACACGATACAACCTGTTTATTAAATGGGTGGGGTTAGGGTTGAGGGGTGTGAACCCGTTTAATTAAATGACATGACACGAACGTTTCACGACACGACACGTTTACCACCTCTATAAAATTGAACATCATAAGAACGTACAATTGATTGTGGTGGATAAGTACGATTATGATGATTCATACTATTTGAGGATCATATTCCTATTTATAAGATGAAATTATTTTTAACTACATATAAGAATTCGTATGGTCATTTGGCTTCGTATAGTGTGAGGATTATTCCTTATGTATCAAGATTGGGGTCCAGTTTGATAATTAATTTCAATTTTAGTTTTGAAATTCAAAATTAAAAATTTCCCCCCTATTTGTATATACTTAATTATCCTCTCACATGCTCTAGTTCTTTGTTTTAATTAGGTTTTGTTTGAAGTTGATTTTATATCTTCAAAGCAATTCTTATTGCATTTTACATAAAATTTAAATGTAATTCACAGTTTGGATAACAAAATGGACAATTGATCGTGGTACATCATAATATGAGGATCATTTATGCTTTATTTAGATACAAAATTGACATTGTACAACTGCAAATACTTAATTACATTGTATGAACTATACAAAAATACAAATTTTAAAAACCACCATATTTGGTCTAAGCATGAAACTCCTTGTTATTCTTCATCCTTATATCCTGAAAAACCCAAAAAAAAGGGCTAAGTCATGAAATAAAATAAGAAAAAATAGACATATTCAAAAGACAAGTTTAAACCCCAATTAAAAAAAATAATTACAAACACAGTTAAAATTTTGACCAAAAATAATACCCAAATTAAAAATTATGGATTGAAATCCTAAATATACCAAATCCAGAAATTAGTCCTTAAAAAAAACAAAGTCCTCAAATAAAACTAAAACATAAAAAAATCCAATAACAGAAAAACTCCAACATAATAAACAAAAAATAAATCAAACCCAGTACTTAAAAAATAATGAAAAATAGAAGCTTGAATTATACATTCTTCAGCTTCTCTTACTTCTGGATTCTTGTCCAAGTATTCGAGGACTCTTAAAGGGTCTGACAAAGAAAAGTCAGACGAATTTAGTACTGATCATATATAATATAAACAAAAAACCAAAACATAATTAAACTAAATGAAATCTAACCTTCAAAAAATTTAATATCAAACTTAAAAAATTGAAGCTGCTTGAAGACGTTAGAGAGAGAGGAAGAACAGCTGCACTTTTTTTTTTTTAGAAATTAGTTTAGGTTTTAGTTCTTGTGTTGTTATATCAGACCAAAGTGAATGGCTCAGATTAATCAATCATAGATGTAAAGGTTAGGATTAGTGATCCATGTGCTTTTGATCCAAGGGGTCATATTGGAATGCATATGAATCTAAAGGTTAGGATTAGTAATCCATGTGCTTTTGATCCAAGGGGTGATATTGGAATTCATATTAATCTAAAGGTTATGATTAGTGATCCATGTGCTTTTAATCCTAGGACTGATATTGGAATTCATACTAATCTAAAGGTTAGGATTAGTGATCCATGTGCTTTTGATCATATGGATGAGATTTGAGTAAAAAAATATTTGGAGGGCTATAAATGAGTAATCCATCTGCTTTTTTAAAATATGTACAAGTATAATGACAATAATGTATTATCATTTATAAAAATTTAATAGTTATTTAACTTATGATTAATAATATACATATACGAAAACCTTAATAATGTCCATATTACTTGATAATTTCATTATGCTTGTTGTTGATGAAGATGAATTAATGAACAACTGATACATTGATTGTGATGACCGATTACTATGATAAATAGGTTGTTTGTGATGATAGACTATGATGATGATAACGACGACGACAAGGATGATGGATGATGATTACGATGATTGATGATGACGAATGATAATCATGTATTACTATTTCAAATGGACTGCCGATGCATTGATTGTGACGATCGATGACTATGGTGAATAGGTTGTTTGTTATAATATACTATGATTATGATGACGACGAGGAGAAGAATAATGGATGTTAATGATGATGATGATGTTGACAATGATTAATGATGACGAATGATAATCGTGTAATATTGTTTCTGATTAACTACTGATACTTTGATTATGATGACCGATGACTATGATGCATAGGTTGTTATTGATGATTGACTATGATGTTGTTGGTGATTAGGAGGAGGATGGTGACTATGATGATACTGATGATGGATGATGATGACTAAAGTAAATTGTGTAGTATTGTTCCTAATGAAGTACTGATACATTGATTGTGATGACTGATGACTATGATCAATATGTTGTTAGTTACTACTAACTACGATGTTTTTTAGGATGAGGAGGAAGGGAATGGATTATGATGATGATGATGAAGGATGATCGTGTAGTAGTGTTTTTGATAAAATACTGATACATTGATTATGATGACCGATGACTATGATGATTTTGTAGGATATTGATGATTGACTATGATGTTGTTGATGATTAGGAGGAGGATAATGGATGATTGACTATGATGATGATGATGACGAATGATGATCGTGTAGTATTGTTTATGATGAATTACTGATACATTGTTTGTGATGATCAATCAGTATGATGAATAGTTTGTTAGTGATTTCCCATTTGTATTTAATACTATGGTTTAGGGTATAGGGTTTAGGAAAGGGGGTTTAGGGTTATTGAAAAGTTGAATTAATGATCCTTAACTTTAATATATGATTTTTTATGTTACTGTTGTTCAATAAACTAACAAGTATAAGTGTTTCACGCTATATGAAACTTGTGGGTATTTATTTAGGATCATTTATCTGAACATTAATGTAGATTTATGTAGCATTGGACGTAAAGTTTTTTTTTTTTTATTTCTTTGTCCCATATTGATTTAGGATAATTTATTTAGTATCATTTATTATTAATCAGTATTCTTGGTTGATTTTTTTAAATATCCATTTAGTGGGATTCTTGGTTGATTTTTTGTCCTACTTATTAATACTTGCTACATAGGACACATATTCAATCAGCATTACTATAAATACACATATAATTTTTTTCTACCTTGGACACTAAAACCGGTTAATTGCAAATTAAAGAAACAATGGAGTATTTTTTTAGGTGAGATACTTTCAAAGGTTAATGGAATATTTGATTTGCTCAAATGTCAAACCTTAAGTATAGAGTGTGCTCGAATGGTTGGTGAGAGGATTAACAAGAACATTAATGTCGACTGGATTGCTCTTGAGAAGGTTTTCTCACAGCCTATTCTTGAATTATGCAATGTGGTGTATAATAATTTGATTGAGTTTATAGAATGTCGTCATTGTGGGTGGAGTGTTCATATTTACCAACTTGGAAGTTAAGGAATATTTGATCAATACTTACGGGGGTCAAGTGAAGCATGAAAAGCTTGATTGCCCATTTGTATTCAATATTAGGAAGAATGGTATAATGCTTGCTCTGTAATTTTTTTTTTCAATGATGAAAACAACCTCTCTTTTGTAGAAGCTTTATGATTTAAAAGATGGATTTTTTTTTCGGTTGAAGATTTATGATGAAATATTTATTTGCTATGTAACATAATATAATTTAATTTTGTGAAAAATGTAAGTTAGAAAAGATCAAAAACAATTTAGTAGGATGAAAAAACATATAAGAAGAAAGTATGCATGACTTCATAAAGGTAGGAAAAAGCGTGAAGTAATTAATGTAGTTGTCTTTAATGTCTGGAATGCGAAGAAACGTAATTAATAAAACAAATTAATTATTAACAATTGTATTAATTAGGTTGTCGCATGGAAAAATGAAACATTTTCAGTTGTTTCCCCCATTTTCTAATAATGTTTCAAATATCATTTAAAACAAAATGATATTAAAATGAACTTCTGTTATTTTTAATTGTTTATTCTGTATGAAACATATAAGATTGAAATAGTTTTTTTATACTATTTTTTTTTAATAAAAAAAAGTAATATTATTTGGAGAAATAAACCATGTATAAAACTTAATTAGTTTTAACACCGCACTATGCACGGATATTTGTTTTTTACAAAAAACAATTAAAAATATTTGTATTTATATATTATCCCTTTTGCAAGACATCAATTAATTGAATGACATGAATCATGAAATTGAATTTGAAGAACAGATGATAGAAAAGTAAAAGATATGAAGCGTAAATAATGAGAGAAATTGAAACATTTAGGGGAAAATTAGAATACCAAGTAATAGAGAAATAGACCAATTTATTTTATTTTTATATATAAAAAGGCAAAATCAAAAAAGTATAAAATTATATGAATGATGACACGTGGATATTAAAGTTTATTGGGATTATTTTACATAACCCGAAGAATTTGGGTTATTAAATAGCTTATAATGACCGGAATCCGGTAACACCCGACATGATACAACCCGAACCCACAACTTTTAATTTTTAAACATAAAAAAAATAGACAAAGGCTAAATGTTTATTTTGAGGGGCCCTATGCAACAAAATGAATGTTAATAGTCTAAAAAAATGAATGTTTATATTTCTTTTACTATTTTGTCAAGCATTGCAATTATAAGCATGAATTTAATAATATATTCTAATTTTTAAGTTCAATTTAATAAAGATTTATTATTATTTGAAAGAATTTGATATCTTAAACAATAAATTTCTACGATACAAGAATTGATATCTTATTCATCTTCTAAAAGGAAAATTGTTATAATATTTTTCCAAGCATTGCACGTATAATCATCAAATTAAATCAGGATCATAAAAATGATTAAACGACCAGAAATCATAATTTTTCATTTAGAGGATATGTTTTTACTTACACTTTATTTTTTTGGGAAATTCCCAGTGGTATACCCGAACTTTTTGGAAATCCCACTGGTATACCCGAGTTTTTTTTAATCCCAGAGGTGTACCTAATGTTAAACATAATTCCCAAAAGTAACCTTTTTGGTTACAAATTGTTAAAAACACTAACCATGGTTAATAAATTGAAAAAAAAAAACAAAAAAACAAAATAAAGGAAAAACAACCACAAATTGGGGGCAATCAGATCATTTTTTGTAAAATCCGACCTCAAATCGGAACCCCTAAGGATAAAAATGACCCGTAAAACCTAGAGCAGACTATTTTTTTCACATAAATCAATGCATGCAAAACAAGGCGAATCGGGAACGCAAATTGTGGGGCAATTGGATCATTTTTTGCAAAATCCGACCTCAAATCGGACCCCATAAGGTTAAAAATGACTTGTAAAACCTTCATCGAACTATTTTTTCACATAGATCAATGCGCACAAAACGAGTCGAATTGGGAACGCAAATTGGGGGCAATCGGATCATTTTTTGCAAAATCCAACCTCAAATCGGATCCTGTAAGGATAAAAATGACCCGTAAAATCAAGAGCGGAATATTTTTTTCACGTATATCAATACGCACAAATCGATGCGAATTAGAAACGCGAATTGGGGGCAATCGGATAATTTTTTGCAAAACCCATTAATTTAATATATATAACTAGTTTTAAATTTTATTTTTTTTAAAGAAAATTAAAAAAATTGTTAACCAAAGTTAAATCTAACCTTAAAATAGGTATATTCCATTACATTTAACGGAATATGCCTTTTAAATGTAACGGATGGAAATTAGACATAATTTCAGGTATACCACTGGGATTAAAATAAACTCGGGTATACCAGTGAGATTTCGAAAAAGCTCGGGTATACCACTGGGAATTTCCCTATTTTTTTTTTTAAAAAAAATCAGTAGTATGCATCAACAATAAAGTAGGATAAAAAAAACAAATAAAAGGTGGGATTTAATACAAGTAGGATCAATTACGCAACGAAAAAAAATTCCTTTTTTGAGCCAATCCACTAGAAAGGAAATAACATTGCATCTGCATCTTCATAATGCCTTGCAGAATAGGATGGGTGACTATGTATGTTTCTTTGCACAACATTTTCTTGTGTTTGAGTTGTTGTGTAGTTCCCAATGTCATCATCTTCATCCCTATGTTCATTGGCATTCCCCCTTTTCCTCTTCTTCGCGTTCGCACCCTTTTCGGATGGGTGAAGTTTCCTATTTTTTGTTCCGCGGCTAGTGTGACGTTTGTCCACTTATTTAAATATTCTGCAACCATACCTATTCCAATCCATTAATTAAAATATTCTATATATTATAAAATAATCCTAAAAAAGTTACAAGTACATTACTTAAAATACATATTCAAATCAACTATAAAATAAATAGTGAATTGACCATATTCTCGTAGTTAGTTTATTTCAAGTTCATTTTCAACTTCATCAAAGATTATCTAATCCTATATTATTAGAAGTGATGCAATATAGTGTACATCGAAGTATAATTCTATATGTTCTAAAATGATCCTAGTTTTCTAAAATAGCTAACAGAACCAGATCAGAACAGATATGCCAAGTATGATTTCATTTATAAAATAATACTTTGTTTAACGTACTTACAGGTCGATGTCATACAATACATTATCAAAGCAACTATAAACTTCAAATTCAATCAAAATATTTGATAATCTATAGAAATAAAATAATTTACAAAAACAATCGTTCAAAGGAAAGCATTTATTTTAGAAAAAGCTTAGAATTAATTAGATTCATTGTGAATCAAGAATTTGTGATACATACCTTCAAATCAGATTGTTTTTCGCCTGAAAACTCGTCGGAATTCTAAACGTAACTAATGAAGAAGTTGCTGGAAAATATGGGTTTTTTTTTCGCTGAAAAACAAGGCTTTTTTTTTCGCCGGATTTTTTTTTGCCGAAAAAAATGTCGTCGGCCGGAGATGACAGCAGAACTCAGGGAGGTAGTGGGGATGTGGTTGCTGCTATGGTGTGCTTTAGTTTACTATTTAGGTGTCTTAAAAAAATGAATGAAAAAAAGAGAGGGAAAACATAAACACTAAATTAGGAGGGAATTTTCCCCCCAAAATAGACCTTAGCCTCAAAATTCCCCCCCCCCCAAACCTCTCTACTTTCCCTCCCATTACTAATTTCATGAGGCATCTTTATTGGTCCAACTCAGCAGTGTATGTTGGGTCCACATACACCAAGCATATGTGTAGTCCCTTCCAATAACATGGCACTACAAAGATTGTTTTTTTTTTTTTTTCTTTTTTAAAATGAAAAGCAAATATTATTAACAAACAAACTAAGTGCATGCGTGCAACAAATGCGAAGTACTTAGATTTTACAAAAAAGATCCGTCAACACGGAAAGGAGTATAACGTCTAAACATAAGGGCAAAGTTTTATCCGTCTAAAAAATTAGTTAAGGTTTTAAGTTGTCAATTTTTTTTAAAAGGTTTCATTTGAAAAAAAAAGGTTTTTAAAAGATTTCCCAAAAATTATATTCATAATATGTTTAGTTACGTTTTACAAGTTATTTTAAAACTTAGAATAGATTTAAGGTTGAAATTTGCAAAAAACGATCATATTAGCTCCGATTTACATTTCTAATTCACCTCAATTTGCACACATTAATCTATATGTAAAAAATTGACCTATCAAGATTTTATAAATCATTTTATCCCTTGAGTCGATCGGAAAACTAAAGTCGGTCGGAAAACACTCACGGAAAAGCGAGGTTACTAACTTTGAGACGTTTGATGGAGTTACTTTTTTTATTTTTTTATTTTTTAAGAACCAGTTACTAACTTTGAATGAGAAGTAATTGAGTAATTCGACAGAAACTGACGAAGCTTTGCAAATTTCTCTGAAAATCTGGATTGTGAGTTTTCTGACCTCGGAGAATTCGAACTGTGCATAATGTGGCGGCACCACTCGCTTTTGGTAAAACAATGTCTATCCTTCGCGTTTACTGCTCTTAATAATTAATATTATGTCATTGCTGTGAAAATATGGAACTTATTGTTTTCAATTTGATTTTAGGAAACTCAGGATTCTGATCAGAGTATTTCTGGTAATTATAGCTTAGCAAAATGTACATTTGTTTGAATAATATGCATTACAGTTATAGTTATTCGAAGAATTCTTACTGTGCTGGGACATTTTATAGATGTTGATGAAGAACATGATCGAAATTGTCAAGAAAATCGTGTTTCATTAGCCGGAACTTCTGACCAAAAAGAGGTAAGCTAATTTCTATTTTGTCGATGTTTTTTGATTGCGAGCAAATAAGCAGGTGCTGTATAAAATTGTACTATCAATAAGCTATTAGCTATGAACAATTTGATCTTCACTATAACAGTGTGGCGATGATGTAAGTGCGAGGTTTTGAAAAAAATTACACTGCTATGTGATATTCCATTGGTGGTTTTGTGCATAATTTTTGAAACTATTTCATAATAATGAAGTGAACTGCCAATAGTGCCAAACCTAGCCTGCATTTTACTTTGTATTTGGCTATTTGCCCACGTTTTGACAATTTTCCCAAAACTATCTACATTTCTATTTCTCTCACTAACTTAGATTTTACCTTACAATCGTAGTGATGTGAAGCCGAGTAGTAATCTGTAAGGCTTGACTAATATTAATTGAGAGCTCAAGCCGAGCTCGAGCATAACTGAACTTCCAAAAACCTTGTTCGAGCTTGGCTCATTTAATTTTTTCATGTTCGACCTCGGCTCAAGCTGCTCGTTTACGTATTCGAGCTCGAGTTCGAGCTGAGTTATGAATGAGCATATGTTTAAATGACCTTTTAAACGAGCATATGTTTAAATGACCTTTTAAACGAGCATATGTTTAAATGAGCTTTGTATATATTGTTTTATTAAAATCTAATTTTAACCTTTGTCCAAGCATAAATAACACGAAGAATAAAATATGAAATTTAAAAGTATAATACGAAGTATGTTAATATTCCAAATTTATAACCAATTAGCTAGAAAATTGAGCTTATCTAATGGGAGAAATATATATTTATAGTATTTAAATGATACGTACGTACTATAAATAAATCTTTTTAAAAATTCGAAGTATGTGAACGAGTTTTTAATGAGTATGAAAGGATTACGAATGAGCTTATTAACGAACTTGAACGAGCTATTCACAAACCTTACGATCTGAGTACTACCTTGTTCGAGTAAAGCTTGTTTATTAATCGAGCTTGAAAATTTTACTCGGACTCGTTTATTTATACATGAACAAGCTTTGACCGAGCTTTGACGAAGTTTGTTTGCGTGCTGTTCACGAGTGTATAAGCTCATTGACGTCCCTGGACAATCGGACGTAAACGGACTTACTCTAACGATCATCTTAAGTGCATGGGGATTTTTTTATGCCAGAAAACAAGCGGGCGCATGAAATTATGAAAAGTACGCTTCCTACCTAGGTAGAGAGTGGATTTATCAAGTGCCTCGCTTATTTTCCGGTATAATTTTTTTAAGCGGTGGCGACCATGACCACCACCGTTGTCGGGCCGTCGTCGTCCGTCATCATTTTTCAGGCCCTTCTTTAAAGTGGTCCAGCGTTTAATTTAAGTGTAATAAAATTTTAGTGATTGAATTTAAGCAAAGGGTAAAACCGGAAAAAAAACGTGGAGAATATTAAGTAAAATGCGGACTAGGGTTAACGACACCCATAATGAAAGGTGGAAAAATGCCTCCCACCCCCGCGGTTGTTATGCATTATTGAGGATGAAGAAAGAAAGGTTTTGGCGAGTAAAGAAAAAATATATATTTGGCAATTAAAAGAGAAACATGTTAATTACCAAGTAAAAGAAGATAAGCACAGGACCAACATTGCCAAGTAAACAAATGCATCTGTACCTTCCTTACCATACATTCTAGGAAGGGTTTGATAGGAAGGACCATCTTGTGTATCCACCTCACCAAGAGTACAGAAAATATATTTATGGCTGTGATATAGGGCTGTGGTTCTCGGTCTCAGTGGTCATAAGTTTGGAGTCTTGGGGAGTAGCAAGTGAGTGGGTTGTTGGGCAGGTGCAACCATGCAAGTGACTGAGTGAGTGGGTTGTCAATTTGTCATTTACTTGTGTAGGTATCAGTTATTGGGTTGTTAGGGTGTTGTATAGTGTAGACAGTACAGCGAGGTGGTTGTGTGTGGTGAATGTTACAACTCATAGGGACAAAATTTGGAGATTGCTTTAGTCCTTGAGGAATTAGGAATGAATTTTTTATGATGATTTGGATTGTGTACTTCTCTCAAGCTTAACCAAAATCTTAGAGAGCAACAAAAAATTTCAACACCTCTAATTACTTAAAATTACATTACCTATTTATTTAAGGTGGCGCAAAATGGTTGTTAAACACAGCTTAAGAGGGAGCCTTTTACATTGATAGTAGTTTTAATTCAATAATTGAAGAATCTTTTGTTTAAATAAGATTTTGAATGAACTACTCGTGGCTCTTTCCAAGCTAACAACATTAGAATGTATTTACAGAACTCAAAATTCTGTCCTTTTAATTGGTGTATCATGTATATTTTTCTGCTTAAGAGAGGCTTCACTTTAAAAAAAGTGCAGGCCTCCAAAATATTTGAGACGATCTTTCATGCTTATTATATACTACATGGCCTTTTGTTCTATGCTCGTATGTCTCTGATTGCATGTTTTCCAGGGAGATTTTTGGGAGAGGAATATAAATAATTGGTTTTAAGAAGAGAGCTAATCAATAAAATTGGGTAAAGAGACAAGTAGTGGGGAGATGAATTAACTGATATAACAATTCAAATTCTATCTGTTAACAAATTAAAGTGTTGACTTGAGAGGGCATGAGAGTTACCAAATTGAAAACTTAAATTAGTAGTAAATCATATTTTATTAATAAAAGGCTCTTGGAATTTTGAGGCCCTATGGCTTAACATTGTTTGAACATGCTAATTGTTGGCATTGTTGTTGATTCAAAAAGGATTTATATCATTCTCATTCACGCGTCACCGAATGTGCATCCATCCTCACTTCAAATTTAAATCGGATGAAGTTTTGGTGACACCTTAAAATTTTCTTTTAAATTGAAAACATTCGGAAATGATTATGGTGACCATAAAAGATTCATAATAATTTAGTATCAATATAGTTGTTTTGGTAAAACAAAGACATTTATTGAAATCAAACGATTGTGACACGTCAAAAATGAACGGAGCCAAGATTATTTTGTTTATTTAACAAGTGACGTGCTTATAACCCCCTACCGACATGTTTATGCTTATGCGTGCACCATGACACCCAGACCTTTTCCCCTCCTTGCCTCTAAATCATTAAGTTTGGGGCATGAACCTTGACAATGATGTAGTGAAATCTTCCTAAATCTACCGACTTCATGGATTTACAACACAAAACATTAGTGGAGTAAATAATTTTTATTTTTTCTTTATTATATTTGTTTTATGGTGTTAATTAGCTTTTGAATGTAGTTAAATTGTGTAGTTCATTTTTTAAAAACAAATAAAATTATTGATATTTACTTTGGGTGCTTTATTTGAGGCTTCTCAGTTGAACCAATTTAAAAATTGTATAGATGGTTAGTAGTTATAAACATTTAAGTCACTTCAAAAATCACTACATTTTTACCTTTGTAACAAATTAATGTGCTATTGTTTTTTATGAATTTATTATATTGCTGTCACTCTTGGGGTTTTGTAATCTAGTTAGGAGTTGCATTATTTGTTGAGCATAAGTGAGTTTTTGAGGAGGGAGAATTCTGTTGCATTGGTACATTACATGGAACAATTACCCTCTCCAATTGTGTTTAACATAAGAATTTAGTTGATAATATTTGAATCTGAATTGTGTAGGCAAATACAAAGTGATGGAGTTTATTTAGTTCTTAGCATGATTTTAAATCCTTTCCAAATTAGAATGAGGGATTAAGCTTTATAGTCAATATTGGTAATTATTTTTCTTAAACTTTGAATATACCTTGCTTTTTTTCAGGAAAACCAGGGTGTTACGTCACAACTTGAGCGACTCAAAGGTAGCCTCAATTGTTGCCTTGATCTCCTCTCATTTCGGACTGGTCTATATGCTTAATTGTGTTTATTCTGTGTCATTATTATGCTGTGCTAGTCCACCTGCATGGTTGTGTTGGTATTGTTCTGCAACTTGTTATTGTAAGGCTCTTTTTGTTTCTGACAGTCTATTTCTCCTGTGCCTTTTTTTTTTCTAGTTTATTAAAATGTTGAAATTTGTTTCTGTTAGCAGAGTTGTGAAGATTGTGAATGAACGAAGTTATTCTAAATAGTATTTCTTTGTCTTATTTAGTTATATGGTAAGTCTACAGTTGACTTTTGGGAAGTAAAGGGTAGGTAAATTATTGCGGTCTCAGTTTAGGGTGCTAGCCATTGACATGTGAACTTTCATCCATCTCCCTTCAACCCCTTTGACAAACTCCAGAAGTAGCTTTGTTTTGGCATCCAATACATATCAATATTTTTGTATGTGTGTGTTTGGCTGTGTGCAATCCCCCTCCTCCCTTTTTTGTGTAGACTGCACTCTGCAGGCTCAGCCTTGAGTGTAATTCGGCGGTTTAGCTGCTTAGGGCCATTGCTTTGAGGGGGGCATAAAATTTTCAAGCTTGCTTCATTAGTAATTTTTTTCATAATTTTATTTCTCATGAAAGAGGCATTTAGGGTTTTGTGGTCTTTTGCTTCTGTCAAACTTGCCTTTAATTTTTATCATGACTGATTTAAGGCATGGGATAAAAAATTGAAGATTTGCTTACTTCTGAGGACTTTCCATTTTTCCAAGTTCATCTTCTCATAGTATTGCAATATTCATCAATTGAGTATTATATTTTCTTTCTATACAATTCTTAATACGTACAACAATGTTCTCCATCATTTTCTTAGCTCTGTATTCCAGCAGCTGTGTGGGTGAATCATCTTCACCTTAACCTCTGCTTATTCTAGTTGATGTTTCTGTAATCCAATCAAGAGTCCATGAAGTGTTTGATTTTTTTTTTTGTGAATTAGCTAGTTGTAAGGAATACAATGGACTTTGTGATGCATTTTTAATTTAGGTTGATGATGGGTGAATACTTAGTAAAATATTGGGTATTGTAGATCAGACAGTTCACAAGTCCATCGATTATGGTACTGGGATTATGGATTTCCATTTGCTATATGTCAAATTATGTTTTTTTTGCCCCAAACTGAAGAGGCCATCAACTATTTAATAATTTTCATTATTCAAATTATGGTATAGTTGTCGTTTTATTTGTTGATTCTGTATCATTCTGTATAATTATGTTTTATTGTCAATTTATGTTACTTTCTCCATTGCTTTTCACATTGTTCACTTGGATCAATATTTGTGATTTACACAAGGAAAGACATAGTCAACTGGGATCTCATTAGATTCATCTTGTCAAATGCTTTCATACCAATTACTTTTTATAATTTGTACTTACATGTAATTGTAAATATTAATAATGAAATTAATGCATCAGCATGCATGAAATCCAACTTATTGCAAATAAAAGATATGGAGGAAGTAGATAAGCTGTCATTTCAATGAAATTATGATTTTCATCTTTATAGAGTATGATTTTTAAATTTAAATACAAGGTCTGTTAACCATAGTTTCGTCTAGAGCCTCAGGTCATGAAAGTGAGGAGTGAGAACGCTTGGTGGGGGTTTCTTTCTCTTATTTTATTAGGCTGGCAGAGTTGTAACTCGATCTTGCAACTACGTTGCATTGCCTTTCGAGCTATTTATTTGTAGAGATGCCAATAGAGTTGGCAATTGGTATTTATATGTTGTAACATTGTGCTGTAGATATCATGCATTATGTTAGAGAAAGCTATTTATCAATAACTCGTATTAATAGAAATGGTGTCTCTAATGCAGGATTCCACCAGGTAAATACGACAGATGATGACCAATATTGAATCTTTTCTATTTTCTTAGGCTGAAGCTGATTCATCGATAGTTTAAACCTCTTCCATAGACTCAGTGACTTCATGAATGGATTTCTGGTGTTTATAGCTTGTAACTGCAGTTATGGAGGCTGTAGGATGAAAATTTCCATGGTATACACACCCTCCAAAGCAAGGAGTGGCCCAGAAATTGAATGTGTGGATAAAGTTGTACAGAGAGAAGCTGTTCTCTGTTATTGAATAGTACTTACATGCATTTTAAGAATGCTGAGTTTTTTTTTTCTTTTCTCCTGTAACAATATCTGTTATATCAGAAGGATTTATGTTTCTCTTCTGAAGATGAAGTGGAAGTACCAGATTTCCACAAGAGTAACATTGCTTGCAAGAGTAATGTTGGACGTGGCTCTATCATCTCCAAAACTAATGATTCTACTTGCCATCCAGATGAATCCATCTCTGGTGATGAGGTACACATGAAACTATTTTTAAAATAGTTATGATTCTTTTTTATTGGGTGATAATCTGCTTATACCATGCTTCTGCTGATTTACCATGATATCTATTTACTGCTTCTGTAATGGTACTATTGAGTTTCACCTCTGCCTCACTGTGTGTGGCAGGAAGGAAGGAAGATGCCTTTCAAATCCACTTCTGGTGGAAATAATGCATCTGAGATGCTCGATCTTTACACAAAACGAAATAAAAAACAATGTGAGCCCTGCACATCTGAGGTTGATACAGAGGCTAGGAGACTGGATCAAGTGACTGAAAATGCCAGAAGGTCTGCTTGCTGTCCTATCTATTCAAAAGACAATACTGGTAAGAATACTATCTGGTATACTTTGTATAATTATTGTCATGCTCTTCTTGCTTTTCAGGTGATGCTTGGCGCATTTTCTTTGTGTTTTATAAATGCCTGCCAATGTTTCTATAACTAACATCATTGATTAGCTAGATTACTCAAATCCAGTGATTTGCTCTAATACGGCGTGTCTAAGCAGTGTGAATTGAGTATGTGAAACTGAATGGTGAGGTGATTGTCTAACAGCAAGTGCTTTATGTTTTGGAAGCTCAATATGATAACCATGTATGTGCTGAAAGGGATGTGTGGTGATTAGAATCTATTTTCTGAATGGCAGTTATGACTTATGACATGATGTAGGGGAACTAACTATTGGTTTTGAAACACATCGAACACGTAATGGGAATATCACCAGTAAAAACAAAACAAGGAGATTTGTATGACAGGAGGAAAATTTTTGTACTGAGTATAAATTTTGTGTTCAGGATATTTCATTGGGAAAAATTGAATGGAGAACAAGGGTTCACATGAGCTATTCATAGGAATGACATCCTTGTTTCTGTAGTGGACCCATCATTTTGGGATTAATGCTCTACTATTTTTGTTTTTGTAACTAAGTACTTGGCTTCAAAAAGTCCAGATCTAAATTAAAATCAAAGAAAAAAGAGGAAAAGGAAGAAATTGAAAGAAATATTTTTTTTAAAGATTTGCGGGCTATGCAAATTGTAAAATTGAGTTATCAATTGGAAAATGTGTCATGCAAAATTCCATCTGTCTAGATGATCATCCATTCATCTGAAATTAACTTCTTGATACATATTCATCCAATAAGAAGGTGATGCAACTTTCAGGGAAGCGAAGGAAAAGGTTTAGTGAACGGAATCTTATTTGTTCCTTGGTCATGGAATTATTGAGTGAAGTATATTTGCTGTGCTCTCAATCCTTATGTTTAACCTTCCATTCAAAGAAGCTCAAGTGAAGATCATCCATCATGTGAAATTATGTTGTGCTTGAATGGCTTGGATTTGATCGAAAGATTGCTGCAGGTAGTAGATGTAAAACCAAGCGAAGATCATCATCTCAAATACAGCCACTCAAACAAGGAGCTTTTTGGTCTGTTTGGAAAGAAAAAGATCCGAACTCATCCAGTGATGAAGACTTGCTTGATGAAAATGAAGTTAGTGAGTATCCACCCATGGGCAGAACTAGTTCAATAGTCCTTGGAGGTGGTGGTGGCGAGACTTCAAAATCAATTCTTGTGTTGTCAGTGGAAGGAGCTTTACAGTATGATCACCATAGCCATTCCATGGCTGAACTTTTGTGCAATCGACAGGGAAAGATCCAGAATCTTGATCTAGAGTCAAAAAAAGTACCTCTCTCCTTTCTCTATTCTTTTTCTAGTACTGAATTGTGCACGGTGCATTTTACACTCTTTTCATAAATCAATGCACCATATGCTTCAGAATGATAGAAGAAAAGGACCGGGACAGCATTCTATTGTCAGAAACATGTCTTTGTCAGGCAAAGATATAATGAGTGATGAAGACCCTTGTGAGTTTATGCATGAGGGATCATCAACAGACAATGAGGTATCTTGATGCCGTTACCAAAATATAACTATATCATCTTATTCAGGAATCCTTATGTTCCTTGTCCATTATTTAGGACAATGCTCAAATTTCAGAACATGCTAAAGTAAAAACCGAAAGAAAAACAATGGCAGACAAATTCCATGAAGCATTTGGTTGTGCTTCAGCGGATGATAGGAGATCTTCATTTATAGTACCAAAACATTCCAGGTAAGCCCAGAAGTAGGAGAATCTTGTGATGATTCTTGTTTTTTTTTCACTAACATACCTGTCCCCTGAGCTGCTATGCGTTGTTTTTCTGAGAGGTACAGTGCTGGATTGTTTGGAAGATTGCAGTTTGTACTGCAACAGCAAAAGGAACAAGATGCAGATTTCTTGAAAAAGGTGCAGAATGAAGTTTGGCCTAGAGGTGAAAGGCCTGAAAGCATATGCAGTGCTTGTTTCTGTTGTTATTTTACTTAAAAAGTGTGGTCTTTTTTCTAAGTTCTTTTTTATTGCTTTCAAAAAATGAGTAGTTATCCCTATTATATAAGCCAAGGGGGGAGCTATGGTGTCCCCACTGGAAATGTCTACAATACCCCTTAGAATATTCTAAAAACACAAGTTACATAATTAAGTAAAGTTCGACAATTTTTTATTCTTTTAAATAAAAATAATACAAATTACATAATTCAAAAAAATAAAATAAAAATATGTAAATTCATATTTTTTTAAATATCTACAAATAAATACCCATATTGATATAATTTTTTACATAAAAAATTTACCTTTTGATTATAGTGGAAATTTGGTAGGAGGGAAAATATAGTGGATTAACGTTTTCTTCAATGCATTTTTTGGTATGAATGAAATTCAATTCCGATTTTTTTTTCTTCTATTTTTAGACTATCACAAAATAAATGAGATCTCAGGTTCGAACCATATTTGTTTGTTGTTTGTTTTACTACTCAATAACAAGTTAACAACTATCTATATATAAAATTTGACATAAAAATTTTACCTTTCAATTATCTTAGAAATTTGATAGTAAATAGAATGTAGTAAATAAAATTTTTCTTTTGTTCATTATTGTGGGATGACTTGATGAAAAAGGAAAAGTCTGTTATGATTATGTGAATTAGTGTGAATTTAAAAATATTTCAATTTTTCTAACAAACAACATTCTTTTTTGTTTGTTTAGACAAATTAAAAGTTACATTTAAAATATCATCGCACACAAAGCGTGCATATGAGGCTAGTTGGACCATATGCATGGCCTGTGGGCTGTAGTTGAAGGTTCCTATTCCTAGAAAACTGGTTTAATTCTTTTCCCTTGTTTTATTGTATTTAGATGAAGCAAGGTGCGTTGATGTGAAGATAATATCAAGATCCTTTGATTCAAAGCTGAGTGTTTGTCATTGTTCACTGCTTGAAAATGAGGAGGTTAGCTCTTCTGACCATAGTCTTGATACTTTTTTAGCTGCCTCCACACACCCACACTCTTCCAATATGAAAAATAACCCATGTTCTAATTTGTTTTCTTGTAGCTCTAGGGATTAAGATCCTTTGATTTGTTGCATTGTGTGCTTAAATTTATGGAATCTGCATTTTCTTTTATATTCATTTATTTTGATTTTGCAGAGTTCATTTCAGAATCCTCCACAGGAAAATTTTGGAAAGATATGGACTGTCATCTTTAACTCAAGGGTTTGTGGGGATGTTGAGCTGGACATAGGGAACCTAATTCGTATCCATCCACCTTGGTAATTGTTTCAATTCCCTTGCAAAATTTTTGCATGTAGTTTGGTGCTGCTTAATACTCTGTTTCTAATAGAGTGGTAGCTTCACTACATGTAGTCTTTTTGATGGAATATTTAGATGTGTTTTTGCCGCAGTTCTAAGAACAGTTACAGTTTGGCAAAAGTAGTTTGTTAATTGTTGAGCTAACTATTCTTTGTTAGAATCCAACTCTCAAAAGTACTTTTAAATGGTGTTTGGCAGAGTAGCTTATAAGTTTACAAAACCAAAAATGTATGCACTGCCATCAAAAGCTCTTGTAAAAGGCCTCTACTCCAAATGAAACACTTTAGCTCATACCACTTTCTCCTAACAATGCAAAACTCTAAAAGCTACTTGTAAAGTTGTTGCCGAACGCATCTGTCTTGTTCATTAACTCAGTTGCTTACTTGGAAGTAACCTCTGCATCAAGCTTTGAAGGCACTGAATCTTGCTTGAGCGAGACCTCTTCTATTATTGAACCCAATAATTAAGTTTCAATGAGAAATGTAATGTGGATGTTACAGATTTAAACCCATGGTTTTGATAGAATTCTAATGCAAGTAGTTTGTGATTGTTTTGGACAGGAAAGAGGTACAGGTTCTAAGGGGTGGAGAGATCATAATTCTGGCCACGTACTTCTCTCAAATCTATACATGATTCATAAGGATGTACTGTAACTTCAATATGTACTCCCTGAAGAGGATCTTAGGACTTGCATCAGATATTTTATATGCACTTCAATGAGTTACAACTTACAAGTGGAGCAGATGCCAAGATTTGTTGGTTCTACAAGCAATCAAGCTAAAGTAGTGCTAAACGGATCTTTCTCATGACCCCTCCGTTCTTAGCGTAAGTTAAACTTGGAACACATTTACTCAATTAGTTGATGCTCCGTTGCTCCTTTCTAAGTTTCGTTAGGGTAACAATGAAAGATACAGGTTACAAAAATATGCACTTCCTTTGTTCCAAAAAAAGCTACAATTTGATGTTTCAAAATAAAAAAAAATGTCCTTTGCCAAAAAAAAAAAAAAATGCAATAAATTTTTTTTCTTATATGGTAAAAATTTGCTACTGAAAAGACATAAATGCCCTTACTAATTCTTTAATTGTTCCTACCTTCTCTCTCCAATTCCTTAATTGCCCCCACCTTCTCTCACCAATTCTTTAATTGTCCCCTCCTTCTCTCTCCATTTATTTTAATCAACTACCCATCACTTTTCCTAATTACCCATTTTAAAAAAGGCCTAGGAGTCCTTGAACCCAAAATTGTTGCGTTTTATTTCGACCCAAAAAATGCCTGCAAACATTTCCTTCTGTGCCCCTTTTGTCATGTCCATGAGGAATCTTCAAATATACTTCTTCCTCTAAGTGCCCATGTAGAAAGGCATTGTTTATATCAAGTTGATGAAGCTTCCAATTTTTCTTTGTTCCTAGAGCTATCATAGCCCTTACAGTTGAGAACTTTGCCACTAGGGAAAAAGTAGCTTTATAATCTTTTCCTTTAATTGGTTTGTCTCCCCTTGCTACTAACCTAGCTTTGTATCTTTCAACTTCTCCATTTTGCTTGAATTTTATCTTATAGACCCATTTGGTATCTAGTGCCCTCTTTCCTTCAGGAAGTTCAGTCAGCTCCCAAGTTTCATTGCTTTCTAATGCTTGCAATTCTTCTTCCATTGCCTTTCTCCATTTTATGTCTTGAGCTGCTTCAGTGTAGGTTGTTGGTTCTTTAATTTGCATCACATTATTGAGTGATGCAATGTAATGATCATCATAGAATTCCTTGTTGTCAAGAGTATTGAGCACCATATTTGCAGGCTGATGTTGTTGCTCTTCTCCTGTCTGATTTGTCTTCATGGTCAAACTTTGAAGGCATCCTTCTAGCCTTCTCTGATCTCCTCAAATTTTGAGTTGCTTCTGGAATAATTTCTCTGTTTTGAGATTGTCCTGAGTTGCCTACATCCTCAACAGCTTCCTGTAAGTCCTGTTGAGACTCCATTTCACGCAGCTCCTGCTGTTGCTCTTCTTGTGCAACATTATGCGTTTCCTCAATTTCATCATGTTCATCATATACATATTCAAGATGAGATAAATTGTTTGTTCTTTGATGCTCTTTATCTGATCCCTCCTTGAAAGGAAATATGTGCTCCTTAAAAATCACTTCTCTTGAGACAAGTTTTTTTTTTTTTTTCCAAGTCATATACTTTGTAGGCTTTCTTCCCACTTGGATATCCCAAGAAGATGCATCTTTTCCCTCTAAGGGCAAACTTATCACCTTTAGTGTTTGAGTTAGTGACATAGCAAAGAGATCCTACTACTACCATTAACATGTCATAATTTGGTTTTCTTAGAGTTAATATCTCAAATGGAGTTTTCCAATTGAGCACAGCACTAGGTAGAAGATTTATGACATGAGTGGCAGCTAGGATACATTCACCCCAGAACTTGCTTGGTAACCCCACATGTATCTTTATAGGTCTAGGAGTTTCAACTAGATGTCTGTGCTTTTTTTCAACCCTCTCATTTTGTTGGGGGTTCTAGGTGCACTCCTTTCATGCAATATACCCTTTTCACCAAAAATTCTTGTACATTCGTCGGGTGAACAATTTTTGTTCCATTGTCACTTCTAACAGTCTTTACTGTTACTGTGAAGTGATTTTCAACATAAGCAAGAAATTCTTTATGACAATTTTGACTTGCTCTTTGTTATTGACTTATTGATTAAGAAAGTCAAGTTGTCCTAGAATGATCTTCTAGAACAGTTTAAAAATATCTTCCTCTTGTAATGTTTGGAGTCCTGTAAGGCCCCCAAAGATCTACATGTATCACGTCAATAAGATTTGTTGCAAATCTTGCAATACTTGGACTAATAGGAAAAGGAAGCCTGTGATGCTTTGTAATATGGCATGTATCACAGAATAATTCATTCATTCTATTACATTCAAAGTTAACTTATTAAACCTGAAACTTATTTTTTTAAGGTGTATTAAAAACTTATTAGACCTAAATTTATCTTAAATGAACTTATTGGAACTTATCTGAACATATTAAACCTGAAACTTATTTTTTTAAAATATGAAGAGAACGCTCACTTAGTAAGGTAGTAAACTTATTGATGTTTTAGATTTTATTTTTCTTGTGAATTTATTATGATTATAAGTGTTGTTTGATTTATTTATTAGTTTGGTTTATTTATTAGTAATCTTATTTGTTCGCCATACAAAAATATTATTTTCCGTTAAAGATTGATTTAATTTTTGGAAGATATTTTTGTGTTTTTTTTATTAGTCTTTCCATTCTTTACGTTTACTTTTTGCATACTTTGAATGTTAATATCTTAAACTATACTTTATAATTTTTTTTATAAAAATACTTATTAAAAAATCACACATTTAGACTAATATAACAAATAAGTGGGAAAAGGTTAATACACAGTGTTACCCTTAATACTATGTCCGTATCGTAATATTTGCAACTTTTGTTATTTTGGGTTGTAACACAATTCCCTTACATATATTCTTATTGTTTAAGTATTGCGATTCAAATGTACTAGTTTTTTAATATCACTAAGAAAACGTAGATGATTACCATTCGGAAACAGTAATTGTTTCCACTAAATTTATGATGATAACAAATTAAAAAATTTGTTTCCGTTTTTTTAAAACCCATAGCAAACAAATTGTAACAATACTTTATATTATTTTATGATTACGTTTCAGATAAAACTGAAAGGAATATTTAGCGGAGGCATAACCGGATGAGGATTGAGGAGTATTATTTGTAATCAGGTATAATGGAAGCAACAAAACAAGTGGGCTTACCTTTGGAATCCACCTAAACGAGTGGCGTAGAATTCTTCATATTATATTATAGATTTAATCTTTTTATTATTATTCAATAAATAAATAAATATTACGGGAAAACCTGTTCGGTTACATCTGACAATTGCCGTTATTGTTACTTTACTTATTCAAGGTTGGTGTTGTATTGGTATTATTCATCCCAGAGAAGTTTCAATCTTGAACGCGTCAAAACCGAGTACACTTTCTTCGGTTCTTCCCCCTCACAACGCAGCTTTTATTTCATTATTTATGTGTCATCATCATCATCTTATGATCTGTTGAGGTCAACTACTTTGTTTTATCCTTCTTAATCTCTCTTAGTTAGATCAAAAAACCTTTTCTCTCAATCTCATATCATCTGCATCTTTCTCTTCTATATCATATCCTATCATATCATATAATCATGGTTCAAAAAGTGTTGGAAATAACTCTAATCTCTGCAAAAGATCTCAAGAATGTGAATCTTATAGGGAAGATGGATCCTTATGTAGTGGTTCACATCTCGGAGGACCCGAAAAACAAGCAAAAAACCCCGGTACATCAAGACGCCGGCCCGAACCCGTCATGGAACTACACGATGAGGTTCACGGTTGATGATGCAGTGGCTTCCAAGCCTGGCAAGTACCTTGTCATGACCCTTAAACATGAGCAAACCTTTGGTGCTGATAAGGATTTGGGTGAAGTTATTGTCCCTTTGAATGAGTTGCTTTCTGGTAATGACTCTTCTGCTCCTCATCATGTTACTTATCAGGTTAAGAGGGTTTCTTCTGGTAAGCCTCAGGGTGATCTCAGGTTGTCTTATAAGTTCATTGATATGCCCCAACAGAATAATTTCAATTCTGCTTATGGTAAGAGTGATTTGGCTCACGCTCAATCTTGTAGCAGCTCCGCCGCACCATACCCTCCTCCCGGCGGAGGAGGGTATGGAGCTGCTGCACCGTACCCTCCGCCTGGAGGTGGAGGGTATGGTGACGTGTATCCACCCCCGCCTCATCATCAGGCGGGGTCCGCATATCCACCCCCACAATCGCAGGGTCAGTACCCTCCACCTGGAGGGTACCCTCCGCAATCACATGGGACAGGAGGGTACCCTCCTCCTGCCACAGGACATCCGCCTGAAGGGTATCCTCAGCAATCACATGGGACAAGTGAGCAACCTCCGCATGGGAAACAGTCACATGGGATAGGGGATCACCCTCCACAGTCAGGAGGGTACCCTCCGCAGTCACATGGGACAGGGGTTCCATACGCTGCTGGAGCACCTATGGGTGTTCCAGCACATGGATATCCTCCTCAATATGGAGGTTACCCTCCTCAATATGGAGGGTACCCTCCCCCACCTCATGCAGGGTACGGGTATGGCGCATACCCTCCACCACCCCCAGGTGGAGGTTACGCACCTTATCCTCAAGCAGGGTATGCGCAAAAACCACAAAAGCCAAAGAAGAATGGTATGGGTGGTGGTGGATTGGGATTAGGAGCAGGATTACTTGGAGGAGCTATTGGTGGACTTGTTCTTGGAGAGATGGTTGATGATGCATTTGATGTTGATTGTGATTTCTGATTTTTGATTCCATTTTTAGTAGTTATGTATAATCTTGTTTGAATTTCAATTGGGGATTTTTTTTTTCCTTTTGAATTTGAGGTTCTTCTATCTAATTATGTCTTTGTACAAGAATTAACTTGCTGATTGATCCATTACTGATTTACTGGTACTGATTAATTAGTTTGTTTATTTCGTTTTTTTCCTTAATTTGCATGTTTGCTTAAAATTCTTGTAGCTATCAACGGTATGATCCGATTCCAGGGTCAACTTACAAACTTTCCTCTGGTCATTCATTCTTAGCATTTTGTTACTGCTTTGATGTTGTGAATTGGGTGAAGCTTTTTTGTGATTTTAATGGGAGTGTGCTATCTATTACACAAGTAGCAAGCAATAATAAACTGATGAATGAGGCAGTTTGGTACAGGTTGAGCAGAGTCTTTTGTAAAAGTACAGGATTGATAAACCATAAATGTAAGAGGGTAGATGTTTCATGGTCTTACCATTTTTATTACTGCATTTTTTTAGGTACTAGTGTATGACACTCGGTACTTCATATGAAAATATTTCAAAGCATGTGAAACTATGAAAAAAATTTGGCAAAATTCTAGTAAAACATGTCAAAACAAACAAGTTCAAATGGGGGTAGAGGTGTCAAATTGGTGTTTGGGTAGGGTCAATGTGGGTCGGGTCATTGCGTTGGTGCAGGTAGGGTTCGATTCAGGTTGACTTTAGGCCGGGTGTCTTTTGGGTCAGGTTATATTAGGCCAGGTTAAATGCAGGTTGAAACAGGTTCATTGCAAGTTTGGGTCGCAACGGGTTGGATTGATTCAGGTTCAGGTTAAAAACGGGCTGAATTGATTCGGGTCCAAGTTGAAAATGGATCGGGTCGCTTATGGGTCGGGTCCATTTTGGGTTGGAACAGTACTGGATCTAGTTTATTCGATTCGTTTTATTTGGTTTGGATCGGTTGCGGATCAGGCCAATGCATGTTGGAGTGTTGAGCAATGATATGTGGATTGTATATTTGTATTAGGGGTGGGGATTTTTGGATACAAGATTGATCCCGATCCGAAAATCCGAATATTAGTTCTGTTTAGGATCATGATTTTTTTATTATTAGGATCCATTTCAGAAGAACCAGAAATCTGGTTTTAAATTCAAAAAGTTGGATTATCCGATTTTTTTTTAAAACTCGAAATTGATCCAATTACCGAATTTCAAGCCTACTATTCTGTTGTCAGTTTCGGATCGAGGCGGTCATTTCTTTGATTAGAAGATTGAAATCACAAAGTTATGCTCACCCCTAGATTATATATAAAGTCAGTTCCATTCCATTCGAGTTGGGTTGGGTGTGAGTTGTGTCGGGTGCGAAATGGGTCTGGTGTGAATCGGGTTTGATTGAAGTGGGTTTAAATCATGTGTATTTGAGTTTGGGTGTTCTTTGTGTTGGGTGTGGGTGTTTCTAATGCAGGTGTGATTCGGGTTTGGGTCAATGTGGGTCAGGTGCAGTTTGGATTAGGGTTTAAGGGTTGTGTTAAGGTCACAGTGTATGTGGATTTTTTGTGAGGAAGAACTACGTTGAGAGGGATTTGGTTCAAATTGTAGTGTTGGAAGTAAAGGTGGTTTGGCATTGTTATTGTGGTGCTGTGGCCTTGTAAATGTGAATTTGTGTTTAAATAGGGTACAAGTTGGTTAGTTTTGGAAGAGAAATAAGGTTGTTTATGTGTATTGAAGTGACATGGGTAAGAGATTCTTCTTGCAATCTAGCAAATTCTACAGACTCAGCTATAGTACTAGGTTTGAAAGCCTTCTCAAAGGGTTTGACAGCTAGTTTAAGACCGCTAATGAAGCTATCAAGAATGTAAGAATCAGGCAAGAAATGACCACTTTGCATCATAACAGATCTTAAATCATCAAAGATGTCAATGTATTCCTCAAGAGTACCAGTTTGTTGCAGCCTATTAATTTGCTCCACTACATTCAAATTGCTATCATCCTTAAATCTTGCAGTTAAATCAACCATGAAATCATTCCAATCAACCAACAAATTCTTTCTAGCGGACAATGCAAATAGTTCATGATCGAACCTTCAACCTTGCCAGTCATATGCAATGAAGCTAAATCAACTATTTGTTCGTCAACAATTTTACAAAGTGAAAAATATTGACAATATTTCTTTATCCAAATTCGAGGTTAAGTTCCATCAAATCTTGGAAATTCAAGTTTAGGGTTCATACCAGATGATTTATTTGAGCCAGGTGATTCAAAATTTTGAAGATATCGAGGGGATTCCTCATTGCTACACCTTTCAAGTCTTTGAGGGACTATATCAAGGTCATTAATTCATCAAACTTTTTCCCTTGATCTTCAAGATGTTGATTCTGCTCATTCAACCTTTGTTCCAGCAATTTCACTTGATCCTCCATTGCCGCCATTTTTCGTGTCACTACAGGAGCAAGAATTTGGATTGTAATCTAAATGTCGTATAATTGTGCTCTGATACCACTGTTATAGGAGTTCTACCTGAGAGAGAGAGAATAGAATTGTATTATTATCATGATATATCCAAATGCTTATTACAATTCAAATATATATACAAACTGTTGGAAATTTATTTAGAGCATAAGGATTATACGTTGCGTTTGTTAGGGAATGGTGAGATGAACGTGCGTATAATGTTTCCATATAAGGCATAAAACAGTAAGAAATCGCGACTCGTGACTATTAGACATTACTCGCGAAAACAGGACAAAAGTTGGAAAACGAGACAGAAGCATTTCGCGACTCGCGACCCAAGCTCGCGACTCGCGAGTCTGTTCTGTCTCTAACAGTTGCTTTCTGCGTGTTGTTTCGAACGTAATGTTTGGATAACTTTGACGGTTATGCCTGAACGGACATATCATTTTAGTGATATTATAAGGGTTAATATGAGAGAGAAAAAGGGAACCTCTCATATCCTTATGCAATTCACATACTTCATCATCTTCTCTCTAAACTCAACACACATTGTGACTTTGATTCTTTGAGCAAGAACATTGTTGTTTCATAATTCTTCATTGTATCTCAAAGATAAGTCTGAGTATCCCTTGCTCCATTGATAAGGGTCAGAAATTGTCTTTAGGAAAGCATTAATTTGTGCCTTAAAGGTTTCCTAATTTTCTGTTTCATTCTTGTGTTCAACCCTTGATATCTAACACAAACTACATGGCTCAAGATTAGTCCCAACTCACAACTTACTAATAACCTGTAACAAAGAACATTTGTATACAATGATAACTAATGAAAAATAGAGGGGCATTACATTTGTATACAATGATAACTTAATTAAAACACGTGCTAATCTAGTGGTAGTTATACCTTATTACCATGCAAAAATAATTTTAGGTAATTACAAAATTAAAAGGCATGTATTTATGACCTAAGATGAATGGATATGGGTATCTTAGAAGTATACAACTACCTCAACGAAGTATCTGTACTATTTAGTTATGACTGGGCAAGTTGTTCTTGTTTTAATTAACCTTGGAGGTGAGTTTTTGAACAATACGTGGCCCGACTAATGATGGATCGGAGATTGTATCTTCCTAAGATATTCATGCTTGCATATATGTGATCTTTCAATTTCTTTATATGGTAAGATTAACCTCGGTTCTGACTCATCTTATAAGAATGTTATACTAACATTGCATGAGGTTAGAAAAGGAAATTTGTAGTTGGTGAGAACCAAATCGCACACCTCAATATAACGCTTTTTATGTAACTCGATGCTCTTCAAATGTTTAGGAGAAGCTTGTTATTGGTAGAAATCATATATATATTGGAATGTATAGTACATTCAAGAATAATTTTCTTATTTTATAGATTTTTTTTACTCATTTTAAAATTTAAAATAAACAAAATTATTATTAAAAAATAATAAAACACATTGGATGCAGATGTTCCACATACAACTATTAGCAATTGTCCCAAATGGGTTACAACTATCACTTGCGTATTCTCTAGTCATTTGCCACCTTATTGCTTAGCATACAATCAAAGAATCTATTTGTCTATTAAAAAAAGAATCTATTTGTCGTTATCTCTTGTTAATTTACTTATTTATTCTCATTAACTAAGCTAAGTGATGAGGGAGGGAGAAGTTTCTTCTCAAATAATCTATTTGACATTTTGTTAATTGACTTATTACCTTGTTAGACTCGTCTAACAGGAATGTTATTATTAGACGAGTCTAACTAAGTTTGAAATATATTGTTAAATTTAGACACATATTTGTTAAATTTGGACACATATTGTTAAGTCTATACACCTATTTATTAAACTTATACACATATTTGTAAATTTGGACACATATTGTTAAACCTGGACACATATTTGTTTAACCTAGACACATATTGTTAAACCTGGACACTTATTTGTAAACCTGGTGAAAATGCTTTTAACCTTGATACATATTGTTTAACCTTGACACATATTTGTTAAACTGGGTCAAATATTATTAAATCTGGAAATCTATTTGTTAAACATGGACACCTATTTGTTAAACATGGATACATATTTGTTTAACCTAGACACCTATTTGTAAACCTGGACACATATTGTTTAACCTGGACACATATTGTTGAACCTGGACACATTTTATAATGAATCTAGACAAAAGTTAACTAACTTGGAAAAAATATAACTAACCTAGACAAAATGTAATGAACATGGACAAAAAATATCATTAACCTAGATAAGAATATAACCTAGACAAATGTAACTAACCTGGACCAAAAAAAAGACCTTGATACAGAATATATGAGCACCTGGACAAAAAAAAAGGAAGATCTTAGCAGATTTGGTCGATATATTAGTATATCTCAGATTTTAGACATTTTTGGCATTTTGAGGCCACTAGAGGCGTTTTTTGGCCAATTTTCTTTATAGTTGCGTTCTTCTCGAAAAATTAATTAATCTGGACATATTATATACCCCGATCGGACATCTGAGCGCAAAGTTATAGCCTTCCAAAGTTTTTCACTATTATAATTAGATATATTGGGTCAGCTGTCTGACCAGATTATTTGATCAGAAGGTCTGACCTAATACTTTCATCTTATTTATTCTCATTAACTAAACAAAAGTGACAGGTTAATTTTCTTTTAGTTAATATTATACGAGTAGCATGGTTTTCTTACCTTATTAAAAAATTGAATCCTCGTAACTCATAATTAATCTTGGGAAATTTCCAATGGTACCACTGTATTTTTGGGATTTACCATTGGTACCATCGAGTTTTTTTTAATCCCATTGGTACCAATACTTTTTATCAAAATCCCAAATGTAGCATTATGAGTTAAAAGATTTCGTTAAGTGAAAGAATATTCCGTTAACATTATTAATAAGAAAAATTAAAAAAAAAAAATAACAACAAAAATAGGGTCGACTTTAGGGGCAATTTTAGGGGCGACATCTTTTGTTCGTTTGCCTCGTTCTCAAAGCTGTCGCACGTCGTTTTCTGCCACCGTTACACGTTCGCCGCCGTCACACATTCGTCGTCGCCGTGTCTAGACTGCTCTATTGGGTCTGCGTTTTGGGTTTTTTGGCTGCACGAGTTTGGTCATTTTGTTGGTTCGTAGTCGATCAAATTGTGTATTCTGCAGCAGATCTGGTCGTCTTAGTGGTGGTTCTGGTTGTCGTAGTCTGCTCGTCTCACGTTGTTGTTGCAATTTTGGTGTATGTTGCAGTTTTGGTTTAGGGTAGCCTTCGACTCGGGCTGTCGTCTCACGTCTTCTTCCGGCCGTCAACTCGGGTGATTAATTAGGGGCTCGAAGGTGTTCAGTGGTGGTCGAATTGGGTAACCGAGACTTGAATTGGGGGTTCAAGGGTGTTGGGTGGCCGAATGGGAGGTGGTGTGGTGGGATTTGGTTTGAATTGGGTTCGAATGGGGGATGGAGCGGTGGGGTTTCAGGTTCGATTTGGGTTCGACTTGGAGGCGGTGGAACGTGGTTGCGGTGGGATTATTGGCGGTGTGTTGGGGAAGGGTTGTCGGTGGTGTGGCTCAGTTTGGCTATGGTGGTGGTGGGGAAGTGTGGCCGGTATATTATTTATATTTTTTTTGATTTTTTTTATTTAAAATCAAACGTAACAAATTTTTTAAAAAAACATGTCACATTTGGGATTTTTAAAAAATGTTGCGGTATACATGAGGTTTTTAAAAATAAAATGGTACCAATGGGAATTTTCAAAAGTACAATGGTACCAATGGAAATTTCCCATTAATCTTTTGGTATTACCATTGGTTTCAATTTTAGTTTTTTTTTTTATTTTTTTAAACAAAGTTACACTATATGTGTTATATAAGTAATAAAAATTAGACAACCCCATTGCCATGGTACAACACGAGGACCAACTTAACATGACAAGATTTGGGCTAGCTCAAAATGAGCCCGCTATAACTCTATGAGTACTACACAACATGAAGGCACGAATGATGGGTCATAGGCTGCACATAAACAATTTAAAAAGTTGGCACGAACCCGACACACAAATATAACGGTCGGCATGCAAGTTGACATGTTTATTTTGGTTAAATTTCATAATGTATATAAAATTTGTATAAGTACGGTGCCATATCAATATGACATTAGCCGAACAAGCACGAAACGTGGGTTGAACTTATACTTTATAAGTTAGCATAGACAAGAAATGACAAATTTTCTTTGCACTGTTACACGCATAACCTGTTGCGGCATGAGACACACATGTTTAGCACGTGGGCCGTCTAGTGCGGTGGTGCCCACGTTTACTAGTTTACTACTAATGTGGTATGTAGATGTGTCAATTCAGTTCAACAGTTCATTTGTGGTTAAACCCAAACAATTCATTCTTTATCAGTTCACTTTTAGAAACAGTTCAATTTATTTTTATTTCAGTCCGGTTCAGTTTCAGGTGACTTATATCTACAGTTCAGTTTTCAATTTATTTTCAATTTATACCTAATCAGTTAAAAGTTCAACAGTTGAACCCAAAACCGTTGTATACTGCAACAATTATTTTCAATTTTAGTTAAGTTTATTTCAATTCATTTATATTTTTGGTTCAATCAATCAAGTTTCAATTTATTTCGAATTATGCTCAATAAGTTAACCAGTTAACATTTTCATTGAAATTTTGGAGGAAATGGTTCTGATTTTAGAGTGAAAGTTATTATTTTCATTAAAATATGAAAAGAAAAGTTAATACTTCTTTCGTCCCTAAATGTTTGCTATATATTTTTTAATGTCCCCAAAAGTTTGTTGCATATCCTTTTTGAGTAAATAGTCCAACACACATTCTCTATACTTTTACTCCTACCACTCATACCCAATATAAAAAACATTAAGAAACGAAGGAAATTAGAAATTTATTAGGTGGGAAAACCAATATTTTTATTTGTGTTAGATTAAAGACATGAAAATTTTTCAATCAATTGCAATTAATTTTTCTTATAAATTAATTTGGGGGTTAGCATTAAACTTATTTACAATTTAGTTAATTTTGGATATTTGAATCTAATTAATTTCGATTCTGTTCTGTTAGATTTTTGTTAGGAGTTTTCATAATAACCGAGTTTTGTATTATAAGCACTTGAAATCAATCAGTTTCAGTTCATTTCAATTTATGTTAAAATCGGTTTTGGTTAGATCATTTTTTGTTTGTTTCAATTCAATTCAATTCAAATCAATTTTGTTCTTTTTCATTTCAGTTCAGCTACAAACTTACAATTGTTATTTTTTTCAGTTTTGTTCAGTTCAATTCATTATCAATTCAGTTATCAGTTCAGTTACAGTTGTTCACTTTATGTTTTCAGTTCAATTTTCAATTTAAGTTTTCAGTTCAGTTTCAGCTTACAGTTTCACTTCAATTCAATTAATTCGGTTTAGTTTCATTAAATCAGTGTTAACCCAAAATGTCAATGCAAGTGGTATGCCGCCTTCGAAATCAGCAAACTACGGAGCATGTTAGTACTTAGTACGGCGAATAATAGCCTATTATAAGATCTTGGGCAAGATCTACTAATATATTTACACATTAGTACTCCTTCATATAAGAACTGATTTGTAATTTATCAAAATTTAAAGGACCAATTTGAAAAATTAATAAAGTATAATATAAAGTGTTATTATCATCTGAAATCCAGTCTGTGCTAATATATTATCTTGTCTATGTTTTATATTATATAGTCTGTGTAATATTAAAGACATAATTTTACAAACTGATCCTTTAATTTGGCAAATAATTTTGGCATTCCTCAATTTGATTTTGGCACTCACCCCTCTCTCACATGAATAATACTCCCTCTGTCCCCCTTTGTTTGCAACATGACACAAATTTTACTTTTATAAGAGTTTAATATTGAGTTATTATGAATATTTGTATTTTAGTGTATAGACATAGAGTGGTGGGGTATATGGGATAAGGTAAAATAAAGTAGAGGATAGTTGTGGCAATCACATGTGGACCATATTACTTATTTTAGAATTGTAGCAAACATTTTGGGACATTCAAAAAGGAAAATGTTGCAAGAAAAAGGGGGCATAAGGAGTAACATTGAGGAGGGTCAAAATCAAATTTAGAAGTCTCAAAATCACCACCCTTTAATTTTTGATAAATTACAAATCAATCATCACAATTTCTTGAATACGGTCGGTTGTATGGTTTTTAAACCATACGGCCTGTTGTATGGTTAATAAACCATACGGCTGAAATTTCAAAGCCCAAAGATTCTATGTGCTGCAACAATAATGGCCCAAATCATTTTAAAACGTGCTCATCAATAAAGGCCCAAACCCTTTGTATTATTCTGCAGCAATAAAGGCCCAAAACTTTGTAAATGACGGTTTTACTTTATTGTTGTCATCATTATTTTTGAATTTTGTCATCAATGCATGTCACTTCTTTCTCTCTTATAACCTCTTTAAACCGCCATTTTTTTTCTTTTTCAATTTCTCTCTGATACCTCCATTAGTGTCATCATTTGTGCTTGTTTGGAGTATTTTTCTTTTGTAATTTGAGTTGCATTTAGGTTTTTCTCCTTCGTTTTTCTACTTGAAGTTTTTTCGTACTCTGTTTTGGTTTTCTTTTGTTCGATTTCTCTTCATCTACTTTCGTTATGATGCCAAAATTGAAGTATATTCGTCGTGGTGGCGAGAAAGACACAATTATGTTGGTAAATGTTGAATCAGGTATGTGGGGTTACAAAGTGATATCTTAGTGCAGGTTACAAATTATTTAGTGGGGTTACAAAGTGTTTTTGGTGAGGTTACAAAGTGTTTTTGGTGAGGTTACAAAGTGTTTTGGGAGGGGTTACAAAGTGTTTTGGGAGGGGTTACAAACTGTTTTTGGTGGGGTTATAAAGTGTTATTTGTAGGGTTACAAAGTGTTTTTGGTGAGGTTATAAAGTGTTTTGGGGGGGTTACAAACTGTTTTTGGTGGGGTTACAAAGTGTTATTCGTGGGGTTACAAAGTTGTTTTAATTAGGGTTACAAAGTGTTTTTGGTGGGGTTACAAAGTATTTTTGGTGAGGTTACAAAGTGTTTTGGGGGGTTACAAACTATTTTTGGTGGGGTTACAAAATGTTTTTTTTGGGGGGTTACAAAGTGTTGGGGGGAGGGGGGTTATAGAGTGTTTTTGGTGGGGTTACAAAATGTTTTTCGTAGGTTACGAAGTGTTTTGGGGGGTTACAAAGTTTAGTGGGGTTACAAAGTATTTGGGGGGTGGGTTACAAAGTGTTTTTAGTGGAGTTAAAAAGTGTTTTTAGTGGGTTATTAAGGGTTTTGGGGGTTACAAAGTGATTTCGACATGCTTTCATTTTTTTTGGGATCCTAAATGAAGAAATTTCGAGAAAATGGCGCTATTTAATAACCTAGGGTTTTGTGCGTGCAGGTGATTTGCAAAAACGTGTTTTTGCTAGTGTGTAGTACACGCACGCGCCGCATGGTTAATTAACTGTGCGGCCAGCCGTGTGCAAAACGCGTTGATCAATGATTATATGAATATGAAGTACCAATGTGTAAAGTAATTTTAATACTCTCTCCGTAACGAATTACTAACAACAATTTCCATCTTTAGGTGTAACAAAATACTTGCAACAATTTTTTCAATTCCATTTTATTTCTTTTTTGGGAAAAAAAACAACACAATACCTCATTTACTTTTTCCTTTCTTACTTTTTTTTCTCTCTAACTTTTATCATCATACCCCATAATACTCCATTTATTTTTCTTTTTCTTAGTTTTCTCTCTTTTACTTTTATCATTATACCACCTAATACCACAATTAACCTATTTCATTTAGGAGTCCGTGCTAGTCCAAATGTTGCTACTAATTCGTTACGAAGGAGTAGATCTTTATCATTTCCCATGTTGGTACTTGGTAACTGATTAACTGCCTTACAAATTACTCCCTATAATCCATATTTTCCTAACTACCCAACAAAAATTAAGGATTAAAAATCACTCTATTTACTTCTACTTCTACAATTTTGCGCAAAAAAAAAGTCATCAAATAGTTTCTCCTCAAAAGAAAACTTAACCAGTTCATCAATGGCGACTGTTTCAGCTTGGCCAAACAACCCAGACTCTAACCCTAATCCTTCATCTTCTTCAAAACCCCCATATCTCAGTGTTGATCCAAATGATGCACCAATTACATCATCACCGTCTACTTCAATGTCTGAACAATCTGAACATCTTTACTTTGATACCAATTCCGAAGAACAAGATTCTGCCCCTCCTCCTACTCTTCCCCCAATTCGAACTTCTGTCCCTGAAAACCCTAACCCTAACCCTGAATCCAATTCCCCTGATATTATCTGCACTCAAACTCCAACTCTTCTCCATGTTTCTTTCAATCAAGATTATGGTTGTTTTTCTTCTGGTACTGATAGAGGGTTTCGAATATTCAATTGCGACCCATTTCGTGAGATCTTTAGGAGAGATTTTGATCGAGGTGGGGGTATTGGAAAGGTTGAAATGTTGTATCGTTGCAATATCCTTGCTTTAGTTGGTGGTGGACCTGACCCACAGTACCCAGTTAATAAGGTGATGATTTGGGATGATCATCAAAGTCGGTGTATTGGGGAATTGTCGTTTCGTTCCGAGGTTCGTGGAGTCCGCCTTCGTCGTGATCGAGTAGTTGTTATATTGGAGCAGAAGGTGTTTGTTTATAATTTTGCTGATCTAAAGCTATTGCATCAGATTGAAACTAGTCCTAATCCAAAAGGGTTGTGTGAAATTTCGCAATCAGCCGGTAAATTGGTGTTGGTTTGTCCTGGGTTGAGGAAGGGTCAAGTGAGGGTTGAACATTATGTTTCAAGAAAGACTAAGTTTATAATGGCTCATGATTCGAGGATTGCGTGCTTTGCTTTAACTCAGGATGGTGGTCTTTTGGCTACTGCTAGCTCAAAGGGCACTCTTGTGAGGATCTTTAATACTTTTGATGGTACAATCCTTCAGGAGGTAACTTTCTTCAGAATTGTGTTATCTTTGTTCAATTATGTAAGATTACTAAAATGAAATTCTTTTCAAGCTTAATTATGCAAACTGTTGTGCTATGACCTTTTTAGTACGGCCTTGTTATTGCTTTAAGTTTTAGGGTTTGGATTGTTGTGCTATCACCTTATTATTTCAAATGCTTTTGATGAAACTGTTAGTTTTGATTATGAGATTGCTGTATTTTTGGGGACAAGTTGATTTAATTTTACGTGTATGCTGGTGCTCTCTTTTTAAAGTTTTATACTCTCGTTTTCTTCCTCCTCCCTCTATTTTTTTTTTTAATGTGTGTTTCTATTCAATAACTACCAATAGCATTTGGACTAAATGATTTGTTTGATTTGGGGATTTTGATACATCCACATACTGATTTGTTAGGAATAGATGGCCTTGTGCCTTTATTGTTATTAGTGACGAGGATTCTGAAAATTCTTGTTGACAGATATTTGTTAGAATATGTAGATGTTAGATTATTAGTTAGGATGGAGGCAGAGAGCCAGAGACAGAGTTTGAAGTTGAGGCTTGTTTATAAGTGTGGAGCAGAGAAAAAATAAGGATTCTGAATTCTGGTGAAAGACCAGCAACTATCTGCCTAAACTTGAAGATGAGTAGTAGAACTTTGGTGTTTTAATGGGCGAAAATAAAATAGGATGTCGATCATTATATACACTTTATCAAACTAAATGGGTTGAGTTTTCAGGAAGACCCAGAAAATTTTTAGTACTTGAGATCCTAATACCTTTGTTAGTTCTGCAGTTGGAAATAGTTATTTTTGATGGGAGCCCGAGATGAGGAAAACTTGCCCTGTTATGCAGATATGCTGAAAATTATGTCACATTTGGGTTCTTCATTGTGATTTGTGAAGTTCCTGGCTAAATAATTATCCAAAAAACTTTGATGTCATAATCATCTTCAAGTGCAGGCAGCCAGGCAGATTGTTGCTGGTTTTTTATCAAGAGTTCAGAATCCTTGCTTGCACATGTCCTTATTTTGAGTTAAGTCTTTAGCCAAGAACGTCACAATGGGTGGAGTTATACGAGTAATTATGAATAGTGCTCAAACTACAAACGTTGCAATTATATAGGAGCGGAAGAAGTATTTAAGTGAAATTATACTCTTAAGCATTTCAACTTTTACCATGTGGACAAGAAAGAGGAAGGCCTTTAAGGAACTAAGGGAGTCTATGTCTTCTGCTATTGTCCTTTAAATAATGCTTGCAATTCTTGCATACCTTTATATGGTGAAAATTTCACCAGTCAATCTATAATTTTACAACTGACTGTAATATTTGTAATACCAAAGTTGGCCACTTAAGGACGTATGGAGTTGGACTTAGAATGTGAAATGAGGACAAAGTAAATTATTATTTTTTTACTTTTGTAGTCTTTGTAATGGAGATGATCAGATGAGGGTCCTTTTTTGTCATCTTGTTGAATTTTAGGTCTTTAAGAAACATGTATTATATATTTATATCTAATGGAACTGATAGTTAAGTTGAATGTATTTACAACGTGCTTAACATTTGCTTGATTTTATATTTAGGCTGTAATTGTAGTTGACGATTTACTGTGGTTTTAGGCTGTCCAGTTACTACTTCCTGTAAGGGATCAAGGTTTATACTTTTGAACAATCGAACCTCCTTGACCTTGCATGTTGCTGAATTCTATTATATTGATTATTTTATCCTTTCTCCATACTCCTTAGTTTTAAGTTTCTTTCAATTGTCATTTAAGATTATGGATAAGCTTACATGTCAAACTTATCGGGTTTCATAGGTAAGAAGAGGTGCAGATAGAGCTGAGATATACAGTTTGGCTTTCTCAACAACTGCTCAGTGGCTAGCAGTTTCAAGTGACAAGGGCACTGTACATGTTTTCAGTTTGAAAGTTAATTCAAGTACACCAGTCAATGAAAATATAAGCCCTCCTCCTGAAAGCAATGCTGCAGGTCCACCAGCGGGTTCATCTCTTTCTTTTATGAAAGGTCAGTTGCAATTACTATCTAGTTATTTAGTTCTGATGATGCTTTCTTATTTGCTAATTGTCAATATACTGGGGAGTAACCATTTTGATACAATTGCAGCATTAATGGAAAATGGTGAAAGCTTAAGAACTATTTTTACCTTCAATTTCTGACATCTTGTGGACAATTTTATTTTAGGAAAAATGGAATTTAATAGTCCCACCTTTTGGTGGTCTGCTCAAAATAATCCCACCTTTAATTTATTTCAAAATAATCCCACCTTTATACATCATCTTGTCATTTTTCTCTCTGTATTTGGTCAGTTTTGTTCATTATCCTGTAAGTTCAAGTCCTTTTCTCCACAACTGCTATAAATTTAAGTCTAGTTCCAAAACGTCTCTTTCTGCTCAATTTCCTTATAGCAGGAACCTCCAGCACAAACTCCTGTTCATCTAAAATCTTCCTCTTCTTACTCCAATCGTGATTAGCATCACTGTATCCAAAACTACCCTCCGTAGTTGCATTATTCACCACTAATAACATTATCAACTTCTTCTCATCATCAGTTCCTCCGACATCCTTCGATGCCTCGTCATGTGACTTCAAAGTGCTGACTAATAGGAAACTCAACCCCACATATCTTACATGTGTGAATTGTAGATTTTTTACTTTTACGAGAACATTCTTTGGAATTTGGTGATTTATCCTTCTTGAAACTTGTAGTGTCCTGCTAATTTGAAGTATAAAGCTTATGATCTGCTATTTCATAATAGTAGTTTGCTGAAGACTGGTACAGCAATGATTCATCTAATTTTAGCTCATATATCTTCTCATAGTTGCTTATTAAGGTCCTGTTTGGCAATCGGCTGCTGGTTGTTGGCTTTTGGCTAGATTAAATTGGCTTGTTTGACTGGCTGAAAGTATTGGCCGTATGTATTGGCCTTTTAAGTTGGTTGTTTAAGCCAACTGTTTGGAATAGTGTTTGGTAAAATTAATTGTTGATGTTGGCTGTTTATTAGAGAGTTTGTGGGCCAACAAGCCAACCCAAAAGCTGCTCCATGCAGCCTTTTCATTTTGGCTTAAAAGTCAGTTTTTCAACCAACCAAAAAGCCAATAACCAAACATATTTTTTAGCTGTTTGACCATATTAAAAAGCTAAATGCCAGAAGCCAGCCAAAAAACCAGTTTCCAAATAGAGCCTAAGTCATTTTGATGACTTCTTGCAGTTGAACATGTTGAAGCATTTATTTTCAAGTAGTTTTATCTGTTACGGTAATCAATGTTGTCGTTTTTTGCTGTCACTATTTTCTTGTGATTGTAATGTGATACTAGTTTCTGTTTAGTATGTTTTCAATTCAAAATTAATTTCCATTGAAAACTTCTTTCATGGAACTTTTTGTTGTTTGGTTGAATTGAAAACAATCAATCCTATTAATCTTCTCATTTGTTGAACTTCGTATGGAATGAGGGATGAAAAGGTTTTCCCTCAAAATTTTGGGGTAAAATGTTTTCAACATGGTGAAGAACAAATTTTTAGCCCAAGTTTTCGACTTTGGGGAAGACAGTTTTCAGGAAAACATTTTTGTCTTACTAAACGCACTCTAAATCTTGTATGGAACTAGAAATGTCATGTGAGATATTGGAACAAAGTTCAATTTATTTTGCTACTTATCTTCAGTTTCCACTACTTGCTGACTTGAGACCTGTTTTCTGCAGGAGTTTTGCCAAGGTACTTCAATTCAGAATGGTCAGTTGCTCAGTTCCGTTTGGTTGAAGGGAATCAGTATTTTGTTGCATTTGGACATCAAAAGAATACAGTAGTAATTCTTGGCATGGATGGGAGGTCAGTAACCATATTCATACCACAATTAAGGTTTTTTCATATGATATATAGAATGCTCAAAACTTTTAATGTCGCTCTTAAGTAAATAATTTGTGCTTGTTGAGTTTTGCTGATCCCAGAATTGCTACATTGCCTTGTAATCAGATGTGAAATTTTTTAGTTTATTTGCCTCTTTTGTTTCTTTTTTAGACAACCTAGATCCTTTTTTTTTTTGGAAGTGGTCACCTAGTTCATTTAGTGGGGTTTGTTGTCCACCATAGTTTTGATTTTTTGGGACAATCGGTTTAATTAGTTAATTAATGAGATCTAACTTTTTAATAAAGATCTTGTAGCTGGAGCTATAGAAATTTGGGGATTAAGTTTCAAATGACTGCCGCTGTAGTGGTTTTGGGATTCCCTACATGTGAGATATTTTCATAGTGACACTATCTCCCTTATGGTGAGATTCAAAGTGATCGGCGTCTTTTTTAAAATCATGACTTGAGAATTAGAATCCAGCATTGACACTCCCAATTCCAATCATTGCAATGGTAATGACTGATTAATTATTCATTCAACACTTGTACAATTTGCATAAAGTTTTTTTGTTTTTTTGGCTAAATGATGAAGTTACCTCTTTTTTTTGTGTGGTAAATAATACTTTCTTTTTTGGCAATAATGAATGCATTCACTGAAGTGGATGTTGCAGTAAAATAAATCAACTAAAAAGTGCAAGCACAACAAACCCCAAACATAAAAATAAATCTTGCTTAGCTACTGAATTGTAAATTTTAATCATTGAGAGGAAGAAACCCTTTTTCATGCTGCAAAATGGATTCACCCGGCCCGGTATGCGACAGTTAAACAAAGGAAAATCTCTGTTTATTTTTTGTTACTATATTTGAATGCAGCAACTTCCTAAGCGTTCTTTAGAATTTGGAACGACATATTTTGGCTAAAAATGTTTCGTGCAGCACCTTTTTCTGCCTGCGTGTTGGCTCTCTTTTCCTGGAGAACATCAATTTTCTAGGCTTACTTGACCTTTGAATTTCCTAGATACAACCGGTTGTATTTTGTGCAGTTTTTTTTTTTGTATTTATATATATATTGTTTTGGCAACCCCAAATGAGTGGGAAAAAGAACCCACCTTTGTTACACTCCAAATTTGCATTTGCCTAAATAAGAACCTTTAGGTTGTTCAAATGTTTCAGCACAAAGCATTTACATCTTTGTTTTCCTCATCAAACAAAATTGACAAAAAGAATAAGAAAAATTTGATGAGTATTGTTTGTAAACAGTAGTTAGTAAATCCTTTGTTATTAATTGATCATGTTATATGATCCAATGCTAAATATCTGATAGCGCTGCTCTATGGAATGCAGTTTCTATCGCTGCAAGTTTGATCCTGCGAAGGGTGGAGAGATGACCCAACTGGAATATAACAACTTTCTGAAGCCGGAGGAGGAACCCTTCTAACAGCAGCACATCACCTGTAGTGTTTCCCTGGATTTCACTACCCTTTCTGTATATGGTTTTATGATTTTGTTTCACCACCCTTTGGATTTTATTTAAGCCTTGCCTTCTGAGATAAATACTCAGCATGTTAATGTTGTAAATATTCGGTTATGGATGGATCATTATAATGGGATCTTTCTAATTGATAAGTTGTAATATGTGAAGATGCTTACTTTTTACTATTGTTGGGTTACACTTGTTCAGGGGTAGGGTACGTTTGGCAGGGTGTAAAGCTTTTTCAGATGAAATTGATTTTTCATATTATTTTTTCACAAATATTTTTCGTTGTTTTGTTGAACTGAAAATTAATTGTTTTATAGAAAATGTTTTTCTTTCAATTGTGATTTAAAAATGTTTTTATTCCCATTTGAAGGGAAAATGTTTTCAATAAGGTAGAATATGGTTTTCTACCCCACATTTTACATTATAATATTTTACTTCAGCCAATTTTCTAAGAAAATATTTTACACCCTGTTAGACGGTCCCTTTAGTGTTTGTTGTTGGAGTGCATGTTGCAATGATATTGCACACGTTATTTAGATTCAAAGAGAAGATTTGATGGAAAAAACTAGCATCGTCAACTGGACGTTTCTCGTGTCGAGGAGTATTAGGTTCCTCAAATTTAGATACAAAATTGTATCTCAAAGTGGCAATTTGAGGTAATTTTGACAAACATTAGGGGCAGAGATTTAAGTACCAACCAAATAAGGGGTGTTTTGGTAATATATGTTCAACAAAATTACAAAAATGTCATTAGATATATTTTGAGATACTTGTTTTTTGAGAAACTGGACATTTCATGTGTCGCTTTCGTGTCAACCTTTGTATTTAAGCGGGCTGAACCCATTGATCCAAACCCAATCTATTCATGGTGCATTTTTATCAATTTTTTTTAATTAGGTCTCAGATCTTATCAAATTTGAACATGTTATGTCCGGTCAGATTTAATAAGTTTAATTAGGCTTAGTTCAAATAAGTTGAAAATAACGTACAATAAGCAAATCCTGTTAATTTGTGTTGTGTTAGTTGTGTCATGTCAATTATCATTTAAACAATGTACTTGTCTATTGTTTGTTTAAGGCCCGGTAAAAATGTGAAATCGTTAGCAAAAGTGTTTTGCTTCTTTGTTCCTCTTAGATCATTATTTTTTTCATGATATTCATAGGATTGTTATAAAATTTTGAACAAGTAAAGCATTTTGAAATGAAAGAAGTAATCACTATTATATAAGCCAAGGGGAGCTATGGTGTCCAACCTAGAAAAGTCTAAAATGCCCTTGAATTTTTTTAAAAATACAAACTACATAATTAATTAAGGAAAGTTCATACAAATTTTTTATATTTTTAAATAAAAATAATGTTAGTTCAATGTATACTCAAGAAGGGGGGTTGAATTGAGTATGTGTGTTTTTTCAATCGTTTTCAAGTTTTGTTTATAGTTTTGTGAGAACAACGAGAGAACAGTAAGCAAAGAGTAAGGACACAAAGATTTAACGAGGTTCGGCTTCTAAACAAGCCTACGTCCTCCACTCTCTCACCAATATTATTAATCAACTCAGAATAATAACAAGGTTACACAATCAATTAAATGCTACAACTATGTAACACTTAATTCCCCAACTGTTAACTCTAACAGTTCACTCAGTGTTCACATAACACTCCCCAACCACTTCCCTCTAAGTGGTTCAAATATTACAAACTTAAATCTCCGTAAGTTTTTCTCTTAAAGATGGATATGGAGATAGTTTTGGACTAAGGATAGACTCTCAGAAAGTATGACTTGATTTTCTTTTGAGAGCAAAAGTCTTCTAGGGTTTTTTTGCAAAGATTGTTTATATAGACAAGGAAAACCGTGCCCTAGAAGTGTGTTTGGAGACTTGCCTAAATTGTGCAAACCACTTCAGCTGACACAAGTGCAGTGTTCTAGTTTCAGACTTTGTCACTTTCAACTATGGGAAGAGAGATATACACTAAAGTCCAAACAAAGTACATTGCATTTAATGAGCTGATTTTGCAAATCAATTTGGCAGATTTCCAAAGTACAAGTGATCCAAATTTTTCAAATAATTTTCAAAATGATTTTTTGAACTCGAAAATATGTACGGATCACGTGCGTAATACTGAGGTCTGTTCCCACAGTGGTCTCAGTACTACTAAGTTTACGTCTGGTAAAGGGAACTGTTCCAAGCTTGTTCTGTGCCTGTTCTTAGCTTGTTCTTGGGCTGTTCTCTTTACTGGATGTAAACTTAAGGTCTTTTTTGCTCTTTACTTAAAAACAATAAGAATACTTTCTTAAGCCTATTTTACATGAAGATCCTAGAAGTATAAAAATAAAAGGCTCCAAGCTCTTGGCTTCTGATCTTCAAGTATCTCAAGGCCTTCATGATTGCCTTGATGAGTCCTCACTTGATTCAACCTGTTCATATACAATTATTCATAGACATCAAGTATAGAGGACTGGTTTGTCATCATTCAAATCAAACATGGTTCAACAATTTCCCCCTATTTGATGATGACAAACCATGAAGTTCCCCCTGAGAACAGTATCCAATTATTTCAAAATAAAATAACTGTTCAGAGGAACTGATCTTGCACTGTGCTTGTAGTCAAATTCATAATCTCAGAGAATAAAAAATATACGGCAGACTAAAGCACAATTAGACTGATTACAGTGGTCAGTCACTCATCACATTACTCAATTTATTATTGAGTTTCAGCATTAAACCTGTAACCTGCAAGACTTATCAATTATCAAATGTAGCAAGAGAATTTTCAATTTCACTTGGAAAAATTTCTTCCAGTTGGGATGGATAGGAGCACTTGATCTGAATTCAAGATACTCCTAGGCAAAAAGCTGGGCCATCTCTTAACAAGGTCTGAACCTTGTTCAGGTTGCTACAATTGATACTAGGAACTTCACCTATCCTATTCCCCCTTTTGGCATCATCAAATGACAAGAACAATCACAGCACAAAATTAGGAGAGGGCAACAAGTAAAGTCAAATACAAGCATAATATTAACACAACATTCTAGAGATGCTGTCCCACATGTGAGTACCTGCAACTCACAATCCCAAACTGTTCAAGTGCACACAGAAGTTAATAAAATATACAGACCAGGACCATTCTGCAGAGAAATTGTTTAGCAGAAATGGTCAAAAACTAAAGGTAGCAATTGTTCAGAGAAACCAGAGTAATTGTCTAGAGAAACCAGAGAAAAGAAAGTTTGAGATCAATGTTAGTAGGGAAGGGGGTAGGCTAAGAAGAAGTAGAGTCAGCATCATCATCAGAATCCTCAGTGGAATCCTCATCCTCTTTTTCTGCACTCTGCTCCTGCTGCTTCTTCCTGACTTGGGCTATGATGGGAACTGGTCTCTTGGTGGTCTTGGGCTTGAAGCTGGAAGAGGAGGCAAGCTTTTCTTCATGGGAGTCCAGTCGTGCTATTATGTTCTTTATAGAGCCATCCAGAGAAGTGCACAGAGCATTGACACTAGCCATCATCTGTTGCAATAATTCCCCATATGTCTGCACCTGTTTGGACAGTGACCCAGTAGCTTCCTCAGACCTGGAACTGCTTGTCCTTCTGGCCCCTGTGACCCTGTCTTCATCCCTCATCTTGAGCATGCCTCCCTCAAAGGTCATCCCCTTCTGACCTAGGATCTGGTTGGTGAGGACAGACATTTTCTTGACCTCACCACTTAGATGAACCTTTCTACTTTGGAAAACCAAAGTAAGCCAGGCTCCATAAGGTAGAGAGTGGTTGGACCTTTCCAAAATTGCTAACCATGTGAGCCAGCATGAGACTAGGGAGACTCAACTTAATTTTCTCATATAGACAGTAAATGATCACAGCATCCATCTTCCTAACATCCATTCTGCCCTGAGCCCTGGGAAGTACTATCTTAGAGGCAACTGTATGGAACAGACTCATTACTGGTTCCCTTAATTGGCCAATAACATAGCCAGCACCATCAGTTGGAGAACCAGTAAAGAGAGTGGTCTGTATGTGTTCTGTACTGACCTCAGGAATAGTTGGCCAGTTGTCCTTGGAATAATCACAGAATCCACCCCTTGGTACACCCAGTATCTCCCCTAGACTCTGCTTTGAAAGAGTGATGTCGACCCCCTCGACCTCACTCCAGACCTTCCCCTTCTCTAACTTCCCCAACTTAGAGTAAAATTCTTCAACACATGTTTCAAAAACATCAAGCCTCTTATCAAATAGCCCTTCCCAACCCTGGAACTCTATGGCCTCTTTAAATTCGTCTAAAAATGGTTGACTTATCCAAGACATGGGACATGAAAAACCAAATAAGACACCCCTACCACTTAGTTCATACAGTGGTTCAGAAGTGGTCTTACCTTTCTTCTTGGCAGGAGTCTTGTCAGAGGTAGAGGCAGCTTTCCTTTTCTTTTCTGTTGGAAGCTTGGTTGCAGGCTTGGGACTTTTTGAGGCTTTATCCTTCTTAGCAACACTTTTCACCCTTTTCTTCTTTTCATCCTTCTTCTCTTCAGGAACCACTTCAGCAGATTCCTTCTTGATTTCTTCCTTACAGACCCTTGTCCTCAAGGGCCTGGTTCTTTTTCCTGGTTCCTTTTCTCCTTGTACAACACCGGTGATCTCGACATCCATATCCTGAACATTGGTGTCATCATCCTTCTTTTCCATTTCTTCCTTTTCAACTTCCTTCTCTTCAGTGCTTGGCACTGGTTTCTGTGTGGTCTGTGGTGATGATGTGGGTGATTTTTCTGATGGTGGAGAGGGTAATGGGGTTGTTTTTTTTGTGGTGGAGAGGATGGTGGAGTTGTGAATTTTAGTGGTGACTGTGGGGGAGGAGTTTTGGCTTTTGTGGGAGATGGTGGTTTTAATGGAGGTGAAGATTTTGTAGGCTGTGACGAGTGTTGTTTGGGTGATGGAGAGGGTGATTTCTTAGATGGTGATGGTGTTTTCTGAGGTTGAGGTGGTGGTGATTTAGGGCTTGGTGGTGGAGTTGATTTCTCTTTGGACTGACATGCATCCTTTGATTCAACTACTGTTTCCTCAGTAGCTTGATCCTTAACCCTTTGCTGCTCTTGTTCTTCTTTTTGGTGTTCAGTAACCACAACAGTACCTGATTCCTTCTCAATCTTAGAAGGTGTGAAGCTAGGAGACTGACTTAATCCTCTGCTTTTCTTCTTTGAAGCCTTGTTCTTCTTTCTTCCCATGTTGATTTGATTTGCAGAGTTGATGAAGGAGAGAGAAAGAAACCGAATTTGAATTCTTAAAGAGGATTTTGATGATGGTGCTTAGGGTTTGAGAGAAAGGATTACTTTGAGAGAGAGAGAGACAGTTAGAGAGAAATAAAAAAAATTAAAATGGAGAAAACAGGCAGTTATTCGAACAGATAAAGTAGAAGTTACTTCTACACTGTTCACAACGGTCATGTGTCAAAACACTTAACTCCTCAATTTCAAAATCGAGGATTCAGCAGTAACTGATATAACCGATGTGGGGAACTGGTCTTACGATGGTCTGACACTGATCTGTATAAATTAAAAACTTTAATGCAACTTCCAATTAGGCAACTTAGAGATACCACACATAGGAACAGCATCAACATAAGAATTTTGAGACCACTTGCATCAATGACATTAAGAGTTAACCAGCCCTGCTTATTTACACTAATGATCAAAAAGTCAAACATAGCCAAAAAGGGAAAGATAAGTCCTAAGGAACTAGGATCTAATCCTTACCATACCAAGTAATGTGCGGAGTTTGACAAACACTTCCCTGCTCAGGGGTTTAGTGAAAATATCAGCCAATTGTTCTTCAGATCTGCAAAATTCAAGATTCACATTTCCTTTTTCAACATTGTCTCTGAGAAAATGATGTCTGATTTCAATATGTTTGGTTTTAGAGTGCTGGACAGGATTTTTTGAAATGTTTATAGCACTGGTGTTATCACACAATATGGGAACACTTCTAGAACAGACCCCAAAATCCTTAAGTTGTGTCTTTATCCAAAGCAATTGAGCACAGCACAAAGCAGCAGCTATGTACTCTGATTCAGCTGTGGATAAAGCCACTGAATTTTGTTTCTTAGATCCCCATGAAATGAGACAAGAACCTAAGAAGTGAGCCATTCCTGAAGTGCTCTTCCTGTCCATACTAAAACCAGCATAATCAGCATCAGTGTATCCTAAAAGATCAAAATTGCTTCCCTTTGGATACCATAAGCACATGTCCTCTGTACCACTCAGGTACCTAAAGATTCTCTTAACAGCTTTTAGATGGGACTCTTTTGGGTTGCTTTGAAATCTTGCACACAACCCAACTGAGAACACTATGTCTGGTCTACTAGCTGTTAAGTAGAGAAGTGAGCCGATCATACCTCTATATAGCTTATCCTCAACATCCTTTCCTTTCTCATCTAGGCTCAGTTTAGAAGAGGTAGGAATAGGTGTGTCATAGGACTTACTATCTTGCAGACCATATCTCTTGAGCAGCTCCTTGAGATACTTCTGTTGGTGGATCATGATTCCATCATCCACTTGCTTGATTTGAAGCCCTAGGAAGAAACCAAGTTCTCCCATCATGCTCATCTCAAATTCACTTTTCATTAGGTCTGCAAGCTCATCACACAAAACAGAATTAGTAGCCCCAAACAAAATATCATCAACATATACCTGGACCACTAACAGATCTGTTCCCCTTTTCTTTAAGAATAGAGTTTTGTCCACTAAACCTCTCTCATAATGATTTTCAATAAGAAAGCTAGAGAGTCTCTCATACCAAGCACGAGGGGCTTGTTTGAGGCCATAAAGAGCTTTGTCTAATTTGTAGACATGATCTGGACAAACTCTATCCTCAAATCCAGGGGCTGTTCCACATACACATCTTCTTTCAAATAACCATTTAGAAAAGCAGTTTTAACATCCATTTGAAAGAGTTTAAAGTTCATGTGGGCAGCAAATGCAATCAAAATTCTTATTGCCTCAAGCCTGGCTACTGGAGCAAAGGTTTCATCATAGTCTATTCCCTCTTGTTGGTTAAACCCTTGGACCATTAGCCTGGCCTTGTTTCTGACTATAGTACCTGAGTCATCCATTTTGTTTCTGAAGACCCATTTGGTTCCAATAACTGACATCTCATTGGTTCTTGGTTCAAGATGCCAAACCTGATTTCTTTCAAACTGGTTCAACTCATCTTGCATGGCCAAGATCCAATCAGGATCAGTTAGAGCAATCTTATAGTCAGTTGGTTCTATGTGAGATAAGAAGGAGAAATAAGCACAGAAGTTCTTCCAAACAGAATTTCTAGTTTGGACTCCTTTTGATAAATCACTGATGATTTGATCAGAAGGATGAGAGCTTCTTTGCTTAAACATACTCTTTCTTACAGCATTAGAGTCACCTAAGTTAGAACCAATGTCTGTACTGGTTCCCCCTATTTCATTTTCATTTTGAGAGGGTGAACCAGTTTCTTCAGTGTTCTCTCCCACTTCATCTTCAGATGGATGGGCAGGAGAGTCACTGAGTTCAACAACCTGTTTAGCATTTCCCTCTGCTGCACCAGACTCATTGTTGTTTTCAGGATGAGTTTGAGGGTCTGGTTCAGCAGTGTTCTCTGGTTCAGCTCCAGTAAAATTTGTCATTCCAATATTAAAGCCTTCATCATCATCTACCTGCACAGGCTTGTTGAACATGTTTGTTTCATCAAACAATACATGGATACTCTCTTCAACACACAAGGTTCTTTTGTTGAAAACTTTATATGCCTTGCTATGAGGAGAATACCCTATAAAAACAGCTTCATCACTCCTGGGGTCGAACTTGTCCAAACTGGTCTTACCATTGTTGTGTACAAAACACTTACAGCCAAATATCCTTAAATGTTCAATGTTTGGTTTTCGACCCTGTAACGACCCGACTTTTTGAGACATGTCGATTGACAAAGGGAAATCGACAATCGGATCATTACCAACTTAAATAACAATAAATCAGATTAATTGAGTAGATGAATTAACTTTTATTAAATAACCTACCAACTATCCATAACAATCCAATAGCCATAATTACATATAAGGTCTTAAAATACTGTCCCAACATGCTGGGACCATAAAATAAACTAAATAAATGTCATAAATCATAAATCATCTAATTAAACCGTTTAACTAAGTTTCTCAGCTACTCAAACCCATCCACGATAGCCCGTTATTCAGCAGCGTCTTCACCTGAAACTGAGGGGGGGGTCCACCGTCAGTGGCGAGTAACTAGGCTGTCCCATTTAATCGAGGGACCACCAAACACATAATAGCATAGAAAAATATCATAAAAACTGTAAAGAATTCAATACATGCTTTACATATAAATACACAAGTTCCGTATAAACGTACGTATATGAATACGTATAGAAGTACGTATAAAATACGTATACAGATACGTATAAAAATACGTATAAATACCCCTGCAGAAATACGGTTAGAATACGTATAATTACGTATAAAATACGTATAATCAACCCTGCAAATACGGTTAGAATACATACCAAATACATACACCATCCGTATAATATACACACACGTTACATATTCGTATAAATTCAGGAAATACACAGCGGAAGACTTACAATACACTAACTTATACTTTATACTATACATCTTCAATCCTTAACTTATACTTAACCCTTCTTAAGTTATATCATTAATAAATCATAATTATATCTTATCATCATAACTTATCATATTCTTATCGTCATGACTTATCATATTCTTATCATATCATATCATATCATCATAAATCATATCTTAATCATATCATATCATGTCTTTCTTATCACATTAGATCATAACATATCTTATCATCTTTTGAAATCATCTTATACTTCATCTTATGATTTCATCTTATCAAATCGTATGATCGTAATATAATATCTTTGTTGGACCGGTCACTAATAACTCGTTATGGATCTCGTGTTTCACCATAACTCCCTAGAACATGCCGGGAGGAGCTCGTGTACTCAATCCCATAGCGGATCCCGTGTTTCACCGCTAAGTCTAAGCTATGGCCATAACTTCCTGGTAGCGACTCGCAGATACGGTTACCAGACGACTACATGTTCTAAGGTCAAACTACTCGGGGGAACTCATGTGTTCGTCCCATTGAGTAGTGGTTCTGACTTAACCCACTAATGACTCGTGTATCATACAGGTGGGTGTCCATATTGTATCTTATATCTTCAATTAATTTAATCGTATCATATATTAGGATAATACTAGGTGACCGTAATAGGAAATGAAATGTTCGGAGTCCCAGGAAAGGGAGGTGCGGCACGTATATTGGCCACCTTAAATACCAAGCCTTTCCTAGCCAGAGACCGAAACATAACATGTATAGCTATTACTCTGTTTCCTTTCTTATCCCTAGTAATATCTTATGCAACTTCAATTCTTATAATATACTATTCTTAAAATATATATATACTTATAATCCTATCCTTTCGGATACTAACCTTAATATTACGTCATATACCAATTTGTAACAATATTCGAAAAATATTTATATTAATAGTACTAATATTATTTCGGTCCTCTTAATAATAATACTAATAATATCTTTTTATCCCTTCACTTTACAACTTATCCCTAATAATTATTTTGTCCATAACCTTTATTATTAATTATTTCCTAAATTAATAATAATTCAAAACTAACCAAAATATAATAAAAATCCTATTTTTCCTACTTTCACCACACTCGACATTTTATATCAATAATAGCCAAAATTATTCAATTAATTTATATGAATTCAATCATCAAGAATTAAATAATTTAACTAATTAATAAACATAAAAATCATATTTTTCGACAACATTCATCAAGATTAACATAAAAATAATATTTTTAACTCTTCTTTTAATTTCTATACACTTGACAATTAGAAGGTAATAACAAGATTTAATTTTTAATTCAAGATTTATCAATATAATTCAATACTATCAAGATTCATCATAAAAATCATATTTTTAGTTCCCTTTTAATACTTAGGTCACTCGAAAATTCAAGAATGAATAATAGCATATTTTAATAATTCAATTGCCCTATTTTATACAATCTGATTTTTAAAGAATTAAATTAAAAACAACCATCTAAAGATCTCTAAAAAATCTGGAAATTTTTATGGGAGCTAAATATGGGTTCAAGGATTAACGTGCATAAATTTCGTCTAAAAATAACATCTTTTACTATTTTTAAGTGATTTTATAACTAACTAGTCAGATTAGGCTGAATTCGGTTTCAGAATTTTATGCCATATCAAACGATCTTTAAAAATTACGAAAATTTAACACAAGCTGTAAAACATTATCACTGACTTCCATATAAAATTTCGTAGCATTCCGAATTGATTAAGTACACTAATAAATTCGTAAACCTATTCTGGACAGTTTTACCGGTTTGAAAGATTAAATTTTTATAAATAATAAACGGACGAATTTTGCCACGAAATAAATCATGGTTAATAATCAAACAGTAAACCAGATACCATGAAAAATTCATCAAGAAATAACAAGATTTGATTGGTAAATAAATTATACAAGATCATACATAAAATCAAGAAAATACATAAAAATCAATCAAGAAATTCATGCTTCATGCTCGACATGTTCATATGAAAACAATATTAAACTTCCTACAATTTTCATGCTTCAATTCCTAATTAACTATGTGAATAGCTACCCGTAGATTAAATAGAAAAGCAAAGTTACCTGGATTCGCTTAATAATTCCAAGGCACGAAAAATTCACTCTTGGTGAATTTTTCTCAAGGGTTTGGCTTTTGAGAGAAAGGAAGAGGAGAGGAGAAAATATGTATTTTAGGGTTTTTGATAACTTAACAATTAGGACCCAAAAGAGGTGATTAGGTCCTATTTATAAGAAAACAAGCAACAAAGAGGGCAAACCCTATTATGTACTTAGGGTTAGCCGTGTACATGGGAGGAGCAAAAAGGGGAGGACTTAGCTAGTTTGTATAGGTTAGAATATTTAAATTAATTAAATTAATTTTATTATCCACAAAATAATAATTAATTAAATAAAAAAAAAACAAGGTTGGCCCATAAACAAAGCAAGAACCGGCCAAGATTACTAAAAGGAGAGAATTGGGTCTTTGGCCCAATTTGGAAGAAAGGATTGGGTTATAAATAAAAACAGTCCAATTAATATGGCCTTTCGGACTTAGAATTAAAATAAAACATTTAGGAGAAAAAAAAATAAATAAAAGGACGGACTGCGTAACAAATGGATCAAAGGAAACAATTGGGCTCGGGTTTTGGTTAACAAAATAAAAAGAGGCTCAAAAAGTATTAAATTGTTACACAAATAATAATTAATTAAATAATAATCAATTAAATAGTCAATTGATCATATATTTAATCAATAAATAAAAAATTTAAAATATCCCAAATTTTCGGGGTATTACAGACCCCTTAGAAGTTCATAAGGTGTTTTTCTTAGTATTGGTCTTAGCATAACCCTATTGAGTATGTAGCATGAAGTACTCACAGCATCAGCCCAAAATTTCTTGGACAGACCACTCTCTAGAAGCATGGTTCCGGCCATTTCTTCTAGAGTGCGATTCTTTCTTTCAACAACTCCATTTTGTTGTGGAGTTCTGGGGGCTGAGAAGTTGTGAGAAACACCATGCTCCATACAATAGGTTATGAAGCTAGCATTATCAAACTCTGATCCATGATCAGATCTGATAGATGCTAACTGATGATTGATCTTGTTCTGGACTTGTTTCACTAGTATTTCAAATTCATCAAAAGTTTCATCTTTGTATTTCAAGAATATGGTCCAAGTGAAACGAGAGTAATCATCAACTAAGACAAATACATAGCTAAAGCCATTTCTACTTTGTACACGCATAGGTCCACATAAATCCATGTGTACAAGTTCAAATGGTCTAGAGGAACTAACCACTTTCTTTGGTTTAAAAGATGATCTTACATGCTTGCACTTTGCACACTCTTGACAGAGCTGGTCTGCCACATATTTGATGTTAGGTAAACCTATCACCAATTCTTGTGTTCTCAACTTGTTGAGCAAAGTAAAGCTAACATGTCCTAATCTTTTATGCCAAAGCCATTGGTCATCCTCTACAACACTAAGGCAGAGGGCACTGTTCTGTGGAATTTGACTTAAGTATGTAATGTACACATTGTTATGCCTTGATCCTTCACAGACCAGTTCCCCTGTCTTAGAATTCACTATATGACAAGTGTTTGATTCAAAGTTCACTTTATTTCCCTTGTCACATAGTTGAGATATGCTCAGAAGGTTATGTTTCAAACCTTCTACATAGTAAACATTGTCAATTGCTTGGGAGAGTGACTTACCAACCTTATCTACTCCTTTGATAAGTCCTTTGCTATTGTCACCAAATGTCACGTGCCCTCCCTCGAATGCAGTGAGTGAAAGGAATTGTTCTTTATCCCCGGACATGTGTCTTGAGCAACCACTGTCCAAATACCAATATGGCTTTCCTTTCACTCGTACCTGCACAAGCAAACTAAAGGTTAGTTTTAGGAACCCAGACCAGCTTGGGTTCCTTGTTCTTTGAAACATTCTCAACTTTGACCTTCCTAACCCACACTTGTTGGATGTAGGTTTTATTTTTCTTGTCATGTTTCCTTTTGGTGAAACATTTGTTAGCAACATGACCACTTTTACCACAATAGGTACAAACATGCATATCCTTGGCAAATATATACTTGCCTTTCTTGAATTCATTTAACCATGTGTTGTCTCTGCCAAGAACAGTTGTAGAACTAGATCCAGAATACCCTAAACCAAACCTTTGAGAATTTCCAGGTTGGGATGTGAGGATGTTTAGGGTTTTCTGAGCATCTAACATTTTGTTCAATTGGTTCATACAATCTGTTAGCTCATTTTCCTTGTTCTCAAGCCTCTTAAGTTGAACTTCATTTTGTTTCTCAAAAGATTTCAAGTCAAGTCTAGTCTTTTGAAGTTCATCTTGTAGTCTTGAGACCAGGGAGGGATCTGGTTCGTCACTGGTCTTCTTGGTGTTTTCTTGTTTTAGCAAGATGAGTTCAGCCTCAAGATCACATATCTTGGCTATGCACTCATCATGTAAAACATCCAAAACCTCATCAAAGGCAGTGGGAGAACCAGTCTCTTCAGAGCTCTTGAGCTCACTATGTTCCTTGTGTAAATCTTCAAGTTTTTCAATTAAATGGTCATATGCAAGTATGACATCAGATTTACTCAAGGTACATGTGTCTTTTAGCAGTTCAAAGTTTGAATTATGTGTGATAAATTTCTTGAGCTCATTAAACCCCTTTTCAATTTTTTCAAAAAGTTCATCCTCTTTAGGAACTGGTTTGGAGTTTAATGTCTCAAGTTCCATTTTATGGTGATCTGCTGTTATTTCAAGTTCAGAAATTTTTTCTTTAAGTTCTTCACAAATAAACTCAAGTTCAGCATATCTAGCACCACATATTTCATACTCTCGAACTGTTTCTTTTAATTTCTTTTTGTTGTTCTGATAAGCAGACCCAACACTAATGCATTGATCAATAGTGAATTCAATATAGTCAAGTAGTTCATCTCTATCTAGATTATGCATATTTTCCTTTAAATCATTAAAACATACCTGGTTGTCATCTGAAGTACTTCCACCAGCCATGAGACAGAGAACTTCTTCTTCTTGCAAACAGTCCTCAGACTGGTCTGTGCATGTGAAAGCAGTCAGACAGAGATTTGCTTCTTCTTCATCTTCCTCATTTTCTGAATCTGAATCTCCCCAAACTGCAGCCAACATAGCTCTTTTGAAAGCCTTCTTCTCAGTCTGGACTCCAGGATTTCCTTTGGGATTTTTCCATGTTGGACACTCCTTGATTCTGTGCCCCATTTCCCCACACTTAAAGCAACCAGCATTGGAACTGGTTTTCCTGAACTGTCCAGAACTGTTCCTTCCTTTTACAAACTTACCTTTGGACTTTGTCCTAAGGTATTTTTCAAACCTTCTGGCCATGAGACTTATATCATCTTCATCATCCTCAGATTCCTCTGCTTTGAGGACCATTTCCTTGTTTTTTGAGCTAGATTCAGCCTTTGAATCTACCAACATCTCATGAGTCATAAAGGAACCAATAAGTTGTTCTAGAGATAGTGAGGACAGATCCTTTGCTTCTTGTATGGCTGTGACCTTGGGCATCCACTTCCCTGATAAGCTTCTTAACATTTTCCTCACCAACTCTTCACTTGAGAAGGTCTTTCCCAATGACTTTAGTTCATTTACAATGGTCATGAACCTTGTAAACATGTCCTTTATATTTTCATCTCTAGTCATTTCAAAGACTTCATATTTTGACATAAGCATGTCAATTTTTGACCTTCTCACCTCAGAGTTGCCTTCATAAGCAAGCTCTAGTGTATCCCATATTTCTTTAGCAGAAGAACAAGCTAGAATTCGATTCACCTCACATTCTACAATTCCTTGTTGGACAAGTGACATTGCCTTTGCATTTTTCTCCAGCTTCTTGTAGTCTTCACTTGTGTACTCTTCTTCTGTCTTTGAAACCATGAGCCCTTCCTGACTCTTCTTGTGGATGGACGTGGGTCCATTTTTGACAATCATCCAGCACTCATAATCTATCCCAATGATAAGATTTTTCATGCAATTTTTCCACCAAGAGTAGTTAGTGCCATTGAACTTGGGCAGTCTTGAACTGTTTGATTCTTGAGTAGACATCTTCTTGCTCCTCTAGGTAGTTAACCTTTTGAGAAGTTAGGCTCTGATACCAATTGTTAGTTCAATGTATACTCAAGAAGGGGGGTTGAATTGAGTATGTGTGTTTTTTCAATCGTTTTCAAGTTTTGTTTATAGTTTTGTGAGAACAACGAGAGAACATTAAGCAAAGAGTAAGGACACAAAGATTTAACGAGGTTCGGCTTCTAAACAAGCCTACGTCATCCACTCTCTCACCAATATTATTAATCAACTCAGAATAATAACAAGGTTACACACTCAATTAAATGCTACAACTATGTAACACTTAATTCCCCAACTGTTAACTCTAACAGTTCACTCAGTGTTCACATAACACTCCCCAAATGCAACCACTTCCCTCTAAGTGGTTCAAATATTACAAACTTAAATCTCCGTAAGTTTTTCTCTTAAAGATGGATATGGAGATAGTTTTGGACTAAGGATAGACTCTCAGAAAGTATGACTTGATTTTCTTTTGAGAGCAAAAGTCTTCTAGGGTTTTTTGCAAAGATTGTTTATATAGACAAGGAAAACCGTGCCCTAGAAGTGTGTTTGGAGACTTGCCTAAATTGTGCAAACCACTTCAGCTGACACAAGTGCAGTGTTCTAGTTTCAGACTTTGTCACTTTCAACTATGGGAAAGAGATATACACTAAAGTCCAAACAAAGTACATTGCATTTAATGAGCTGATTTTGCAAATCAATTTGGCAGATTTCCAAAGTACAAATGATCCAAATTTTTCAAATAATTTTCAAAATGATTTTTTGAACTCGAAAATATGTACGGATCACGTGCGTAATACTGAGGTCTGTTCCCACAGTGGTCTCAGTACTACTAAGTTTACGTCTGGTAAAGGGAACTGTTCCAAGCTTGTTCTGTGCCTGTTCTTAGCTTGTTCTTGGGCTGTTCTCTTTACTGGATGTAAACTTAAGGTCTTTTTTGCTCTTTACTTAAAAACAATAAGAATACTTTCTTAAGCCTATTTTACATGAAGATCCTAGAAGTATAAAAATAAAAGGCTCCAAGCTCTTGGCTTCTGATCTTCAAGTATCTCAAGGCCTTCATGATTGCCTTGATGAGTCCTCACTTGATTCAACCTGTTCATATACAATTATTCATAGACATCAAGTATAGAGGACTGGTTTGTCATCATTCAAATCAATCATGGTTCAACAAATAATACAAAATATATAGTTCAAAAAAAATAAATAAAAATATGTAAATTCATATTTTTTTAATTCTTTACAAATTGATACCCATATTGATATATTTTTTGACATAAATTTTTTTACCGTTTGATTACAATGAAAATGTGGTAGTAGAGAAAAAATATATATAGTGGATCAACTTTTTCTTTGTCCATTTTTTATGAAAGAAATTCAATTTGCATATTATTTCCTTATTTTTATATTATCAAAAAAATGGATGAGAATCCATATTCAGACCTTATTTCTTTGCCGCACATATAATGTGCATAAAAGGCATAATATATATATATATATCATATTCAATTCTAATTTTTTGAATTAATTCAATAATATATCAATTATATGTTATTTTATTCTATAAAATAAAATATGAGTTATTTTTTATGTAAAAAAATAGATTTTTTTTTTTTTATGTTTTGTATAACTCGGTATTATATTTTTTAATACAATATCTTATTATAGTTTGACTGCCACTATTTAATATATTGCTATTATTTTATTTATTTTTTTGAAAATTCAATCAATACTAAATTTTGTAAATCTTTACATGGTGCCCCCAAGTAAACCTTTGATTTCAGTAATAACAATAAATTGTTGTTGCAAGCAACGTAAATTGATGCATAAAGAATTAAAAATGTATTTTAATTAATATTTTAAAGTAAATCATTGTTTCTTCCATAGTCATATGGATGTCAACTTAGTTACAAACTTTTAATTTAGAATTGGTTTATTACTATTGAGTAACACTAAGCCCTAAATCTCAGCACGCATAGCGTGCACAAAAGGCTAGTATTTTAATAGGTAAAGAGACCAGGGCTTTCTTGTCGAATTTTATAACAATGCTATGAATATCATGAAAAAATAATGACCTAAGAGGAACAAAGAAGCAAAACACTTTTGCTATTGATTTCACATTTTCATGAGGCCTTAAACAAAAAGGAATACAATTCAATCCATTCTAATCTCATTCATCCATTCCAATCTATTTTATTCACGCAAAAAGCAGTAGAGCACACCCTAAGAGTCTTAGATGTGGTGGTTAAAAGTAGAACTTTCAATTTTCGATCCGACTAGCAAAACCCAATAAATCCGACCCATTAATATTAGGTTTTGACCAAAAAAAATAACGTCCCGAACCTGTTTTAAACTCGTTAAATACAGTTCGCTCTTGATCCAAAACGATCTGTTATCAACACAACTCGACCCTTAAATTATTAGTAATGTATTAAACTTGTGATATTATAGGAAATTTAGGCAAAAACATTTCCTACCATTAAAGCTTTGAATTTAACATTATTTTTATTAGACCACAACGTTAAATATTTGCCATAAATTGGCTATTAATGAATATATTTCTTATAATTTGTACTTTTAGACTTTTAGTACATACTTCCTCCATTTTTTTAAGATGCAATACTTTTTTCACGCATATCAAGGAAGTGATTTAACGGTGTAACTAAGCAAGTTAATCAACAAAATTTGAAGACATGACATATATAATCTCATATTTGCTTGTATTAAAATTTCGTCGAAAGATTTAGTCAATAACACCCCTAAATTGCTCTCTTGATACGCGTGAAAGAAAAGTGTTTCATCTTTAGAAACATGGAGGAAGTATATTGCATTAAAACATGAAAAGGGCATTATAAAACTTTTCAATCCGCTGGATCAACACGAACCCAACGACTTTGGGTAATAAAAAACCTAATACCGGCCCGAATTTGTTGATACACATCCCGTTATAAATCAAACCCGCAACTATTTTACACAAACCAAACCCGACCTGTTTGTCAGACCTAGTTAAAAGTTTGTGTATAATTAAAAAGCATTTATAATCAATGAACGATGCTACGTGGCACTCGGCCACGTCACCAATTTACAAAGTGTCAATTAATAAAACATTATTATTTATTTTAACAAGATTCAAACCATTAAACTCTTAGAAAGAGGTAATGCATCATCTCAGCCACCATTCATTATTGTTTTTTGAAGCCCACATTATGTTAAATATGGCTTCTAAATATTTAGTAAACTTCACTTTGCTTTAAGAATTAGTTGTCTTTTTTTCTTCTTCCAAATTTAATAAGACTGGAAAGAAAACCTTATTTATCTGCCGGATAAACTACATAATGTGCAGTGGAATACAAGTGTACAATTCATCAATAACAATTATATATTAATTGTCTATTAATAGTGAGTAATCTACCTAATGTATAAATGTATCCATCTTCGGTGTGCACATTTTCATTCTTCTATGTTGTAGTACAAATTAAATGTAACACTAAATTATGCACGCAATGACTCAAATGAGAGGATACTCCATCCATTTCAATTTGTTCGTTATATTTATGACGTGTTTTTTTCTTTTAACCAAAAGATTGACCATGAATATGAGCCTTTTTAAATTTGTTAACAAAAATATTAATTTACATTTTTACCCCTCAGTGGTACCTTTGCCTAGGTCACTGAAATATGTTAAGATTCCCTAATTATTTTCCTTGTGAATTGCTGATGCCCTGATTGCTTTGTCTAATAATACCAATCATATTACTTACTAACTGCCTGTTTAATTGCTTCGGATACTTGCAATTTGCAAATTTGGTTGTCAGTTTCACACTTTAGTTTCAGCTCTAAATGTACACTCAGGGGACCACTGCTACTGTTGATTGCATATAAATCTAGGTTTAATTGTTATCTCAATACATAGATTTAATTTGCTTGCATATAAAACTATCAAATTACTATTGATTTTTATGTTTATATAAACATATATATTCAATCACATTGGTGTGAATGAATGAATGAGAATATACTAAAGCTCTGTTTTTTAGGATTTAATTTCTGAAATTTCAGTTTAATTCAGACAACTTTAGTTCAACTCAATTCCTAAAGAGTCGAAGATTTAGTTTAATTCATTTCAGTTGATTTTAGATTATTCTAGTAAAAAAAAGGCCTATATAAGTTTAGCATTACTCTTCTTTTTAATCTTTTTGTTTAGTTTCTTTTAGTTTTACTTTGGCCCAAACATCGAAAAACAAGTGTCTTCATGCGCCCTCTAAATAGTATACTGTTTTAGAAATTACATACTTCATCTGTACCATATTAATGGCAACGATGTAACATAAAGTAGAGGGAAAAAATGTCAAATCGTTGCCATTAATAATGTTACGGAGGGAGTACATAATACATTTTATGAAGTGGTATAATCTACAAATTTATGATAAAATTGCTATAAATCAGTGTAATTAGTGATTAATTTTTCTCATACTTTCTTTTTTTAGCTTCATATGACATATATCTAAACATAAAACCATCCAGTGACATGCAAAGAGAGAGGTTTTTTTTTTTTTTTCTTTTTCCTAAGCAAAGATAAGTAATTAAAATCACATTTTTGAGTATAAGACTTCCAAAGCGGTGACAACAATTTTTATTTTTAACACTAGAAGTGAGATCTTAGTTTCGAATCTCATTTCACGCATATGTGAGTATTTTATACTTTCCACTTTTTATGTGTATATATCAACTAAATTAATTCAGGTAACTTGCAGTAGGATTTAATTTAAAGTTAATACAAACCTCCCAACATACTAATAGATACCCTATGACATGATTAGCCTAGAGATGTCACAAATATACTCCACAATTAGTTTTAAAATAATCATAATAAAAATGAAGGTCAATATTTTTTTCTTAAGGTTTGATATTTTTAATTAAGGTTTTCTTGAGATGCTCCACCTGAGTTGCATGCATACTAATATACTACTATATTGGGTTAATGGGGCATCTCTCATGTTTACCTAGAAAAATCATGCTCCCATTTTTTCTCCCTCTAACTCAGTGTCTTCCATGTTTACTACGGAAACTCAGAAAGTGATTTTGGCACACTTTAATTAAATTGATTTTGGCACCTCACTTTATGAGTAAAACATAGAAAGTTTTCCTCTTATAATGCGGGGGTGCCAATATCAATTATTGGGGTGCTAAAATTATTTTTCGCTTACTACTAACATACTCCTTGTTTTTTTTTAATATATAGTTTTTGAATCTTTATCTACGTATAAATTTTATTTCAAGTATTTTTGTTTAACTTTTATGGTGTTATATAGGAGTAACTCTTATTTGTCTTCAAGCAAAAAGGGTAATATTTCCTAGCTAGTCATCCTTCTTGACATGATAATAAATAAAGCAAGAATCATCAAATTAAATTTCCTTTTTGAGTAAAATAAATTACTTTCTTTGTTTACATTACCTCAAGTGTTAGGAGCTCATGGAAATTTCTAAAAATTAGTATACGGAACGTATTAACAAAATAATATCGTTAATATTTGTTTGTTATGAGTCGTGGGAAACGGAAATAAATTTGTAAATGAAACAAATTCCTTTATCTTGTTAACCTTGTTAAAGGACCATCTCAACCAAAAGCTTAAGCTGATAGTTGGGGCCTAGAAATATGTTATATACTCTATCACCCCCCCCCCCCACACATGAAAGGACCACGTGACTTCTACACCACGTTGGCTCTGATACCATGTTAAAGGACCATCTCAACCAAAAGCTTAAGCTGATAGTTGGGGCCCAAAAATATGTTATATACTCTATCAAACCTCCTAAATCTAGAAACAGTTATTGTTTTCACAATTGTTGTAACTACATACATTTCCTTAGTGATACCAAACAATCAATAAGGGTAACACTATGTATTACCTTTTACCCCCTATATATTGCTTCCAATCAAATATATTTACTAATCTCATACCAAACACATCCTTAGATCAAACTGATTATTGAGGTTCAAGATTATCTTATATACATTGTCATTCTAGCTCCTTCACATAAAATACTCTTTGGCTTTGATACCATGTTAGATAATCATCGTAACCAATATTTTAAGCTGATGATTAAAGCATAAGATTATTATGTTAACCCTTATCAAACACTGAATTGATAGCCTTTAATTAATAACTATCCATTAGGATAATAACATAATCTAGCACGGCTATATATTAAGTGGCTAATTATTGAGTACCCAATTAATTAAAAAAAAAAAAAAAAACAAAGGGCTTTCCGTTGACCAAACTAACACTAACTACAGATCCTCGATAAATCAGCTAGCTTTTAATAACAATCCATTCTTTTATTCGGATCTAGTACATAATACTACAGACAGATCTGAAGATTGTTCACTGAAATTTGTGTTCTGACTTGACCTGGTGGTCCTGGTCATATGTACGACTCATGCATTCACTATATAAAGAGGGGATCTAACCATAAATTTTATTGAATTTTTTTAGATCTAATTAGACCAAGAGGTGGGAAACGTGTCGTGTCGAGTTCGTGTTGTGTCATTTAATTAAACGGGTCCACACCCCTCAACCCTAACCCGACCCGTTTAATAAACGGGCCGTGTCGTGTCAACCCGTTTATATTAAACGTGTCGAAATCATTGACCCAAACCCGTTTATTTCGTGTCGAGTTCGGGTCGTGTTGGTGGGTTATGTAGTTTTTTCACGCTAAAGTTGAAAATCAAGTAAAATCGGGTCGGGTCGGGTTGACCCGTTTAATTAAACGGGTTGAACTCCCTTGACCCTAACCCGACCCGTTTATTAAACGTGTCGTGTCGTGTCAACCCATTTAATTTAAATGGGTTGACATCGTCAACCCAAACCCGTTAATAACGGGTCGATTTAGCGGGTCGTGTCAAGGTTTCCCACCTCTAATTAAACCCGATTAGCCTTGATTATATATAAGAGACAATTGAATTAATCATACTGATTGAATCTGATCAAACCTTATTGATCTTATTACATTCGATTAGGCTTTATCTAAACCAATACTAAACTTATTTTTAAGATGAATGGAACACACCCTAAAACTCTAAAAGGGAATGAAGGGATAATAATCCTTAGTAGTCAGTAGAATATGTAATCATCCTTATTACAATATTTTTTTTTTTTTACATGGTAGGTACCCTGGGCCTAAATGGCTCCTAAATTACCACGATAGTGTTAATAGGCCAGTGAGTTTGGGGAGAGAATTCTTGGTTTTGTGATAGTAGAACCTCGCATGTTGAATTTTAGACACAACCTTTCGTACAACTGCATCAGAATTCAATCCATAAAGTATCGTAAATTATTACCGTATTAGAACCTCCCATGATGTGTCGTCTTTATAACGGATCAAGAAAAGTTTGTGTCATGTCAGACTCATACCAAGTTATAAAATATAAGGCACTACATGCACGGCTCAACCCATGTTTCATGTCGTGCCATCGTGCCTAATACAAATTTTTTATATATTATGAAAGTTTAATCAAAATATGCATGTCAAATTACGTGCTGATCCGTTGTGCTCGTGCTGGATTCGTACGTGCCAAACTTTTAAAATGTTGTACATGCGTATCTACGGCCCAACAGTCGTGTTGCGCTCAATCTCATAGTGAAATTTTGCCGAGCCAGACCCAAATTGTGCCGTGCCGAGTTGACCCTCATACCGGCCCGGTCCCTACCCAGCTCTACTAAAGATTTTGAATCAAAGCTTCATGAATATCATGGCTAATAATAACATATATATGAACATAATCCATAGATAAATGTAGCTAGATTTGCTGAGTCTTAATCCCCTAAACTCTAGGCGGTAGGCACTGCATAGAATGGATGAGAATATTTGACTGTTTGCAATCGAATTCACCAATATTCAACATACTATCTTTGAGCTTTGACCGTCTCATTTCGTATTGTGCAAGCGCGTAAATTTATTGATAATTACAGTTATATATATTCCTAATCTTTATACAAATACAATCAATTATGAATTATCTATTTAGGCTCGGATGAGGATGGACTTTTTGATGATTAAGCAATGTCTACGTGTTATTCCCGTAAGATTAGTCACGAATAGGCCGGGGTGCTTATCGGGCGAGTCGATCTCGAGCTGGGGGTTGCTCGACTTGTGCTCGTTAAGTTTCGAGTTGAGCTCGAGTTGATCACGAGTTGCTTGTTTAATGTTTTGGCCCTATTGAATTTCAATTTTTTTAAAGAATAATTAATGATTATGTTGTTTTTTCTTTTAATAAATTATTTATTCTTAAAGTGTATTAATATATTATATTAAGTGTCAAACAAATTTTTCTTTATTTATTATATTAAATTATTTTTAATGATTTCACATAGAAAATTATTGATTAATCTGTAAATTTATCGAGCTTCGAGCTAATTCGAGCGAGCACGAGCCATATCGAGTCGAGCTTTGACCGAACTTTGACCGAGTCGAGCTCGAGTAGCTCGCGAACTACTCAGTTCAATAAGCACCCCTAATCACAAACTAAGGTGTAACTTATCTAGGGTATTATTAAATTTAGCACACGTTTTACTCAATATCGCTTGCTTTTTTATGATTTTGCTTTAACTCTGTAACTTTCTATCTCTATCACTAATTTTGGACTAAACTGGAGGATACTCAGATTTTATTAGACTTACTCGACAACCACCTTAATTGAATCGGAAAATGTTAAATCCACCGCGACAACGCCAAATATTGTTGTAAAAATGAATGGGCGCCTAAAATCCGGATACCGGATCAGAAATAAAAATCGGAATAAATTGAATCATCCAAACTTTCGATAAAAATCAATTTCTCGATTAAAATAGTTACAAAATTCATACTCGTATACCCGATTTTCGATCCAGATTATCTGAAAATCCAATTTTACGATGGATTAAAAAATCCATGATCCAAATTAAAAATTCAAACATTTAAGTTTTTAGATCGGATCCGATTCGATATCCAAAAATACACGTCCCTGATTGCCTACTTATTTTTATTCAACATTTTGCATACAATAACATGTGACATCACCAAGGTCAAAAACTATATAAGATTGTAATTTGTAATAAGGTGCAAGACGCCATGTGATAAGATTGTAGGGTGCAAGATACCATATTATTAAACACAAATCGGTACAATTGGTAAGGATATCACCTCGTAACTCCAAAGTCACAAATTGAATTTTCATTAGCTAGATAGAGTGTTCGAGTATTAAGGATCTCATTGCCTTAACCGCTCATTTTTAAGTACATGTTTATATAGGATAAAACCAAAATATATAACCTGCACTAGAGTCCAACTCAAAGCCCAATAATTAACACCGCACCATCATCACCTAATTAATAAAAAAAAACATTATGTCATTACTCTTTGTTGTTCCTTCTTAAAAATAAAAAAATAAAAAAGAAATGGTGCTCTTAATTAGCCATATGATTAAAGAGACCTTCCTTTCTAATATATATATACACACGCCACACGGACATTGCTACATCAACCCGCTGGGCAGACTATCCACTACTAATAAATACATTAAAATATTATTTATCATATGACTTGGAATCCACTATTAATATCAACCACAATACTTAAATAATGGTTGGTAGTCTACCCGATAAATATGAAAAGTTTTTTCCCATACACACACCTATCAATCAACCTATTTTCAAAAAATTCTTGCAAAAAAAGTTTCTTCACCTACTAATTTGACTTAAGGGTGTCTTTTCTTCCTTTTCTCTTTTTCCCCCTTTTTTTAGTTTTTTTTTTTTATTATATTTTTTTTTCTTTGGGGGGGGGGGGGGGGGGGCTATTATATAAGTAACAAACTTGTTGCTAAGTTACAATTAATAAAACCATATATTATCATTTCCTATATATATATATATATATCCTTTAATTAATTTGCCTTTATCTCCTCCTCATTGTTGTTTAGAAGGCAATAAAATAAAATAGAAAAATGGGGTTGAAGGTGTATGGGCTTCCAATATCAACATGCACCACCACAGTAATGACTTGTTTGCATGAGAAACAAGTTGAATTTGAACTTCTTCCTGTTAATCTCTTCACTGCTGACCATAAATTACCTTCTTTTCTCTCCAAAAATGTATTTTATTTCTTCCCCCCTCTTATTTCTTTCATTACTTTGAGATTTATAACATTAATGTAATTATTTTTCCCCCTTTACTTTGAGATATATTTTTAATTAACATTGATTTTATTCACATTATTTTGCAGCCATTCGGTCAGATTCCAGTACTTGAAGATGATGACCTTGTTTTGTTTGGTATGTTTTTAATTAAACTTAATTATACTATATTTTAATTGATTGAAAAATGCAGCATTATTATTATTGATATAATATATGACGTTGATATAATAATGTTATGAAATTGAAAAAAAAATAAAAATGTTGTAGCAATTAGATGATAATGGAAAAATTGGTCATATCAGCACTACCCCTATTTGCATTGGTTTGGTTACAGAGGATAGCACGACCTTGTGCAAATGGTGTAGCGAGTAGCATAAATGATGCCCCCCTTCGCACCCTTTGTACAAGATCGTGTTGCCCTTTTCATCGTCCGCTTTAGATGGTGCTGTTTTGTGCACCCAACCCAAAGGTGTGCTTATATGGCCAATTTTTCCAATGATAGATAATTTGCAATATCTAACCAAGTTGGTTGTAGAGTGATTTCTAACTTTGTCTCTTAATCTATTTTTTGAAATGAAAAGATACCATTGGTTTGCCCTTTGAGCATCTAGGGTGAGCTGAGGGGATTAATCAATAGTCACTGCTGTCTGCCATAGATATGTATGGTTTGTATTTTTTTTATTTTAGTTCTAATATTTGATATAAAGGTTTTTTTGAGGGTAAATATACCACCCTTAGGGTTGTAATTGAAATTGAAAATAAATATTTAATACTTGTATATTTTCTAATTAGGTAATAATTTGAAAATGAATGTCAAAATCACTCATCATTATATGGAATAAATAATTGATTTAGATTTCTCCTTTTTTTCCTTTCGTTTTATTAGGTAAAGAAATCTGCTCTTTTCAGCTACACATATTGGGCATAAATTATTAGCTGGACCAAGGCCCAATACAACATCGTTTCATCTCTTTTTAAATAAAAAATTTCACTCAATTTTTGTTTTCAAATTTCGCTTTTCTATTTGCGTGCTGCACTGCTTCATTTTTTCTTCTTTCTCACCATTATTTTTGCACCTCCATTTACATTCTTATTCATGAAATCTTCATCATTTTCATTTTGCACCTTCCCACCATTTTTGTACCTCCATTTTTGTTCTAATGCATCAAATCTTGAGCATTTTGTTTTTTTCAAAATTATTTTTTTGAATTTTTTTTATTATTTTCTTTCTTTTCTATTGCAATATTCACCAAATTATTAACATTTTTTTTTTTTTTGTGATCATTTGTGTTGTATGTGGTGAATATTTATATTAACATATAAGTGTTGTGAACATTTACTGTTTAACTAGTGAACATTCAATTTTAGTTAAGATTTGTGCTATATGTGGTGAACATTTGATAATTATGAATGATGTGAACATTTGATAATTCTGTTGTGAACATTTGATAATCTGATGTTGATAAACATTTGATAATTTTACTGTGAACATTTGATAATTCTGTTGTGAACATTTAATATTTGTAATTTTGCTTTTCCAACTGCATTTTGATGATAATTCTTATGTTGAATTTTAAAAATTTGATGTTGATGAACATTTGATAATTTTATTGTGAACATTTGATAGTGTGATGTTGATGAACATTTGATAATTTTGTTGTGAACATTTGATAGTTTGATGTTGATAAACATTTGATAACTTTGTTGTGGACATTTGATAATTTTGTTGTGAACATTTCTCTTTTGATGTGTGAACATTTGTAGCGTGTATTGGAAGAGTGCACATGCGTTTTTTATGCATTGGGACGCGCGGGACCACAGAAAGTTGGCTGGTCCCGAGTCCATCTATTACCTATTGCATATAGGGGAAGAGATGCTAGTAATAAGGTTTGAATCCCGTATCTCTTGGATACATGGTGGAAGTGGACACCACTTTACCACTCCTGTTACTTTTTTTCCTTTATTTGTTTTCTCCTCCTCTTCTTCTTGTCGTTTATTATTACGCCCTTTCTAATCAGACATGGATAATAGTAACCAGTGCCCTAAGACGTTAGATAAACATTTATACTTTTCCTAAAGTGAAAATAATTTTGAATTGTAATGCGAAAAGTTAGTTTTATAACTATCGAATGGTCTGGCGAGAGACTTGAATTGATATAAATGTTGCATGATAACATCAAATTTTAACAATTTGTTGATAATTATTTTGCATATTAAAATCAGAATCAAGAGCAATCTCAACATACATAGCAGAGAAATACAAGAACAATGAAACAACAGATCTCATAAGACATGAAGACCTAAAAGAAGCATCAATAGTTAAAGTGTGGATGGAAGTGGAAGCTCATCAATACAACCCTAGAATTCAACCAATCATATACCAGTATTTTGTGGAGCCCATGCAAGGAAACAAACCAGATCAAGCCATCATTGATGATAATCTTGATAATCTTGGTAAAGTGCTTGATATCTATGATCAAAAACTCAAGTCCACCAAGTACTTAGCTGGGGATTACTACACCTTAGCAGATCTCCATCACCTTTCTTATACTCATTATTTTATGACTACTCCTTATGCTACTTTGATTAATAGTCGCCCTTTTGTTAAGGCTTGGTGGGAGGATATTTCTTCTAGGCCTTCTTTTGTTAAAGTTTCCCAAAATATGAAGTATGGTGAGAATTAATTAATTTTCATTATTTAGGTTTTATTTTATTTTTATTTTTTATATGCAGCCCTTGAATACATTGATCGATGTCATAAGATGACATCGATCTAGGTCATAAGTTGACATCGATCTAGGTCAAAGATAATACATTATTATTAATTACATGTCAATTGGTGACTTGTTGTCCTTTAAGTAGTGAGGGATGTTAAGTTTAATTGGAAACTATTATTGCACATTTTTTGCTTGTCTATGGTATTGACTATCGAATTAGCACAATTCGATACGTTGTTGATTAATATATAATGTTGCAAGTTTTTTTCGGCAAATTCCCTCATTTTCTCTCCATTTAACCAACTTCATTCTACTTCTTTATAACTGTAATAGCTGAATTTTGCAAGTTAACGCTGGATTTGGCTGGTTTTATTAAGGAGGGAAATTTACCAACAAATAAAAAAGCAATCACGTGACCAATACATGTTATTTAATGGTAAGATTTTTCAAGTCAATCTCAGATTTTAGTTTTAAGCATTGGTCAACAAGGATTTTTCTAAGCTAGATAGTTTGTCATAGATTTTTTAAACTATGTACTTTTTCGCAAAAAGAATGCTCCTTATGTAACTTGAGTAAATAGTTTGAAAAAATTTACTTATTTGTAAAAATTTCTAGCCATGACAGCAATGTTGTATTTTCCCCAAACAACTGGCCCTCAAGCTTGAGTTTCAGACCAAGATGAAACTTGAGTTTTAATGCTCTAGCTACTTGCTTGACGCGTTGACCGAAACTACAATGATAAATCAATTATAGCTAGTATCATTCTTGCCTGAGGAATCTCATGAACTATCCGGCATAGATTTTTGTTCTTGCTCACGAACTTCTCTCTTTGATCGAGTGTGTTTAGTTGTGTTCGTGATGCTCCTCTTCGAACCTAGGCTTACGAAACAAGGACGGGTAACTAACCCAGGGGGCGGAACCTGGGAACGCTCGCTCCTCCGATGTCTAAGTCAGCGATGAGAAAAAAGGAGTTAAAAGTATAGAGTTTGTGAATAATGAATGAGATACATGATCAAGTGATATGACTGGTCATTTTATAGACGTGTCTTACCCGGTTAAGGTTTGTGGTAAGTCAGTAACGGGTGTCATATGGGGCAGGCCCGTGACACGTGTCATCCTTTTATTCATGTGTAAATATTTGCTGTAATTTGGGAAAAAAATATTGTTAGCCCATTGACTTAAAATGGTTCTCAAGTCCTGATGTAATACTCTTTGATTATACACAAAGAAATGGATTATGAACTCTTAATAAGCCCATAATGATGATGTATATATTATGAGACAAAAATCCTCCTGCAAATTAACATTTTTTGCCAAAGAAACAAAAAAAGGCCCATAAATGACATACATTTATGGTTCAACCCAAAATAAACACTCTTCCAGGAACTTTCTCTATGTACTATAGGTACCCCGGCCCACAAAGGGATCAAGGTATCATTTGTTTACCCCCAGGCCAACTCAGGGCAATGCCAATACCTATACTTTTTTTTTCCCATTAAATTACATCTGTATCCGTACTAACTTGAGCGTCAGAGGCATTGCCCTAGAAAAATCCCTACAGCTCGGTGTAAATTTGTAGGCACTCTTCAACTAGGATGCTTGAATGGATATTTCAATTAGATAGTTGTATTTATGTCGGATACCAATACGATATCGATACTTCACGGATATCGGATACTTCATTCCATTTTTTTATTATATTTTTAAAAAATATTTTGCCTTATTTTAGCCATTTTGTTCGTCTTTCTATTTTTTTGACAAAAAACTTTATAATTTTACTTGATTATTTGTGTTTTTACAAATGTAATTCCAGGTTACATTGAAGATCAGATTTTCATAAATTTTCATATTTCTACATATTTTATGCATCATCCATAATTTTAAAAGTGACGTATTACCTACCCATTTGGTATCCATTCTTGAACCCGTATCCGTATTCATGCAGCCTAGCTCTTTAGAGTTTTAGATTGTGACTCATCCACCGATCCACGGTCGTCTTCATCACCCAAGCAAGTTTCACACAAAACACTTTGTAAAATTAGAGGGCAAAAAATCTTATGATTATCAGCATTTATTTTAGTGGGAAGATAATAAAATACTTCCGTTTTTATTAGCTTTCTCACATGCATTTTAAGCACGTAATTTTTTTGCCACATGCATACATAAAAATTCACACTCTTAATGATAAAACGGGTCTGGGTCGTGTCCATCATGTGGAGTAACAATCCACACTTCATATTTCATAAGGCCTCGAAGGTTCTACTTTAAAACCATGTATGACAATGTTGTATTTCATAAGGCCTCGGAGGTTCTACTTTAAAACATATGACAATGTGGGATTCACATCCCAATACTTAAATAAGTATTCATACGTATCACATGTGTGTTTATCTTAGGCTCAACAATTAAGCATATATTTTAATGGGAAACCCTTTTATCACACGCATTTTATCTCTCTATATCTAACAAATTTTGTCTAAAAGTCCATTTCTATTTCCTACTCCTTGAAGTGAAATTTTGAGTTTAGCTCGACACTCAAAATTTATAAGCCAATTTTTACTAGCCTTAAAATGGACCAATTTTTTGTCTTGGAGCTGGCTAAACCACACCAAAAGCACAAAATTTTGTCTTGGACCCGACCCAAGAACTTCATGACCCAATATTCGATTATCTCTGTCACTCTATGGCTCTATATATATATGCTATGATTTTCGTGTCAAGATCTTTTAGAGTTTTTTTTTAAAAACTCTACCAAATAGAGTTATAAATTAAAGATTCAAATTTAACTCAAAATAAATCAATGGTTGAAATTTGAAAAGGGTTCTTATGATAAAAAAAGTGAAAGTATTGTGTTGGACGGTCCGACCGTCGGACCGTCCAACACTTGTATTTTTTTAATAACTCGTGAGGGGATCCAGGTTTAGTAATATATGTTTAGGTCAAAGAAATAGTGTCCAGGTCCAACAACATTTGTCCAGGTTTAACAATATTTTTCCAGGCTAAACAAGTTTCTTCAGATTTACAAATGTCATCAGGTTTATAAATAGATTTCCAGGTTTAACAATATATGTCCAAGTTAGACAGATATGTGTCCAGGTTTAACAATATGTGTCCAGGGGTAATACAATGTGTCCAGTGTTAATAATATGTGTCCAGGTTAAACAAATTTTCATCAGGTTTACAAATTTTTGTCCAGGTTCAACAATTTGTGTCCAGATTCAACAATATATGTCCAGATTTACAATATGTGTCCAGGTCCAACAATATGTGTCTAGGTTTACAAATATGTTTCCAGGGTTACAAATTTGTGTCCAAGTTTACATATATGTGTCTGGGTCTACCAATTCATGTTCATGTTTCACAATATGTGTCCAGGTTCAACAATATGTGTCCAGGTCCAACAATATGTGTTCAGGTTTACAAATATGTTTCCAGGGTTACAAATTTGTGTCCAGATTTACAAATATGTGACCAGATCTACCAATACACGTCCAGGTTTAACAATATGTGTCCAGGTTAAACACATATGGGCCCAGATTCAAACATACGTGTCCAGGTCTAGGGGACTGGTCTGACAGAAACGTTACTGTCAGACCAGTCTGACACAATACCTTCTCTAAAAAAAATATGGACCATTGATGAAAATAAAATGTGGTATTGATATAAATCTAGTAATCTACAAGGTATACTTTATTAACAACTCTAGATGATCCAAAATAGAGTCGGCAAAAACTGACACGACACGATAACGCGACTCGAACATGACACGAAATTAGTGGGTTTAGGTCAAAGACTTTGACACGATTAAGTAAACGGGTTGACACGACACGACACGTTTATTAAACAGGTCGAATTTGGGTCAAGGGGTTCAGCCCTTTTATGTAAACGGGTTGACACGACACAACACGATTACACTTGAGTATTAATTTTATATTGAAAAATTGACTTGACACCTAACACGACTCGAACACGATACAAAATTAAGGAGTTTGGGTTAAGGACTTTGACACGTTTAAGTAAACGGGTTGACCAACACGACACGTTTATTAAACGTGTTGGATTTGAGTTAGAGGGTTCAACACGTTTATGTATATGCGTCGACCCGTCAACCCGATTATGTATGCACGTTGACCTGAAATCGACACGGCATGACACGATTGATAGGCATGACACTCTAATCCAAACACATGATTTTCCTAGTATAAGGAAATCACGTGCAATGCACACGTATCACGAGTCGACCCGGAGTATAAAAAGAGTGAGCGTTTTGGCTCCAGTGCGACTCCTTTTAACCTCGTATATACTTCAACCAAGTCTCTGGTAATTTCCCGCCTATCTCACCATCATCCTTCCCGTTTTCCCGCTTTCCTCTGAAACCCTAACAATGGGTCACAAACATCAACAATCCATGGATCCAAACTCCGATTCCAAGAAGAAGCGCAGAGTTTCTATTGCCGCCATTGGTAATCTCTTTCGCATTTCTTTCTCCTCATTTTCCCCTCTTTTTTCTCATTTCAATTTTGTAAATTTTCACTGTTTTAAATGTCTTCTAATTTCTTTCTCATTTTCATTCAGACCCTGGCGTTGAAGCAAATGATTGCATCCAAATCTTTCTAGGTATGTTCTTTTATCCTTTTTGAATTTTTTAGTTCATACTTGTTCATTTCTCTTGAGCTGTTTCTTTAATTTTATTGTTAGTTTACAATTTTGTTGTTTGAGTATGTAAGTGGAACTAAAATACGGATGTTTGATAGGTACTAGTTTGAGTTTGAAGCCGAACTTTCTTGTGAATCTTACTCAATCAGGCTAAGCTATAGGGTTTCTTTTTTTGGTAAGAAATCAAAATATTAGGGTTTTACAGATAGTGGAGCAGGCTAAGTTTTTTGATTTAGCAAGTATTGATTCCAATCCATTAGTTTGTTAACGGATAGTAAGTGCCCTTTATTTGGAACGGATAGTTAATTTCGTAAAGAATTCTATTCGCACTTATAAGCCCATTACTCTATCGTTGAGTTACCAACCCGAAAGTTCATTATGTTATGTAGATGCAATCGATATAAAGAAAATGGATTGGAATCAACACTTTGAATGAGCAAGAATTCCAAATAAAATTTTCTAACTCTAGGCTAAGAAAAAGAGGTCTTCCTTGTGCTTTCCTTTTCTTCTTAAGCTGTTTATGCCTCCTTTTCTTTTTGAATGAGGAGTTATATTGCTTTTAATGAGTGTGCCATGCTAGGTTCAGCTTCTTTCTTTTCCATTTCTTGATTGAAATGCCGATATTTGTTGTGCCCCTTAGTTATGTTTAGTTAGGTGATAGGTTGGCATATTGTCCTATACTTGTGAATCAATTGTTAGTCTTTTTATTCAGGATTTATGACATGCTTTGGTTGAAATGGCTGTTTCCTTTCTTTTGTGAAATTTTAGTTGCCGACAAAGATGAGGTGGAAGCTGGGGCCGGCTATCAGATTGAACCTATTGATCTGAATCACTTTTTTGATCAGGATGGGAAGATTTATGGATACCAAGGTTTAAAGGTAACAAGTTTGTCCTGCACCTGTCACTAATCCTTGTATTGCAGTTGTCTACTTGTCTTTCAGGAATTCCTGAATGACAAAATGTCACCTGTTATTTAATTGACTGTTACAGGATATAGTTGTCTTTGCATCTTGTTATATTGTGTGAGGAGCAAGCAGCCCTCACTTGTATTTTTGAAGCTTTTTTTTTTGCTGTGATATAATTTCTTGATTTGACTAATTTTTTGCCTCATTTATACGATTGGTACAAGGAAAAAATATTACTAAGTGGAGGTGTCATTAAGTTCATATTAATAATTCCCCTCAAAAAAAAGTTCATATTAATTTGTATATTCCAAACAGGTAATTCCCCTCAACAATTTTGGTTGCACGTTTTCCATGATCAAATTTCTTAGTGGGTAATTAGAAGTGAGAGAGAGAGGAAAGTAAGAGTTAGATAGAGATGGAGAGAAAAATAAAATGTTGCAAGTAATGTGAACCTTCTTTTTTGGCAAGTAATTGGGATAGGAGGTAGAATATAATTTTTTCATTAGGAAATACAGATATTTAGTGATAAAAAAGGCCGATAGTAAGACATAGCCTGATGTGATCTGAAATAAGGTCAACTAAACTAGCCTTAGCCATTGTCTATCTTAGCAACTACCTTCCACAACCTCCTCCCCCCCCCCCCCCCCGTTCTCTCTCAAAAGAAAGAAACATTTAACAATAATAGAAAATCAGGAGAAGATGAGAGAGATCTTTGTGCTCCCTTTTTCTGATACCTGTTCTATTTGAAAGTTCTGGTCAAATTGTATCTTGAAAATTGGATTTGCTTTACTGATATGTTGGTTGCCTTCCTGTGTTCCTGATACAAAATCTATTATTTACCTTCCATTGACTCGTAGCTCTCGGCTTGTTGTTGCTCGACTCTGTTACATATGCATGCTGCAATGTTTGCTTGACTTTGATTTTGGCTGAAACTTAAATGATAGTTCGAAATTAAATATCACTTTCATAATCTGATCAAACAGTAATTTCCTGAAACTTGGCACTTTGGCAACGCACTAGTGGTTTTAGTATGCATTAGTGTTTGTCCCTGCCTGTCTATATTCTGCAGCATGTTTGATTATTTGATCCTTTTTTGACTCTTATTTAATGAAGATGAACTCTTCACATGAGTGGGAGAACTTCCTTGGCATGATTTACATCCTTACTTTGCACAAATGAGCTACAAATCTGATATATCTCAGTCTATATTTACTTTCTTGATTCTAAATGGTATAAAGTTCTAGGATAGGCATGTGGGATGGTGGAGCTATTGATTTGATGCTGCATTTAAATAAAGGAGAGAACTTTTTTTAGCTCCATTTTAACCAAAATGGCAAAACAAAAGACTTTAGAAGAGGGTAATTTGGGTAGAAATAAAATGGGCACCCTGAACTGTCTGAAGCAAAAAAAGGAAATACTTCCTCCGTTTCAAGTTTCCATTTTAGGAAGTTTTAAAAAAATGCAAAAATTTTAATCTTCCATTTTTCTAAAGTTTTTTCTTTCTATCTCTCACAATTGTTGTTTATATGACATCTTGTGATGTTTGGTGTAACTGATTATACTTCAAATCATACCTTGCATTTATCTGACTCATGTTGTTCAACTTTTGTTGTAGATTAATGTTTGGGTTAGCAGTATATCATTTCATGCATATGCGGATATTACTTATGAGAGCTCATCTGATGTAAGTCTTGTCAAATCTTTTTGGTCAAATATGTGTTTGTAGCACTTATCTCATAGCTTCATATTTCTCTGACGTATCTTGGTTTGTTGTTGCTTTGTTTATAGAGAGGAAAAGGCATTACAGACTTAAAACCTCCTCTGCAGGTATCCTCAAAAGTCCTCATTGAGAATTGGCATTTTCTATTGCTCTTAATTAACAGCAAACACATTTTCTATAGCTCTTTAGTAAATACAGTGATTCTCTTTTACAGGATATGTTTGCTGAAAATCTTGTTGAGAAAAAGGATGATTTTCTTCAAATTTTCTCAACAGAAAAAAACTACATTGAGTATGTCTGATTATATTTAAATCAATGCTTTTTTAATGAGCAGAAATGTGGGCTCTATTACATGATTATGGTTCTTCCATTTCTTTAATCGAAATTACAAGTAAATGAACACACAATTTTATCCTGTCATGATCTCAGGTCAGCTGTCTCCAAGGGAGAACTGCTGCAGCACAATATCTCTAACAGCAATGGTCACTCTCATGCGGATGCTACTGATATCCAGGTTTATTCTTGTCCGAGTTTCACTATATTTGCACATAGGATGATTAGCTTAGTCGATGCATTTAGTTGGTTCCCAACAGAATCGTCAGAATGTTTTGCACAAATAACCAGAGTAATGGCTATCATGGTCTCTAAACAATTGACACTGGGCAATATACTTGGAATATAAAATTGTAGTAGCACAGAGGAGAACATTTATGTCTGAGTCATCTTCACAGACGTCACTGGAAGGACTTATATATTATAATTAATTTGTTTTTTCTCCATACTATCACTTTTTGGTTCAGTGTCTTGGTTTTTCTGAGGTTATTTGTTAATTCATTGTCTTCTATCACTTTTTGGTTCTTGCTGGTCTCCAATCAAGATCCTAAGTCCCATTGTTGATATGTTTCTCCTTGTATCCTTCCATAACAGGCTTTCTTTTCCCTGTTAATGATTAAGATTGTATTATCTCTTAGGTGGTTCGCTTTGTTATGGGTGACATGACTGCCGGGCATCTTTACAGCCGATTAGTGCCTCTTGTTCTTCTTCTTGTTGATGGTAATTCTGTTAATTGTCTGTCTTTAATTTTGACTTGATGAACTGGTTTTCTTACTTCTGTATGGGGCCATTGGCAACAGGTAGCAATCCTATTGATGTGACAGATTCAAATTGGGAGCTGTATGTTATCATTGAGAAGATAGCTGGTCCACAGGGAGATCATCTACATAGATTACTTGGCTTTGCAGCTGCATATCGTTTTTTCCATTACCCCGATAGTTTGCGGCTTCGACTTAGTCAGGTTTCTCTCTTATTCTCATCATACATGCTTAAATGGCTTGACACGTTTATAGCAGCCAATGCTTATATCTGACAATATTCTTTATTATCCCAGATACTTGTACTACCTCCATATCAACAAAAAGGGTATGGACGTCGCCTTATGGAGCTTCTCAACCATGTTGCTATATCCGAGGGTGTTTATGACTTGACAGTTGAAGAACCAGTGGATTCTTTGCAACGTATTCGGTATTACATCGATGTACCCCGCCTGCTTGCTTGCAGTTCTGTGCAGTGTGCAGTTGATAAAGTGGCAACGCATCTAAAAGAAACTAACTTGTCAAAAAGAATGCAGTCTTCACAGCTCCTCCCACCATTATCGGCTGTTGATGAAGTGAGGACGAGCTTGAAAATCAACAAGAAACAATTTATTAAATGTTGGGAGATTCTGATTTTTCTTGCTCTTGATCCAGTTGACAAGAACATAAATAACTACAAAATCTTCATCACTGATCAAGTGAAGGCTAGTGTAATTGGGAAAGATCCTGGGACTAAAGAAAAGCGAGTGATTGACTGCCCTAATGAATTTGGGGATGATGCATTTGTAATGTACAAGCCTCAAGATTGTGAAGACGGTGATGATGTTGACGTTGACGAAGATCAAAAGAAGCAGCAAGAACAGCAGTTGCTGGATATAGTTGATGAAAGGATGAAAGAGATTCAAACAGTTGCTGAAAAGGTACGTGCGTGAAAGATCTTTTGTTGTATCCCTACTTGTCATCGACCAGGATTCTGTGATCCAGCGAGTCTGTTCAGACAGATCAATTTTCGTTTTAAACGGTTAGCCCCTACGAGTGTAATTATAGCCATATCTGGTTATATTAGGCAACCTAATTGTGCTTACTTTAGACATGTAATGACTAATGACAATGGAACCAGGTCCTCAAGTTCAGTCTTTAGTGTTAAAATATTTACTAGTAGTAAATTTCCGGCTCACCTTTTTCTTCCATTTACTGTACCTTTTAGCTAATTGTTGATTTACTTGCCTGGAAATGTTTAGTAGTACCATTTATATTTTTAGTAATGATAAAATGAAAATTACAAGTTTACATCAAAGTTGGTGTCATTGGGTATGCCCGTTAAAGTTGTGTTTCACACTCAAGTAAAAGTTGATGTTGTAGACTTGTTGAGGCTAATTTTCCCCAAAAAAGATATATTGTTGAATAAGATGCAATTCAAAATTTTCTTTAATGTTATGTTAGGAGGACCCTAATAGGCTAAACCTTAATTCGCAAGGAAATTTTTCCCCACTAATAAAGATTGCGATGGACTAAATTAACTCCAAGAACAACATAAATCTCTATTATATAAGCCAAGGGGGAGTTATGGTGTCCCCCTAGAAAAGTCTAAAATGCCCTAGCATTTTTCTAAAAATACAAACTACATAATTAAGGAAAGTTCATACAATTTTTTTATATTTTTAAATAAAAATAATACAAAATATATAGATCAAAAAATAAAATAGAAATATGTAAATTCATGTTTTTAAATTCTCTACAAATTCATCATTTAAGTTTTTTTATATTTTTAAATAAAAATAATACAAAATATTTATTACTATCGAGTAACACTAAACCCTAAATCTCATAGCGTGCACAAAATGTTAATAAATAAATAAAGCTTATGGTAAGAGAAGTTGGGAACGCAAAACCTAAGCTAAGGGTCCGTTTACTTAGGTGTAAAAAGTTTTCGACGTAAAATGATTTTCCATGAATAACATTTTAAGATGGAAAACTCATTTTCATAGAAATATCCAATGTTTACCTGAACGGAATATACGTTTTATTTCCAAATTTGAGAAAAAATGTTTTCAATAGGGTGTAAAATGAGTTTTCAGCCCAAGTTTTACATTTTAATTTTTCACCCATTGTAAACGATGTAAAATGAAGAAAAATTGTTTGCTTCAATAAAATGAGCCGTAATACACAGTGCTACCACCATTTTGATGATGAAGAATATGTTCCAAACTTGCTATTGCTTCCTTTACTCAGAATTAAACATTCACCCAAATTCCTTTGTGTTCATGCAGTGCTGCATTCATAGATGCAATTTTCATCCTATTCATCAAAGAAACACCATGCCCAAAGTACCATATGACCAACTTCTAAACATTAAGAAATCAAGTACTTCCTCCGTATCATAATTCTGGCGACAAGTTTTTTTCCACGCATTTTAAGGAAATGATTTAAGGGTGTAAACGAATAAATTGATCAAAAAAATTTTTAAGATTAGTAATTTATAATCTCAATCTTACTTGTATTAAAATCATTTTGATTAATTTGTTCGTTTACACCCTTAAATTGCTTCCTTGAAATGCGTGAAAAATAATTTGTTGCCAGAATTATGTTACGGAAGAAGTAATTCAACCATTGTTTTCAGTTTTCACATGAGTTTGGACTTTCATCAAACATTTGGTATGCATATTACAACCACTTTTAACACTCATAAAAAAAGATTTATATTCCATCAAAGAATTCTCAATCGGCCATTTTAACATGACCTAATCATAAACCCTAGAAAACAAACAACCCAGAAACGAAGATTACTCAAATTTCTTAACCATAGCAAGATCATTAAGCATCTTCTCAATAGTTTCATCATCAAGATCTCGACCCTTATCCTTCAAAGAAGGCACCATAGCAATTCCTTCTTCAACAGTTTCAGGGCAAAGATTACCCAAAACAGCAAGCTCAAATTCAGCCAATTGATGTCGACTTAGAATTTCTCTAACTTGTCTCACAGCATCTGGGTTCTTGTATCGGCTAAATCGTTTCACATACTGCAAAGATTTCTCGAAAACTTGGGGCATTTGATTTAACGGATCTTCAGAAACTTGTTGAAGTTGCTCTAATCTATGCTCAAGAATCATGGCTACTTCTCCATTCATTAAACACTTTGCTTTAACGAAATCTTCTCCTAGTTTTAGCTCTGACGCGTTCTCTTCTTCTTCTCCAGACATTGTTTGTTGCTTGATTTGACGATGATGAGATTTGTTCTCTGAATTTGGAACTGTAAAAGTTTAGCAAAACATACATAATTTATCAACAATATTATTCGATTGGAAGGAAATTCATTCTCCTTCTGGAAATAAAAATAAATTACCCAGCGAAGCATAAACTTCACCGATATATTCAATAAATCCATACTAGTAGAACCCAACCCTAATTGTGTAATTGATTCTACGGGAAAAACAATCTCACCTCAAAATCTCTGGTTGCTTTAATGGACGAAAGAAACCACAAAAACCACGCCCAACCCAGGAATAAAAGGAGAGGAAAAGAGGGTGGAAGAAACAGTGAGATGAATCCGCTGTGCTAGGGTTGATTTTGTTTTTTAAGGGTTAAAATTGAAACAGAAAAATTGGGCAAAACAACTTGTATATATTGGTCAATTGAACAAATTGGTAAAAAAATAAAATAAAATAAAATAATCCCAATGGTAATATGGTATACCTCAATTTTTACAAAATCTCAATGATTATCAATTTTTTAAAATCTAATTGACATACCTAGATTTATCATAATTTCTGAACCGTTGCTTTTTTTTTAACAAAAACTATTAATTTTTTTAATTAAAGATTAATATGGTTATTATAAAAAATAAAACTAAAACCTTAAACCAACCCCACCTTATTCTAATAAGCAAGATAACATCAACACAATCTCCGTCACCATCAGTCAGCACCCAGCCAAAAACCCCATCAAAACCATTTGTATCAAACTCGACCACCACCTAATTTGAATTGGGGTTGGGTTGGAGGTGTTGGAGAGGGAGGGTCGAATAGGGGTGTGTGATGGTTGGAGAGGGTCAAATTGGATTATGGGTTGTTGATGCTAAGGGCCGAAATGGGAGTGTGGTGGTTGGGGAGGGGCGTGTCGAGGGACAAAATGAGTATGCGGTGGTGGGTGGGTGATCGTGTAGGTGGTTGGGTAGGTGTTGACGTTAAAGGTTTTTAGTTTTGATTTTTTTTAACAAAATATAACGTTAAAGTTTTTTTTGGGGGGGGGGGGAGGAATTAAGGTTAAAGGTTTTATTTGGTTTAAAGTTTATTTTTCTATTTTTAAATATTTTTTATTTTCAAATTTCATTAACCATAGTTATTAATTAACTTAATCTAACAAAATATTTCTTTTAAAATGAAATATTCCTAATAAATGTAATGATTAGAAAATTATGGTAAATCTAGGTATGCTAGTGAGATTTTAAAAAATTAAGGTATACCATTAGAATTTCGCAAAAGTTGAGGTATATCATTGAGATTTTGTAAAAATTGAGGTATACCATTGGGAATTTCCCTAAAAAAAATTAGTGTGTTGTTAAACAAAGTCTCATTTTTACTTAGTAAAGCCCTCATTTTGACCATATTGCCCTTACCCCTAAAAACATAACATTACACTTAATCTCTCACCTCCTTTCACACTCTCTCACCCTCTCAGCCCTTGTCCAACAATGGCGTCGATACCACCAGCGTCGCAACCTAGTCCATCAATTGTGGGGGTTTTTTTGCATTGCTTATTATAAAAAAAAACTTAATTGATGGGTGGGGCTCATGAACTATGCGCCTCAACCTAGGTCAAGGCGCATGACCCATGCGCCTGAGCCTAGGTCGAGGCGCATAGCCCATGCGTCTGGCACTAGGTCCAGGCGCATAACTCATGCGCCTCCAATTTTCGGGAAAAAAAAAAAACTTGCTAGCCGTCGCCGCAATGGCTGCTTCATCCTCCGCGGTTATGTGATCCTTGCCTGGTCTTTGGGACATATTGCCTTAGGTGAGAGAGTGTGGAGATGAGTGGAGGTTGGAAGTGAGAGAGTTTGGGTTATGTTTGTAGGGATAAAGGTAATGTTGTAAAAAGTGGGGCTTCAGTAAGTAAAAATGGGTCTTAGTTCAGCAATTCACAAAAATTAACACCTAGCCATAATTTGCTAAAAAAATATACAAGTATATACTTTTGGCGACAAGTTGCTTATAAAAAAAAGGTTAACTTTGACAAATTGTTAAAAAAAATTATCTTCAGATGACAAATTGGTTAAAAAAAAAAAAAAAAAAACTTTTGCTAACAAATTAGTAAAACATAAACAAACAAAAAAATTCTGACGATATTTAGGCTGAAGGTGAGATTATGTTTGCTGCGGTGCGTGGAGTGGATGGCTGCTGGGGGGGGGTAGAGGAAGCGGAAGCTGCTGGAGTCATTTTCGGGCTGCAAGTGGCAAGAAGACTTGGGTATTTGAATATCATTATGGAGTCAGATTCTTTGTCTTTGGTCAGCAAGCTTAACAGGAAGGCTGAAGGAAAATCTCCTTTATTCATGCTTATTAGGGATATTTTGTTTTATAGTTCTTCTTTTCGTTATTGTAGCTTTAGTCATGTGTTGAGGGGAGGAAATTATGTAGCTCATTTTGTTGCTAGAGAGGTTGTGGAGATTGGGGAGGAGCGTATTTGGTTCCATCCGATCCCTCAGTCTATTATTTTAATTTAATTCCCCCTCCCTTTCATCCTTTCAAAAAAGAAAAAAAATTAACTTGTTTTGAGTTTTTTACATATCGGTTTTTTTTACACCAGATATTTTTTACACTCAGGTTCAAGTGGAGATAAAGGACCCCACTTATTGTACTATTGTAGTGTGGCTCCACCTCTGACCTTTGGTAGCGTCGGGTACTCGGGTTTAAGGCCTAACAACACTAACATTATTAAAAAAAATTACTATAATAAATAATACTTGTGAACACGGTGTAATTAAATACTCCTTGCAAACTGCAATCAAACAAAACTATTACTAGTTCCGTATCTAGGGGTGGGCAAATTCGGGTACTCGGATTTTGGGCACCCGAAAAATGGGTGCCCGGTTTTATTGGATCACAATATTTTTTTATCTGGATCCGATCCGGATAATCCAGGTACCTTGAAATTCGGTTTCGGAAACTAGGTATCCAGATCCGTTTTTTTATAAAAAAACTATTTTTTAAAAAATTGTTTTTTGAAATTTTAAAAAAGATTATTTTTAATAATAAAAATAATAATTTTAAATTAAAATAAAAAAATGTTTTTTAATAAAAAACTATTTTTTAAAAATTAAAACCGGATACCAGGTATCCTGTTTTAAAAAATCCCGAACCGGATCCGACCAGGTAATCCGGTTTTACAAACCGGGTTCCCGATCCAGTTTTCAAATCGGATCAGGTACCGGCTTTTCGGTTAAAAAAATCTGGGTACCGGATCGGAAACCGGATATGTTTTTTTTGCGCGCCCTTACGTATCACAATACTCGCAGCTTTTGCCTTTTTAGGCCATAACATAATACTTGGAATAATTTTCTTACTATATTTAGTAATTAAATTACCCATGTGTAGGTTATTTATATATATTTTTTAAGTTACTTTTATTGTAGGCTCAATTAATTATTCATGTTTTACTCTATCTCTTTATATCCATTTTTTTCCTAAAATCCGTATCACATACTTAATATGTATTGCGATGCGGATGTGGTAGAATATTACTTTTTTTTTAAATAAGTAGAATTTTACTATAACCCTGAAATTTCCTCTAAAACATTGACAAATTGGGCACTATTCATAATCATTCATATAATCCTCTTTTGTTCTATATAGATGTAAAGAAATATAGTCATGTGGGATCGCTTTCGAATCGTCTCAATATGTACATTATTATGATCTACGTACCTTTATAATTTTGTGTATAATGAAATTAAATATATTACGAATATAAACTATGGACCGGATTTAGTACAAGATACAAGATATATGGAACGGAAGCAAATCATAAAGCCAACTCCGAAAATATATCGGTAAATCCAATACATAACAGTTTAAATTTTTTATTTTTATTTTTATTATTTACCGTAGATATCGGTAAATCCAAAAATATTTGTTTGTTAATATCGTAACCATTTACTCCGAAAAAATTCTATTTTTGTTGGAGCTTAATCTCATAATAATCTCTTTATTTTCAAGCTTATATAAAGCAATCATTGACCACATTCACCATCAAATATTCTCAACTCACATTCTCCCACAAGTTCATAACTTAGTGACATATATTACCCTAAAAAAAAAACTAATCATATACTACGTATTTATAACCCAAAAAAAAATTAAAAAAAAAAAAAATCAGTCCATTGCTAAAACCCTAATTACAATGGAAGCTCAACAACTATCAACATTATCCATTGAAGGCATAGAAGTAACATCTTTTGCAGTTGATCATGTATCAAACTCCCATAACCACATTGATCGTCGGATCGACAACTTAGTTACCGTTAGATTATTATTATGTTACCAAAACAATGGAAACCGTAACGAAAGAAGCTCGTGTTTCACGTTACAACATGGAGATGTGGATTTACTAGGAAAAATTGAAAGGGAATTACGGGCACTCAATGTAACAAGTACTATTTCATTGTTATGTGTCGGTAATGTGATCGTAAAAAGTTGTCAAATTTTTTGTCGAGAGGTTGTGGTTTCTGGTCGTAAGTCTCTTGCAATGATTGTCAAGATTAAATTAGATGATGAATTTTTGGTGGAATATAACGTCGAGGCCGACGAGCTAGAGGATGAGGATGAGGATGAGGAGGACAAGGACGAGGAGATGAGTAGTGTGGAAGTGAAGAAAAATTTATCAATTAATGGCGGGGTTAAATTTATTAGTGGTGATTAGATTAGTACGGATATAAAATGCTCGATTTGTTTAAAGGAGTTTGACAGGAATAGTGATCGTAAACATATTCGTGATGTTTCGGTTCTTCCGTGTTCTCATATTTTTCATGAAGGTTGCTTGGTTCCATGGATTGCTAAGGGAAAAAGTACTTGTCCCATGTGCCGATTCAATTTGTTTTCTAATTAGATGGAGTATAATTTTGTTATTGATTATTTAATATATAAGATGGAATTTTTTATTTTGTTTTTGGAAAGAATAATATGGAATTAATATTATATGAGTGAAATCTATTACTTGCATATTACTTCGTATATTATGTTTCATTCATATTGTATTTTGTTAAATTTCAGTCTATTTTGGATTTTTTTTTTTTTTTATCATTCATATTTGATCATTAGTTCCTTCCTAGAAAAACATGGATCCATGACTCCATGTGGTGTGGATAATGTGGATATTTTTTTTTAAAATCAGAAGAAAAAAAATATATATATATATATATGTGATGTGGCAAATTAATGTGTTACTCGTAATTAATAAACAGAGAGCCCTAAATACGAGTATACAAGAATACAACCTTCAAGAAGCCAAAAAAGAAAAAAAATAAAAAAAAATTTACCCTTTACAGTATAAAAAAAAATTATTTTCAGCTCTACTATATACTTCATCCGTTCCTAATGGTTTGTTACATAAGAACTTTTAGCATTATTTATTGTGTCACTTTGACTCACTAATTTTATATGTATAAGAAAAAAAAATATAGTCAAGTGGGAATGTGGGATCTTGCTTGATTATTCGGCTCAATGTGTAGTTTTTTAATATGTAATTTTTATAATTTTTTATTCACTACAAAAAAACTCACACGACGGCAACTTATCATGATTAAAAAGGGCAATGAGTATTGTTTTACTTAATGATGCCTACAAGGGCAATTATTTTTGCACTCATTAATATTAACAATTAAGACAATATGATTGTTTTGCCCCCTTAGACTTTTGAAACTTTGCCCTATTTGACAATAAATAAAGTGTTTAAATCAAGGAAAGCAAAATGTATTGCCTTTGTTGATGATCAATGAAGGCAATTTTGTTTGCCCTTTTTGAATTGAATCAAAGAGGGCAAAACATCTAAAATTGGTTTTGAAACCTAATACAACGGGGTTATAAGGGCAACATGAGGGCAATACTAAAATTGTATCAAATAGGGCATTATTAATTGTCCTTCTTGATCACATTTTTGTAGTGATTATATTTATATATATATAATGATATATTCATTCAAAGTTGTATTTTGAAAGGCGTGATAAAACAAATGTAAAAAACTTTAAGGGACAGAGGAAATATGTAGCATTGCTGTTAATAAAGTTTAGCTTCTTGTTGGTAATTTTTACAAAGTTACTTTCTTTTTTATTTTTTTTTAAAAAAAAGTAATATTTACAAAGTTACTTGATAAGCATCAAAATGATAGGCTGGTAACCAAATAAAACGCATAAAATCTACATTGTATTCAATCTGCATTGGAACAAGCCGAGCAACGGACGTAGCCATACATATGCTGATATGCATACATACAATAATAATTTGTTTTTTTTAATTGTCTAGGTGTTGGGCCCACGAGGCCACTACACCACTTGAACCCGGCATTATTATGATATTGTTCACTTTACGTCTCAAAAAATGTAATGCTAATGGAATGGGTGGACACTTATATACAAGACAATACTTTCATAAGTTTTTTCATGTTGGAGGACTTGGATTGCAAACCCTAACAATTATCTCCTCAAAAGCAGGGACCACAAATCTCGTCGCCTCCCTCCAACAAAAACTAACCTGAACCATTTTACACCGCCGCTTTTGCCAAACGGAACACGCTGCCTAACCACCACATTATCAAGAAGACTTTTGACCCAAGAGACCAAACAAATCTCTCCAATCGCGATGTCGTACAAGATGGTCTCCCACACAATATTGTCAACGATTTGTATACATTGGGCTATTGAGCCACTGCACAATAAGCCACTATCAGCTCCGCGTTGCTTGCATTCATTCCAATCGAACCATTGGATCTAATACCACTTGATGGGCCTAAACCCTTAGCAGCTTTATTTTTAGGCTTCCTCCAAAAAGCCTTGTTGATGTATGTGTGTAAGCTCAACCATATAAACTGCTTAAGCCACTATCAGCTCCGCATTACTTGCATTCATTCTGAACGAACCATCGGCTCTGATACCACTTGATGGGCCTAAACCCTCGCAGCTTTATTTTTAGTCTTCCTCCAAAAAGCCTTGTTGATGTATGTGTGTAAGCTCAACCATATAGGCTTTTCTTTATCAACTCAACACTAGGTTTTGACAATTTGTAATTATGTATCTTTCCTACTAAAACAAAAAACTAAGGTCTATGGTATCCAGTATTCGACTTATTTTTTCTTATACTTCCTCCGTTTAAAAAAAAACGCAACAATTGGGGTGGCACGGACTCATAGGTAATTTTTTGTTGTGAGAGTAAAAGGGATAGAGAGAGAAAGTGGGGTATGTGATGATGTGAGAGATAGAAAGAAAAAACTTACAAAAATGGAAGATTAGAATTGTTGCATTTATTTTGAAACATCCAAATATAGAAATTGTTGCGTTTTTTTCGAAACAGAGGAAGTATTAGTTTCTCTTACCTACTTAAAATTTAGTTGCATTATTTGACCTTATTGAGTTTATTTGACTTTATTTTGGCTATTTAAAATTATTATTAGCCTAATCAAAACTTCGCCCTTTACATATAAGAAAAAAAAAAGGTAAATAAAACAAAACAAAATTTCCCTAGATGTACAGTGGCCTAATAGCTAGGCTTATTCTCGAGATTTGATAGGTGCATAACTGTTAGAGAGCATTATACATCATTTTATAGGATTTATACATCATTTTTTTGACATATATACACATCATTTTATAGGATTTATACATCATACTATAAAAAATTTAGAAAAAAAATCATAATATATACTCCGTAATACTGTAATTATATTAAGTGTAGGAAAAGTAAGGTAGCTAGAATTACAATTTTATCCTGTTACGGTCCGTTTGGTTGTTGGTAATAAATGGTGGTAATGGTAATGAATTTATAGTGTAATTTTGTTAAGGATGAACCTTATAATCTCCATGGAAAACAAATTTTCATTCCCAAGCTTCAATTTTCTTCTTATTTTTCATTCCCATCCATTACCATTGGGGAGGGTGGTATTTGATGGGAATGGATATTTGTGGAAAAAATTAGATAAATTGGAGCTAAGGTAGCACCACCATGAGATTGGATTTTGATTTATCTTCCAAATTTAGTTATAAATTCATTCTCATTACCATAATTTATAACCGGCTACCAAACGGGCCGTTAGGGTCCAAATGTGATCCCTAATTGCTATCTAATATCTATGCGCTTATAGTTTCTCGCTCCTTATCCTGTAGGAAAAGAGATCGTTTGGTTGGATTGCATTTCCATGAAAATAAAAATTCGTAGAAAATAGCCAAATACCTTTGTGTTTGGCTCACATGAAATAACACGGGCACGTGAAATTAAAATTTCAAGAGAAATAGAATTTTCCATGAATTGAAGAAACTTAATCACCTACAAAAGGCATCAATAAATTAATACACCCTGCCTATAAATCAACAACTCTAAGATATGTCTGCCTTGTCTCTAGTTATTAAGGACGTTTTGGATTGTGCTTTGTTTTTTGATAATATTAGCTGGAGTCATGTTAAGAGAGTGGGTAATGTTGTGGCTCATCTATTAGCTAAACTCAGTCCTATTGAGTTGGGCAATAGGGTATGGACTGGACAAGCGCGTGATTCTGTCTCAAACACTATCGCCACTGATGTTTGTGAACTTTTTTATGAATTAATCTACTCTTCTTCTTTAAAAAAAAATTAAAAAAAAAAAAACAACTCTAGCAAACCAAAAAATCAAAACAAATTCTAAACCCCAAATGTGCAATAACAAAACACCAATGACCAAAACATGACACAATCACCAAGCTAAGCGAGTAAGCGCTACTGTTAATGTTTTCAGAGATGATTACAGAAACCAAGCGTTTAATTAATCCACGACAATGATCATAACAAAACATTAGCTTTTACATTGGAATTATTTAAAATTCTTATCATTCGTATGCTCCCTTCACAAAAATTGACATAAAGCGTAATATTTTTGTATTCCTTTCGGGTTGAAATGTTTTCGGATCATATCATTTTCAGACCAGGCCTATTTGGTTTTAAATGAATTTCAGATCAAATGAGTTTCAGGGTGGATTGAGAATTTCAAATCTAGGATCAACGTTGCCATATCTACTCATATAAGCAAGCTAGGGGAGCTATGGTGTTCATTTGAAAAGTCTATATTACCCCAATGAGACCCCACATGTTGAAATGAATCCAATGAAACTCCACATGACTATATTTTATTTTATGTATAAATCACAAACGATAGTCAGTCAAAGTATACTTTGTGCATAGTGACAAAGTCAAATTGAGTAAAGTAAAAAAAAGGAGGTTGTTGAACCCATGTAAAAGTCCACATGTGAGTGTGAAAAGAGTTTGGAATTAAGGGAGTGTTGGGAATAAATTTCACATCGGAAAAATAATAAAGTTGTCTCCACTTTATATGGCTAAGCCACTAAGGGGTTACTCCCTTTACTATCATATGGTTTTGAGGTGGAACCTCCTTTGTCGTGTAAAGTGGACTTGCTCTCCCCTGTGGCGGACACGGCCCAGGCCCATTTGTCATGGTATCGGAGCCCAGGTTGGTTTTGGATTGATCTGGGTCAAGATTGTAAAAGCCCCATGTGAGTGTGAAAAGAGTGGAATTAAGGGGAAGTGTTGGGAATAAATCACACATCGGAAAAATAATAAAGTCTCCACTTTATATGGCTAAGGAGTTACTCCCCTTACTACCATATAGTTTTGAGGTGGAACCTCCTTTGTCGTGTAAAGTGGACTTACAGTCCCCCGTGGCGGGCGCGGCCCAGACCCATTTGTCAGAGGTAGTAGCTAGTATTGTCATACGGACGTAGTAGAATTTTACTTTAACCCTTGGAATTTCCTCTAAAAAAAACTTCTACATTACAAGTTTACAATTTGGGCACTATTCATAATCACTTATATAATCCACTTTAATGCTATATCGATGTAAACAAATATAGTCATGTGGATCTATTTTTATAATTTTGTATAACGAAATTAATGATATTACGAATATAAATTATGTATCGGATTTAGTATAAGATATATGGAAGGGAAGCAAATCATAAAGCCAACTCCAAAAATATATCGGTAAATCCAATACATAACCGTTTATAATTTTTTATTTTTTATTTTTAATTAGTTACCGTAGAAGGCGTATATCAAATTTGTTTGTTAATATTATCTCCGTTTACTCCGAAAAATTCTATTATTGTTGGAGCTTAATCTCATAATAATCTCATTATTTTCAAGCTTATATAAAGAAATCATTGACCACATTCACCATCAAATATTCTCAACTCACATATTCTCCCGCAAGTTCATAACTTGGTGACATATATTACCCTAAAAAAAACCCTAATCATATATTTATAACCCAAAAAAAAAAAAAAAAATCAGTCCATTATTGCTAAAACCCTAACAATGGAAGCTCAAAAACTATCAACATCATACACTGAAGGCATGGAAGTAACATCTTTTGCAGTTGATCATGTATCAACCTCCCACAACCACATTGACCGTCGGATCGACGATTTATTTACCGTTAGATTATTATTATGTTACCAAAACAACGGAAACCCTAACGAAAGAAGCTCGAGTTTCACGTTAAATAGAGAAAATTATGATGTGGAATTATTAGGAAAACTTGGAAGGGAATTACGTGCAATCAATGCAACAAGTATTCCTTCTTTTATATGTGTTGTTGATGTGATCGTAAATAGTTGTCAAATTTTTCGTCGAGAGGTTTTTGATTCGGGTCGTAAGTCTCTTGCAATGATTGTCAAGATTAAATTATTATATGACGAATTTTTGGTGGAAGATAACGTCGAGGATGACTACGAGCTAGAGGAAGAGGAAGAGGAGGAGGAGGAGGAGGAGGAGGAGGATGAGGAGGACGAGGACGAGGGCGAGGAGATGAGTAGTGTGGAAGTGAAGAAAAATTTATTAATTAATGGCGGGGTTAAATTTATTAGTGGTGATCAGATTAGTACGGATATAGAATGTTCGATTTGTTTAAAGGAGTTTGACAGGAATAGTGATCGTAAACATATTCGTGATGTTTCGGTTCTTCCATGTTCTCATATTTTTCATGAAGGTTGCTTGGTTCCATGGATTGCTAAGGGGAAAAATACTTGTCCAATGTGCCGATTCAACTTGTTTTCTAATTAAATTAAATAATATGGAGTATAATTTTGTTATAGATTATCTAATATATAAGATGGAATTTTTGTTTTGTTTTTTGGAAATAATAAGATGGAATTAGATTTATATGATTGAAGTGTATTATATATATTGCTTCGTATATTATGTTTCATTCATATTGTATAGTTTGTTAAATTTCATTCTGGTTTGTTTTTTTTTTAATACGAGTAATGAAAAAAAAAAACGATTTTTAAGAATTAATGCGATAATATATGGTTGTGGATATTTGCGTTCAACAGCTCCTGTCTAGAAAAACATGGATCCATGACTCCATGAGTTTAGCGATGCTAATTGAACGAATCGATCTCGAGTTGGGGGTTACTCGACTCGTGATCGTAATTAGGTTTCAAGTTGAGCTCGAGTTGATAACGAGTTGCTCGTTTAATGTTTTGGCGACCCTATTGAATTTCAATATTTTTAAAGAAAATTAATGTTTTTTTCCTTGGGTAAATTTTTTATTCTTAAAGTGTATTATTTATTATACTTAGTGTAAAACAAAATTTTCTTTATTTATTATATTAAGTTATTTTCAATGATTTGACCTAGAAAATTATTGATTAATTTGTAAAATTGTCAAGTTTTGAGCTGATTCGAGCGAACACGAGTCAAATCGAGCCGAGCTTTGAACGAGTCGAGGTCGAGTAGCTCGCTATTAGCACCCATATCCATGACTCTAGGCATGTAGTGTGGAACTGTGGATAATGGGGATACTTTTAAGAATTTTCAGGAAAAAAAAAATTAAAAACATATGTGATGTGGCACATTAATTTGTTAATTAAAAACGGAAAACCCTAAATACAAGTAGACAACCTTAAAGAGGCCAAAAAAGAAAAAAATAATTTTTTTTCCTTTCGAAAAATTTTCAATATTAAATTTTTATTTTCAGCTCTAATATGTAGTCATGCCGGTGAATAAGGCGTGCAAAGAGACCTACCACACAGGGCCTCATCATTAAGAGGACCCAAAATTTTAAATTTTCATATATATTAACTAAAAAATTACTCATTCTCCTACCAATGTTTTAGAAAATCCATATATGTTAACAATATAAAGGGCCTACTTTTAATTTTTAGCACAAGACCCTTATTAAATTTAAGACGGTCCTGAATGTAGCATTGTTGTTAATAAAGTTTAGCTTCTTGTTGGCAATATTTACAAAGTTACTTTTTTTTAATAAAAAAAGTAATATTTTCATCTGCATTGGAGCAAGCCGAGCAACGTAGTCATACATACACTCAAATTTGTTTGTTTTTTATTGTCTAGGTGTTGGGCCCACGACACCGCCTGAACCCAACATTATTAAGATAGTGTCCACTTTAAGCTAGGGCTGGTAAAAACTAACACGACACGATAACACGACTCGAACACGAATGAAATTAGCGGGTTTGGGTCAAAGAATTTGACACGATTAATAAACGGGTTGACAAGACACGACACGATTATGCTTTAATATTAATTTTATAGTGAAACATTGATCTGACACGCTAACACGACACGAACACGGCACGAAATTAATGGGTTTGGGTCAAAGACTTTGACACGTGTAAGTAAACGGGTTGACACAACACGACACGTTTATTAAACGGGTCAGGTTTGGGTTAGAGGGTTCAACCCGTTTATGTATATGGGTCGACCAGAAATCGATATGACACGACACGATTGACAGCTCTACTTTAAGCTTAGCCCGTACAAAATTGTTTTTTGGTACATTCCCAAAAAGCCTAATGCTATAATGGAGTGAGTAGACACTTATATGCAAGACAACACTTTCTTAAGTTTTCCATGTGGGAGGAGGTGGGAAAATCCAGGTACCCGGATTTTCGGATCGTAACTTTTTGACCCGGATCCGATCCGGATAATCCGGGTGCTCGGAAATTCGGTTCCGGAAACCGGGGGTCCGGATCCGATTTTTTTTTCTTGTACAACTTTTTTAAAAAAAAAACTATTTTTTTATATAAAATAACTGTTTTTTTTCAAAATTTTAATAAAAAACAAATTGTTTTTTTACAAAAAAAAATTTTTTTAAGGCCTTCAACCTCAATAAAATACAATAATACTATAAGAATACATCATACTCCTATAGGAAGTTATTTAGCGTAAAACTATATAATATAATCGTATGTATATTGTGTGGAAAATGTGTAACGATCAGTTATATTGTGTATAAACGCGGTAATAGCGTGTATAAACGTCGTTTCGAGCGTAATGACTTGATCGGATCTCGAAAATAATATCATTTGGTGCCGCGGATAGAGGCTTTGGCGCGCCCGCGAAGCCTCGGTAACAGTCCGTGGCGCAGAAGGAGCAAGAAAAGGAGTCGTAGGGTCGCGCCCGCACCTGCGGCAAATCAGTCTTCTTTTGTTATGTTTGTTCTGATTTTAATTTCTTGCTTTCTCGTTCAACTGTTTGGTTATGCTTTGAACAAGTTTTGGACGTGGTTTTAGTGGGATTCAAAATATGTGGTCAATAAATAAACCACTTGAAGAGAGAGAAAACAGAACCTAATTTTTTCTTTTCTGATTAAAAAACTCACAAAGCTGTTTCTTCTTCTTCCTAAGCTTTTACATATATTTGAGTTTTGTGTGAGCAACAAAACTTGTTCAGTTCGTTATTGTATCTCAAAGACTTTTTCAGTAAACCCTTGCTCATTTCTATAGGGTCGAAATCTAGTCTTTAGGAAAGCATTCGCGCGCCTCGAAAGTTTCATTTTTCTAGATTTCTTTTGTGTCCATTGTTGTTCATCAATTTAAAACCCTATTCCCCAACAACTCCAATATACTGCCTGACCACCACAATATCAAGAAAACTTTCGATACAAGATACCAAACAAATCTCTCAAATCACAAGGTCGCATAAGATGGTCTCCCACACAATTACATTGTCAAAGGCTTATACACACTAGGCATCGAGCCACTGCACACTAAGCCACCATCAACTCCACATTGCTTGCATTCAATTCATTTCAACCGAACCATCAGCTCTATTACTACTTGATGGGTTGCCGAACCACGCTCACACACACACACATAAACAACAATATCTCCCGTTTTGGGCTTAAACCCTCACGACTTTTATTGGCTGAAAAGTTGAAGTCTATACCGGAAAGTGATGAATGGTAGTGGTCAACAACAAAATAGATTTAAAAAAGGTAGTTTTTAAGAAAATTTTGTAAATAAGGTAGTTTCTCGCAAAATTTGGTATAATCAAGATAGTGTTGGATAAAAAAAATTCACAAATCAAACCATTATAATAAGGGCAATAATAAAGTACATAGCATCAATCTATGAAAGCAATGGAACACCACTCATATATAAGGATCCAAAGCATGCAAACAACAATCTGGGGTGTTGTTGAGAGAGCAACTGCACATAACCCTAATACTTTCTAATAAAAAATGTTTATTCATTTGTCATTATTATTGAAAAAAGTCTACATTTATAATATTTGTTTATTAAAATTGTATATTATACAACATAAAATATACATGATATAATTTTAATAATAATATAAGGACCTCAATTTTTATTTTTAGAGCATACATCTTTTTTTATTTTTTTTACTACCTCCGTATCGCAATAATCGCAATTTTTACTATTTTAAATTGTAACACAATACTTGCAACAAATATTTTTTTTACTATATTTATTCATTTTTCACTCCATCTCTCTCTTTAAATCTATTTTTTTCTTAAGAGTTCGTATCGTATATTTATGTAGCGAGTATTGCGATACGGAGTTCGGAGGTTGTATTTTTTTTTTATTTAACATCAAGGATCAAGGATTGGAACTAAAAGAATAAGGAGAAAAAAAAACCCTTGGACGAGCGCCCTTGTGTGAGTATGTGGGCTAAGGAAATCTTGGCTAGGCCCACTTGGCAGAAGTCTATTACGATGTGAGGCAAAATTTATTAGTCTGTGATCAAAATGCAAGCAATAATAAGGACTTCAGCGAATGCTAATGTATGTTGGTCTAGTGATTTGCTTGTATTTGTGATATGGTAAATTATTGGATTATGCTGGTGTTGTACTATTGTCAACATTTTACTTCATTTGATGCTAGATTTGTGAGTTATATATGGACCGGGTTGAACCTATTTGTAATACTTTTAAATAATAATAATAATAATAATAATAATAATAATGTTGATAGCATTAGACCTTAAGTTAGGTCGTACTGCAGTCTACAGGTCGGTAGGTTACCTGATACAATTTAGTCAACAAGTGCATCTGTAAAGGAAAATATTAGGAATCTTCACAAATACGTGTAGTAAGGTTCGAGACGTAGTGGATAGTATGGAATGCCGAAGCTAGAGCTGGCAAAACCAACCCGTACCCAATTACCCGACCTGAATAACCCAGCCCATACCCAAGACTGGACCCTAAAAGTGTACCAAAAGTCACCCGAAATCCGAATTAACCCGACATGACCCAAACCCGATACGGCATAAGCACACCCGAATACAACCCGTACCCAAACATAAGCCAAAACACACCCAAACCCGTTTTCACAGGACACGAGACGTACCCGACCCACAATTAAGGCCAACCCGAACAAACCTGACCCAAACGACATATTTTCCACCTCTAGTCGAAGCCTCCACCACCTCACCACACGAAACACGCTACTATTATATTTATGTGTAATAAAACTAGTCACAAGATAAGTATATCTATTTTATCATTGTTTATAGTATTATGATAAATCATGTTATTTCTCCGAGAGGAAGAAATGTTAATTTTACAATCAATTTACACATTTCCTTCAAAAAAAAAATAAAAAATTAGTACTATGATAATATGTATTGTAACTAGGATCTATGTGGTAAGAATAGGATTGTACCTTAGCTCAGTGGTAAGAGCGTACCCCGGGAGTGATGCCCTGGGATTCGATCCTTATCCCCAACGCTTCTTGGGGTTTCCCCCCTTTTCTACTGTTTAAGGCCCTAAAATAGAAGTTTGACAATTAGTATTCATGTATCTTTCCTAATTAAAAAAACCAGGATCTATGGAAACAAAACAAAATTTCCCTAGATGTATAGTGGCCTAATGGAGTAATGGGCAATGGCTAGGCTTATTCTCGAGATTTGATAGGCATATAACTGTTAGTGGCCCAAAATAAAAGACAATTTTTTTGACATATATACATCATTTTATAGGATTTATACATCATACTATAATTTGTTTTTTTTTATAAAAAAAAAATCATAATATATACTACTGTAATTATATTGCTACTGTGAATGTTTCAGAGATGATTACACAAACCAAGCCTTTAATCCACAACAATTATCATAACAAAACCTGGACAGACCACACAGCAACACCACAACAGTTGACATAACACACTTCATTTTCCATTTACAAAGTAAGTACTCTATATCTAATTTGCTCAAACAAAACATTAATTAGCTTTTACATTGGATTTGTTAAAAACTCTATCATTGCTATGCTCCCTTATTCTACATCAAATAATTTTTTTTTTTTTGGAGAAGTTAGAAATAACCTCCTAATCTTTTCACGTTTTTAGTAATTACTCTCTTATTTTATTTTTTTAAATTTTAACCCCCTATCATTTAGCTCCGTTAAGCAAATCACACCCGAATCACCAAAATCCATTATAATTTAACACTGGCGACCATTTTTTACTAATCAAACCCTCACCTTTCTCCCTAATCATTCCTTCATCATCTTCTTCATTTCACCATCCCTAACCACCACCACTACCATTTCTCTTTCCTTTGACCACGCCACCACCACCACCATTTCTCTTTCCTTTGACCACACCACCACCACCACCACTTCATCATCCTCCTCCTCTCCCAATACCACTTCTTTCTCACTCCTTTGGCTCTCCCAAAAGACCCAAGTCTCTCTCTCTCTTCAATTCCACCGCAACTCAACCAAGCAATTAACTCATTCAGATCAATATCCATTTCCTCCAATCTATGGTGGTTTGATTTGAACTTGTATTGATCTCGAAAGGGTCAAATTGATGGTAGAGTGAGCCGAATTGGTGGTGGGATGGTTCGAATTGGTAGTGGAGAGGGTTGAATTGGTGGTGGATGGTTTGTCGAATTGGTAGTGTGGTGGGTTGAATTGGTGATGGGATGGTTCAAACTTGTAGTGGTTTAGGCTAAATTGCTGGTGGGATGGTTCGAATCGGGGGTGAGGTGGGTTCGATTTGGTTAGGGTCGGTTTGGCTTGGGTTTGGTGGTTGAGTAGGGTGTTTGAGGTTCAGGTAAAAGGGTGGTGGTGGTGGCAGGGGGTGGTCAGAGCAGGGAGAAAGAAAATGGAGGTGATAATGGTGGTGGTGGCAGGGGTGGTCAAAGGAGAGATAAAGACAATGGAGGAGGAGGAGGTAGTGGTGGTGGTGGCAAGGGGGTGGTCAGATGAGAGAGAAAGAAGATGGAGATAATGTATTAATGACAAAGATTAGTGTATTGATAATCCATCTTACTGTGTTAATTACGTTTTGAGTTGTCAATTAACAAAGGTAATATTCTGTTAAATTTAACGGAATATTTTAATTTGGGGGTGATTTGCTTAACGGAGCTAAATGTTAGGGGGTTAAATTAAAAAAAAAAAATAAAAACAAGGGGGTAATTGTTAAAAACGTGAAAAGGTTAGGGGGTTATTTCTAATTTTTCCTTTTTTTATACCAAATTTCATTAAAAAATAACAGGTCACATGACCCCACTTACATCAACCTCCATCCGCCGCTGTCTTTAAATATGTTATCATTGACATATGTCATGCTCTCAATAAAAAATTTCCCGCTAAAACTCCATGTGACACATCCTTTTTTTCTTGAAAATATTTGACTACTTTACATTAAATGCAAGTCTTGAAAATAGTATTAGTGCACATATTATTTCACCATTACATTTTATTATTATTATTATTATTATTATTATTATTATTATTATTATTATTTCTTCATTTTTTTTTTTCATATGCAACTTTTTTATTCTATCCAAACATTCCTTTCTAAATTATTTTATCATCTTGCCATTAAATTCTTTTTGCTATTCCTATAATTTTATTCAGTATGGAAAGATTTTTTTAAAAAATATATATATATCAACCTACATTTTTTTTCTATATAAATTGTGTGTTGCACGGATTGCTAAACTAGTGACATTAATATATAATGCCAAAGTTATGTATAGATCGATGTAATCGTATTTGATTTTTACATTAAGACAATTAATGAAATAAGAAACCACATAGCTACATTGATGATTTAAAAAAATGGTGAAATTCAAGTACATAAATGATATAAACATTACAATAAAAAAATCCTTCAGCTCTAATTTAGTTGATGCATTTGCTTTTTCAAAATTTTTAAAACATTTATTTAAATATACATATCCTTACATGTATCAATCAGTGAGATGAATTAAATAAGTTAGATCCACTGTGACCATGTTTAACTTATCTAAGTAAAAAATAAAACTAAGTTAAAGTTTACGTGAGAATAGTAACTAAAGTCAAATTATATAAGCAGTGGCAGTCCCTCGGGCTCGGGGCCGAACTGCTCCCATGTTAGGAAGCAACACATTAGTCTCTTTCATTCGGGAACTTGATAATTCGATCCGCCTACACGTCTTACTACCTCCGTCCATATAAAAGAAACTGCCCTCATTTATTTTTAAGGCAACAAAAAATATAGATATGTGGGAACTCATTTGATTTGTCTCGAAACATACTTTATAAATATATAATTTTTATAATTTTTGTTACATATAATTATTAGAGATACTAATTTCTAAAGATATATCTTAAAAGATGTGAAAAATTAAATGTAACACTTATTTTGGGACGGACGAAGTAAAACAGAACAGACAGAAACAGAAGTATTAATGATAATATTCAAAATTATTTGTCAAGTAGTGCTAACGTCGAGGTAATATAATTATTTAAATTAATAACCTAGGAGGAATTTATAATATAATTATCTAAGGTCAACAACTCCCAAATAAATAAATAAAAATTGGTTTGATCCCGACTCAACCAACCATCTCCACACGTCATGAAAGACGTATGGCAACGAATTAAGGCCTAGTCAAACAATTGCACCTACGCTTAATAATACGAAGCATCTTCCAATTTCCTTCCAAAATACTCCCTCCGTCCTAAAAGATTACTCCATTTACTTTTTCTCATCTCCCGGGATACATTTTTATATGAAAATATCTTGAGATATGTATAATAAAAAATTATAAGTATTACATATTAAAAAAGTACACATTGAGCCGAATCAAACGAGATCTCATTTGACTATATTTTTTCTTACATGTATAAAATTATAGAGAGTCAAAGTTACCAAATGAACAGTAGCAAAAGTCAATATGGGGCAATCTTTAAGGGACGGAGGAAGTATATATTACTTGCCTTGAATGCACGCTTTGCGTGCCATGATTTTTAAATATTATCTGTATGCTATATTTTAGCTATAGTGGCTAGGCTCCCAATCAGGGGTACACCGCCAAGCTAAATTTCTACAATAATCGAAATGTAAAATTTTTATGTGACAAACTATATATATCAATATGGATATCAACTTATAGAGAATTCAAAAATATAAATTTCAGCATTTTTAATTTATTTTTATGAAATTTATATTTTGTAATATCTTCATTTTAAAATTTTCAAAAATTGAAATAAATTTCCATAATAGTTAAGAGTGATACTAATTAATTTTTTGGAAATTTTCAGAGGGTAATACAAATTTTTTCAGGAGGACACCATGGCTTATATAATAAAAATTTAAAGGAGTCAATTTAAACTATTGGCTCCTTAATTAGTTGAATTAATTACATGCATTCACAAATCACAAGTTGATCTAGAAATTTCTAATCATGCTATAAATATCGGACTTGGGATGGACCAATTTTCATCAACCAAAACTAAACTTTCTCTCATTTTATTCATCATCATTATAAATTATACTAATTAACTACCATCTTAACTAACTCAAAGTAAGTAAAATGACAATCAAAATTCATGGAGTCGCTATGTCAGGTGCAACTCTTCGTGTCTTAGCCGCGGCCTATGAAAAGGATCTTGAATTCGAATTGGTTCCGGTCGACATGAAATCTGGTGCCCACAAGCAAGAACCTTTTATCTCACTTAACGTAAGTCTTTTTTTTTTAACTTCCTTAGTTCTCTTAATAATGCAACGTTTGGGTCACCGCGGGATATATTGGCAGCTACGAATTATTTGATTGGAATTAAATTTGGATGTGAAATTTCTCCGTCTTTTGGATAGTGTTAGGGTTTTTGAATCATGTTTCCTTCGGTTGTCCTATGTTGACCCAGGGGAAGGGTTTGACCAAAATAAAGCCAGTGTGTTTAGTAATCAATATAATGATACATTGAATTTTATATGAATTTGAGCTTATAATCACCCAACATAGTCTATATAATCATCCAAAATACTCAAAAATGTCACATCCAAAGGGCGTAAAATTCCAAATATTGCAATTAAAAATGACTCGATCTTTAAAATAAATATTTGTGTTTTTTTTTATTTTTTAATACTTGAAATTATACATTATAATGTTAATTCCGTTCGCAAATGATAATGGTCCTGTTTGGTAATTAGCTCTCTAAATATATGTTTGTTTTGTGTCATATATTACAGCCATTTGGTCAAATACCAGCTTTTGAAGATGGAGATGTCAAGCTCTTTGGTAAGTCATTTAGTCATCCATTTTATTCATACGTCCGTCTGATAGCACTAATAATAAATAAAAACATTTATGTTGTGCACTAATTGTGCATATTATTTTATATTTGCTGTTGATTTTTTTCCCCAGCGCACAGTACTATGTTACAAGGACATTTAATTAGTAACAATCAAAATTGCTAAACAAATTGTACAGAGTCATTAGTGACTTTGGGGTGCATGTAAAATATTAAAATATCTCTATACTATTTTCCAACATAACACAGTTGTTGATAGGGTTGTTCAAAATGATTTGATCTGAGCGGTACGAAAAAACCGGATAATTAATTTGTATGTCAAAAAAATTCAGATGTGCGAAAAAATCGGATCGGATAAAAATCGGGAAAAATAATATTTCAAATATCTGAAATATCCGAATTTATAACACTTCGGATTGGACATCCAATATTTCAGATAAATCTGATAAAAAAAATCCGTCTTTTCAGATATTTCGGATTGGATATCCGGAAAAATATGTTAAAATCACAAAAAAAAATTGAAAAATCTCAAACCATATCAGAATTTTGAATTTTCTAGATCGGGCTCTAATTGGAATTTGGCCGATCTGAAATTTTGGGATATTCGACATTCCGGATCCGAAAGAACACCCCTAGTTGTTGGGCATAATTGTGTAACTTTTCCCTCGATCATAAAGGTTCTTTGTATATCTTATTACTAATTTACTATACTCTGATGCCTTTTAAATCGTCTTTCCTAAGAATTTATCGCTATCAGATCAGATCAAATCATGATTAGTTTTATACATTGTTCTAATTACTAATAACCAAATCTTAATCCTTAATATACACATACATTTTGTAAAACAGAATCACGGGCGATTACAAGATACATAGCATGCGCCTACGAAAGCCAAGGAACTCCGCTAATCAACACAGATCTGAAGAAAAGGACGGACATAGCAGTATGGATGGAAGTAGAGGCTCACCAATGTGACCCAGCCGCGAGTAAGTTAGCGTGGGAGCTAGTGTACAAGGGAATGTTTGGGATGCAAACCGATGAAGCATCAGTCGAGGAGAACATGGCTAAGTTGGCTAAGGTCCTTGATGTGTATGAGACACAATTGAAGAAGTCCAAGTACTTGGCAGGTGATTCATTCACCTTAGCTGATCTTCACCACTTGCCTTACCTCCAATTTTTGAGTGGTACAAAAGTTAATAGCTTGTTTGATGAGCGCCCACATGTGAGCGCTTGGTGCAAGGATATCTTGGCTAGGCCTTCTTGGGAAAAGGCCATGGCATTGACAAAACAATAAGCAAAGTTTCTTATTGCATCTTTGTGAGATGTTATATTGTTGTTTATTTGGATTGCAATGTTGATTGTGTTGGTGTTTTGCACTATTTGATGTTGTTGTGTTAGTTGATGTTGACTCCATTTTTATTTTTTTTTGTCAATTTTGTTGTATTACAACTTTTTTTAATAATGCATTTTTATTGTCATTGAATTTTTGGTATTGGTCAGGAATTGATATTAATGTTCAGTACCGAGATTTCGATGATGATAGTTATATATTATGAAATATAGTTAATAAAATAAGATCATTGTTTTTGTTTTAAGTTGAACTTTTTGTTTGGTTTTTTAGATTGTTTAGAATGGGCGGGCTCGTCTTGGACATGGCTCATTAGGATGTGTTTTAGGGTTTTTTGCTTTTAAAGAGAGGACTAACACTTCTATGCTACACACTTTTCCCAAGTAATAATAATAAATACAGAAATAAGCAATTAAATGTGCAAAAGATAATAATAACTCAAATAGTTGCTAATCAAGATTGATTAAGGTTAATTGACAATTACAAGTTATGTGTTGTCAAATCAGCATATATTGGGATCTGTGCTGCAATCATTGCTTTAATACTTTTATACAAGAATCTTCCTACTTTCTCTTATAAACTATCAATGTGGGATACAAGTTTTCCCACTTTTGATGTTTTTCCTAACTTTCTATGCTGAACTCTAGCTAGCCAGGTGTCTTCATAGGGTAACGCCACGTGGCCCTATAATGCCATGACATGTGGACCAATAAGATGTTGCCACGTTGCTTTGAGGGCTTCTGTTGGGCTTCTGTCTTGGACTGATGTGTTTGGGCTCTTCTTTGGGTCTTACATAATCAAGTGGGCCAAGAATTTTGGCTATAACATTTTCCCCTCAAAAGGGGGAGAATTAGACTAATTTTTCCTCTTTTGACAGGTTTTTCTCTAATTAGAGCTCTTAACCAACTGTGGGGGGGGGGAGGAATTATTTGAAATTGGAAATGATTGGGGGTCTATAAATACCCCTTAATCATTTTCATAAGCACCTTTACTAACATCAGCCTTCTAGAGAGATTTTTTAGAGAGATAGTGTCTGGGTAAAAGCTCGAAGAGTTCAGTTTTTCTCCTCTGCTTTGGATTGAAGTGAGATTCTAGATTTGCTTTGAAAGGGATTCGTGAAGAACTTTGTCTTGATCTTTGTGAGGCGTGAAGTTTTCTTTGAAAGCGGTTTGTCCGAGTCTTCCATCCTTCCGCTCAGGTATACCTTTTCTCCCTTATTGTTGCTTTTGGTTATTTGGGGTTGGTCGTCTTCTTTTACCTTTTAGCAATAAAAATAACCGAGTCCGCCAGTAGCATAGAGTCTAGAATCTCGGGACCTAGTCATTCTCTCTGGTCGAGCTCGGAGTTTTCTTATTCTCCTCTAACGACTCTTACCTTCGTACCTTTGCAGGGTACAATGGCAAGGGTGAAACAAACTGCGCGAATTGGCAGTCCTTCGTCTGAGGACTCGGCCAATGAGCCGGGTCAGACTGAGGTGTGTGAGAATCAACAGACCGGCCCAGGGCCTTCAGGTTCTGAGAGGCCAGGGGCTGAAGGGGAGCACGAGTCAGGCCAGGAAAGAGATCAACAAGGTGAAGTTGGTCAGTCTTCTAGAGTTCCGTCCAAGAGGGCTGACCACTACTATGATCCAATGATGTGTGAGCAGGAGGAATCTGGCTATAACCTTTACTCGGCCAAGATGGAGGCGATGCAGAATGGGAGGTAAATACTATACCCACCGAGTAAGGACAGTGCGATCTGTTTCAGGTCGTACTATTTCATCATCCCCCTCTCATCCGGACTCGATTGTTATTCCCATTTCAGACCCCTTAGGAGGACCAACTGAGGAAGAGGCCGAGAGCTCGGCCCCAGGCCCCCCTTTGCCCGGCTATTCGGGTAAAGAAAAAGTGGCGATTGTCCGAGGGATGATCAAAGGGGTGGGCAAGGACGTTGCCCACAACCTTAGAGGTTTCTCTAATGGGCACATTGCACCCATTTAAGATGCCTTAGCTGAGGTAAGTAAACATACATTGTGCTTTGCTTGAGTTATTTTTGAAATTTTATAATCTAATTGTTCAAACGTGCTCTATTTTTCAGGCTATGCTAAGGCTTGAAGGGGCCAAGAGTTGGCGATCCGCTCAGGTAAATGCTGTCAAACAATCTAGGGCGGAAGTTAGTGAAACAAAAGACATTGCAATGTTCACTACCCTTCGCCAAGATCAACTAACCAGTACTACCATGGAATTGCAGGCTGATACCATCATCAACCTCAAGGCTGAGCTTTCCAAGCATCTCACCATGATCACTGAACTTCTCTGAAAAAGAGAAGTTATAAGAAGATGCCAAGGGGAAGGAGGAGGCTGCCCAGGCTAGGGACCAGGCCTTTGCAGCCAGAGACGAGGCTGCCCAGGCTAGGGACGAGGCCTTTGCAGCCAGAGACGAGGCTGCAAACCAAGTGACGCAACTTCAGAAGGATAAAGAGGAGTTGGAGGGCAAGGTCGCCTCTCTGGAGAAAGAGACAATCCGGAGGGTTATAGAAGCCGGCATGGCTTATAAGAGAAAGGTGACCGAGGCCTGAGAGTTGGCCTACTCGGGTGCCGACTTTGGGCGAATGAGCCGCTTTCTAGACTGGGTGGACATCAAATCTGTCTGCGACAAAACAGGCCGCGACCCTCCTCCACTTCCTGAGATATCCTAGGGTGAAGATGAAGAAGAAGAAGAAGAGGATGATGAAAATGATGCTGAGAGCTAAGCCACTCTCCCCTTGTATAGTAGTTTTAGCTAATCTTAACTTTTAAGTTAGTTTTTAGTTTTTGTATAGGCGACTGATCCGCCATAACTTGTAATAATTTCAGATTCAAATGAATAGGACAAGTTTTTATATTCAATAAGTCTCGGTTTTCAATTTTATATTCCAGCACTTAGTATTTATGATATGTTGATGTTATGCCCCTGAGCAATGCAGTCGGTTTACAAAGTCTGAGTGATTGCTCGACAATTTATCTTGGCCATTGTTCTTTGCCAAATAAGTTGGGGGCAATCAATCAGATACCTAATTGCCCTTAAACTGAGTGTATTGCTCAATGTGACATTTACACATTCAGGGCTCGGCCCTTCCTGGTTGAGTTATCATTTTACTTAGGGAACAATATAAAAATTGCCCCTGATTGGGCCTGAAGCAGTCCCTATCTGGATCTGCCACGTGGAATTCAATTTCCAAAAATGGGTCTTTGTTTTGGGCCTAAAATAATAAGGCAAATGTTTAGGAGTTCTTATAGCAAACCACTTATTTTGGGCCCCCAACTTGCTTTTAAGAGCAATAAATGCTATAGGGGTAATGTTGGAATAGTGGAATTTTGTGGAGCTCCTATAAATACCACTTGCTTCCCTTTCATTTTTCACAATGCAAATTGCAATTCCTTGAGAGAGAAAGAAGAGGGAGAAGTTGTGGAAAATCTTTCTAACTTTGTGAAAGAGAATGTCTAATCAGTGGTTACCCAAGGAGAAGGATAGTCGTAACAAGCTTCCATGGGGGAAGCCGGAGGGTACTACAAATGATGATGATTTCACCAAATATGCGTGAAAGGTGAAATTATGGGATGAAGGAGAGAAGGGTGCCCAGGAGAGTGAGGGCTCGACTTGCGCGGGCAAGCTGCCAGTGGAAGAATATGAAGGTTTCATAGATGAAGAGCGCTTTCTAAATATGAAGTATGAAGCGCGACTGAAGGAATGGGAAGAGATAAAGAAGCGCGACGGTGAGAGCTCGACTTGCGTTGGGAAAGAGAAGAAGGGCGGTCCTTCTGTCCCCAAGAAAGGAGAGAAACGGCCTCGGGAGAAAAAGGAACATCTGGAAATGATCCCGCAGACTCCGGAGGAGGTGGAGTATAGGGAAAGGGTCGAATTGGCCTGGGACAGAGCATATCCATACAAAGACTTTGGATATTTTCGTGAGTTTCTTGACTGGGCCGACGAGAGGAGCTGGTGCGAGCGAACTGGTCGGACTCGTCCTTCAACTCATGTGATACCCGACCCGGACGAGAGTGATTAGAGTATTTGCGCTTAGAAGCGCTTATTATTATTAATTTTTTATTGGATATTTTTTTTTGTAAGCCTTTTGGCAAGTGCCGAGCCTTGCCCTTGTGTATTGTACGCTATATTTATAATAGACTTTATTTTATGATTTGTTTAAGTCGTTACTTATTTGATTATTTGCATAGTGGCTCAGCATTAAATCGCCGAGACACCTGTTTGTTAGTAACATAAATTTTTCGAATGACTCGGCTAATTCCAGCCGAGACATCCCTTAGTGAATCATTTTTAGATTTTCGAGTGGCTCGCCCAATTACAGCCGAGGCACCCCTTAGTGAATCATTTTAGATTTTCGAGTGGCTCGGCTAATTATAGCCGAGGCACCCCTTAGTGAATCATTTTAGATTTTCGAGTGGCTCGGCTAATTACAGCCGAGGCACCCCTTAGTGAATCATTTTAGATTTTCGAGTGGCTCGGCTAATTACAGCCGAGGCCCCCCTTAGTGAAACTCCTGAAAATGTATTAGGGGGCATGGGTGGCCACCCTTCATCCTCGTGAGCCTGGTCACTATTGCCCCTTTTTTGGGGGTCAATTAATGGGGAATGGGAACTTGGTGCTAGCTTTTGGTCTTATTGCTATAAACAAAATAGTGGACACTAGCCTTTTATAATATTCACTTTGAAAGTGATGGGGCCTTTTGGGACCTAGTCCTGCCCTTTTCATTAATATTGATTTTGATTACATTGTCTCTAACCGAGATCTTACATTGGAATATTTAAAAATAATACTTAGATTATCCATGTTCCAGGATCTTCGCAGTATATATGGTTCGGACAGGTCGGTTGTCATCGAGACTTTTGTCACAGGATTCAATCCTAAGGACTTCCTGTTTTATCTCGACCTCCTAGTTCTTTCTTTTCCTTCCCGGCCTCTCATTAGCGACTTCTTTTGGATTGTCAGCAACCTTCACCTTGAGTGTTGTTAAATAACACTCCCTTGCTGTTTGCTGGTCACTGTGAATCGTGCCAATTTGTAACGACCCGACTTTTTAGCTTGTCGATTTACGAAGGGAAGTCGACATTCGGATCATTACTTAATCATATTAACAATATATCAAATGAAATAAATGGAAGAATTGACTTTTATTAAAATAACTCCTAGAAACCATAATAAATCCAATATTCATTATTACATCATAAGTTTGGAAATACTGTCCCAACATGCTGGGATCGTAGAATAAACTAAGTAAATGTTTAAGTAGTTCTGGATAAACTAGAAAACTTAGAATAAATGCTAGAACACTCAAGCCCATCCGGCGAAGCCCGCTCTAATCTGCTGCAACATCACCTGAAACTGAGGGGGGGTCCACCGTTGGTGGCGAGTAACTAGGCTGTCCCATTTAATCGAGGGACCACCAAACACATAATATCATAGAAAATACCATAAAAACTGTAAAAGATTTAATACATGCTTTACACAAAGATACACAAATTCCATATAAACGTACGTATAATAATACGTATAAAGGTACGTATAAAATACGTATACAGATACGTATAAAATACGTATAAATACCCCTGCAGAAATACAGTTAGAATACGTATAATTACGTATAAAAATACGTACATTCAACCCTGCAAATACGGTTAGAATACATACCAAATACATTCCACATCCGTATAATTATACATACACGTACATGCTCATAAATACCGAAATACACAGCGGAAGACTTACAATATGCTAAACTTATACTTTATACTATACATCTTAAATTATCCCAATCATTAACTTATACTTAACCCTTCTTAAATTATATCATTAACAAATCTTAATCATAATCACATTCCCTTCATCATAAATCTTATCTTAATCATATCATATCATGTCTTTCTTATCATATTAGATCATAATCTATCTTATCATCAATTCTTAGAAATCATCTTATCTCCATCTTATGATTTCATCTCATCAAATCGTATGATCCTAATATAATATCTTTGTTGGACCGGTCACTAATAACTCGTTATGGATCTCGTGTTTCACCATAACTCCCTAGAACATGCCGGGAGGAGCTCGTGTACCCAATCCCATAGCGGATCCCGTGTTTCACCGCTAAGTCTAAGCTATGGCCATAACTTCCTGGTAGCGACTCGCAGATACGGTTACCAGACGACTACATGTTCTAAGGTCAAACTACTCGGGGGAACTCATGTGTTCGTCCCATTGAGTAGTGGTTCTGACTTAACCCACTAATGACTCGTGTATCATACAGGTGGGTGTCCATATTGTATCTTATATCTTCAATTAATTTAATCATATCATATATTAGGATAATACTAGGTGACCGTAATAGGAAATGAAATGTTCGGAGTCCCAGGAAAGAGAGGTGCGGCACGTATATTGGCCACCTTAAATACCAAGTCTTTCCTAGCCAGAGACCGAAACATAACATGTATAGCTATTACTCTGTTTCCTTTCTTATCCCTAGTAGTATCTTATGCAACCTTAAATCTTATAATATACTATCATATACTTATAATCCTATCCTTTCGGATACTAACCTTAATATCATATACTAACTTGTAGATATTATTATTAATAATTGTAATAGCCGAATACTAATAGTAATAATAATAGTCATATTATCTATCCCTTCACTTTACAACTTATCCCTGATAATTATTTAATCTGTAACTTTTATTATTAATTATTTCCTAAATTAATAATAATTCAAAACTAACCAAATTTGACTAAATCAAATAATTCCACACGTAAATCTCAATTTTCAACCATAATTAATTAATTCTTAAATTTATCTTAATTAATTAATTAATTGCTAAAATTTACCAAAATATAATAAAAATCCTATTTTTCCTACTTTCACCACACTCGACATTTTATATCAATAATAGCAAAATTATTCAATTAATTTATATGAATTCAATCATCAAGAATTAAATAATTTAACTAATTAATAAACATAAAAATCATATTTTTCAACAACATTCATCAAGATTAACATAAAAATAATATTTTTAACTCTTCTTTTAATTTCTATACACTCGACAATTAGAAGATAATAACAAGATTTAATTTTTAATTCAAGATTAATCAATATAATTCAATACTATCAAGATTCATCATAAAAATCATATTTTTAGTTCCCTTTTAATACTTAGGTCACTCGAAAATTCAAGATTTAATAATAGCATATTTTAATAATTCAATTGCCCTATTTTATACAATCTGATTTTTAAAGAATTAAATTAAAGACGACCATCTAAAGATCTCTAAAAATCTGGAAATTTTTATGGGAGCTAAATATGGGTTCAAGGATTAACGTTCATAAATTTCGTCTAAAAATAACATCTTTTACTATTTTTAAGTGATTTTATAACTAACTAGTCAGACTAGGCGGAATTCGGTTTCAGAATTTTCTGCCATAGAAAACGATCTTTAAAAATTACGAAAAAATTACAGAAGCTTTAAAACAGTATTAATGACTTCCACCTAAAATTTCGTAGCCATTAGATTTGATTAAGTACACTAATAAATTCGTAAAACTATTCTGGACAGTTTTACCGGTTTGAAAGATTAAATTTTTATAAATAATAAACGGACGAATTTTGCCACGAAATAAATCATGGTTAATAATAAAACAGTAAACAAGATACCATGAAAAATTCATTAAGAAATAACAAGATTCGATTGGTAAATAAATTCATACAAGATCATACATAAAAACAAGAAAGTACATAAAAATCAATCAAGAAATTCATTCTTCATGCTCGACATATCCAAGTAAAACAATATTAAACTTTCTACAATTTTCATGCTTCAATTCCTAATTAACTATGTGTTTTTCTACCCATAGATTAAAGAGGAGAGCATAGTTACCTTAAACGCTAAATTATTCCAAGGCACGAAGAATTCACTACTTGGTGAATTCTTAGAGAGGTTCGACTTTTTGAATGGGAGAGAAGAAAAAAAAAAAAATAGTTTTCTTTAGGGTTTTGAGTGATTTGCCAATTAGGGACTAGATGTGTACATTAGGTCCTATTTAAACCAAAAAGAAAAGAAAAAAGAAAATAAATAAATAAATAAATAAAACAAAACCCTAATGTTTTGTTAGGGGTAGCCGTGTGGGAGGTAGTAAAAATAGGGGAATAGTTAGAAATATTAGGTCAAAGTTTGAATGGGATTATTTAGAAAATTAAATTAAATAGTTAATTTATTTAATTAAATAACTTAATTAATAAATAAATCAAAAGAATTAAAAATGGACACAATTACACAAGAGGGCCGGCCATGGAGAAAAGAAAAAGAAAAATTGGGTCTTTGGCCCAATTTGAAGGAAAAGGTTCGACTAAAAAGATGTAAACAGTCCAAATTAAATGGCCTATTTGGACTCGGAATTAATACATAACATTAATAACCGCGAAATTTTCTGGCCCAAAATTTCGGGTCGTTACAAATTTCTCCATTGTTGCACACATATTTCATCATCATGAGATGAGGGGCTATAACAGCCTTGATAATGTTCAGAGTTAGCCGGCCTAAAATAATGTTGTAGGCGACCAATTCCCGCACTACTAGAAATTTGACAAACATGTGTCTGGGTTTTTCTTTCGTCCCTATCCTTATTGGGAGAGTAACTATCCCCACGGGGTGAATGGTCCCCCCTCCAAACCCTACGATTAGGTGATTGATTGGCTGTAAAGCATCATCTTGGAATCTTAGCTTCTCCAAGCATGCAAGACTGATGATTTCGGTGGAACTACCCGTATCAATTAGAATCCTTCTGACTTTAAAGTTCGCAACTTTGAATTCGACCACTAAAGGGTCATCGTGTGGAGTTTGAATGTTAGGCCGATCCTTTTCGCCTATTAGAACTTCAGGGAATGTTTCCTCCTTCTCCGAGACCATTACTTGGGAGATGTTCCTTAGTCCCTCTGATAGTTGGTCCTCCAGACGCGAATCCTCCTAAGATCGTAGCCACAACCTCAGTGTCGGTCTCTTCGTCTTCCCCATCCTTTTGTGTGGTCTTTCTTTGAAACTTGAACTTAGATTTTACGATGTAAGGTTCCAACATACCCTTTGCTGCAAGCTTGTCTAGCAATCGCTTCAAATTGAAGCATTCGTCAGTATCATGCCCCACATCCTTGTAGTATTGGCAATACTTGTCGGTGTTTCTATGTTTGGACGAGCCTCTTAAAGGCTGCGGAGCTTCAAAGTTGAACTTATCCTTGATTTCCATAAGGATGGCATGTGGTCGTTTGTTATACTCATAGGCCGACTCATAAGTTCGGCTTTTCTTGGGAGCATTATGCTCCTTATGAGTGTTTTCAACCGTCCACACCTCTCTCTTCCGGTCGTCCTTCTTTTGACTGGATTCTCCATGTTTCTGTACATTCTTTGTCTCAGGCTTAGTAGCTGAACAGATTTCTGTGACATGGATGTGAGACTCGGCTTCCATGAGGATTTCTGGTAAGGTCTGTACCTTCTTCCTTACCATCTCAAACTTGAATCTCGACTGATGAAGCCCTTTGACAAAATTGTCAAAGGCTACACCCTCAGGGAGGCCGGGTATTTGCAGCATTTCTAAATTGAACCTCTTAACATATGTCCTCAGGGATTCGTTCGGCCCTTGTATGATTTTGCCGAGGTGCATGCTTGTTTTCTTCTCCTGTTTATTTGCCATGAAGTGATGTGCGAAAACCATGCTGAGCTCGGTAAAGTTTTGTATGCAATGGTCTGGCAAGCTGCTGAACCATTTTCGGGCCACACCCTTCAGTGTTGCCGGAAAGTACATGCACCATGCTGCATCATCTACCGATTGAGCATACATCATGTAACACCCCAATAATTCTCATCAAGTTATAAATGCTATTTCAAGGAATATTGAGAATTATTAAAGTGTTATCGCCACGTGTGGAAACGTATCGGCTTACTCAGAATTTTGCAGCGGAAATAAAATAGTACTAAGTTTAAAATAAAACTAAATCTTATTACAACTTGGAACCATTAAGGCCCTGAAATTTATTGAATCAACTTAAACGAAATAAATCCAACTTAATAAATGAAAATGTCTAAAATCTCCCAAACTAAAACGTTAAATCGAATTTGGAAAATATTTCATAAAGTAAATAAATGTTTCAGAAATACCACTCGTCACTCAAGCCCATAAGCGTCCCTGAATTCCTGCACAAACTTACCTTGACCCTGAACGACTGCTCACCAATAATTGGGTCATCACAGGGTCAAGATATTAACAAGACCAAATTTGTACGGCGTCAGCAAAGCTGAGTACGGCAATTAGATAAGCATACAGATGTATTGTATATAAAAATCATGTCAAAAACTTAAATGCTATGGTGAGTAATTAGTTATTATTCCTTGTAAACACATTTATTATTAAGTGGCCCTCTAGAGCCGAAGCCAGTGTAAGCACCGGGCGAGTTGTCTATGCCTAGAAGGTGACAATGGGAGCTACCCACGTCACAAATAAAGGAATTGAGCTCAATCCGCTAATGGAACACGTGGATCCTACGGTTCCCTTAAAGTCACGAGACCTGCCGTGACCCCAACCCACATCCATGCCAATACTCCAGACGTGCACTTGTCTAGAGTTTTAATGCTTACCCGAATCTTTCACTTTAAGTGATTAGTGTCTTGAGAGTTTGTTACACATAACAAACACACACATACAATTCACATAACACTTGTTTTAATTTGTTGTTCAGATAAAACACATTGAACTCTTGTCTATTAACGAGATTCCCATTAAGAACATATGTCTTAAGTGATATCCCAAAGCTATTAAAGGGCATGAAATATTCGGAGAATCTATTCATGCATTACTAATAAACTTGAAAGGGACGTACAACCTGTCCATATGCAAAATAAATTGCTATTAATGAAGCATGAAATATTCAAAGAACCTATTCATGCAATATTCTCTTTTATAATCGGAACATGAAATAATCCTTCCTATTCTTTTCTTGATTGGTTTGCAAACACAGGTTATACAAACAATTAAATTCACCACAAACAGTCATGTTCCACAAATTCACATATCTTGACAATCATGATAGAAATACGCAAAGTCCTAACATGATACTACGTCTGAAAACTTATCAATCACGCGTACCTTGAATAAACTTGGTGGTACTCCACCTTTTCCTTTCAGAACTCGACTAAGTAATATTCCTCGACTATAATATAAAAGACAATAGTATTAACTCGAGTCCTAAAATATCCAGCAGCTCTAACCTATCCTAAGACCTCCCGTAAATCACTAGATAATAATATTAATTACTTAATTATATGTATAATTACAAGACTTACTCCCAGATTTAAAAAGAAAATAAAAGATAATATTTTTTTTTAAAACATATACGTATATATGTGTGTGTGTGTGTGTGTGTGTGTGTGTGTGTGTGTATATACATATACATACATACACGCATATATATGCATATACACATATATACATATACACTTAGCAGTAGGTACTACCTACGGGCACCACGAATCGGTGGCTCGGCAGACGGCGGCAGGGCGGCAGGCGGCGGCAACGGCGTGGAACCCCGGCGACGCAGCTACGGGCTACCGGTGGTGGTGGCACTGCGTCTGGGCGGCTCGTGAAGAAGAGATCTACTCTGTTTTTTTTAAGAAAATCGAGTGGAGGTGCTGCGGGGACCGGCGGCCGTACGGTGGTGGTGCCTTGGTGGTTATGGAGGTTGAAGGTATGTGGGTATGGAGGTTTAGAGATGGATTGAAGATGAGATATGGAGGTTTTGAATTTCTTTTTCTTCTTCTTTGGGTCACGGTGAGAGAGAGAAAGAGAGAGTTGTTTTTTTTTTTCCTTTTTGCTTTTTGACCTGATTTGGTTTACCCTGGGGTATTTATAATGTTACTGCTGTTTAGGGTTTCTCAATAGGTTGGGCCTGTGACAAACTCTTTTAAGCCCTTATTATTTTCAAACACTGAATTTTTACTATTTCATTCTTTTTATTTATTTATTTATCTGTTTGAACGGTTCCCAACCGACAATTAAAACCTTTTGAGTTATGTTAAATATGACCCACAAATTTTCATAAAAATGATTTCAAACATATAAATCATTAATATTCCCATAAAATAAAATATTTAATTTATTTTATTAACTCTAATTCCGAAAATATCTGTTATGGGTGTAAAATCGCGTATTTATGTATAATTAACTCTTATACTATGGTATAAAAATACGGGGGATTACACATCAGGTGTTTGTAAGTAGCCAGGTGATCATCAGGATCAGTTGTGCCGTCATAAGGCTCAATATGGAGCCCTTTGACTTTGGAGGCCCTCGGGGCTGTCAAGATGGCGACTGAGAATGGGGACTTCCATGTAGCCCTGTGCACCGGTCCAGAACTGGACCGGACAGGACTGGAACCGGTTGGACCGGCAGACCGGTTTATGGGTAAATGAAGGACCTGGACCGGACCTGATATGGAACCGGTCTGGACCTGGACCGGACCGGTTGAACCCGGTCCGGACCTAGACCGGACCGATTGGACCTGTTTTGGCTTTTTAAATTGATTTTTTTTTTTAAAAAAACTCTTGGACCTGTTGGACATGTTTCAAGTAAAAAAAATAGACTAAATAATATCTAACATTCAACTCAAATCCAACATCAAAATCAACATGAACACTTGCAAAGATTTACAAAAGAATCACAAAAAAAATCACAAAAGAACCACACACACAAAAAAAAACGAAAATGAGCAAGGGACAGTGACCAGCGAGTGAGGCGTGCGACTGGGTCGGCCGGATCCTTGGTTTGCCTTGAGGGCCCGGCTTCTTCCTGGGTCGGTCTAGATGGCCCAAGGTCAGTCTTGTTGGCCTGGCCTATCATGTCTTTCACTTGCGCGACAAGCGAATTCCTTAGGTCAATCATTATGTGTTTCAGTTGGGAGAGAGAGATCAGCTGATCCTCCTCAGGAGAGTGGGCCTCGGCCTGACTCGCACGTTGTGCGGTCTTCTCCCTTCGAGGAGGTCGGTCATGATATGTTTCTCTATCCTCCGACTCATGGTCGTTTTCTACTGTTACTATTGTGGTTTTTGGAAATTCGGGAGTTTTTTCTCCTAACTCTGCCATAGAACCGTGTCCTCCCCACATACGGCGCCAAATGTTTTAGTGTTTTTTGATTTTAAAGAGAGGACTAACACTTCTATGCTACACACTTTTCCAAAGTAATAATAATAAATACAGAAATAAGCAATTAAATGTGCAATAGATAATAATAACTCAAATAGCTGCTAATCAAGATTGATTAAGGTTAATTGACAATTATAAGTTATGTGTTGTCAAATCAGCATATATTGGGATCTGTGCTGCAATCATTGCTTTAATACTTTTATACAAGAATCTTCCTACTTTCTCTTATAAACTATCAATGTGGGATACAAGTTTTCCCACTTTTGATGTTTTTCCTAACTTTCTATGCTGAACTCTAGCTAGCCAGGTATCTTCGTAGGGTAACGCCATGTGGCCCTATAATGCAATGACACGTGGACCAATAAGATGGTGTCACGTTGCTTTGTGGGCTTCTATTGGGCTTTTGTCTTGGGTTGATGTGTTTGGGCTCTTCTTTGGGTCTTACATAATCAAGTGGGCCAAAATTTTTGGCTATAACAGGATGTACAAAACATGGCCTCCAAAAATAATTAAGGGGCCTTAAATTTTGTTGGTTCATGTATTTAAAAAAAGGCTAAATACCTAAACTTATCTTCTTCCAAAACAAACAAACAAAAAAAAAAATTCACATTCTTCTTTCTGCTCTGAATTTAGGTCTTTTACTTTAGTTATCAAACTAGACTAGCCATGTGCGATGCACGCATAACAATCTTTTTTACCAATTTTATATGTAATAAATCCTTTAAATCATACTAATAATAGAATTATAAAACAAAAGGTGCAAGATATTAATAGGATGACATCATTCTTTTAGGTGGGAAAAATTGCGTACAAAATGATTCATACATAATTTAGGGTTATATAATGGAAGCATTTTCTATATCTAGTACCCCGTCTATTTTATAGAAGATATATTATAGATTAATCTTATCATATATGTTATCTTAATAAAAAGAATAAAGGGGAGTGCGTGGAGACTGAATTTGAAGAGGCTATGCATGTACTTTAGCTTATGTGAATCTAAAAAATTAATTATTTCCTTAAGCATAGAATTTAGATATCATGTATAGTTTTATGTAAATCCTTTAAAGAAAATTGTTATTTTTAAGGTCATCCTTTAAAGAAAATTATTATTTCCAAGGTTGTTCTTCTAATACATGTTGAATGGGTTCATTACAAGTAATATAAACAGATGAAATATTAATTTTTTTTAGGAAGTTTTGTTAGAAAAGACCTTTTAAAACATTCATTTTGTGAGAAAAGACCTTATAAAAAATTTGTTGTGAGCAGGGACCTAAAACAAAAAAAAAGTTGCAAAGAGAGACCTTACCTCTATTTTCCGACGTTGACTGTGAACCTCCGGCGTTGACTCACTATTTTCCTCCAATTTTGCACGAATCCTTTTGTATTTAAGGGGGTAAGAGATAAGGAAACCCAAATTCAGAAGAAGAGAATTTTAGATGCTAGAAGGAAGTGTTAATGTAGGGTTGATGTAGATGAATTTAGGAGGAAAAATGGAGGGGTAATAGAGGAAAAATGAATTTATAGTGAAAAGAAAAGGAAAGGTTAAATAGAGAAGAAATGATTCTTCGAAAATTGGAGGGAAATAGCGAGTCAACGCCGGAAATTCACAATTAACGTCAAAAAATAGAGGTAAGGTCCCTCCTTGCAAATTTTTTTTGGTTTTAGGTCCCTGTTCACAACAAATTTTTTATAAGGTCTTTTCTTACAAAAGAATGTTTTATAAAGTCTTTTCTGACAAATTTTCCTTTTTTTTTAACAAGGATGAAATACTTGGTTTACTAATGAAGCAAAAGTGAATAACAATTTTTTTCCATCTACAAAAATATTCTTTAAGAACATTCACAATGGGGGGCTTGCCTAAATTTTCTCCCTCCTTATCTCTTTCTTACTTCCCAGTTTCTTTTCTTCAACCTCATTTTTTACTTTTTTTTTCATATCCTCCCCAATTTATTTACATCTCTCTATAATTTCTCTCTCATACTTTTATACACCCACACACTTTTTTAAATGTTAAATACTCCATCCATTCCTCAAATTTTTATATACCAGCCTTGTGTGCACTCTTTGCGTGCAACGATATTTTAACTGTTTCTTAAAAAAAATCGAAGGTTTTTTGTTCGAGAACTTAAATATTTGTTAAATTCATACTCATAAATGCATATAATCATAAACAAACTTTCATCTTTCATCCAACCATTCCACAACAATGAACAAAATCGGTTATCAAATTTCTACAATAATCAAAAGATAAAATTTTATGTGACAAACTATATCAAAATGAGTTTCTATTTATAGAGAATTCAAAAATATGAATTTAATGTTTTTATTTTTATTTTTATGCATTTTATATTTTGTAATATTTTCATTTTAAAAAGTTAAAAAATTGTAATAACTTCCCATAATAAATAGGAGTAATGCTAATTGGTTTTTTTTAGAAATTTTCAGGGGTCACTACAGACTTTTCTAAAGGGGACGTCATGTCTCCCCCTTGGCTTATATAATAGAGATTTATTATTTGGGTAAAAAACTTAAAATAATGTATTATAATATAATGAATTTGGGATTAAAGAAAAAAGTAAATTGGAAAGAGAATGTGTAAAAGGAGAAAAGTAAAGGAATTGAAAATGCTAGGATCACTTTATTTAAGAAATAACTAGCATTGTGTACACGTTTTGCATGCTATGATATTTTAAATATATCTATTAATTTGTTAAAAAAAAAAGATGTGGTGTCTTCGAAAATTGAAATATTTTTCAAATTTACATTCATTCAGATAATTGTAAACAAACTTTTTGTCCTTTTATCCGGTCACCCCACAACAATGAACAAAAGAAAAGTTTGTTTACTACATTCTATCAGTTATCAAATTATTACGGTGATCAAAAGATAAACTTTTTATTTGAAAAACTATATTAATATGGGTGTCCATTTATAGATAATTAAAAAATATAAATTTTGGTGTTTTTATTTTATTTTTACGAATTTTATATTTTGTAATATTTTCATTTTAAAAAGTTAAAAATAATTATAATAACTTTCCTTAATAGTGAAGAGTGATGCTAATGGAATTTTTTGAAATTTTTGAAGGGCAAAGTAGACTTTTCCAGGGAGATACTATGGCTTCCTCCTTGGGTTATATAATAGAGATAGAAGCATCTCCTCATAAAATGTAAGAGCATCCACAATGATGAGCTACAAACTTTGTAACTTTGTTTGTCATGTGCTCATGTCATTTTTTTAGCTACATAATTTTTAAGCTACAACCATCTACAATAATGGCAAGCTACAATCCTTGTAGCTTGAAATTAACCCCACATACTATTTTTAACATTTCAATATGCTTTTATTTAGGTTGCATGTACTAGAGTGAAAAATGTTTTTCCTAAAAACAGTTTTCCTCATTTTACATCGTTTACTTTGGGAGAAAAAATAAAGGCAAAATTGACACCACCGGTCCATACTATTTGCCATCTGCCCATATCAGTCCCAACAATTGATTATCCCAGAGTAGGCCCAACTATTACACAAACTTGCCTAAAACAACCTGGCTTATATGTTGACCTATTGTAGCCGGTAATCCCCACTAAAAGTCATGTGTTAGTCACGTGTTTTGAATTAATTATTTGCTAAAAATGATTTGATTATCAATTAATTACTTTCTAAAAATAATTTGATTAGCAATTAACCCCCACTAAAAGTCATGATGTGCTAGTCACGTGTTGTGGATTACCGGCTACAATAGGTCAACAGGTAAGCAGGACAGTTTTTGGCAAATTTGCGTAATAGATGGGCCTACTTTGGGATAATCAATTGTTCAGACTGATTTGGGCAGATGACAAATAATATGTAAAACTTGAGCTGAAAACTCATTTTACACCCTATTAGAAACATTTCCCCCCAAATATGGGAGGAAAACGTATTTTCCATGCAAGCAAACATTGGAAATTTTCTAAGAAAATCATGAAATAACCATATTATTACACTAAAATCATGAATTAAAACATAAATTATGAATTGATAGCATTATAAGTGTTTTTGCACAATAGTCTGATTCAAATACTCATAACATTTTACACATAATTACGTTTTAGGCGATTCAACTTGCAGATTATTCCTTGTTCCGAGAACTTCGATTTGATATATTATACGTCAAATTTCGCAGAGAAACGAAGGAGATATGAGCATTTGCAGACCAAATGCGCAATCAGAAAGGTCGGGGCCATGACCTATGGACCATGAGCCTGGACCTAGGTCAGGGCGCATGACCTATGCTCCCCAGCTTATGTTCAGGTGCATGGTCCATGCACCTGGACCTAGGCCGGGGCGCATAGGTCATGCACCTTGGTATATGTCATGTTTTTTTTCTATGTCCAACACACGCACGTGTAGCTAAGGGTAAAATTATCCAAATACATGTTTTAGAAATTAAAATGAGTACTGCATTTAGTAACACCATTAAAAAAAGGCAAAAGAAAAATGGGTCCCAAAATCTATCTTGTTTTTTTTTGGCAATATCAAAATCTATCTTTATTGAGCTACGAGATTGGTGCAAGGTAGTCCTTAGCAGCAAACATTGTGAATGTATTAATCTTTGAGAATGGTCAACTTAAAAATATTGTACTCCGTACTTCTAAACTTCAAGAAAAGGAAGATGCATTTCCTATTAGGAAAAAAAAAACAGTCATTTTTTCCATTTGGGAACCCCTCTATTTTCACCGGAGTCTCAAATATTAGGCAACTTACCTTAATAATAAGATTATAAATTTATAAGACTATAAATTTGAGGATTGAGAGAAATTGGAGAGGGCATTGATTAGAAGTATTTTACTAAAATAATGTTGTGAGTAAAAATATTTATCAAAATACGGCGAAACCAATTATAATTACTAAAATAATATCCACACCAGTTTTGTTTTTAATTTATTTGTAAGCAGCATAAATCGTTATTTCAGATATCGATTTCTTTAACAAAATCACTATCTCAAATATATAGCGATGTTGATTGAGGTTAAAAAACCCCCAAACAATACCTTTGTTGTAGGGACCAATGACCAAAGTTGGTTCGTTTTACGTTACAGTAGAAATCGCTATTTGAAATAACGATTTTAGTGATTTACCATATAGAACAAAATCATTATTTCAGATAGCGATTTAGCTGTAAATTTTTTTAAAGAAAAAAAAACACTCTCTATCCTAGGTGGACAATATTCTCGTAATTATTTTTCCATTGACAGTATAATAGAAAGTAATTTTTGCCTCAGCATTATTTTGGTAAAACCTCTCATTGAGTAGTGCCACCCTTGTAGGCCTTGTTATGCAAAAAATGATAAAAACACAACTAGAATTGATATGAGCATAACCAATCATAAGAGCGCATCTTTCTATACGACTATACTCCTCTCATAAAAATTGTATTATAGTATTAATTTTAGTTGTAACAATATCAATTATGTTGCTATGCTCTAAGCCTCTAATAACAAAGGAATATGATCCACAAAATACTCCACTAGCGGGCAGTGGCACCAGGCCACCTTAAAGTTACAAGTTACAAATGCCCGATTAGCTGTCAGCGAATAGTATAGTGTATACAAAAGTAAAACACATGAATTATTAGACCACGATCATCCACGGATCCACCCTACTCTTAACAAAAGTAACAATTATATAAAGATTACGGGGTAAATATTATAAAAGTACATATATACATAAATTTAAAGATTTCCATTGTTTTGGATATTATTTTTTCATTCTTTTGTTAGAATATTAGTTACACTTTTTTTTTTTTTTTGATATGCTTTGAACTAAAGTGAAATTGGTCGGAACAACATCACCGACTGGTCACATGCTTAAATGAAAGCACTAAATATCAGCATTTACTATGTGTTATTTTCGTTTTATAAAACTAGATATAAAATTTGACTTGTCTGATTCGACATTTATATGTTCAGGAATGCTCAGAATTGGTAAATCCTTATTATAATTAAAATAAAAGCTTATTGGAATTTATTAATCTTGATCCTTGATGTAAACTGATCTACCCAACCATAAATCCATGATAACTCATATAATCACTGGTTCTAATAAAGTAAACTGAAGAGAACATGCTCTTTGATAAAGAACAATGAGGTGAAATCACACAAAAAACTAATAAATTCATAGCCCCAAATCAACCCAACTTCATCTGTTTCAAAATAATGCAACAATTTGTATTTTAGGGAGTTTCAAAATAAATGCAACCATTTTAATAATTCTATTTTTAATTTGTAAGTTTTTCTTTTTATCTATCAATCATCAACATACTCCACTTTCTCTCTAGCCCTTTTATTATCACAACAAAAAATTGTCTAGGAGTCCATGTTGTCTCCCCAATTGTTTCTTTTTTTTCGAAACGGAAAGAGTATGAATATTACCTATAGATGTATCTATACTATATACGAAACAAAATATTTCTTGTGTCATCATTGTACATATGTCACTTTAGCATTAAAAGTTTTCCCTCCAAAATGATTGGTGATGTCATTTTTTTTTTTGATAATTTATATCTTTGTACAAGTTTCAATATTAACAAAATCATTCTTTAAAATTAATAATAAACTTATAATTTCATATTTCATGTCAAAAAATGATTTGACACTTTGTACATATAAAATAATGAGTACCTCTTTGAAAAATAACCAAAAAAATTTCTCTAAGGGTGTGTTCTCTTCAACTTATTAGACATTAACTTATCTGAATTGAACTTATCAGACCTGATTTAATTTATTAGACCTGATTGGAACTTATTAGACCTTATTAGAACTCATTAGATCTTATTGAAACTTATTAGAACTTATTAGACTTTATTGGAACTTATTAAACCTATTTGAAACTTATTTAAATGTATTGAATATGATTGAATGATAAATTATTATTATTATTATTATTATTATTAATAATAATAATAACGGTGATGATAATAATAATAATATTAATTCAATCTAACTCTGATTGATTTCTCTAAAAAAATTATAAAACAAGAATGATAGAATAAAATTGGTTTCTGTTGTGTAAGAATGAATTAAGGTAATTATTAATTTAATTAATTTTATTTAATCAATAATTAAAAAAAAACCTAAGCCTGATTGGTACTTATTAGAACTTATTAGATTTGATTGGAATTTATTAGAACTACTTTTTGGAACTTATTAGACATAATTGAAACTTATTAGACCTTATTGGAACTTATTAGATCTTATCTGAACTTATTAAACTTTATTGTAACTTATATAATTTCTTAGAACTTATCTGAACTTATTAAACTTGAAACTTATTTTTTTCAAGGTGAAAAAAATGCACCCTATATAAGGGAAATACCCAGTATATCAAAATGATTTTTTTAACTCATATATCAAATAACATTTTTGTAATTTTGTTGAAAATATATTACCAAAACACCCCCCTATTTGGTTGGTACTTAGATCTCCGCCCCTAAAATTTGTTAAAATTACCTTAAAATGTCATTTGATATGTGAGAATCAAAAATCATTTTGATATACTGGGAAGCCCTCCCCTATATTATGCAACGCACGGGATTAACCTACTAGTAACAATAAAAGAGTTTTTTTTTTTTTTTTAATGGAGGGAATGAGGGAGTATATATTTTTTAAACCGTACGTCATTTAGACATCATGGTTCGATCCCCCGCAAGCACGTTGGGAGGAGTTTAAAACCTTAAACCCGGGACGCGCTCCAAATCCGGATCAGCCCAAAATAATGAACCGGATGTATACACCCAAAAAAATTAGACATCATCATATCAACATACGCTGCCGGAAGGGAAAAAAAAACATACGCTGATCCGCAAATATAGATGGAGTATAATTCGTATGAATAAAGTCAAAAGTTCCCACCTAAGCGGCTAAGCACACCTACTACGAGTCGACTTTTGTTTTCAACTTTTCATTAATAGTCCCTCTGTTTTTTCTAATTTACTCACCCTACTTTTTACGATTGTCGAGGTAAAATTTTGAGAATTAATATCATTAATTGTTTATTTGTAAAAATTATAAAAAATTTGATATTAAAAAACTATATATCGAAACGAATCCAACGAGACTTTATATGACTATGTGTTATCTTATGTATAAATCACAAATGATAGTCAAAATATACTTATGAATAGTGACAAAGTCAAATTGAGTAAACTAAAAAAATTGAGGTAGTATTTTTTTGGGTAGTGTATTTGGTTTGTCGATAAAGAATTTGTTTTTCTTTGCTTTTAGGATTAAGCGATTAAGGTTGTTATTATGAATTTAATTTTTAAAATTATAGTTGGTCAATTCAGAAAAATGGTAAATCTAAGATTTAGTTTAATTCAATTCAGTTTAGATTAATTGACTTAGAAAGTAAATTAATGTATACTCGAGTATTTGTACTCATTGTCCAAGCACCTTTTGTTTTCTCTAGAAGAGCAGTAGGCAAGTGGCATTCTCATCAAGGGATACCCATAAAATATCAAGTCAAGGCCACAAAGTTGTAGGTTCGACACCCGTTCCTCGAGCTTGGACAATGCTACATGGCAAATCTATGAGAGACATCCTGCAATAGGACATATCGTAGCTTTGTTTTTGTAATGTTAATTACGTTTGAAATTTTGATTATAAGAACATAAAAACTTTGGGCTATGAAAAATCTTTATTAATAGATTGTACGTTTTTTTTCTTAAAAAATAAAGCATAGCAAACATATATTAATATTTAAATAAGTACATTGAAAATGTACTTTGTGTTCTTGCAGTAACTATGTTTGATGATAAATCTAAAACTTAGTCTAGTTTTTAAATTTAAATACTGTTCATTAAACCTTATACTAATATTCATCTAAATTGAACTAATGTACTTCCTCTATTTTATAATAGTTGCAACAAATGAGAATATTTGTAAGAGATAAAAAATGGGTTTTTCTTAAAACTACCCATCAGGTTTTGCAAGTTCGTAAATATACCCATATTTTTTAGGGTTTCTTATGTGTACCCATAAGATTTCAAAAAAATTTCAATTGTAGCAAATTTTTTTATAATAGCAAATGGACGTTAGCAGTACCGTTAAGTTAGTTGGAAAAAAAAAAGAGTTAATAAACATATATACGCCGTGCAGCGACCCAAAAGTCCCAGGCATGACACAAATCAGCCCCACCAACCGCTAAAAAACATCAAACTAACTTATTTATTTTGGTTTTTGTTTTTCTTTTCCAACTAACTTAAGACTGATGTTAACATTCGTTTGTTATCATTAAAAAATTGGCTACGATTGAGAATTTTTAGAAATCTTATGGGTACACATAAGAAATCTTAAAAAAATGGGTACATATGAAAATTTATAAAATCTAATGGGTATTTTTAAGAAAAAACTCACTTGTTGCAACTATTCGAAAATAAAGGAAGTACTGAACATCAATCCTCACACATACATAGGCCTTGTTTGGTGATTAGAGTTTAGAGTTTAGAGGTTAGAGTTTAGAGTTTGTGGTTAGATGATTACTTTTTGTTTAGAGGATTTGACTGCAGATTTAAATAGTTGATTGTTTAAAGGTGTTTAGTATCACATAGCTGATTGCTTAGAGTTTTGTTGTGTAAAATAACATTTATGGACATTTAAAAATAAATTTTTAGGTTTAAATAGATTTAAATATGTGGACAAATTAGTCAATTAATATTTCTCTCTCCAAAACTCTGAAGAAAAAGCTGCCTAACCCAACTTTTTCTAATGAGAGTTTTGATTAGAGCTTTTGGTACACAACTCTCTTTTAAACTCTATTTTACCAAACACCTAAATTAGAGTTTTGTTTGGTCAAAACTCTAAACTCTCACCAAAACTCTAAACTCCCATCAAAACTCTTTCAACCAAACAAGTCCAAAATTACATACAGTGAGAATCGCACCCACGAACACGTAATTGAGCAACACCTCATCCTCTTGAGTACACATGTAGCTGCTAATTTGTATAGTAAAGTACAAAGAGGATTCTAGAACTCAAGGAGGCCTACTTTTTTTTTTTTTGAGGAATTATAAATACAGTATTCTGGGATTACCATTTAGCAAATACTACATCATCTTTCTTCCACCGCTGAAAAAACTCAAAAACGCATAAAAAAACCCACCTCACAGTTGTTATAATCAGTTCATAAAAACACTTAAAAATCATGGGAATCAAGATTCATGGAATTCCAGAATCAACAAACGTTCTTCGTGTTCTTGCTGTTGCTCATGAGAAGGAGCTTGATTACGAATTGATTAATGTTGATATGAAATCTGGCGCTCATAAACAGGAACCTTTTATCTCTATTAATGTAAGTTTTTCCTTTTTTTTTTATACATAATTATTGATTTTATTTCATTTCAACCCTAATTTTCTTTAGTAATTCATAAGATTGTTTGATTGCTTAATTGTCCATTTGATTAATTGTTTTATTTGATCAATTGTCTGGTTGTAAGAAGTTAGATCCTCTGTTCTGTTCTGATCTTTAATTTTTATTTTAAGAACATCCAAAATCAAATTGTTGTCGGTGGTTCTTAGTTCTTACCAATTATTAAGATTTGAGAATCACTAGTTGTAAACTTGTAATAACATGCTCAATATCAGAAATTCCGAATTTTGCACTTAATGAACTACCGTCTGTTTGGGTGGGTGTAAAAGTTTTCAGATGAAAATGATTTTCATAAAAAACATTTTACATTGAAAAATTCATTTCCGAAAGATTTGGTTGCATGTAAAATGATTGCTTTTAGTAATTTTTCTTTGTTTGGTTGAAGTGATTGCTTTAATTGTGATGTAAAAGTTTTTCTTTCCATTTTGGGAAAATATTTTCAATTAGTTAGAAAATGGTTATCCACTCGAATTTTTACTCCCTCCGTCAAAAAAACAAAAAAAGCTCCATAAGGGTTTGGGTTAGTTTTTGGGACCCGTTTTTTTATGCAAGGGTAAAAGTGTAAAGTAAAAGAAAAGAAATATATATTTTCTTTAACTTACGTTAGGTACCCATGAGGTCAATATAAATGGTCAGAATGCTATTATTACAAATTTCGACCTCAAATCAGGGCTAATCTGTTTGTTTTTTGCAAATTCTGACTTCAAATCTGATCTTTAAGGGTTAAAATGGCTCGTACAACATTGAGATGACAATTTTTGCGCACATATATCTACGTCTTGATTTGTCTCGTTTTACGTGCTTTGATCTACATGTTTTAAAAAAAAATTCCTCTTAAGATTTTATGGGTCATTTTAACCTTAAAGGGTCAAATTTGAGGTCGGAATTTGCAAAAAAACGAATAGATTAGTCATGATTTGAGGATGAAATTTGCAGTAACGGAATTTTGACCAATTATATTGATCTCAGGGTACTTAATGCAAGTTAAAAAAAGTGGGGTATTCTGGCTATTAAGCCTAACCCAGGGGTACCTAGGGAAATATCCAAAAAAAAAAAATGAATATTAAGTGATAAATAAGGATATAAATGTAAAGTTGTATTTGGGCTATTTTAAAAAAAAATTGGAACATTTATTTTGGGACGGATAAAAAAGAAAAGTGGAGCATATATTTTGTGACGGGAGTATATTTTAACATTTTATTCCAAATCAAACAATGTAAAAATGGAAAAACATTTGAGCCTTTGAGGGTAACGTGCCAAACGTCCCTTTTTTTCCATTATTTTTGTTATAGGTTTGTCATTGGTATAACATTAAGGTTTAGTGATGTATATAATCATTTAATACATGCACGCCAAGATTACTTTACTTTTTACTCATTATATACAACCCTTATTTGATTCGTTTAGTATTGTTGTGGTTTTCGATATTTTGGTTTTTTAAAGCAAAAATTGATATGAATAAACCAACCTTTATCGCCTCCGCAAATAATAAACCCACCTTTGATTAATTCAAAAACAAACTAACCTTTATATCCAATCTGCCCATAACGAACTAAAAAACCTATAACCTATTGAACCGGTTAAGTAATGGCCAAAGTAACTTAATTAAGTTAAACTAATTACATTAAACATAATTAAACGAGTTAGGCATTTTTATGGTCATTTGATCATTTCTCTCTCCTCCCAAGTTCCAACATAACAAAACCACTTCTTCTTCTTCACCTTCATTCCAGTCTTTGTCCTCCATTCTTTTCATTCCTCCATTGAAACAAAACAACTATCATTGGCAGAGCTTTATACAACTAAAGATACAATTGATAATTCGATTCCAATTCATTTTTAAAGAAAAAAATTAATTCCAATTCATTAAAATAAAAAAATTGAAAATATAAAAACATATCTATATATATGTAAACCGAATTCACATTCAATCAAGAAAAATAAATATATCAAAATAATTGTCCAAGATAATTATAAATTGTTGACATTGAAGCCAAAAAAAATAAAAAATAAAACCTAGATTCAAGCCAAAAAATGAAATGGCAGCAGCAACGTTAACCACTGGCGGCAACATCAGTAGCACACTCAGCGGCGCAACAACAACACACATCGGCGGCAGCATCAACACCTGTTGGCGGCAGTAGCAGGGTGGTCAATGGAGGTGGAAGCCCGAATTAGAGCTGTAGAGGAGGTGGAAGAGCAATTGAGATGATTTTAGAGGAGGAAGAAGATTGTAGAGAAAGGATTAAGTTTGAAGGGAGTAATTGAGATGAAGAGATAAGAGAGAGAGAATGAGATTACATAGAGAAGTGGGCTTCATTGTTTCAGTGTTTGGAATGAAATAATGGGTATGTATGTGTGAATATGAGTTCAGCATTAAAAAAAATTCAAAATTAAACACCCTTCAAGTGGCTTTTACTGGCTCTTTTAGGTAATTAAATGATGTGGGTTCGTTGTGGGCAGATTGGATATAAAGGTTAGTTTGTTTTTGAATTACTCAAAGGTGGGTTTATTATTTGCGGAGGTGATAAAGGTTGGTTTATTCATATCAATTTTTCCTTTTTTAAATCATTATAATTTGGAAAACTGACAACTGAAAAACAGTTAGAATGATGGTAATGGACTGAACCATTGTTATTGTTGAGGTTTTCGATATTTTGGTTTTTTAAATCATTATAACTTGGAAAACTGACAACAGAAAAACGGTTAGAATGATGGTAATGGACTGAACCATTGTTATTGTTGAGGGATGGTAAACCACTAATAGGTAGTGGACACAATTTGAATAGTTAGGTGAACCACTTGTTAAGGTATGTAGCACAGCTACACTAGTGGGGACACTTACTTTTTAATTTGTATAAAATGATACAAATCACTGCTCTCCATAATTTGCTTTTTTAATTGGTGGTTTGCCTAAAATGGATCAAAAATAGGCCAAAACCGTTCATACTTTTGCCTTTTCCAATTCGCAATTTGCATGGAGTTTAGGTAACTAGCTAGCATTGCGAGGCCGTGACCCTTTGCACAGGGTCCCATTTTGCAAAGGACCTAATTTTTTTTGTTTTTTAAATTCTTTTATCAATTTATTGTTATAATTCTAGATAAATATATCATTATCTATAAAATAATATTGAAATGTATACATATTTTGTCAAAATAGTATTGAACTTTAGCATTTATTAAAATATAAAGGACCTAGTTATAATTTTAGAACAGGTCAAATATTTTTGGGACGGCCCAGTTAGTAGTTTAGCATTGAAATGAACTGTATCAAAAATCAACAGAGAGGATTAACACTGGACCAAACTTACATGTACATTTGGAAGGAAACAAAAAAGTTGAGTTACTAATTAATTATAGCATCATATTATGCCAGTGCATAATCTTTTGGAGATTTGTTAAAGGAGGTGTTGTAGCAGTTGTCATGATTCAACCTAAAATTGAAATAGTCAAATAAGAGAAGCTCTTGATAGAGACTAAAGAGGCAGCAGCATTATTGAGAAAATGATAGGATGAGTGAACCTAATAAAGTTGTTTATCATTTTTCTTCAATTAGGACTTTTATAAAGTTGTCTATAATCTTGGGAAATTTGCGTATGTACCACCAATGAGGTGACGACTTAGGCGCTGTTCTTTTTGATTTAATTTTTAAATTATAGTTTAGTTCAATTCAATTCAGACAAATTCAATTAAGCTCATATCCTGTTGAGTGTAAGATTTAACTTATTTCAGTTTAGACGAATTTAGTTAAGTTAATTTCAGATTAATTACTTATTGACTATTTCACACTAAAATGGCTGTATTTTACCTCTAAAAAGAAAAATGACTGATCTATACCAAACATTCTTCACATTGATCATATTATGGTTGAGTGGACTGCTTGTTTCCACTGTTAACACATGATCTAATTATGCAAATTAAGTGCACTTACGACTTAACATTGATGCCCTTGTATTGTTGAATTGGCCGTATTTAGATTTCTATTCTTCTTTAGACTTGGTTTTCTAGAAGAAACCATTAATTCTTTTCATTTCATGTTATTGTAGCCATTCGGTCAAGTACCAGGTTTTGAAGACGGAGATGCGAAGCTATTTGGTAAGACATCATCAATAAACAACCACTAGCCACAACTATTTTGGAATTCTCAAAATTCATGTATCATGATGTTATAATTAGTTAGTAAACCATTTACCAGTCAGTAAGCTGGTGTATTTCTTACCATATAAAACAAAAAAATGATCCTATAATCAGTTGTTTTGATATTCCTCATTCAGCTTTATTCTTGAACAGAGTCAAGGGCAATCACAAGATACCTAGCATACACCTATGAAAACAAAGGTACTCCTTTGATATCCAAGAGTGGAAAGGAAATGGCCGATCTGGCTGTATGGATGGAAGTAGAGGCTCACCAATTTGATCCCGTAAGCAGTAAGCTCGCTTGGGAGCTTGTTTACAAGGGCATGTTTGGCCTGGAAACCGACAACGCTGCAGTGGAGGAAAACGAGGCTAAGTTGGTAAAGGTCCTAGATGTTTACGAGGCCCGTTTGAGCAAGTCCAAGTACTTGGCAGGTGATTCATTCACCTTAGCTGATCTTCACCACTTGCCTAACCTGCATTTCTTGATGGGCTCAAAAGTGAAGAAACTGTTTGACGAACGCCCCCACGTCAGTGCTTGGTGCAAGGATATCTTGGCTAGGCCTTCTTGGGAAAAGACTGTGGCTTTACTGAAAAAAGATTAAGGTCATATTATCACTCTGTGATCAAGACTCAGCAGTTTCTGGTTTCATAAGCTGTAGTACTCTGTGCTCTACTCTGTGAACTTTTATGTTTGGTTTTGTGTTTTATATGAGGTTGTGTTTGTGAACTGTGTTCTTTTCATACACATAATAATACCGGAATCAGAATATGTTTTATGTGGTATCATTCATATATGTATGTTACTCAAAGCTTTTCTATCTTGTTAATTTAACTTGTTTATTGGGTCTGTTTTATTAACTTGTTTGTAATTATCTGAACTTATTTGTTTAGTTAATTGGATACTTATCTGAATTCATAAGTACTGAAAATAAGTTGAACAGAACAGGCTATTGTATGGCAAAAACAGGCTATTGTATGGCTATATTTTTTAGGGTTTCTTATGTGTACCCATAAGATTTCCAAAAAATTTCAAATTGTAGCAATTTTTTTTATGATAGCAAATGGACGTTAGTAGTATCGTTAAGTTAGTTGGAAAAAAAACCCAGAGTTAATAAACATATATACGCCGCGCAGCGACCCAAAAGTCCCAGCCATGATACAAATCAGCCTCATAAATCGCTAAAAAACCATCAAACTAATTTATTTATTTTGGTTTTTGTTTTTCTTTTCCAACTAACTTAAGGTTGATGTTAACTTATTGTATGGCTATAGGCAATGTCAAGTGCAGTTAGCCAAGATGTTCTAGCTTGGTCATGATATTGCCTTAGAATTACATGGAGAAATTAATTATTCCTAAATTTGAGTTGAGGAAAATTTGACACCAATAAATCGAATTATTAACGATTTATGTGTATAAAAGTAAAGTATCTTGCGCGTGTAATAACATCAAGTTTTTATCATTGTGTTGAAAGTGGTTCAATTATTTATTAACACCATTGGGATAAACTTGTATTTTTATTACACTAGTTGGAAGTTTAAGTCATGTACACTTTTATTTACGCATGAGATTGTTGTTGATGATATATATGCTTTGTGGTATGTCTTATATTCTAAACTAGTTTATACCCGAGCAATTTCTCGATTTTTTAGTTAATATATATAACAATACATCAGCTTGTAATTTTTAACCATTGAAAAAACAAACATTTTTAAGTAATTAATCAAGATTTTTGCTATATATCAAACATTATTAATTAGTTTGTTTATTAACCGATCATGTGCATGGAAGAAAATGGACATTTATCAATCCTATGCAATTATTTTATATTAAGAGGTAATGTGCATTTAAAAAAATTGAAAGGGAAAAAAGAAGGGAATTTTTACAGAAATAAATCACAAACTACTTGTTTAAAGGAAAGAACCGATGTGTTGACCAATATAACTGTTACTATGATAAAAGTTACTGTTAAAATTTAAATAATCAAGTGATTTGTACTTCTCATTATTCGGCGGGGGGGGGGGGGAATAAGTGAAATTCTAAGTAAAAAAAAGCTAGAACTTAGGGGGAGAAGGTTGAGAAAAGATAATTAATATTTTCAATGATATTAATTACTAGGTGAATGGATTTTAAAGGTAATAAATGAATTTTTTAATTTCCAAAAATTTTAATTATTTTTTAATGAAAATGTAATAGTTAAGGATTGAGTATGAGAGAGAAAACATAGAAATAGGAATGAATTTTAGTGGTTTATATTTTAGTAGTATAGATAGATAGATAGATAGATATTTTAGTAGTATAGATAGATAGGGGAGGAATCTTGGAAATATTTTGGTGTATAAGGTACCATGTGATTGGTTTGTGACTTTGTGTGGTACCAATTAAGGAATGATCATATAATTTAGCATGACTAACCAACGATTATACTATAATTGGGACCCGAGTATGTACCAAATTTATTCAAGAATGAGGGAAAATGTGTGTTGGAGACAGAGATTTTGGCGCATCTCTTTTGCCTCTGTCCGCGAACACTAAAAAAACGAAGGAAAGCAGCACACACAGTTCATGCCTGCACATAAAGGCGTCACGCCCGTGATGTAATGGTTGCGCCCGTGCAGCTTCTTCTCCTGTTTTCTTCGTTGTGGTTACTTATTCAACATATGATTATTTGGTAAAAGCTAGCGGTTGTGTAGGTGTGAATGCTCTTTAACTGAGGTTATTAATTAAGAGAATACAATCCAAAAACTAGCGATCCAATTCCTAGATTGATCTCAACCATTTAAACTAGTGTCTAAAGGATAAGCATCGTTCGTTTATAGCATGGCCAAATGTGTTGAGCTTTTCATGAAACTTGCCCTTCTACTAGGTCAGTTGGATTACCTATCAGGCCTGTCACTTGAGGATGCTATAAAATGCTTCTTTTGCGCGCTAGTCTTTATCAAATACTACCTTGAGGCCCACTAATTAATAAAATTTGAAAGAGAGGATTAAGGGTATGTTTACTTCAACTGAATACATACAGCTAAACTTAATACAACTGAAAGTAATATTTTATAAGAGAAGAAAATTAAGAGTTGAATGGAACTGAACTGAATTGAAATAAACAGAATTTAAGTTGAAGTAAACAGGCCCTAAATGGTAGGAGCCAAAGGGGAAAAAGTGGCAAATTATGAAGTGATAATAAGATTTGATATGTCACCAATGTAATAATATGATATGCTAGTTTCAGTTACCCATATGATACTATCCTTTCCTTGACCATAATCGTTGGAAGGTATGTGTATTAGGTTGGCATCCCTACAGGAAGAGGTGACATTCAGATTGGGTACAGGTCAGGTTGATTTAGGTCGGCTCAATTCGGGTTGAAAGGCTTTTGGTTTCGGGTCAGGTCGAGTTAGAATTAGGTTTTTGCCAAATAGATTTAAAAGACATAATAATGAGTAGTACACACTTTAATACTCGGGGTAATTCGGCCGGGTTTGGGTCGGGTCAATAATATCAATGAATTCAGGTATGTTTTGGGTTTTGGGTTGAGTAATCGGGTAATTAGGTATGGGTCACAATTTCCACATCTAACTTAGGTCAACCAATTTTATCTGAATAACAAAAATAAAATAAAATATATCCTTGTTTCCTGGCATCCTCCAGCCTCCTCGGCGATCATGCTCAACTCTAGCGGCAACTCTAACACCATATCAGCAGCAATAAGGTTCCTCATCAGTGGCTCTGCTAGCTAGGGTCTATCTCGCAGCTCATAACCTTCAACATGGGTCAGTCACTTTTCTGCCATGCTTGTTGAATTAATTGCAATGCGAAGTAATATTCGTCATCTACTTCAAACCGGCTTCTTAAATGTTGAGATCGAAGGAGATAACGTACCAACTATCAACTTTCTCAACAACACTTCCTGCCCTCTGTGGATGATAGTGTGTTTGATCACTGAAATACAATCGCTTATTTCCCAGTTTGACTCTTACACTGTTTGACATATTAATTGAAAACGAAACCCCGCAACTGATTGGATTGCAAATGTGTGGCATTTAATTTTGTCTATTCTATGTATTCAATTTTCTCCTCCTTTTCAAATCTATAATATTTTAGAGGCGGGAACCCCACAACTCATTGGATTGTTGTAAGTAACTATTACAACCTTTCACCTCTTTTTATTCACATTATTATTTAAGGTTTAGTTTATGGAAATTTCTAATTTTATAGTGTTAGTTTGTTACGAACATTGCTTACTCTTAAAATTACGCATCAATGTTGTTTTTCCATTGATTGATCTCAAATAATCTCATTTTTTATACTATATATATCCAGAATGAAGAAAAATTAGGATAAAGTAAAGAGGAATTACTGGATGCAAGCTGAGCAAGAAGAGATTTAGTTCAGTGGTTTATGCTTTCTGCTTTGGTTGCTGCTGCTTCCACCCCAATTGGAGGAATTTGGAGGTGGATGAATTCATTGTGGGAAAAGTATGAGAATGGATTGAAGATTCAAATTAAAGGAGTTGATTAACTCTATATATGCAAGTTGGGACTTACATTGCAATCAAGTACTCCCTCCGTAACGAATTACTAGCAACATTTTTCTTTTTTGGTTGTAACAAAATAGTAGCAACAATTTTTTCTAATTTTATTTTATTCTTTTTTTGGCAAAAAAAAAAAACAACACAATACCCCACTTACTTTTCTCTCTCTTACTTTTATCATCATACCACATAATACCCCATTTACTTTTCATTCACTTACTTTTCTCTCTCTTATTTTTATTATTATACCACCTAATACCACCATTAACTTATTTCATCTAGGAGTCCGTGCTAGTTCAATTGTTGCTAGTAATTCGTTACGGAGGGAGTACTTGAATATAATATCAAGTTAACTTGAGTTATGCATAACTCTCCAATTAATGGATCTAATATAAAACTAACCCCAAAACACTCATTAGGCTTACGTTTATAATTATCACTGTGAATTGTTAATTTTTCATGTGTATGTACCAGTGAGAATTCATTTAATAAATCACTATTATTAAAGGATCCAAACACCTACCGACCCAAATTAGTAATCCCAGGACTAAATATCCGACCAAAGTCACCAAATCAATAGGGTCAGCAAATTTATCTACTCTTTTAAATCTTCCTTCAATATAATTATAATAGTTAATTTGTATAACAATGAAAATGATTTTGAATAATGAAACACGAGTGTATACAGTACGTTTGTTTTTTCCTATGGAATTATTTATTCTTAACTATGCCGATCAAGTTTTAATGGATAACTTAAACTAAACTACATGATCAATTAAAAAGTGCTCTTATATGTAGCAGAATACCCTTTAGTTTTAAAATTTATATACCAACTTTGTTTGTTTGTTGCCCCCCCCCCCCCCCCCACACACACACAAACCTAACAAACATATATACTTCATATTTAGGGATAATAAAATGGGGTGGATGGATGTGGATGTTGGGCCTTAGGTCCCTTCCTATGTGAAGAAACCTATTTTAGTGATAATCTTTTGTGGGTAAATTAGTAAATTTGGCCCATTAATTATTTTGCTTCTCAAGGAAGCTTTTGGCTGACTTCTTATAAAGAAGTTGGAAGGGTCTTGGAAGATATGTGTGTGAGATAAATCAGAATAGAGAGAGCCACAAAAAGAGCAGCCCCTATTCACGTTTTCTGGTGAGCAGCCTCCGAAAACACCTCCGATTGAAGGCCGTTTGTGGTCCGATTTTTCTCAAATTTTGACAGCACGTTGGGGACATCTTGGGCTTCATTCTGGACGGTGTGATCGTGTATATGTGCTCTGGTTTGTGAGAATTTGCTACTGTAATCAGTTCTATTTTTCTGGTCAGATTTCACCTTTTCATTCTTCCTTGTTTTGCTCTCTATGATCATTGTTGTTGGGTAATTTGTATACCCACTTTTGCACTTGGTTTTGGTGATTGTTACAAACCTTTTAATCATAATAAGAGCTTTTGGGTGGACTCCCTTATCGTCCCGTGGTTTTTACTCTTCACACCGAAGGGGTTTTCCACGTAAAAATTCGTGTGTTCTTGTTTATCGTTTTTGAATCATCTTATTGTTTCTTGCTGCGATTATTTCTGTTTGTGTTGGTATATATTGCTGGTTGTGGAGTGATTTGGAGATAAAACAATTCCTTGGGTCCGGTTTGCGACTTCTTGCAATCTAGTATCACTAGACTTTGGTTGTCGCTTGTTTTTGTTCCACTTTGGGGTGTCGTTATTCCCATCATTCTGGTATCAGAGCCGTGTTGTGTTTGTTGTTTTCTCCATGGATTCCAGTAATATCAACACTAGTAGAATGGTTAGTTTGAATGGTACTAACTATCATTTGTGGAAACGGAAGATGCAAGATCTTTTGTATGTCAAAAGTTGGCATTTACCTGTCTTTGCATCCGAGAAACCGTCAGGTAAGACTGATGACCATTGGAAATTTGAGCATCAGCAAGTTTGTGGGTTTATTCGTCAATGGGTAGATGATAACGTGTTAAATCACATTAATGATGAAGTTGATGCTAAGGCCCTTTGGACGAAACTTGAATCCCTTTATGCTAGTAAGTCTGGTAACAACAAGTTATATCTAATCAAGCAATTGTTGGGCTTGAAGTATGTTGAGAGCAAGGCAATGAATGATCATTTGAATTATTTTCATGGCATTATTCAGTAATTGTCTGCCATGGAAGTCAAGCTTGATGATGAAGTTCAGGGACTCTTACTGCTTGGTACTCTTCCTGATTCTTGGGATACTTTTAGAATGACACTTTGTAACTCTGCTCCAGGAGGAAAGGTTACTTTGGATCTTGCCAAAGTTGGTGTGTTAAATGAGGAGATGAGAAAGAAATCTTAGGGTGTGTCATCGTCATCCGAAGAAGCATATGTTGCTAAAAATAGGGGGAGAGGTAGAAGCAGAGTTCCGGGTCCAAATGGTAGAGGCAAAAGTCGAAGCAAGTCTCGGGGAAGAAAGAATTTCAAGTGCAATTACTTTGACAAAATGGGACACCTTGAAAAGTACTGCTTCAAGTTGAAAAGGGACAACAAAAGTGGTAAGAACAAGCAAGAAAAGAAGCCGAATAAAAATGATCAAGAAGGAGAAATTCGAGCAGCAACTGCCACTGCTGATGATCTTATCGTAGTTCATGATGAGAATTCTGTGAACCTTGCTAGATATGATACTTGTTGGGTAATCGACAGTGGTGCCTCACTTCATGTCACTTCTAGGAAGGATTTTTTCACATCTTATACTCCAGGTGACTATGGTGTATTGAAGATGGGTAATGATGGTTTGGCTCAAGTTGTAGGGGTTGGAGATGTTTGTTTGGTGACTGACCTTGGAGCAAGATTGGTGCTCAAGAATGTTCGACATGTCCCGGATATTCGTTTAAACTTAATCTCCACCGGTAAGCTCGATGATGAAGGCTACTGCAACATTTTTCGGAGTGGCAATTGGAAACTCACTAAAGGCAATCTGGTGCTTGCTCGTGGGAAGAAACACACTAGCCTCTATATGTTGCAAGCTACAATCTCCACTGATGGTGTCAATGTAGTAGATGATGATCCTGCAAAGTTGTGGCACAAAAGACTTGGCCATATGAGTGAAAAGGGGCTAAGTTGCTTGATCAAGAAAGATGTTCTACCAGGCTTGAAGAGTGCGAAATTAGACAAGTGTTCTCACTGTATGGCTGGTAAGCAGACTAGAGTCTCTTTTAAGAGACATCCTCCATCTAGAAAATCAGGTTTGCTTGATCTAGTCCATTCTGATGTTTGTGGTCCTTTGAAAGTCAAGACTTTTAGTGGTGCACTTTATTTTGTAACTTTTATTGATGATTGTTCAAGAAAGTTGTGGGTTTATGATTTGAAAACTAAAGATCAGGTGCTTGATGTCTTTAAACAATTTTAAGCTTTGGTTGAAAGGCAAACTGGAAAGAAGTTAAAGTGCATCCGTTCTGACAATGGTGGTGAATACCTTGGGCCGCTTGATGATTATTGCAATTCACAGGGCATAAGACATCAGAGAACAGCGAAGAAGACTCCTCAGTTGAATGGTGTGGCTGAGAGAATGAACAGAACCTTGTTAGAGAGAATGGTGTGCATGCTTTCAGAGGCTAAGTTACCGAAGCACTTTTGGGGTGAATCTTTGTATACTACTGCCCATGTGATTAATTTGTCTCCTTGTGTTCCACTTGATGGCGATGTTCCAGATAAGGTTTGGTTTGGCAAGGAGGTCTCCTACAATCATTTGCGTGTCTTCGGGTGTAAGGCGTATGTACATGTTCCTAAAGATGAAAGATCGAAGCTGGATTCTAAGACTCGACAATGCATCTTTTTAGGCTATGGCCATGATGAGTTTGGCTACAGGTTTTATGATCTTGTAGATAAGAAACTGATTCGCAGCAGGGATGTAGTTTTTGTTGAAAATCAAACTCTTAAAGATCTTCGGAAGGGTCAAGAGTCTACATTTGATAGTGATCATGATTTGGTTGATTTGGAGTTGCCACCTTTAACTCCTACATCAACACAAGCCGACGAACAGGTTCAAGATGATGTTCATAACACACCTGATTTTAATGATGATGATGCTGCTATTGAAGATGAAGAGGAAGATCACAATGGTTTTGGGCATCATGATACTCCAGATGAGCAACCTTCATCACCTAGAAGGTCCACGAGAGATCGACGTCCTTCTTCTAGGTACCCTTCTAGTGACTATGTTCTTCTAACTGACGGGGGAGAACTTGAGTCTTTTGAGGAAGCAATGGATCGTGATGATAAGCAGCATTGGATGGATGCAATGAAAGATGAGATGAAGTCATTACATGATAATCATACTTATGATCTGGTGAAGCTTCCAAGGGGTAAGAAAGTTTTGAAAAATCGTTGGATCTACAAATTGAAGCAAGATGAAAATTCAAACAAGCCACGATACAAAGCTAGAATTGTTATGAAAGGTTGCAATCAAAAGAAAGGAGTAGACTTTGAAGAGATTTTTGCACCGGTTGTCAAGATGTATTTGTTGTGATCCGACCTCCAAACTCCCTGGTTCGAAATGGCAAGTTAGTAACAATGGTTCGAAATGGCATTCATGACATGGTTGGGTTAACTATCCATCTAACTCAAGTCCTTTTTACTTTTGTTTATTGAATTTTTAGTTTAACTTTGTTTTAATTGTAATTTGGGTTCGGCCCTTGTTTGTGTAAACCGAACCTCTTTTGTTTAAGTTGTTTAAGTTGAGTCAAGATAGTTTAATCAAGGCAAAAATAAATGAAGCAATGAGACATCATTGAAGCTCCAAAACCGGCGGCTACAAGGGGATCCAAAGTTGAGTCATCAAGGCAATTAAGAGGAGCACTTAAGAGGAGACCAAGCAATCATGAAGGCATTAAAAGGGAGCTTGAAAACCGGTTGGTTGCTACTCCTCTTGTTCTGATTTTGTTATCTTTAGGATAAGTTTATCTTTACTTATCCTTTAGATTACAAATCCACCTCTAGTTCTGATTTTGTCTTATCTTTAGGATAAGCTTTGTAATCTTCATTTGCACCTCTAATTCTGATTTTTAGGATAGGCTTAGATCTCCTACTTATCTTTAGCTTATCCTTGGTTGTAATTATAAATAGAGGCCTTTGAGCATCAATGAAATTCAGAACTTTGAATAAAAAAAAAACTTGAATTTGTCTTTGGTTTTTCTTGAGAAATCCAAATACAACCTTCCTTTGCTTGTCTAATTTTTGGCACAATTAGGTTGTGATCTTAGGACCCCAATTTGTAGAGTTTGGTGGTGATTTTCTGTATCCAATCTCCACGAATTGATTGCCCAAGTGTAGAAGATGGTGGTGAATTCTGTATCCATCTTTAAACTTGTTCTATCAAACTTTTAGTGGCTATTCCCTTGTAATTTTCTTGTGCTACAACAAGGTTACAACAGTCTTCCATTAGAGTTGTTCTTGGTATTGTTGCTGGTCTTGATCTGGAGGTCGAGCAATTAGATGTGAAGACTGCTTTTCTTCAGGGTGACCTCGAAGAAGACATTTACATGGAGCAACCAGAGGACTTTAAGGTCATTGGAAAAGAAGAGTATGTGTGCAAATTGAGGAAGAGCTTGTATGGCCTGAAACAAGCTCCGAGGCAATGGTATCGCAAGTTTGACTCCTTCATGGGGGAGCAAGGCTACAAGAAAACTTCATGTGATCATTGTGTTTTCTTGAAGCATATTTCTGACAATGATTTTATCATTTTGCTACTCTATGTTGATGATATGCTCATTGTGGGGCAAAATGTGGCTAGAATTGTCAGTTTGAAGCAACAGTTGAGTAAGACTTTCTCTATGAAAGAACTCGGGCCAACAAAGCATATCTTGGGTATGAGAATTATTCGTGATCGAAAGGCTCGAAGATTGTGTTATTCACAAGAAGCATACATTCAAAAGTGCTTCAGCGATTTCATATGGAGAAAGCAAAGCCTATGAGTACTCCTCTTGCGATGCATTTTAAACTGAGTACTCAACAATGTCCTTCCACCACTGAAGAGAAGGAAGTTATGATGCATGTTCCCTATGCTTCAGCCGTGGGTAGTCTGATGTATGCCATGGTTTGCACGAGGCCCGATATAGCTCATGCAATTGGTTTGGTTAGTCGATTTCTCTCTAATCCAGGAAAAGAGCATTGGAATGCAGTTAAGTGGATTATGAGATACCTTCGAGACACAATTAGTATGAAGCTCAGTTTTGGTTGTGACAAGCCTGTTCTAATTGGTTATTCAGATTCCGATATGGCTGGTGACATCGACTCAAGAAAGTCTACATCAGGTTATTTGGTCACTTTTGCAGGGGGAGCTGTTTCTTGGCAATCGAGGCTACAAAAATGTGTAGCTCTATCCACTACTGAATCTGAATTCATTGCAGCGACAGAGGCATGCAAGGAATTGCTTTGGATGAAGCGTTTTGTCCAAAAAATTGGTTTTACTCAAGAGAGGTATGTGTTGTATTGTGACAGTCAAAGTGCAATTCATCTGGCTAAGAATTCCACTTTTCATGCCAAGTTGAAGCATATTGATGTGAGGTATCATTGGATACGTGATATTCTTGATGCTAAGTTCCTTGAGCTTGACAAGATTCACACGGATGATAATGGTTCAGATATGATGACTAAAGCGTTGCCAAGGGGCAAGTTTGAGACTTGTCGTTCGATTGCCGGAATGGCGGCAATCACCTCCACATAGTCGGGAGGGGGAGATTTGTTGGGCCTTAGGTCCCTTCCTATGTGAAGAAACCTATTTTAGTTGATTAATCTTTTGTGGGTAAATTAGTAAATTTGGCCCATTAATTATTTTGCTTCTCAAGGAAGCTTTTGGCTGACTTCTTATAAGGAAGTTGGAACGGTCTTGGAAGATATGTGTGTGAGATAAATCAGAATAGAGAGAGCCACAAAAAGAGCAGCCCCTATTCACGTTTTCTGGTGAGCAGCCTCCGAAAACACCTCCGATCGAAGGCCGTTTGTGGTCCGATTTTTCTCAAATTTTGACAGCACGTTGGGGACATCTTGGGCTTCATTCTGGACGGTGTGATCGTGTATATGTGCTCTGGTTTGTGAGAATTTGCTACTGTAATCAGTTCTATTTTTCTGGTCAGATTTCACCTTTTCATTCTTCCTTGTTTTGCTCTCTATGATCATTGTTGTTGGGTAATTTGTATACCCACTTTTGGACTTGGTTTTGGTGATTGTTACAAACCTTTTAATCATAATAAGATCTTTTGGGTGGACTCCCTTATCGTCCCGTGGTTTTTACTCTTCACACCGAAGGGGTTTTCCACGTAAAAATTCGTGTGTTCTTGTTTATCGTTTTTGAATCATCTTATTGTTTCTTGCTGCGATTATTTCTGTTTGTGTTGGTATATATTGCTGGTTGTGGAGTGATTTGGAGATAACAATTCCTTGGGTCCGGTTTGCGACTTCTTGCAATCTAGTATCACTTGACTTTGGTTGTCGCTTGTTTTTGTTCCGCTTTGGGGTGTCGTTATTCCCATCAGTGGATACTACCCATTCTCCATAGGCCCATACCCACTACATTCTCTATAGGCCCATCCTACTACATTCTCAATTTCTCATCATCCATGGTGGATATAAATCTAAAATTCACCTCTGTTCCACCACTTAACTGGATATCCACTATCCACTTATTTCTCCACCCACTACCCAAAGTCCCAAAGTGGATATCCACCTTCAATTTTTTACTAGTGAAATAGACTAAAATTAATTACAAATATATTGAAGGAGGCGTAGTTTAATTCATATTTTGTCAATTCCATCATTCAATTCAATCATTCATTATTATGATCCCGTTAAATTTAATCACAAATAATTCATTTATTGGAATTAGCGGCATATGGATTAAACTTAACAATATATTGGCATCTGACACCCGTTTTTGATCACTTGGTAGTTTAATTCCTGGTGTCAGGTGTAGTTACCGTCTACGTCAATGACGACATACTTCATTGACTTAGAAGTATCAATCATACTTAGACATATTTTGTTGCAATAAACTATTGGTGATGATAAAAACCACCAGACGTGTCTAGAAAAGTTGGAATATGGTACTCTTCCTTATGATCAGATTGCACAGATATGCTAATCTGATAAATACTATTTGAGTATTTGGAATAAATTGTTGAATTGATTTGAATAAGTATTTGGAATAATAATGATATTGGGAAAAATATGGATTATAATTGATTATACATATATTTGCTTCTCTCCTACCAACCCTTGAACTCTTGTCCTCAAGGAATCATATCCATGACTTATCCAATAAGGCACAAGTAGAGTCAGTTTTTTCACTTTTGAATGAATTTTGTTATTTTTTATCGATTAATCATGAAAGGTCTGGTGGAAGTTTGATGATGATTTTGAAATGTTTTTATGATGAATTTCGAATGGGGACTAAGAATCTAATGAATTTAATAATTTATATATGATGTTTTAGTTGGATTGGTTAATTTAGGTTTATTAGATGTGTTTTAGGTATTTTTGAGCAGGAAAATATGAAGTATAGAGCAAGGCAATAAAACAAATGTAAGACAACCGAAGGGGCAAAAAGAATACAAGTCCTTGGTATTAATTATAGGAAAAATAATACTACGACAAGTATAATTGATTACAATAAGATTAATTTAGGTCAATCACTAATAGTCTAATTAATAATCATAATATTGAGAAATTGATGACACATGTTTTTGTCACAAATATTTCTTCTCATCTATAAAATGTATTTGAAAACATCAAGAAGGTTAAAGATTGGAAATAAAATCGGTGTTGACGAGGGCAATATTGTTTAATCCTACGCTAGATTATTAAAGTACTACATATTTTAATTCATTTTCATAATAAAATTTAGGGTTTTTCCAAGTTATGTCCCTGAGGTTTTCGTCTTTCTAAGTTGTTCCCATGCTTTTTAAAACTTCTAAGCTATGCCCCTCAACGTAGGTTTTTTAATTAACAGTGCCCACTCCACTATCTCAACGTTAATAGATCCATTAAAAGGAGTTGCATTTCGTGGAAGTGTAATATCTTCTCTAAAATTTTAGGGTTTTTAGCAGATTTTTACCCTTTATTTTAGGGCAATGCATCATTATTTTAGGGAAATACATCAAATATAAAGAGTGAAAATCAGCTAAAAACCTTCGAATTTTAAAAGGAAAATTACCCTCCCAAGAAATGCAGTTCCTTTTAACGGATCTATTAACGTTGAGTTAATAGAGTGGACATTGTTAATTAAAAAACCTAAGTTGAGGGGCATAACTTAGAAGTTTCAAAAAACATGGGCACAATTGAGAATGGCGAAAAACTCAAGGGCATAACTTAGAAAAACCCTAAAATTTAATACAATACATATTAAAGAGGTATGAATTTTAGTCAAACCTGAGGTCTTTCATTTAAATTAGAGCTAATCAAAAGTGGTCCGACCCGTTTTTTTGTGGTCTTTGGGCACGAAAATTATGCCCAAACTTGGGCCCGACTCACCTCAATTTTCTAATTTTTTCGCGCGAGCCTTGGACATTTAAAATTAGACTTTTAAGTTCCTTTATTAGGCCTGGCCGCCCCAGTTTTTTTAATTTTTTCGCATTTGCCTTAGACATTTTAAATTAGACTTTTTGATTACTTTTTTTAGGTTTGACCCAAAAAGCCCGTCAAGCTCGCACTAAATTTTAAGTTTTGGCTAAAAAATTTGGACCCAAATTCAGTCCAGCCCGCTTTATGAGCTTGATTTTTTTACTTCAACCAAGCCCAAAGTCAGCCTACCCGGGCCCATAATCACCTCTAATTAAAATCCCACCACACAAATTTGTGTGGGCCAAATTGACCCGAATTTACTGCAATGGAGTCCAATTCAAAGCTTAGTGAAAACCTACATTATCAAAAAAAAATAAAAAAAATTATTACAGACGCAACCCTTTCTTTGGATACGTGCAAATGTGCAATGACCGATATTAATTTAATTTACATAGACCAGAAAGCGTTGAGATTGGAGAAGACTACTCTTCAATTAACCACCATCTCTGCTCTATTTGCTTCTGCGAAACTTCATCTCTGCAACACAACAATACTGCTTCAATTTCACAACTCAACCTTCCTTTAATTGCATCCTAATTTTCCCCTCTCTTTTTTCATTCACTCACTGAAATCCCTCTTGTTTTTTTTTTTTTTAAAAAAAAAAAAAATTGTTGAAGTTCAAAAAGATGACAATGAAAGTATATGGAACTGAATATCCATTATCACCAAATGTGATACGAGTTTTAGCTGCTGTTTACGAGAAGGAGTTTGAATTTGAATACCTTCCTCTCGACATTCAATCTCAAGTTCATAAGCAAGAACCCTTTCTTTCTCTCAACGTCTGTACTCTGTATGCCTTTTTTTTTTTTATTTCTCTTTTACTGCTTCATCTGTTTTACTTTTGGAGCTGTTTAATCGATTATTGATTGTTATTTTTATCGTTTTTTTTAATCTGAAGTTTTCCTTTTGGAGGCTGTTGGCTTTGATAATACTCCATATTTGTTTATGTTCGGATTTTTTTTTCAATATTGAGACTTTTTTTTTTAGGTTTTTAGGCTCAGGTGATGAATTATTGGGGTTGGTTCTGGGTTGAGTTTGTTTCGATTCTTTTTTAGGTTAATTTGATTATTGAATTGCATGAATTTAGGTCCTGTTCTACCGGATTTAATTTCTGAAAGTACAGATAAATTAGTTCAAGAAATCAAGGAGTTGGAAGATTGGTTATGCTAAAATTTTGTGAGGATATGATAAAATTATTAAATTCATTCTCAACTATCACTCTTATCATCCCTCATAATATAAGTTATCATAAAATTTTGTAAGGATATGAATCTATGATAATACTTTGGTTAGATATGATAAACTGAATATGTATAATTACTTGAACATGAAATTAAAAAAAATAGGGTCCATACAACATTTGTTATCATATGTTTGCAAAATTCTATCATATTCATACAAAATTTTATCATATCTTATGTTGCAGTGAAATATAAGGGTAAAAGTTTGAGAGTGAATTTAGGGTTCATACTCTTGTTTAATTTCTGAAAGTTGACAAATTATTAAAGAAATCAAGAAGTTGGAAGATAACATGACATATGAAATTTTTGAACAGAAGCATTCAAATGAGCTACAGTATTTTAGATGTAGAAAAAGACAAAATAGTGAAAAAAAATATCTATGTGGAGCTATGAGGTGGATAAAAAGGAAATTAGTAGAGTATTTGTATATAGAACCACCAGAACTTCACCATTTTTTACCCCTTTTTTTTACATCAGGTTTTCACCAAAGCTGGTGGTTGAGACTTGAGACTTGAGGCAAGTGCTAACTGCTAATTGCAAAAACATTCATAGAGTGATGTTCTTTTAAACTTTCTGTAATGTACTTAGGCTCATTTTAATTAAACCTATCAAATTGGTCGGTTTGGTCGATATTGGTTTGTCAATACCAGGTTTAAGTTGTTTTCAGATTGATCATTATTCAGTAACGGATCGTATTTCTTTGTTCATGACGCAATGTTTTCAGTAATAGGTCGATTGGCTGGTAAATTTCAAATGAAATTTTCCTTTGATATTTCGCAAAAGATAAGCTATTTAGGCTTTAGGATTTGAAAAATGCATAATGTAACTAAATTAACTAGAAAATTTTAATCGAAACTTCTTTAGTTCTTTTTAAATGCAAAAAGTGGACTTATGAACTATTTGTATTTATAATTTTGACTAATATTTGTGATTTGTATATAATGAAAAACATATTAAATTGGGATCCTGTTGGATATGTCTTGTGGGCTAATATTATTTGCATTTGTATAGGACTAGATTTGGAAAATCGGTTAGTCAAGTCGATAAGAGGCTTGTTACTATTTTAAAAAGGGTTTTCAAGTTTAGAAAAAATGGCTTTTAGGTTCTTTTTTAGGGCATGATCCAATTTGTTTGGATTGGTTTTCAGGTGGATATTGTTTTTGCCAAGTATAATTTTAATTTATTTTAATTCAATGTACAATTTCATCTAAGGGCTTGGCTTGTTTGTCATTAGACCTGACAATCGGACCGTTCAGATCGGACCGTTTTGGATCATTTTATCAGAGCCCATGTTGGGTTTGGATTGATTTGGGCCAAGATTATGCACAACTCACATGTGAGGGGGGCTCCCCTTACTAAATTAGATAGATGATGACTAATATATAAGCTTGGTGGGTTACTTCTCATATTACCAATTGGTTTTATCATGAACTCTATTGATCTTATATATGGTGAGACTCTCTTTGTTATGATTACGGCCCAGATCCTTATTTAATACAAATCAAGGACAAAGAATTAAATATGTAAAATAGACCCAAAAGGTAAATTAATAAGGAGGATTTTAATCATTTCACATTATACCCCATCTGTAATTTTTGACTACCCCTATTTATCTTTTGAGATACCGAAAATACACCACATTTTTTTCAAAATTAACAAGAATGCCATTAAGATATGTTTTTTAAACGTGTCAATGAGATTAATTGGGAAGAATTTCAAAAAATATCAACACTTATCTTCAATTGTTTGTTTAAGGTAGCCATCTCCTAATGTCAAAATGTCCAATTTTATGTAGACCATAACTAGGGGTGTAAAACTGGTCATAAACCTTTTTCACTCACCGATATCAACTGTTACCGAATTTATTTTGGCCGAATAGAAGTGATCGGATATCGATCAATACCGAACTTGAATTGAAACTGATACCGTTTCCGATATGTTTAATTCATACCAAATAAGATTGGTAGTCTGGTACCGAACTTGTTTTTAACTTATTTGTATTAAACCGAACATGTATCGTATCGAACTTGTTTCAAACCGAATCTGTTTTAAGTTGCCAAAAATGTGTCAAATCGACCTATACCGTGTCGAACTTGATTGTATGGCTGTATTGTGCAAAATTGGTTTTGAACCCAACTTGTTTAATTGTTTATTTGTTTTCAATTTGACTTGTTTAATTGTTTTCAACCTGCCAAGAACCAATCGTAATTGTGGTACTTCACCATCCATCATTATTCATTATTATTGCCGAATCATCATCTATCATGTTGGTCATCATCATCGATCATCATCACCATTCATCATCTTCGTCATCATCATCGCCGTCATCACCATCCATCATCTTCATCATTATCATCCATCGTCGTCAGCATTGCCGTCATCACCATCCATCATCGTCATCACCATCCATCATCGTCATCACCATCACCATCACCATCCATCATCGTCATCATCGCCCTCCACTATGATCCACTATCGACGTCATTGTCATCAATCATCATTGCAGCCAGACTGCCACCGATAACGACCCGACTATTTTTAACTTGATGCCGATTATCACCTACGAAAAATCGTTTGAGGTCGACTGAGTTTGACTTGGTAGTTGGTACATATAATGGCCTGGACAACAAGGATCAAACCCAAAACGACCGACACCTGCCAAGAAAACCAAATTTGACTGGCATCGAATAAAACTGACCTAGAACCGATTGGTACTGAAGGGGTCATATGACCTTTTTTGATTGACCAATTTTTGCCGAATCTATTGCCGACCTTGTAACTATAACATCCACAGTTGATAGATTTGTACCATAGAATTCAATGATGCCCTATATTTTAACTAGAGAAAAAAACTTCTTATAAGTTTTGTAAATTTGTAGATGGCTTGTCAAATGGAGTAGGAATTAGGAACCAACCTGTTGGTGACTTGGTGTGTCATAAATTCATAATAGTGTATGAGTAAATTTTAATTAATCATCTAATCTAATGACAAAAATGGGAATATATACAAACGTTCTGTAAGCAAAACAAAGTGATTTTGTTCTTAGCCTTGTATATGAGAGACATAATTTTAGTTATTGATTAGTTTCCTAATCAAGAAAAAGAAATTCAAGGATCAGATTACAACATTGTTATGGTCTTAGTTGGTATTGTCAAACTTCTCTAATTTACACTGTCAAGTATCAACGCTTAGTTTGCTATACTAGCTGATCTTTTACACCTTCTTGGCCAAATTTCTTGGTAAACTAATTATACCCTCCAACTTAACATAGCTGTAGCTAGTTTGAGTTTCAGCAGACTGGTTGGATAATTCACCAGTTTCTCATATAATTGCAGCCATTTGGTGAAGTACCAGCTTTTGAAGATGGAGATATAAAGCTCTTTGGTAAGCTAACTATAAAGTATTATTGCAACTACTAGTTCACACTAGTACTAAACTCATCCCCTTCAAGGAGATGTGCATAACCATTTAACTTCTGTTTATAATTCTTCGTGGATTCAAATGTTTAGGGTATATTTACTAATCCCTTTTGTATGGAAATGCCACTCAAGTCATTTTCATCCTCCTTTTTTATAACTTGATTCGAAAACATTCGGTGTGTTCTAATATAGCGCGCCTGTGTGTGTATATATATATGTGTGCAGCTGTTAGAGCACCAGCAATGCTGGGCTTGCCCGAAATTTCTCTCTCATATACTCATTCTTCCACCTTATTTTCCACAATTCATTTACTATTTATTTCTTACTTTTATCAATTCTTTTACTACTTTCCACAATGCAAGACTTGTCCAGTTAATTCTCTCTCCTACTTTTTAAATACCCCACCTATACTCCTCCTATTTGTCATTCTTTCATTCATCCCACGAGCACAAAAGTTTTTTTTTTTTTCAAAAATAAAAAAATGAACTTCAGCAGGTTTATGGGTTAGGGAGGTGCCCAACTTTTGGTGCTTCCCCAATATTTGGGCAACACACTACATTGGTGGGCTTGCTCAAGTAAATGGAAAAAATGATTTGGGCAAGTAGGTGATTTAGCATTGCTGGTGCTCTTAGCCTCTTAGGCCCTGTTCTTTGGACTGAATTGAATTATATCAAATCTTATACTGAACCGAATTTGTCTGGAATGAAGTCCAAAAGAACAGGTCCTTAGAGCCATGCAAAAAAACTACGGAGTAATTTTTTATTTCTTGGGAGTACAGAATCAAGGGCGATTACAAGATACTTAGCAACTGAATATGAAAGCAAAGGAACACAATTATTGATGAATGACAAAGCAAACATGGCACCATTAGAGGTTTGGTTGGAGGTGGAAGCCCTCCAATTTGAACGAGCAACCATCAAACTTGGATGGGAGCTGGTTTACAAGAAGATCTTTAACATGGAAGCCGACATGGATATTGTTGAAGAAAACAAGGCAAAGTTGGTTAAAATCCTTGATGTTTATGAGTCGCGTTTGGCTGAATCCAAGTACTTGGCCGGTGAAACATTCACTTTGGTTGATCTCCATCATTTGCCTAATTTGCACTACTTAATTGGTAGTGAAGAGAAGAAGATGTTTGATGAGAGGCCCCATGTGAGTGCTTGGTGTGAGGATATATTGTCTAGGCCAGCATGGCAAAAGGTTGTGATCATGCAGGAGCAGCTTAAAGGATGGTGTGACTGAGATGAATGATAGTTGGGGATTACTTTGAATCATGTCTGTGAAATTGTATTCAACTAATTAAAAAAGTGAAATCAACTGTGTTTCTTGTGTGGATATGTTGCAGGTAATGAAAAATGTATGTTGTTGCACTTTTGAGATTGCTGTAATGATTTATTTAAGGAAAATTTGTCTAAAAAACCTTGTAAGTTCTAGCGTTTTGTGAAAAACACCTTGAAACTTTTCTTTTTTAATTTAACAACACAAAGTTTTAGAAAACCTTTAGTAGTACAACTTTTGGATGAAAACTATGAAATATGAAGGGGTAAGTGAACTTCAAAATGAGGATTTGGTTAATTAGAGTTTCCAATTGTTTTCTTCTATCCAATATTTTTTTCTATTGAATTGTTTTTAAGGCTAAATCTTTGGAATAATTGTGTTATATTTCAAAGTTTCTTTCCAAAAGTTGTGCTACCAAAGGTTTTCTATAACTCTGTGTTGTTAAATTTAAAAAAAGAAGTTCTAGAGTGTTTTTTACAAAATACTAAAACTTTCAGGGTTTTTTAGACAAATTTTCCTTTATTTAATTCACAAGCAAGATTTGTTATTGTAATGATTTGTTTAATTCACAAGCAAGTTGTAGTTTTATAATTCATGATGATGGTTTATATTTATGCATAAATCAGGGAATCAAGAAGTCTGAAGTTAACTATTATTAAATCTTTTATTTAGCAGTGGAATTGTAGTAACTCAGGGCTCGTTTACATTAGCTGAATAGCGATGAACTGAACTGAATTGAACATAATAGAGTGTATTAATTGAACTTAATAAAGATGAATTGAACTAAATTGAACTGAACTAAACTAAATTTAACTTAATAAAGATGAATTGAACCGAACTGAATTTAATTTAAAGTAAACAAGCTCTCAATACAATGTTAGCTGTTGCTCAAGGAACAGCTTGTAAGGAAGTTTCAACAAAACTAGGGCCTAAGGTCTCAATTTGTTGGTTTTTTTTTTTTTTTGGATTTGAACTTCTAATTCCAAAGATCATAGGTGGCGATGGAGTATTGCTTCATGCCGAATTCCTCTGTTCATTTTTTTGAAATAATCTAACAATTATTCTTATCATTGTCATTATTTTTGTTAATTTTTTTTTTAATTAGTAACATTGCTTCTTGAGGGCTAAAATTGCCATAAAATTATTAAGTATCGCACAAAATTTTAAATTAATTGACAATATTGCCCTTAATTTAGAAAACAACACCACAACAATCCTGACTAGTTAAAAAACGACCAATGAAACCACGTTGCCCAAACATGACAACCAACACTCCAACACCATAAAAAAATTAATCACCGTGGTCTCCACAATTTATGGTAGTGGTGGTTGTGTTCGGGCAGTGTGGTTTCTATGGTCGTTCTCCAAGTATTTGGAATTGTTGTGCTGTGTTTCTTTTTAAGTTAAATTTGGTCGATACTAAATAATTTTAGGACATGAATAACACTCTATTTTTACTTCTATTTCTATTTCTAGAGTGAGCACCTCTCTAAGAAGGGTTTAATGAAGGATTCTACAATATCACATATTCACATGCTGAAGGGTGAGTGAGGAAAGTGACAGAGTAGCAGTATGAGTAACAATCTGAATCATTTCCCCAACTCTTCAGCTTATCATTAAACACACACACACACACCCCATACTAGCAGTACCCTCAAGCTTTGAATGATTTTTTACACAACCACATTTGGAATATCAGCTTTTCTTAGCTTTAAAATTCCTTATAATACAAATTGCCTTTTATATTATTGGCATATTTCATGTATGGTTTCAGCAAGAGCAGCTTTCTCTGCAAAGTAACCCTTCCACACTTGAATTTAGTTGCTGTAAATAGCCTTTACTAACTCATTACACCACTCTATCTGACTATTCTCTGCTAATTCTCTGCCACTCAACTAATATACCTTCTTTTACACATTTAATAAATTTTTTATTACTGCAGGTGAAAGTGGCTTTGAGATTCCACATTCCCCTGACATTTACCACCATTAATTAGGATTTAGGATTAGCCAAAAAAATGATTTTTTATTACAAAGTACACAATGATGTACCATATAGTAACCAGGAAGGAAAAAAGTTAGCGGAAAATGAGATGAAGGATAGAGGAAACGATGTGTAACTGTTTAAGTAGGGGAAGAGCGAGGAGGGAGAAATTTTGGGTTTGCTCAAGGCAGGAGATACTCTATCTTCTACCGTCATTTTGAGTTATCAGCAGGGGAATATCAACGTATGATTTCTCATTGTACACACACAAAAAAAAAACTATCTGAAATTATACAGTATACAGTGAAAGAAAAAAATGATATGTACAACCCATAAAATTACATATGGTACAAGGTTTTAAAATAATAATATTAACACATGCAAATCAAACATTAATTATACCGAACTGTGTATAATTTTGACCTGCATTTCCAATACATTTCCCAAAAATTCTACTGCTTGTAATTATCACTATTATATAAGTCAAGGGGGAGTCATGGTGTCCCCCATCAAAAAGTTCGTGTTAGTGTTACCCCCACAAACTTTCTAAAATCTCAATTTGTATCACTCATAATTATTAAGGAAAGTTATTACATTATTTGAACTTTTTTTTAATGAAAATAGTACAAAATGTAAAATTTGAAAAGTAAAACAAAAATACCAAAATTCATATTTTTAAAATTCTTTATAAATAAACATCCATATTAATATAGTTCATCAAATAAAAAAATTATATTTTAATTATCGTAGAAATTTGGTAGCCAATAGAATATGGTAAATAAACCCTTTGTTTTTGTTCATTGTTGTTGGATGACCGAATTGAAAGGGAAAAGTTTATTTTTAATTGTATGAATTAGTGTAAATTTGACAGATTTTTTAATTTTTCGAAGAAATAACATTTATTTTTTTTGTTTGTTAAGACAGATTAATAAATATGTTTAAAATATCATCGCACGCAAAGCGTGCATAGAAGACCACTGAGATGCGTGCCTTTTTTCTTCTTAAAAATTCTACTAGTTTTAATTAGGGTTAGTATGGAAGGACGGAAGTCACGGAATTACATTAATATTTGTAAGTTTGTGTCTCACTAGTAATTCACTAGACATTAAGTCAAAAGCTTGTGGATGATCGATTTTGTATGAGATGCGTGCCTCTTTTTCTTTCTTTTTTTTAAAAAAAAAAAAGAGTAAGAAAATTAGTACACAAGTTAATCATATTAGACTATTAGCCGGTAAAACTATCAGCTCATTAACGAGTAAAAGATTATTAACTCACACAAATATTCTAATATATGTTGGGATGAAGGGCTGATCTTTAGACCTAAGGATTTGAAACAGAGGTTGAATCACTGCAACTATGCAAGACTATAAGCTCGTCAACTAGTAAAAGATTACTAACCCACACAAATATGTCGGAGTTAGGAATATGAAGATCCATTTAGAAAACAAAAAATATCATCAATTTTTGTTTTTTTTAACTAATGTGATACAACTGACTAACGGTAAGGGGGAAATGAAACATTGTGGTCTACATAAGTGTTGAAAATTTATTTCCAAAAATTTAACCAAAGAGATTTGAACTTAAGAGTTTTAACATGCAAGACTCCTTTGATCACTAGTCTATTCAACTTTCTTTTCCTTGTATTGAAAACATTAAGATAATTTAGCATTTGAAGTCATTTGACTTAGAGGTCCAGTACAACCGCCCACCTTAGCCTACAACCGCCTCTGCACACAAATATTTACAAATTACAATATATGTTGGATGAAGGGTCGATTTTCGTTCTAAGTTACAAATATGAAACAAAGGTGAAATCAATACTTCACATCGAACTCAAATCCTCTGTCCCACATTTTATGTTTCATTTGTGTTCCATTTATTTTGATTGGTTCACAAAATTACTATGATCCACCTTTCAAATTTAAAAAATAAAAAACTGAATATTGAACCAATCAAAATTAGTAAGACACAAAATGTGACATCGAATGAATTTTTCCCTTCACATGTCTTCCAATAGTTTTATTTTTATTTGAGGGGAAATAGACAAATAGTTACTTACATGAAACTATTGAATTGGTACATTTTCCAAATAGCATAAACTATTTATTTGAACTAGGAGACTAATTAAGATATGAATATATTAGACTATTAATTAATTACTCCCAAGTCCCAACAAGTCTCCATAATCAAGGGCTCAAATCACAATATGTGCTACAACCCTAGAAGAAACAAGACTTAGCTTAGCTTGGAAGATCTCGATACAATACAATACAATGCAATGCTGCCCATGTAATTGTAATTTGTAAAAGCACACATCGTTTTTTGGTTCAGGTGGACTCCAACTAATAAGATTCCTTTTTTCTTCTCCTCTTCTTGAGGGTTTTTTTTTTTTTTTTTTTTTTTTACTTTATTTAAAGTTCACTTTTTAAACACTAAACAATCTCGAGCATATAAAAACCCCCTTATTATGCTATGCATGAGAACTAGACTCATTAAAAAAAGACAATTTACAAATTTCAAACATAAAGGTTAAAAAATAAAAGAAAAAGGTATTCTTTATGCATCAGAAATTAATAGGATACACGTCAGACAAACAAGTGAAAGTGAGATCTTCTTCATGCATATTCTAATACATGTTAACATATACTAACTAGCCTAGGATAAGTCCTAACACCCTTTTTTTAAAATTATTTTTTTTTAAAGTTTCGCGCTTCCTGTTTGGCTGTTGGCTGTATACGTCTTTGTAATTCTTACAGGATCAAACTGTAAGGCTACATCAGACGGCACTGGCTTGCATCGTCGTTGTAATAACGATCATCATCGTCATTGTAGTCGTTGATCGGATTCGATGGTGGAGGAGGTGGACCGTACATCACTGGATTCTGTGGATATTGGTAGGCATAGTATGGTGGTGGGTCATAGTATGAGGAACTACTACTACTAGGCTGTGCCATACTGTAACTCATCCCATGTTGAGGAGGTGGATGATGGGCTGCAGGGTGCATGTAATCATGCTGATTCATAGGCCCAAAGTTATCACCAGGCCCAAGACACGGCCCGTGTGGTGTAGCTTGTGGTGGAGGCCCAAAATTATTCAGATATCTGCCGCTGTTCCCTGGTGGGACCGGCCTGTCTTGATGCATAGGTGGCCCTGGGTACCCATCTACTGCTCCATTTGCTGGTGGTGGAGCTGCCGCATGTGGTGGCGGTGCTGGTGTAGCCGCTGGCCCACCTGGGGCAGGCACTGGCCCACCTGGTGGAGGTTCTGGCCCACCTGGTGCAAGTTCAGGTTCAGGAGAATTTGGGTTTCCACCAATTTGAGAACTACCCTTGTTTCCTTTACTTTTATTTTTCTTCTTTTTATTACTGTTACTGCCATTCTTGTTTCCCTCAACTTGGGGATTTCCATTCCCATTCCCCCCTGCATTTTCTAACAATAATAGCTTATCACCATCACCTGGAGTAGCGGCCTTTTCACCATCACCAAGAACTTTAGGAGGGTTTGGATTTGGAAGATCATCAGCTGATTTTTTCTTATCTTTCTTCTGACTACCTTGTTCAATACCATTTCCGGTGTTTTCTTTTGGGCTTTTCTTACTGTTTTTATCATTGCTTACTTTTTTAGCCTTCTCATTATTACTGGCTGATTCCATCAAATTCTCTTTCTTCACAAACATATTATTATTATCTGGCCATAATTCAGCAGGCTTACCAGCTTTAGATAGTTTGTGAAGAAGAGTCTGAGCATCTATATTACCAGTCACAGTAACCTTGTGCAGCTGTGCATCAATTGTTGACATATAAACACCTGCAGGTTCAACCATAATGTCAAACAAGAATCAGCGGCGCATCAAATTGGGGGATTATGTTACCCCTTAGGAACAGTAAGGGTTAATTACGACATTCACCAAACAAGTTGAAACATAAACACTTTAGTTAAATCCGTTTCTAACTCCTAAAATTTCAATACCAAAAGCCTCCGAAAGGGAATTAGGATCATCTCCATTTCCTATCCTAACATTTTGACACCTCATTTAGCATTAAAATAAAATAAAAATTAAAATTTTAAAATCCTCTCCATTTCTCTCTTCATACATCCTCAACCATTGGTTTAGAAAATGGACCATCAAGATCTTTACTCCCTGAAACGTTGAGCCTGAAAGAGAAAAGTGTGTAACTAAGAGAGAATTACCATCTATTTTCTGTAGGATTTTCTTCACTTTCTTCTTGCAACCTTCACAGTGTATGGGAACTCTCAAAGTCCAAGTCTGTAAAAATAATGTTTGTTAATTAAATCATCAATAATAAAAAGAAACATAAAAAGGTACATAGTATGAGGAATTGATAAGATGGTGTAAATATGCAAATACCTGGCATTTTAAAGGACCATGGAAGTTGTCAGGTGGAGCAGCCATCTGTTAAGGATTCAAAGTGGGAGACTGGGAGGAATAATTTTATTTGAAAAGGAGGTTTTTATGCTTAATAAGAAAACTCTGAGGAAGTGTTTGCTTCTGTTTCTGAGGCTGAATATATGTAGAGGGAGTTACAAGTAGGAGGGGGGAAAAGTAGGGAAGCAACTAGGGGCCTACTGGGCATTATTTAAAATCTTTTCAAAAATAACTTTTTGGGATGAACTAGAAAATTAGATGGACCTAGTGGCTAGTGTGTGTGTGATTTTGACTGTTTGTTTGATTCACTTGAAATTTGTTCATTTGATCTGATCTGAACTTATTATCTAATCTGATAATTAGATTGATTTCTAGTATGGCATGCAAGGTCGCCTCGCATCCTCAAGATTCGAAATTCAATTCTCACCAATAACAAATCCCTTCCCAAAATTAGGTAATGTCAGCATAGTATTCTTATGAGTTGAGCCATGATTAACACAGGGCACAGTCTACCTCATGAAAAAAAAGTTATCCTTGTGTAAAAATCGGCCATTTTTTTTGCCAATATAGGAGTTTAAATCTTAGACCATTTTTAGAATATTTTTCATGTTTTCAGCACAATTGAGGTAACTCCAGGTTCATACATATGGCCGTTGAGGAGGGCGTGTAAGGTGCTCCCTTGTACAAGGCCCCATTTTGAATACTCCAACAAATACTCATTTAATCCCAGTTCACTTCATTACATATTCCGATATAAAATTTCAAATATTTATATCTATAGTTTTGCATACGGAATTTAAAAAAAAAATCCAAAGTACATATAAAGACGAATCATACAAAATTCAATATAACTTTTAATGTGAATAGTGCTCAAATGTCTTGTGACAAATCAAACAAAAAATATGTAGCATAGTGAGACAAATTAAACAAAATTGATCACACTTAATGAAACTTTTAATGTAAATAGTGCCCAAAATAAACCATCATAGAAAGTAATATGGGGCAAAAGCTAAGTTATTTTTTTTATTTACTTGTTTTCTAAATGCGTATATTTATAAGGAAAATTTGTCCAAAATTAGATTATACACGTTTTTGCGAGAAGCTACCTATTTTAGAAAATGTGACAAAACTATCTTAGGATTAACCTTGTTGACCACTACCTAAAATAAAATTTCAACATTGACTTCGAAATTCCGATCATTAAAAGTCACTTGCCAGTCGCGTGACTACTTTTTTTTGTTGTTGCAAATTTCCTCTTCTCCCTCCAAATTTCCTCTTTGCCCTCCATTTATCCTAATTAATCTAACTTAGAAGACTTCCATTTAATAACCAGATATTTCTATGAGGGCAGAATTAAGTTAGATTAATTGGTTTAAAGGAGGGTAAAGAGGGAATTTGCCAAAAAAAAAAAAAAATACACAAATTCTTATATGCAGTAAACTACACGATTTAAGAACATATAAACAATTACAAAGTTCTTGGGTAGGGAGTTAAAAAGTAGGGGGTTACAAAGTTCATTTGTGTGAGGATTACAAGCTTAATCCGTGGGGGGTTACAAGGTTATTGTGAGGGGTTACAAAGTTATTTTAAGTGTTATAAAGTTAACCTTACAACCTATAGAAATGAACTTTGTAGCTCCTTCGTTTGTGTTACGACCGCCGCACCATTTAATAACCGGTCTTAATCCGTGGCTGACTGCACCAAAAACGTGTTGTTAAACAACAATAGTCACGTGTCCTGCACGTAACTTTTAATGACCGAAACTTTGAAGTCAACACCGGAATTTTGTTGTGATCAACAAAGTTAATCCTAAGTTGAGTAGTTTTATCACAGATTTTTTAAACGATGTAGTTTCTTGTAAAAACATGTATAACCTAGGTAGTTTCCGACAAAATTTCCCTTTTATAATTAAAACAGGGTTTCCAATATAAATAAGACGGGCATGTTCATTAAAAAATAAAATGTCGAAGAGATGTGGTAGAGTTGGCTACCCTCTCTCCGGTTCTCCCAGGAGACCCGAATTTGACACCCATCACCCCCTCCCCCTTCAGGCTATGCCAGCTTGGTTGTCTTGAGATATGAACCATGCATTAGGGTTAGTTTACTTTACCACGTAAAAAAAATGTTCATCGAAAAATGAAAGGGTGAAAAGATTGAATGACTGTATTAGTGCAATCACGTGGAACAACAACAAATTTGAATTTCATCACAACTACATATTGAACAACCCTATACATATTGAAACATTATGTTCTTTGTTCATACCAGAATAACTATCACTTTCCATAGCTCACAAGCCACCAGGTGAACCTATTACAGTATAACCAGTACTACACAAGAACATTATGTGAATTAAAATTAAAGCTAGATTAATATCAAAAGCAAGCATTAGGCCAAAAAAATCTATATAGATACTGATGCAATGAGTTGAAATGCCTTGTCATTAAAAGTTAACCACGAAAAATTGACAATGCCTTAAAAAAAATAAATCAAAAGTCTGGTATAGTATGTAAGACCGATTCGCATGTATTTTATTTATCTGATCTAAACTTATTTTTTCGGATCTACGATAATTTGAACTTAACTTTCCTACTTGTAGCTAGTAACAATAGAAACCGAGAAAGAAAGAGAGACTGTAAGAGCAAGTTGGGGGTTAAAAACAAAAATAAATAAGTGAATCTGTTTACACTTGTTGCTTGGGTGATGGAATAATCTTTTATCCTTAGCTTTTTTTGAGCATAAAATATTATTACACCTCAATTTTTACCCTCCAAAACATTATGTGATGACATAATCTTTCCTTTCCATAGCTAAGTTAAAACAACTGATAAATGTAACAGTTACTCCACACTCCACTTATCTGTTTTATTTCATTTCAATTTTCAAAAATTCATTCCAAAACACTCCCTAACTGTAACAATATATATATATATATATATATGTGAGGAAAAAATTTGTTAAAATTAAAATACTTTTGTAGATGAACTTTTTGTAAAAAAATATTTTGGCAGAGCCAAATTTTTGTTGTTGTCACTTACTACCTTTGTCCACTTTCCGACGTTGACTAACACGATTACAGTTTTGTTCATCAGCGTGAGTACGTGACTTACTCGTGATCAGCAAAAGCAGTCTTAAAACACCTTTTCTCCTCTTTAGCATCCCATTAAAACTCTTAAAACACTATTGCATCAAAGTTAAAGAGCAAGAAAGTGGGCAAAGGTTGTAAGTGACAAATTTTTTTTTCCAAGGTATCAGTTTGCCATTTTTTTTTAAAAAAAAAGTTTGTGTTTGACAAAAAATTAGAACAAGAGCAATCATCCACAGTAACAAACATTTCGACCAACTTCTATCTATGAATGAAAGTTGCACTTGGTATTATAAATATATATACGAGTAAAACTTTTAAGTACGTTTTCCTTTGCATGAACAAAAGTACGTTTTCCTTTGCATGAACAAAGAGGATCAAAGCACAATATATGACTAATGTGAATAGTGTCAAAATCCCGCACAATACCCTCGAAACAATGGATGAAGTACATAATTAATTTGCAAAGATGATAGTAGCTCATGACATTCTCAAAAATTCATATTTACAAAGGAGATTTAATATGCAAGGGAGATAAATTAATTGATCAAATATAGTGAACCTCTCATTATAAGTAGTTATGTAACTAGGCTCAAACCTTACCTTCCCCACCCCCTCTCGAGGAGAGGGATGCCCAGTACCTCAAATTGGGGTGTTTATAAACACCTCAAATGACATTATTGTAAATACACCAAACTTTTAGATGACATTATCGTAAATAAATTAACACTTATTTACGATAATGCCATTAAAAAGTTGGATGTATTTACAATTGTGCCATGTAAGATGTTTCATAAACACCTCAATTTGAGGTATTAGACATTTCCTGGAGCTCTAATGCAAGGTTTGATTTAAGGGGAAAAAAAAACAATATAAAGTAGTGGGAAATGAATTTAATTTTCATAAAAAGACTTTTGAAGCCAACAAATAAAGCACATAGCATTATTAGATTAAGACAGGACTATAGATCAACTCACCTTTGTTACTGTCTATCAAGGTTTCCTTCTTTGATGGAACACAGATAAAAGATACTTTTGTTATGTTAAGGAAATAACTGTGGCTCTTTGAGGTTAGTTGTTGGTAGCTGGAAAGGGCTTTAAAATGAAGGAAAGAAAGAGAGAGGGAGAAAGGCAATCAAGCTATTGGTCTATTACAGGACCACCAGATAACATCAGTTACTGAAAAAAAATCAGGAATTTATCCTTCCGAAGATGATAACTAAGGTCCTGTTCTTTTGGAATTAATCTGGTCTGAACTGAACTAAATTTGTTTGACCTGAACTAAATTAAACGAAATACTATACTCATCAGGAGCTGAGCTCAACTGAAATTTCAGAAAATAAATGCAAAAGAACAGGGCCTAATTTTAGGATTTCTCTATAAGTTTTCATTACCTTTAAGTACTGATAAATGATAGTGAATGATAATGCAAATACAAAGGATAAACATTTATTTAGATATGGAGAAGCATTATCACAAACGTGCATTATCATGGCCTCATGGGAGAATTTCTAACAATATTATATATAAATTTGCTACCCACCAATGGGTAGTAAAACCATCATTATCAATGCACAAAATCATCCACTATTCATCTATTTCTCACTCCATATCACCATGAACAACCCTTTCCTCTCTCTTCAACAACAATATACAAAAAAAAAAGACCAACACAAATTTTTTAAGGTGGGGGAGAGGGAGCTGAACTGAAACAAGCTAAATTGAATTACACAAAATCATACTGAACCAAGCTATGTTGGACTAAACTAAATTAGTGAACTAAGTCTAAAGCAAGAATTGACATGAGTTGAACTGAAATTTTTGAAATGAAGTCCAAAAGAAAAGGGCCTTAGGAGTCCTTTTCCTTTTATAGTCTATGTATATTATGCAATAGGGAACTACTTAGAATATATACACACAAAAAAGGTTTTAAGATATCCCATGTACTTTCTAGAACATAAAGTCTTAATTACTAGATCCATCTTCTAAAAATAACATAACATAAATTTAAATTTGGATACATCTAATTCCTAGGACCTAAGTGGACCTGTGTAATAAAAGGGGAAAAAAAAATCTTTACACATTTCTGGGACAACGTTATAAGTGGGACATATATCAATAGTTCAAGTCTCCAGAACTATCCTAAGCAGATTGAAAATGAATTAAGAGATAATGTGCATGAATTGGAGATAAGAGTGGTAATACCAGTCAACCATCAACTTATGTCCACTGGAAAAATCTTGAATATTTTTTTTTGTAGTCATTTCATTGGGATTCAACAGTATCACCTAATTATGAAGATAACATATACAGTCACTATCATTATCAAAAATAAAGCAGAAATTAACTTTATTTATATGCAACTACTTTGTTAACTCATATAACCAACAAAGTCAGTTCCTTCAATAATTGAGCAACCTCAATTCCTTAATTGACCTGATAATTTCAGACTTTACAGAACAAGACAAGGATCAAAAGTAGCCAAGGGAAGGAAAGTTATAGCAGTGGAATTGATCACGTAAATAGCTAAAAGAATATACTAATAATAAGTTCAAGCAGTGTAGCATCACAATTATAAACAATTACTGGTTTACCAATTAAAAAACATATACGAGAAACATAATATGAGACAAAGTGGCTGCTTTATATAATACAGCATATGTACAAAATCTCATCCTTCGGTGGGCCTCCTCCGACCATTGTTTGCACATACATTAGACGTACATCTATGACCTAATTTGCACCCAAGATCACATCCTAATATGTTAATTGGATTTGGATCATTTGGGTATGGTGTCATACTGGTATATGATTGCAAGTGTCAATCTCGACTATTTTTGAAGAAAGTTTAATAGTTTTGATCCATAATGTAGTGTCTTATGCCTACAACAATAAAAAAAACGAATCCTTAGTCCCAAAATACTTTGGAGACGAGGAATATTAAGTTTCTCAAATTGAGATACAGTTTTGTATCTCAAAGTGGCATTTTATTGTAATTTTGAGCAACTTTAGGGACAGTGCTTTAGGCATCAGTTAAATAGGGGGTGTTTTGGAAATATATTTTCAACAAAATTACAGAAATGTCATTTGATATATTTTGGGATACAATTTTTTTGAGAAACTAGTTATTTCCCCTTTGGGGACAGCTAAACATGAAACACAACATGGAATCACATAAATCATTTGCCTATATTTTCTCTCTCCATCCATCCCTATCTAACACCAGCTCCCCCTCAAGCCCTAGTAGTCTCATATCTTTAGTAACAACCCTCATCCAAGTTTGCCACTCCTCGAATCTCCTTATTGGTGCACTAATTGGTATTTGTCTCACATAGTCACATGAACAAACCACCTTAGACGGTTGTCCCTCGTCTTATCCTCAATACTCATTACCCCTAACTTATTATTGATGACCTCAATTCCGATTTCATATATAATTCATTGTATGTCCACACATCCAACGTAGCATACACATAGTTGTTATATTCATCTTTTGGATGTGACAGTGTTACAAAGCCCAACACTATGTGCCATATAGCAATGCCAGCCTGATAGGGTGTAATAGCCATATACTAGAGTTTTTCTTTAATTCTTTGTGGCATACCACTGGTCACAAAGAAATCATATATGAAGTTCCTTTCCACTTCAACAAATCCGATTTGACCCTATGAGCAACATCCCCATCCAATTCACTCTCCTTTTGGATAATAGCTCCTAGAAACAAGAACAAGTCAGAATATTGTCATCCATCCAAGTTGATCGAGCTTGTCCTCCTACTTCTTATGCTACTAAATTTACATTCCATATATTATGCCCTACTCTTGCTTAGCTTAAAAAGTATCTACAACTAGCTTGTATCTATGCCTTACGTTGAGGGAGTGACGATAATGCATAATACACTCCACAACTATGCATTATGCATAACTGATTTCTCATCACTCAATAACATCTAATGAGTTTGTATTTTATTTTGTCACATAATCCATGTGGATGATCATGGAGATATCGCATGCATGTTGTTTAATTTGTTTCACTGATTATGATATGATTCATTATTATCTAGTTAGAAGATTAGAGATACAAAGTATAACACAAATCAATTTTAAGAAAAAAACGCAGATAATTAAGGCTTCGTTTGTTTTGAAAGAAAACAGTTTTCATGGAAAATCATTTTCTAAGGAAAACAATTTTCAATGGAAAACAATTTTCAATGGAAAACATAGATGTAAACAAAGTTTTCCTTTGTTTGTTTGATTAGAGGAAAACTTGTAAAGGAAAGAAAAAATGATATAGAAATGAACGAAAGATAAGAAGAGTGAATAAGGGAGAAGTAAAGAGTAGGAAGGAAAATGTGACATTCCTTTTCCACAAAAAGAAAATGGTTTTCCTTTTCCAAAATGACATTTTCCACCTCAAGGAAAATTGTTTTTCAATCCCTTTTCAAAACAAACAAAGGAAAATGGGAAGAGGGAGGAAAATCATTTTCCGGGAAAATATTTTCCATCGAAACAAACGGAGCCTAAAGCACAACTGCACAAATGCATTATTATAATGAAAATGGTATATGTTCAGTAAAACAATGGACAAACCCAACATAAGATATGTCACATACCTGACAACAGTTATTGAAGCTTATAGATGATATCTGAATGTAACTTTCAGTTACAAAAAGCAAGAAGATTCAGGTGATCAGGTCAAACAGGATATTTACAACTCAAAGAATTAGCTCTTCACATCAAGTCATCAAAGACCCAGACAGTCACACAAGAAACGAAAGGTCTACAAAACAATGAAGATAAGGCGGTTAAACTCATGATTCATACCATGCCAAACTTAGAAGTCAAAACCGAAAGAACAAGTTGCCTAACTTAACAAAGACAGTGTCAACAAACATTCGTTGCAGTCAACAATCTGGAAAAAAAAAAATAGTAATTTCATATTTAGATGCAGAAACTGACGGTACAACTAAAAGAAAATCACCAAATTTATTGAGCCATGCAGCTACTTGCTAGTTGCTACCATCCTACTTAGCTGCACTAGGAGCACTGGGAATGCTTTTTTTTTTTTTTTACTTATTTTAGGGTACTGTTAGATATTGAAAGAAATTAGACCGTGGCTAGTATGTTCTGCAAGAAACTTGATGTAAGCATCTTCCTGCAAGCCACTGTGCATGACCTTTTGATAGGTTTTCCATTTTTCTATAACAGCATTTAAACATAGATGCATAAGTTTCACCATCGTCCACACCATATACTTTGTCTGCATCATAATGAGTATATAAGACCAGCAATCATCGATCTGCCTCTTCACGATGCCCTCAGGATCTCTCTTAACTTCAAGAGTGGAATGCCCAGGCTTGGGTCTGACTCCCATAACAGCCTCTGGACTGACTTCAAGAGTCGGGGAGCTGCTGAGTTGAGGGGGTGCAGTAGGGGAGACAGGTGCAGAACCAACAGCAAGCTTCAATTGTGATGTCTTTCCGCATACCCAACCAATACCATTCACGAGACAATCACAATCGTTGGTTGGTTTTAAGTTCACCCAAGTGGCCACCAATGGGGCTAGCATGACGCTCTTTGAGTAGCTCATGAATCAAGGCCGGTGACTTAGGAATGACGACCAACCGACCTTTGTAATTAAGTACTTCCCCTTCAGGATAATACATTTGGGAACTTGATACCCTACTGTCAAAGACTGGATGAGCTGCTGTAAGAATGGATCCGCCTGAACCTGCTCCTGAATTTTTGCCCACGGAATCCCACAAGAAGTGACCAAGGCCCTAAACTCCAAGCTACGAAATAAGGCATCCGTAACTGTGTTCGTGGAACTGGGTTTATAGAGAATATCAAAGTCATATCCCAACAACTTGTGCACCCATATTTGGTAATCCGAACGCACACCCTTCTGTTCCAACAAGTATTTTAGGCTTTGATGATCGGTTATCACAAGAAATTTCCTCCCCAATAAGTACTGCTCCCATTTTTGAATAGCCAAGACAATAGCCATCAACTCCTTCTCATAAATTGGCTTAGTAAGGACTCGAGGACCTAGCAACTTGCTAAAATATACAATGGGAAGCCCATCTTGAAGCAACACTGCCCCTACCCCTACGTCCGAGGCATCCGTCTCCAAAATGAAGGGTCTAGAAAAATTAGGGAGGGCTAGGATCGTAGCTAATGACAACCAAGTTTTGAGGGTCATGAAGGCATGAGTAGCAGAGGTTTAGCTCAACCAAATAAATGAATTACTCGATCAATGACAAGTTGATGGCAAGGAGTAGAAGAAGTAAAACAAGCAGTTGGTCAAGTAAATTTGATCAATCGAGTAAAAGGATTACTTGGTCGAGCTAAAGTTATCTAGAAAAGTGAAAATTCCCCAGTGAAGAGCCTAAATTCAAGAATACCCTTGCCACTCAACCAAGTAGCCACTACTTACATGTATTGAGTATTGCATGTTTCCTTTTACCTACTCTTTTCTTTGTAAGCCAATTGTTTTGGGATGTATATATGAATTATGATCCTTTTCATTGTAACTACAACATATTAACTTACATTAGAAATCTATTAGATCAATTTACACATTTAAGCTTATTTTTCACTTTAGATTTATTGTTGTTTTTGATCTATAAAAGAAAGAGTGACAATTTTGTTCAAGGTTCTTTTGCTTATTCTACTTATTTTTGGTTATCGCTTTCCATAATTAATTCATGTACTTTATTAGCTTAATTTCGATTAATGTTTATTCTTTAGCTTATCTGCTCTTTTTACTTAGATTTTATTTCTTTATTCATGCTTAGCTTTGGTTAGTACTTAGTAGTACTTTTTTACTTAGATTTTACTTCTTTCTTAATTTATCCCAAAAATCTATCTTCCAATCCATACTTTAGTTATTAAGACAGGAATCATGCTTTTGTTATTTCCAGGTTTAAGTTTTGGACAATGCTTGAATTTATGTCAAAGTTGTTATGTTTTGATGCTTGATAAACTGAACCATTTCTGATGTAAAAAAAAAAAAAAAAAAAAAAAAAAACAGATTTTCCATAAACCATTTCTCAAAGAGGGTAATATTCCTCTAGCATCAGATAGTAGCCTAGCTAGATATGTCCACCCAAAAACACAGGTAAACCAGTTTGAAACCTCACAACTCTTGCCAATTTCTAAATGTTTCATGTTTTTCGACTTTTTCCTATTATTATTATTAGTTGTCCAAAGATATACAAGTAGTTCATACTCCCCCCCCCCCCATTTCTAGAAGTTCTCCCCACTTCATTTTAGACGTTTGTCAATGCACTTTTTATAACTTAAATATAATTCTATTATAGTTCTCATTGAGACGAATCCAAAAACAATCCCATATGACTACGTTCTTTCCGTTACATTAGCATTACTTTAGAAGATTTTCTCTAATTATGAACATTGTCAAGATTCTAAGTGGGGAGAACTTTAGAGACGGAGGGAGTATTGCTTTTAGGCGATACAAATGTGATTTGCATGTGAAAACTGAGTGAAAAGTCCCCAAAAGATAAGAAAAAAAAATTATATAAAGGGAACAACCAATATTCCAAGGACATAATCTGCTAATACCATACTTATCTGCTAAAATACATGGAAATAATATTGGAGACTAGTCTCAAAAAAAGCTAAGCAATAGCCTCAATAACATATTTATACTATATTAAACATGAAAATAGCTAAAGCTAACTGATGGTAAAGTATTCATTATTATATTAGTACATGAATGCATCTGGATTCAATGAGATAACCAAAGTGTAGAGATCAAGGAGCATTTGTGGAAAGAAAAGAATTCAGGCAACTTATTATATTAACTACAATTACTAGCTTTTGCTCATGTTATGTCTCCGAAAGTTGGCTTAATTTTTCCTTTTCTCAACTCCAAAACCTGGTAACATCATATTTATACACAAATCTACTTCTCATAAAAAAAATCCCACCTAAATTCAATTTTTTGAAGTAGCCATTTTTCATGCCATCTTTTCTTTTCCCAAACTAATATCTCCATAAACGGAATCTTAAGCTTATTTTATAAAAATTAAATCCCTTGTTAATTGATTTGAGTACTACTATTTTCTAGTTACTCAATGTAAAACTAGTATTCTATTTACTTATTTTATGTTTGTTGGCGTCTAAGTCATCAAGATTGTTAATAAAATGTTTACTACAATCCATAATTTATAAAAAATTGTTCAACTTTTTTGTCAAAATCATGCATATCATTGCCTATACCGACGAGTTATAAGTAATCCATCCGTAACGCTTTAACTGCAACAATTCTAAATATGGGTGTAACAAATTAACTTCAACAATTTCTTTAACTTTCCATATTTAGTATAAATTTGAACATCGAAATGCTTATAATGATCATAACTTTAAAACATAAAATAAAATTACCTAACCATGTGTTTTTCTCTCTTTTACTTTATGGGTCCGTTTACTTGGATGTAAAACGTTTTTGATGTAAAATGATTTTCCATGAAAAACATTTTACTTTGGAAAACTCATTTTCATATAAATTTTTCAATATTTACTTGCACGGAAAATAGTTTTACTCCCAAATTTCGAGGAAAATGTTTCCAATAAGATGTAAAATGAGTTTTCACCCTAAGTTTTACATTTTATTTTTTTTTCCAAAGTAAACGATGTAAAATGGGAAAATTGTTTTAAAAAAAAACACTTTTCGCTCTAGTAAATGGAGCCTATATCTAACCTTACATACCCAATAACCTTCTCTCTACTACTTTATCCTAACAACTGTCCAAATCTATACTTAGGGCTTGTTTACTTCAGATTATATTCATTTCAGTTCAGTTAATATCTATTCAGTTCAATTCAGTTCATCTCTATTAGTTCAATTAATACACTTCTATTCAGTTCAATTCAGTTCATCTTTATTCATCTAATGTAAACGAGCCCTTAACATGTTCTCTCTTGGAGCGCGTATTAAACCATTTGTTGCAGTTAAAGTGTTACGGAGGAAGTACAATATAAGAATGGTTTTTACAAATGTCAAATTACCAAATAGAACTTCACCATCAACCAGTCAACCACCATATGAATATTTTCGATGACGACTACTTTAATTTAACTAGCAGAATCAAAATGAAGACGACTATAATTTAACCACATTTCGAATAATCCTCAACTAAAACCTAGATGGAATGAATTCAATCGAATTTCGCACCAAAAAAATGTGACAAATTGACTCTGATATATGGAGCAAAACTGTCCAATTCCGTAGCTTAAGAATGATTCTCTTAGCCTTTGAGATCGAAGAGGAGTTAAGAATGTAATTGAAATAACATAAAACACAATGAGATGAAAAAAAATAGTCGAAACAGATTAGAACTCAATAGAAGGAAGTACCTGAGAAACAGAGGATGAACAATGAAGATGCGAATGATGCTTTGCTGCCATTTCACTCCGCAGAGAGAAGAAAAAAAAAAAAAAAAAAAAAAACCCGACTAGAAATAGGGATTTTCTACATGATACCATTGTGAAATTTGCTTTTTCATGTGGTACCATTACTAATCTTTTCATTCTACATTATACCACTATAAAGCCAATTTGTATATTAGTGTAGCATTGCTTTTAGTGAGTTGTTAGTATTTTAATTATGAATTAAAAAAAAAAAAACAGAAACTGGACAATTATCAATTAATTATCAATTCAAAAAGAGAGGAATGAATCACCAGTTTTTAAGGAACTAGACAAGATGAAGATGATTTCAAGGTAAGCACCATTTGCAGATATACATTATGCAAATATGAAACCCAGTCCAAAACTCCAGTTATATATTTTTTTTTTGCAAATTTGAGCTTCAAAGATAATGAAAATGGGAAAAAGAAAACTCTGTACAAAATTCTGTGATGTATTCCATGACTTTTTTTAATTGTGATTGAGGATTTGGAGTTCTAACTTCCCTAATGTATTATGTATGACTCAATACCATGATTTTATAAATGGTCTGCTGCAGTGGAGTTTCAGCAGTCATGATTTTTATTTTTATTTTTGTTTATTTATGGGATTCTGTAAATTATTGGCAAAAACAATAGCTGCACACATGAAATTCAACCGTACACACACTATTATATACATGCCATAAACTGATTAAAGATAGCAGCTATGGTGACTTTTTTTTCTCAAATTTGAAAACTAAAAATAGCATAATTCCAATTAAACTCACATTCGCATACAAGTTGAAATCATAAACTGTAAATTGGAATTCGCAGCATAAATTAAAGGCATAAATTTGCATACAGATTGAATTTATAGCGAGGATCACAATTAAACTCTCATAATTCGAACCCTAATCATATAGGTTTGAAAAAATTTACAATCAAACTCTAAGCATACAATTCATAATTAAACCCTAATCATACATGTTCGAAAAAATTGAACTCTTAAAAAATCGAAGTTTAAAGATATATCTGTCGACTGTCGTTGTTAGAGCAAGGGTAATTAAGAGATAGGCAGAGAAACAATCCACAAGAACAGAAGGAAAGGAGTGTTAGGGCCAACTTTTTTTTGAACAAAGGGAAAAGGTTTTTTTTTTTTTAATCCTGTTTTATTTATTTAATCCTTTTTTAATGCAAATTTAATCCCATAATTAAAATACTAACAGCCCACTAACAACAATGCTACACTAATATACAAATTGGTTTTATAGTAGTACCATGTAGAATGAAAAGGTTAGTAATGGTACCATGTGGAAAAACCAATTTCACAATGGTACCATGTAGAAAATCCCACTAGAAATAGCATACTCTAATACTCATGTTATCAAACATTAGGGTTTTTTTTTTTAAATAATGTGTGGGATACTAGGTCTTGAAACCAGCCCTACTGCATTAGACTATGACTATGACTATGACTATGACTTGATCCTCACATTAGTTTTTGTTAGGTACTCAATAACTGTCATCTTAAAAAATTCGTTAACAATATTAATCTGATTTTACATAATTTGTTTTTTTGAGAAGGACTTTACATAATTTTAAAAACTTTTAAATATATGTTATTTTCATTTTTAAAATTTATTATCGCTTATACATTATAGGTATATTGGCAATACGAGTACAATTTTACAATAAATTGTACTTATAATTTTTTTAAATTGTGACTACTTATTTTAAACCAATTTTTTTTTTGTGTTCAAATATTCGTTACGAATAATAACTTGACAATAAATTAATAAGTTCTCACATAATTTTAAATTCTTTTATATATTTTTTTTATAAATTTAATATAGTTTTGTCTTTCGTTTATACATAGTAAATATACAATAAATTGAGTAAATAGTTTATTTCTCTAAAAGAATTATTATTCATGAATAATTTTGAGTGTTAAGATAATTTGAATAATATAATTTTACAATTAAATGATACTTACAATTTTTTAATTGTGATTGTGTGTTTTAAATGAGGATATTAATGATTTCAAAAATCAAATATCATTATGGTTTTTTCAGGGTGACGCCATGACTCCCCTTGGCTTATACGGAGTATAGTAGAGATAATAGAATTATATGTCAATTTGAATATACATTACTATAAAGTTTAACAAACAATATTCAAATTTAAAAATTATAGCAAATGAACATTGATCATCCCTTTCCCAAAACAAAAACAAAAAAAAAAAAACCTCTGCCAAAAAAAAAATTCATGATCAACAACGAACATTAATTTAAAGGAAAAATTGCCAAAAATAAGCCAACATTTGGGCGATCTTTCACAAATAAGCTAACCTTTTAAAAATCCAGAAATAAGCTAACCTTGTTATCATTTAAGCAAAAAATAGGTCAAATGATTATTTAACATGTTATATTCTATTGTTTTTTATCACTATTTTACAATCATTCAACCTATTTTTTACTTTAAATGATCACAGTAACTTAAAATAACAGATAACTAATAGATTAAATAATCGTTTAACCTATTTTTGGCTTAAATGATAACAAAGTTAGCTTATTTATGGATTTTCAAAAGGTTAGCTTAATTGTGGAAGATCGGCCAAAGGTTGGCTTATTCTTGACAATTTTTCCTAATTTAAATGAAAACGCATATGTGAACTATTTGACACGTTTTCTTTTTTACTTTATGGCAAATCATTACAATTAAACTGTTACAGATGGAGTGTAATAACATTATCTAAATTTTAAAATTAGACCAAATGAATATTTGTCTTCAATTTAGTAAACATCCATACATTGTGGATTATATTTGTATATTCCTCTACATACTCATGAGACTTGAGAGTACTTTCAATTTATACACTCCATTTCGCTCAATAATATTGGGAAGCTTGTCAATGCCCAAGATATGGTCAAAATTTTGTTATTCCCATCCTACCGTACACATCAGTATTTTTTTAATGTTTTAAATTAAACCGCTACTCTGTCTAGTGATTTTGTTAATAAAATCCCAACTTCCACTGACGGTTTTATCACTAAGTCAAATGACTATGATATGGTCTAATATGGCCCTGTAAATTAAAGACCATGTCAAATAAACACCCTATTAAACTGATCTTAATTAATAGCATTCTCATTAGGCTATCCTGTCAAATAACCAGGTCCATATAATACATACGATGTTGATCAATGTGTGATATGCCGATGGGTATTTTTGTGATAGCTATTGCATGCACTGCTAAGTGTTGCTTATCTTTTTTTTTTAACTCATCAAGATCTTTATTTTTGAATTTTAAAATCTGACATATAACTATTTATTTAAAAAAAAATTACACAACAACAACAAATTTTTTTTGTGTATATTATAAATTGAACCTAACATTGCTGTGATTGCTACATCGTATCCCAAATATTTTTTTGTTGCTCTCTAGCTCGTCTATTTCTTTCAATCATATTCAATATGCTAGCATTAACTTATTCCTTTTATAGTATAAAAAAAAAAAAAAAACGCCATGAAAATAAATTCAGGTTCAAGATGTTCACAATATTGATGCAAAAACCATCTCAGGAAACATGTTATTGCCGGGGGTAAGGTTTGATCCCCCTCCAAAAGGGTGAGAAGGAAGGACTTTCCCATCACTTGATCGAGCCAACCCCAAAACTTCATTCAATGTGCATCGTTATAAGCTATATACTAATATACTATACAAGCTGATACATCAATCTATAATACTCCCTCCGTAACGAATTAATTTCACCCTTTGTTTTTTCACGCATTTTGAGGAAACGATTGAAGGGTGTAAACGAAGGAATTAATCAAAATGGTTTTAGTACAAGCAAGAATGTGATTATAAGTTACTAATATCAAAATTATTTTGATTAATTTGGTCGTTTACACCCTTAAATCACTTTCTCAAAATGCGTGAAAAAAATAAAAGGTAAAATTAATTCGTTACGGATGGAGTACATCTATCAAAATTATCTTTTTCGGAACAAAAACAATCAAAAGTCCACTATTATAATTCCGAAAAAAATATCCACCAAAAACTTCATATCATGAATTACAATTCTAATTCATCGAGCTCAAGTGATGTCTTTGATGACATGGTTTACTAATGTCATATCATTATTCTTTAATAGAGAAAATATTCTCCGGCTAGGATATATTTTTGTAAATATTATTTTATTGGATCAGATTTCCTAATAAAATCAAGTCTATCTATCATTGTAACCCTATATAAACTGATTAATATATAAACATTATTACTTCAACCAGGTAGTTTTCACAAATCTAACTAACATTCTTAGTTAATCTCTTGAGTAACAAGAACGTCATACAAACCAAGTGCATGTCATTCAATTGTATCAGTGTTCGTTACCCCCCTACATTTGAAAGACCAACGAGATGTGTATTTGTTAAGACCAACAAGAAATTATTGATGCATAGTTGTTATACATGTATAACAACTAGTATAACAACTACAAGACAAACGAGGAATTATTTGCACGTCATTCAATATGTTTTCCTTGGTGACTATAAGATTATTTTTTTAACAAAATTACAATTTAAATCCATTATCATTACCATTACCACAATTTATTATCAAAAACCAACCAAGTCATAAATATAATTGGAATAACTTTCAATATGTTTAACATTTACGGCCTGTTTGGTAGCCGCCTAGCCGGTTATAAATGGTAGCTAGTAATTAATGAGAATGAATTTATAACTAAATTTAGAAGGAAAATTAAAATTCATTCACATAGTAATGCGTGCTAGTTTAACTCTAATTTATCTAATTTTCTTCACAAATATCAATTCCCATGGTAATAGTTTATAAGAATTGAAGAAAATTCAAGTTTGGGAATGAAAATATATTTTCCATTGGGATTATAAGTAAGACTGTCAAAAGCTGACACGACCTAATAAACTGATCTGAACCTAACACGGAAAAATCAGGTTAGGATTGAACCTTTTGACCTGAAAACTTAAATGGGTCAACACGAACCTGACCTGATATTAAATGGGTTAGGTTCAAGTCAAAATTTTCAACCTGAAAATAACCCGAAAATAACCTAAAATATAAATGAGTCAAAATGAGATTAGGTCAACCTAATTTATTTGACTCAAATTGACTTGCCTCTTGATAATTATTGATTGGGCTTTACATGTTTTTAGACCGAATGTTAACTCTAATAAAAGGACCCCATCCACCCTCCTTACTAAACTGGGATATACTAAAAATATGTATTGGGTTAAAATGGGTCAGATTCAGGTTGACCGAACCTGAACCAGGTCAGTTTATGTTTCAAAACTTGACCTGAAATATAAAACAGGTTAGGTTCAGGTTGGGGATTCCTGACCCAAACCCGAAATTACCCGAATTTGAACTTGACACGACCTGATCTGTTTGCCAGCGCTAATTATAATTAAGGTTCTTTCTTAATAAAAGTACATTTTCCATTAATTACCACAATTTATTACCAACAATCAAACGAGCCTTAGGGTAGATACAATATCTTAAAATTTTTAATCAACTTATTACTTGTTGAGTTGTTGATACAGATGGATGTTGAAATGATTAGACACCAATAGGTAAAAGTATAAAGAGATCAGCTCTTATGAATCTGGTTAATTAACTTCATTAAAAACAATTTTTTTAAAAGAAAAAAAAATGTGAAAACCACACATTTGATCTCATAATATATCTAACAATCTAACATAATTACTTTCAATATATCTAACATGATTACTTACAATAAATCCAACATGATTTGATGTGAGTACTTTAGATAAATCATAATAATATCCAATAATATAATTTGATCTTAGTACTTTTAGAATTGCATGCGCATGTTGGGCCAACTCAGACATACCAATTTAAAAAACCAACATAATTACTTTCAATATGGCTTCAATTTCAGTTTGCTTTTCTATAAAAAGGAAAGATATATAGAACATCAAAACCATGACTCTTCTTGTTGTAGTTCTTCTAGAGCCTTCATTTCATCATCTTGCTAGCGTCATATATCTATGAATCAATCAATCGAATTTTTTGTTTGGATATGAGCCGTGTTTGGCAATCGGTTGTTGGTTTTTGGCTGGTTTGATTGGTTTGTTTGACTGGCTGAAAGTATTGGCAGTATGTATTGACTTTTTAAGTTGGTTGTTAAAGTCAGATGTTTGAAAAAGTTTTTTGGTAAAACTAATTGTGGTTGTTGACTGTTTATTAGAGAGTTTGTGGGCCAACAAGCCAAAACTCAACAAAAAACTGCTCTAGATAGTATTTTCATTTTGACTTAAAAACCAACTTTCCAGACAACAAAAAAGTCAATAACCAAACATATTTTTTGATTGTTTGACCATATTAAAAAAACCAAAATTCCAGAAAAAAAGTTGTTTCCTAAACTCCCCCATTGACTTTTTGGGCGATATTGAAGCTAGCTTTTCAACCAAAGGTGTAAAAACTACTCTTACTTTTTTTAATGCTAGCTGGTGGCGTAATACTGAAATCACTATTCTACCCTTAATTTTATAAGTGGAGTGAAAAAACAATATCCTTAAATGTCCTTTTACAAGGTAACAACATACGGAGTAACAAACAGTCAACAACCAATTTTACCAAACATTTTATAAAACAGGATTGGTCAAATTGTTAATACATACAACCATTTTAAATAGCTAGTCAAACAAATTAGATAAAACAGCCAACAGCTGATAGCAAATTGCCAAACAAGCCCTATAAGTGTATATACGTCGGACTGTAAAAATGTAGTGGATGTTTTAGGACAACGTTTTCAACAAAACTACACAATTGTCATTTAATTTTATTAATTGGTATGTCAACTTAAGAAAGTAGCTAGGAATTCCCCTCTTTTGTTTTTTTGCATGCTAAGGTACTCGATCTATGCCCTAGTGCAAGATTCTTATCACAAAAATACACAGCTAAAAGTGTTCTTATAAAGTGAGGCGACAAGAATTGAATTTGCAATCTCTTGGTTATAAGATGCGTTTCAGCATCATTGCACTAGAGCTAAATAATCCAAAATTCTCCTCATTCCTACACAATCTATGAGTTCAAAGTGCATTGAGTACATACTCTGATGATTTGAGTGATGAGATGATTGCTAATCCAAAAGACTATATCATCCAAGGAAATAAGTCACAAAGTTTCATGATTAACTGTGAATATAATCCCATATTATCATTTACCTACATGTAGAGCTGGGCGTGGGCCGGGCCGGGCCGGCACGTGTGCCAACTTGGCACAGCACGATTTGGGCCCGGCACGGCACGAGCCCGCTATGAGCACGGCACGGCACGAAGGCACGACTAGTGGGCCGTGGGCCACTTATGAATAACATTTTAAAAGTTCGACACGAGCACGACGGGGCGGCCCGCACGTTGGCACGCTCATTTTGGTTAAAAATCCATAATATATAAAAATTAGTATAAGGCACGATGGCACGGCACGAGTCGGCCCGGCACGGCACGTGGGCCGGGCCGTGCATGGGCCTTATATTTTATAACTTGGCACGAGCCCGGCACGGCACGAACTTTTCTTGGCCCATTATAGACACGACACGTTGTGACACGAGGCACGCGGACTTGGCACGTGGGGCGTCCCGGCACGGCCCTTGCCCACCTTTACCTATATGTAAATATAGTAATCATGGCAATTAACTAAAGGTTGATTGCTTTGTGGAAGCTAGGTAACTTGGATTTTGCTTTTATCTTAATGATTACTTCGTACAATACTTATTATAATGATTGTTATCGCATAATCTTTTGTTATTATAGACAATGGTGGTTGTTGGCTAACTAGCTTTTACCTAAGGCTTGTTTGCTTTCATCTATTTTTTTTATGAAAAATCAAAAATTTTAGGAAAGACAACAATACAATGTTGTTGGTTATCCCAAAAAGTGTCAAATGGAAGAATTTTTAATTAAAAATTAGATAAAGCAATTTAATTCATAAATGGTACTAATAATAATAATACATTACTAATAATATCAATGATGGACAAATAATAGTACAATGTAATAATATTAAGTTTATATGCAACACATCACTTTAAGGTGAAGATAGATGATTATGGGGTGTGCCCATCCTAAAGAAGATGATCTGAATGCATATCCAAGAAAATAAATCATAAATGGTACGTTTGGTAGGATGTAAAACGTTTTTTTTGAAGACTGTTTTCCCATTTTACATTGTGTTTTGAGTAAAAGATTCAAATGTAAAATTTTTTGCCTGGTGTGGAAAATCATTTTCCACTTTTTCCACCTTATTATTGAAAATGTTTTCCCCCAAATTAGAAGGAAAACATTTTACATCACAAATCGAAGGAAAATACTTTCCGTCACCATTGAAGTAATTGAATTTTAGTTCAACCAAACAATGAAAAATGATTTAAATGAAAAATCATTTTACATGCAACCAAACAACGGAAAACCTTTTTGTGAAAATGAATTTTCTAATATAAAAGATTTTACATCCGAAAACGTTTTACACGCACCCTACCAATCTGACCTAAAGTTTCATGTGATTGATAGTGAAAACACTCCAATGTATGATCATTAAACTATAGGTTATAATGGCAATTGGCATGCAATTAACAAAAGGTGAATTGCTTTGCGGAACGTAAATTTGGCCCCTCCCCCGGTTCTCTATCGAGAATCCACATTTGGTCTTATATATAGTAATGATTAATTAAATAGTTATTACAATGATTTACCCTAGTTTTATCATCAAATTAAAATATGTTACTTTAGTGGAGAAAGCCTTCTATGCACGCTTTACGGGCGATGATCTGATATTTTAATTTTTATAAACAAACAAAAAATGAAGGTTGTTTGTTTAAAAATTTGAAATATTTTCAAATTCACAATAATTCACATAATCATAACAAACTTTTCCCTGTTCATCAGTCCATCCCATAACGATGAACAAAAAAGAAAAAGTTTTTTTTACTATATTTTATCGTCTATCAAATTTCTATGATAATCGAAAGGTAAAAATTTTATGTGACAAACTATATCAATATGGATATCTATTTCTAGAGAATTCAAAATTATAAGTTTTGGTATTTTTATTTTATTTTTACGAATATTACATTTTGCAATATATTCATTTTAAAAAATTAAAAAATTGTAATAACTTTCCATAATAGGTTTGGAGTGATGCAAATTGAATTTTTTGAAAATTTTGAGCGGTAAGACGGACTTTTCAGGGGGGGCACCGTAGCTCCCCTTGGCTTATATAATAGAGATTAGGATCCTCCCCATTTCTTTTTCTACATTTCCTAGCTTAAGATTTTGACACCTTATAATTTAACATTAAAATAAAATTTGCAAAAATTCCATTTATCTCCTCTTTCATACATTCCCAACTATTGATTTATAAAATGGACTTGACTCGATTTATACTACTAACAATTTTCAATTATTTGCAACAATTTCAGGAAAAGAAAAAAAAGATGCTTCAAATTAGCTAGATGTAAGTATGCTTCAATTTTTTTACCGTCCGTCTAAACGGTCGCTATTTTTAAAAAACCGGCGGTAATTTAATTTTTTTTTTTTTAAATTTTTGGAGCAATCTCAGTGTCTGTTATAGCGGACAATAAAAATATTAGCGGACAGTAAATAATAAATACCGACGGTTAATTAATATAGCGGACGACAGAAACACTGAATGTTGTAGTGTGCATCTCTTAATCCCTCAACCAAGCAAGGAGCTGCCTTCAATGAACTTTAATATGCAAGCTCTTTAAGGTTTAGTTGTCAGGAAAACAGATTTTGATAGCCATCAGTTAGAGTGTGAAGTCATCCTCAAAGCATTGCAGTGGATCCATATATACAGAAGGCTGGTAAAGTGTCACCATTATTTTCTCTTATGCAAAAACAATGGTGGACAACATACTTGCTACCAGGGTCGTCCCATTGAATTTTGGGTCCTGTTCTTATACAAAAATATTGGGCCCCTAAATATGAAGATGAAGATGAAGAATTAATTTATGGAAATTTAAGATTTGCAATTAATGAATGATATTTTTTAATGTGAAAATGGAATATGGAGCAATTAGTTGACATTCATTGTAGATTACGGTTAATTTGTTTCTTTTTTTCTTTCTTTGTTTTTTTTTTAATTTTTATATTGGGTTAAATATGAAAATGGGGCCCCTTACAATTGGGGGCCCTGTGCTGTTGGTCACCTTGCACATGTGCAAGGACGGCCCTGCTTGCTACCCCCATGGTTGTTGATTATTGCATTAATTTATACAGGGAGTGCAGAAGAAGGATCAACCAGGATGTTCATCTCGAGTGGAGGCCAATAGTGAGGCTTAGGGATGATGACTTACTTGCCAAAGCTGTTAGAAATGCTACTATTATTCCCAATGTTATTCTAGAACTTAATCAAACTCAATGTGATACTATTATTAGTTCTAATCCACTTGTAAACTACTTTTACCCGTTTGGTAGCCGGTTATAAATCATGGTAATAATGGGAATGAATTTATAACTAAATTTGGGAGGGAAATCAAAATCCATTCCCATGGTGGTGCTAACTTTGCTCGAATTTATCTAATTTTCTTCACAAATATCCATTCTCATCAAATACCACCCTCCCCAATGGTAATGGATGGGAATGAAAAATGAGAAGAAAAATTGAAGCATGAGAATGAAAATTTGTTTTCCATGGAGATTATAAGGTTCCTTCTTAACAAAATTACATTATAAATTCATTACCATTACCACAATTTATTATCAACAATCAAACGGACTGTTAATTCTAGTTCATTCGAATAAAAAAAAAGGTATGGAAGGAGAGGAGCTTTCAAGTAATATTGGTATAAGACAAGAAAGTTATTGATCTCAAATCCCAAAAGGAGCTTTCTTGATGGTCCACATTATGGATTAATTTAAATCACCACAAATGACAAATTGCTTCAAATCAGGATGCAAATTAAAGATGGGAAATTGAAGAACCCTTTTTCTTTGAAATTGACACCAACAAGCTAAGGCAACAATCACCATTATACTTTATTTTCTTTATATAATAATGGAACTAACAATTAAACAATTCGATGGAAAAACTACCAAGTTTATTGACAAATGAAATACAAGTCACTAATGGACTCTTAAGTCTACAACTAGAATGCATTATGGGAGACAAGACATCATTTTGTGGGAAAACTTCTTATTATTATACAAGTTTCTTTTGGTTTATCATCTTTAATAGCTAGTTTCATATCATTTATACTCCATACATTTTAATTAAAAAACAATACACAATAATTAGTCAATTAGAGCCGACAAAGCTAGCTCCAAGCAACCTTTTCATTTTGGCTTAAAAGTCAGCTTTTCAGCCAATAAAAAAGTCAATAACCAAACATATTTTTTGGGTGTTTGACCATATTAAAAAGCCAAAAGCCAGCCAAAAAGCCAATTTCCAAACAGGGTATTAGTCAAATAGCATGGTGATCCAAATAACATCCAAACCTGAAATGATTTGATTTGATTTGAAAGCGGTTCGAAAATTGATCTGAAAGATCCAATTGTCAGGTCTACTAACCGTTGAATTGCTATAGCTTACCCACTACAAGTTATACATAGGGGTGTTTGGGAGTTAGAGGTTTGAGGGAAAAAGAAAGGTTTGAGAAGGAAGAAAGGTTTGACCAGCTCAAAAAGCTATTTTTGGGTGTTTGGTAGTTAGAGGTTTGGAAGAGAGTTTTGGGGTGAAAAAGCTCATATGAGAAGCTTTTTGGAAGAGCTTATAGCTTTTTAATTCTTTTTACTCTGAAACATCTAACAGCTCCGCTATTTACCAAACACTTTTACACAAACAGCTAATATAAATCAGTTAGTCAAATTAGCTATCACAAACAGCTAGTCAAAACAACTAATTCAATCAGCTAACCTCTAACATATAACAGCTAACTAATTTAAAATCTTGCATTTTTGAGAAAAGAACTTATAATTTTTTTTCGAAATAAAACCTTAAACAATCTTTTTCCTGCGAAATGAAACCTCGTGTCACTAATTTGACTTTGACTTCGATTTAATGACTTGATGATATTATTAATAAAAATCAAATAAATGTAACCTAACCATAAATAAATTCAGAATTAACAATCATTGGGGGAGGGCTGGTGGAGGGTGGTTGTGGTTTATTAGGAGTAGATAATCATGCTTTATTTATTAATTTATAAAAAATTAATTAGGATTGATAATCATATTTAGAGTTGTTAATCTGCAATTAAAGTTAATTTAGTGCCGCGAGGTTATATTTCGCAAGAAATAATTGTTTAAGGTTTTATCTTACAAAAAAAAATATTATAAGTTTTTTGTCGCAAATTCAAGATTTTAAAAGGTTTTTTTTTGGCAAAATTTCCTATTATTTATTATATAAGACAAAGATATTGTATGTGGATCTTATTTTATTCGTCTAAATAAATAATTTGAGAAATTAAATTGTTATAGTTTTTACTTACACATAATTAAAAATATGGAAATAAGCTAAATGGGGGTGAATTTTTAATAACAAAAGGGTGTGTGGCACTATCTTTTAAAAAAATAAAATCCCACATTTGAGGAGTCAACCTGTCCGTTTCTAGAATAAATGTAGAGTCCGTTTTCTAAATCAATGATTGAGCGCGTATTAATAGATTTTGTGTGTGTGTGTGTGTTGAGAGAGTGGACAAATTTGAGACGGTTGTTGTCACATATCCCTTTTTGTGTAAAGACATGATGCTACTTCCCTCTATTATATATATATAGAGGCATTACGTTACAAGATCATGCATGAGATATATATACATTATACTAGTAAGTGAAGTGGCCTCTTTTTAATTCAATTCCTATATCAAAATAAGCGCGTTTTTAATAATTTAGATTATTATCATGGACGGTAAGAAATTGGAGTACAAAGGAGAGGAGGCTTTAAAGGAGTTAGAGAGGCTTACAAAAAAAGCTAATGAAGTTCAAGAAAAGCTTTTAGAAGAAATAATCACAAGAAATGGAGATACAGAGTATTTGAGTAAGTATATTATTAAAGGTTCAAAAGATGTGTTTAATTTCAAGAATAATGTTCCTGTGATCAGTTATAGTGGAATTCAACCTTACATTCAGCGGATTGCAAATGGTGAAGATTCTTCTCTTATTTCTGGCCACACTATTGTGGAGATGTTATGCAGGTATTTATGTGTTTAATTAATTTCATTACCTCGAAGGACTTATTTACTTTAGCTGAATACAGCTGAACTGGACTTAACTTAACTGAACTGAACTGAATACAACTGAAAGTAATATTTTCTAAGAGAATAAAATTGAGAACTAAACTGAACTGAACTGAACTGTACTTAAGTTGAAGTAAAAAACATGCCCTAATTAATCCATGGCATATTATTATTAAAGTTTAATTAACTTGTTATTTTGATGATTTATACTTCACTTGTATCATATTGTCACAGTTATTAAAGAATTGATTAAAAACAAAGTGAGAATTTTTGGTAATTTAATATAAATATAAAAAATAAAAATACGTACCGAAAAGACAGAATCAGCTAAAAGGCAAAGGGGAAATATAAAAGAATGAGTATAGGTTTATTTAGATACGATAAGGATTTGGTATGGAATAAAATGGAGTAGATAGATTTTGAAAAAATTTCACAAAAAAAAAATAAAATAAATATAACTAACAAAAACAAAAACAAAAAAAAAAAAAGTGCCTGGGAGAGTATGCATTATGCACATTGTGCATTGTAATCATGTGATAGATTATGGAATAAATCATGATAATCAAATGTTAGTGTTAGTGTGAGTAGAAGTATTCAAAAGTAATAGATTATATAACATATAAATTGGCATCAAACTATCAGCTTAAGCTTTTGGTTGAGATTGTCTTTTAACATGGTATCAGAGCTATTAAAGGACCAATAATATGTTATATATTCTATCAAAAGATACATTATGCTTGCAATATTTTCTTTTTTAGGCTAAAATATTATAACTTTAAACTTTAAAATCTCCTTGATTTCATTTGATTGGTCACACATGTAGTTCCTAAATAAGCAAATCTTATATTCCTATTTTACTAAGTTGATTATTAATTTATTTTTTGTATAATTTTCAACACATTGGTTAGATATTAATGACATACACTTAATAAAAATAATACATATCAAAAACTATACATTTAGACAAATTAATATGTTTTTTCTTATGCTCACTCTATTTCTTTTTTTTTTTTTATTGTTCATGCTTTGATGAGGATTTATAAGCAATATGTACTTTTGACCAGTAATTTCTTTATTAATTATATATTAGTAAAAAAAATATAAAAAATTGATATACATGAAGTACTCATTGACAAAAAAATGTATTTTTTAGCCTATGGCCTAGTTTGAAAGCAACCAACAGAAATAGTGGGACAGAAGATTTAAACACAAAAAGTAATTAAAGTATGCAAGCAATTAGGGATGGTGGGAGAATACTCCATATTATACCCAATGCATAATGGTCCAAGATACAAAAGAATTTTGGAAAATTTGGCCTTAATAATTGGTTTAGGTACACCAAGCATTACGAACTTTAATGAGTACGCCCAACATCACAAACTTTAATTTGATACAAGGAGTGACATAAATGCAGTATAAGGTTGGAGATTCTCCATGAAAATTATTATAAATTTAATTTCTAACCTTCATTACAAATATATAAACAAGCAAAAAAAATCATAAATCCCAAAATTAAATTTAAGCATAAATAAAATCTGAAATCATATATTTATGTCATATATCACTCCTTGCACCAAATACGAAAGTTTGTGCTTCTAGGTGCGTTCATTAAAGTTCGTGTTTTAGGTGCACCAAACTCAAAGTTCGCGCTATTGGGTCAATTTTTTTCATTTTTTTGTTGCACTATCTATGTAACTATGTTGGTATCTATCATTGTATATACGAGTTTTTTTTATTCAAACATTGTAACTCTAGATACACAATCTAAATAATAAAAAAGAATTAAGGGTGTGTTTGGTTAGGGGTAATAATCAAAGGGAATGGAAATCAACTGCCCCCATTCCCTTTGATTGTGTTTGTTAGACCACTTTTACCATTCCCATTCCCTTACCCATTTCCCTAATCTAACACTTTTCTAAACCCTCCTCCCCCCCTATCTTTTGCATTCCCTTTCCCCACCCTTCACCTAACCACCACCCCACCCCAACCCAGCCCCACCCCCACCCCCACCCAGCCCCACTGCCACCCACTCACCCACCACTACCCCCACCCGCCCCACTGCCACCCAACCCCCACCCACACCCACGCCCACTCACCCACCACCACCCCCACCCACACCCACACCCACTGCCACCCCAGCCCCACCCCCACCCACGAACCCAACCACTCAGCCCCACCCTACTAACCCTAACCACCCAAATACCCAAATTAAAAAAACAACTCCCAACCACCTCCACCACCACCTACACCACCCCCAGCCGAACCGCCTCCCCCCCGGCCCCTTCGCCACCCCCTCCCCACCACCCTACAGCCCCCAACCACCCCCCACGAACCAAAAACCCCCAAATTCGAAAACCTTCGAATTTGGGGGTTTTTGGTTCGTGGGGGGTGGTTGGGGGCTGTAGGGTGGTGGGGAGGGGGTGGCGAAGGGGCGGGGAGGGGAGGCGGTTCGGCTGGGTGTGGTGTAGGTGGTGGTGGAGGTGGTTGGGAGTTGTTTTTTTAATTTGGGTATTTGGGTGGTTAGGGTTAGGGTTTTGAGGGGTGGGGGAGGGGAGGAGGCTGCCGTGGTGGAGGAGGGGGTGGCGCCGGCAAGGGGTGGGGGAGGGGGGTGGTTTCGTTGGTGGTGGAGGAAGTGGGGGTTGTTTTTGAACTTGGGTGGTGGAGGTGGGTTTGGGGTGGTGGTGGTGGTGGAGGTGTATTTTTTTTTAACAAACAACCTTTTAAATCTAACACTTTTGCTTTCCATTCTCCCCCATTCTCATTCTTAAAGTGATTCTCTTTCCCCTTTGATAACCAAACACACCCTAAATGTATAAAGTGAGTGCAAAATGTGAATTAAATAAAGAAAAGAGGTTTTTTTAGTAGTAGTGAGCTTATTGTGCATGGTAGGTCATATTAACTAAAAATTATTTAAAAGGTTTATTAAGGTGGAATAAAATAAATTATTAAAGAACATCATAAAACGGACCAAAAAGTGAAGATTAAAGAACAATATGGAACAATAGGATTAAATTACATCATGCTCATTGAAAATTCATCTATGGTCGTCGAAAAAACGACCACCGAGCAAAGTCAGGTAAATTTAGACCATTGATTTTGATAATTTGACATTTATTTTAAATACAAATATACATTTAATTTTTTTTTGTAATATTAATTCATTTTTATTTTATTTTTTGGATTTACCTAAATTAAATTTAGATTTTGATAATTTAAAAATTAATTTAAAAATCTAAAATTAATTTAGATAAATCCAAAAATATCAAAAATGAAATAATACTACAAAAAAATTAATTTTTTTATTTTATTTAAAAATCCAAATCTAATTACCAAGATCAGTGGTATAGATTAATTCGACTTTGGTGGTCGTTTTTTCGGCGGTATAAATTACATAATACATTTTAATTTTTTCTAAAATTTTAAATTATATAATACATGTTAATTTTTTTAAATTTTTTTTGGGTGTGGTTCAGTTCAGGTACTTCAAATGGGGAGCCCAAGTTGATGCCTTCAATTGCTGAGGATCTTGATAGGAGAACTTTCTTGTATAATCTTATTATGCCGCTAGTCAACCAGTTAGGTTTCTTTCAACTACACTATATACACTCTTAATTATCCTATTAATTATTACTATTTATCGCTTCGAATTTTAAAAGAAAGGAAAATATTGTCCTTAATTTAAACTAAGACTACAATAATCGCAATTACTTAGATAATGGCCGCAGAAAACCACATCACCCGAACACGACCACCACCACTAACACAAACGACGAAAATGACTGTTACCAAGCAAATACATCTCCGACGTTCGTGGTGTTGGTGGTCGTGTTCGATCAGGTGGCATTGTTTTCTGAGCTGTTGTCCAAGTAATTAGTATTGTTGTGTTCTATTTTGTTTTTTAAGCTAAGGGTAATATTGTCATTTTATTTAAAATTCAGGGCAATAATTAGTAATAACGGGCCAACGTTTAGGGTTTCAGAATAAAATTGAGTGATTAAATAATAACACAATAAGCTAATAATAAGTTCATACAATTACCAATTATAGCAATAAAAACGTTTTATTGTAAATGGTTTAGATTCCCATTAGATTAGTGGAGGCCACTAATATGGCACAAAGAGTAAAATTCAACCACAAGTACAAAAATGCATGTAACGTTGATAGAAACAGATGCATTATGTAGCACTACGAAGTACTCGTACAGCCCGTTTGGTTGTTGGTAATAAATTGTGATAATAGTAATGAATTTATAGTGTAATTTTGGTAAGGAAGAACCTTATAATTCCCATGGAAAGCAAATTATCATTCCCAAGCTTCAATTTTCTTCACAATTTTTATTCTTATCCATTACCATTGAAGAGGATGATATTTGATGGGAATTGATATTTGTGAAAAAAATTAGATAAATTGGAGCGCGCTAAGGTAGAACCACCATGGGAATGAATTTTGATTTCCCTTCCAAATTTAGTTATAAATTCATTCTCATTACCATCATTTATATCCGGCTACTAAACGGGTTGGTAGAGTCGTAGTAGTCTTGTAAAATCTATATATTTCATCCGTTCCAAAATAAACGCAACAGTTTCCCTTTTTGGATGTTTTAAAATAAATGCAACAAATTTTTTCTTTTCTTATATGATAAACTTTTGCTATTGAAAAGATGCCCTTACTAATTTTTTTAATTGTCCCCACTTTCTCTCATCAATCATTTAATTATCCCTACATTCTTTCACCAATTTTTTAATTGTCCCCACTTTATCTCCATTTATTTTAATCAATTACCCCTCACTTTTCCCAATCACCTACCATAAAAAAATATCTAGAAATCGGTAAACCTAATTTTGTTGTGTTTTTTTTTTTTTTTGGAACGAAATAGTATATATATTGATGATTACGTGATCTTTCACTTGTACAATTGCGGCTATGTTGATGATTATATATTTGAATTGATACAATTCATCGTCTCTTTTTTCATAGTTTTGTCACCATCATATCATGTTGGCCCATAGTGGCTAATGATATACTACCTCTGTCCCGTTTTTCTTGCTACAAACACTTTTGGCACAAAGTTTAATGCAGGTTGTTTGGAGGCGGTACCACCACTGCAATATTATTAACATTGTTGACAAATTATGTTGTTATTGCTAATTTTACCCGGTTGTTTTTTTGGGTCCCCACCAACACAAATTTCACCATTTTTATTTTGGCTCCAAAATTCCCTCCAAAAAATTTAATGAAAAAGTAAAATTTTAAATTTTACTCTAACATTTCCATACACCACTATACAAAGTCATAAATTGTTTCTTTCTTGAGCTCTTGGAAGGGGAAAGAACAGGAGAAACATACCTAGGACGATCTGGGGTATCTAACACCACCAAATCTTCATCGATGTTACCAACATTTCCCACCTCATCTTTTGGAGTATCTGGTGCAAGTGTTTCACTAGACGAAGAGTCTTCTGTTGTGGGTTTTTCTTTTTCTCGCTTCATTGATGTAGAGGGGTCATTATACCTACGAATTCTTTCATAAATATCTTAAATCTCACTCTCGGACAATGGAGTTTCAACATACGGGGAATAATCTGGAAAATCATCACATGAATTTTCAACAAAATAAGGAATCTTGTTCGGATCCATGGAAGGAACACCGTTTTATTATTAAAAAAAATGTATCCAAAATGGATACCAAATTAACCACCAAAGAATAAAGATAATTAATTTCGTATTTTTGTTGTGAAATTTCGAATATTAGGAGCAAGATCTATGATTTGAGATGAGAAAAAGAAAGAAAAGAGAGGAAAGAAAAAATAAATGTTGAAGAGGAAATGAAACTTTTGAGGGTATAAGTGTTTAAAAGAAGTGGAAGAGATTAAATGAGGGTGGATGGGGTAGTTAAAGAGTAATAAATAATTTAATTGTAATTATTTAACTACAAGAGGACAAAAGTGAAGGTAAATATGTAAAATATAAGTAGGGCCCACATGCTTTAAATAAAAATGTAGCAAGTAATTTGGGACATCCATTTAAGGAAATTGTAACAAGTAAATTGGGACGGAGGGAGTATTGTGGATAAGGATTAAGAAAAACAAACTATTCATTTGTTGCATAATACTCATTACTCATCACTAACATAATTCAGTTATAATAGTACAGTGTTGTATTTCAGTTAACGTATTGAAATGTTGAAAAAGTATATTTTGATTTGCGAATACCAAGTCTCTTGTCAGATCGTCTTACGGTCTGACAAAACTGTAACTTTTTAGTATAATGTTTAACAGATTATACAAAAGGTTATAATTTTTTTAGCTAAAAGTTATGTCACCGAAGATTTTGTAATTTGCGAATTACTCCTTTATAATTTTTTTGACCTGCTATATTTTCCTGATTTAGATATCACAATTATACTTTATATAATTCTTTTTTTTTTTAAGATATGGGACTTACATAAATCATATTCATTTTATCTTAATTTTTGTCATTTATCCTTTTTATTCTACATATTTACCTCCTAATTTTGTCTTCTTCTTCATAATTATAAATACATTGACTTTAAAATAAAAACATAGTTTCTACAACAATTCATACATTTCTCTTAAAAATTGTGCGTGCTAAAGAGAATATAACAAATAAAAAAAAGAGGTGGAAGGACCGAGGGAGTATGATGTTGCATAATAAAGAAATATTGATATTTGATCAATGTTTGTAGGTACATACCTGGTTTAGATGAAGGAAAAGCCATGTACCTTAATTTTGTGAAGGCAGAAATGAAAACTCAATGTGGCATACCAACAAGAGCCGTTCTTACAAGCTACTACAAGAGCAAACACTTCAAAGGGTGTCCAAAAAACGTTCCCTTTCTTGATTACACTAGCCCTGACCAAACAATCCTTTGTGAAGACATCAACCAAAGCATGTATTGTCAATTACTCGTTGGTCTTGTACTACGCCACCAAGTTCTTCGCCTTGGAGCCGTCTTTGCCTCAGCTTTTTTACGAGCAATTACCTTTCTTAAACAAAATTGGATCAAACTATGCAACGATATTAGACAAGGCAAACTAGATGCCTCGATCACAGACTCTGATTGTCGAATAGCTCTGATGCCATTTATGGTTTCTCTACCTAATTCGACTATAGCCGATGAGATTGAGGAGATATGTAGTGTTTCATCTTGGAAAGGGATATTGTGTAGGCTTTGGCCTAAGGCTAAGTACATCGAGGCCGTGATCACGGGTTCTATGGCACAATATATTCCATCACTCGAGTATTATAGTGACAAGAAGTTGCCTCTAGTTAGCCCTATGTATGCTGCAACTGAGTGTTACATGGGTGTCAACTTGAAACCTTTGTGTGATCCATCTGAGATTTCCTACACACTTTTGCCTAACATGTGTTATTACGAGTTCATTCCTCTAAGAGAAAATGGTTGGTCGCTCGATGAGGAATCAGAGATTCCATTGAGTATGCTTGTGGATCTTTGTCATGTTAAGCTTGGCTGTTATTATGAGCTTGTTGTTACCACCTTTGCTGGTAAGTCATTTTTCTCTATACTTTATTTCATTATACTTCCTTCGTAAAAATAAAAAAAAAGCAATAATTTTCATTTTCTGTGATGTTTCAAAATAAATGCAATAATTTTTTTTCCTTGTATGATAAACTTTTGCTACTTAAAAGACATAAATGTCCTTACTAATTTTTTAATTGTCCCCACTTTTTATCTCTCAAATTTTTTAATTGTCTCCATGTTCTCTCAGCTCGCCAATTCTTTAAGTGTTCCTACTTTTTCTCTTCATTAATTTTAATCAACTACCTACAACAACAACAACAATGTCTAGGAGTCCATGTCATGGAAATTGTTGCGTTTATTTGGGAACGAATGTAGTATCAGTTTTATAGTATTATCATATTTGTCTTAAAGCATATAGGCTGCTTTAGTTCACCTTTTCTCGATCAGTACTACTTTATTATTGCTTATTACACATCAGGTCAGAAAAGACAATTTCGATTATCAGGTCTTATGATTTTATTACTACCGTTAAATTCATTTAGTTCCACTATGAAAAATATTGTGATATTATTCTAGAAGTACATATATACATACTAATACAAATATAACAAGATCTCATCTCATCTATAATATTTTTTTTTCCCATGGATCAGTGCATATAGGACAAATTAAAGTTTGATCAAATCATGTGATAAGTTAATTCATATATATCATATCAACAAAATTCCGTTGAACCAAACATGTATGGCTTAACGAATCGGTGATTGTAGGTCTATACAGATATCGAATTGGTGATGTACTTCAAGTGATAGGGTTCCATAACAAGGCTCCACAATTCAAATTCATATGCCGTAAGAACGTAGCTTTAAGCCTAGACAATGACAAAACAACCGAGGATGACTTGCATAAGAGCATTACAATTGCCAAAAAATTATTAGAGCCTCTTAATGCTATGCTACTTGAATACACAAGCTTTGCTGACTCATCAACTGTGTCAGGACACTATGTGTTGTATTGGGAAATCCAACATATAAACAACAACAACAACGACAACAACAACGATGACAACATTGATGAGAAACTAAGACAATGTTGCATCACAATCGAAAATGAGCTTGATTACACTTACCGAAGGTGTAGGTCTCATGACAAGGCTATAGGACCATTGGAAATAAAAGTTGTGAAACTTGGCACATTTGAGAAACTTATGGACTTGTTTATAAATCAAGGAGGAGGGTCAATAAACCAATACAAAACACCAAGGTGTATTAAGTCTAAAGTTGCATTGAAATTGCTTGATGATAATGTCAAAGAATGTTTTTTTAGTCCTAGGGATCCCATATGGATGCCTTAATTAATCAAGAGTTTGAATTGTATTATAATTAGTGAAGTTATTATTGGTGCTAATCTAATCATAAAATAAGGTTGATAATAACTTAGTAAAATAATGATGGATTTGTGGGGAGTAATATGATTGTCTTGTTGTGATTTTTCTTGTAGAATTGTATACTCATAACTCGTCTGTTTGGTTGTTGGTAATGAATTGTGGTAATGGAAATAAATTAAAGGTATAAGCAAAGGGACAAAGCTCATCATAATCTATAGAGAAACATATTCATCTCATAATCTATCCTCTCAGTTCATTGAAAACTAACCACAAATGTGCATATTATATTCATATGATCATGGCTTAAACAATAGTACTCCCTTTGTAACATGAAACTTTCAAAATTTGGTTTTACACGCGTTTTGAGAGATTGATTTAAGGGTGTAAACGAAATAATTAATCAAAATTAATTTATCAATGTGATTATAAGTTACTAAGATTACAATTATTTTGACTAATTCTTTCATTTACACAACAATTAAATAGCTTGCTTATTTTATTTATTATTATTTTTTATCAATGTAATCCGATCCATATGTTCCCATTTATTTGTCCTATATGAAATCTTGACACTATTCATAGGGTCAGAGAATCTTCTAAATTACTCTCAATATATAAAATATAATATAGTCATGTAGAGTCTTGTTTGATTCGTCTCAATGATTACGTTATTAATTATAATTCTTACACATATATAACAAAAGATATATAAGGTCAAAAAAATACATACATATATATGTGAAAAGTCAAACATCACAAACAAATGAGAAGTGTATAATTTAAGGCTTATTTGCTCTAAGGGCTTGTTTACTTCAAATTATATTCAGTTCAGTTCAGTTCAGTTAATCTATATTCAGTTCAGTTCAGTTCAGCTAATCTCTATTTAGTTCAATTAATACACTTTTATTCAGTTCAGTTCAATTCAATCCAGCTCTATTCAGCTAATGTAAACGAGCTCTAACTATGTGAAATTTTTGGGTAAGCCCGCCATTTCTGGTCAGGATAACCCCCATTTTCCCAATCAATTTGGGCAAATTCTAACCCCATGGCTGTTGCTCCACTTGTTCTCCATCACCAAAGTTTCTTCTTCTCAAACCCAAAATCCCAACATTCGACAACAATTCGTACAAGAAAAAAATGGTTTCTCAACAATTTGCCCAACTCTTCAATTGCCCCCAAAAGAGTTCGATTCCCTTTCATCATTCGTTGTTCTTCAACACCATCACAAGACACAGCTATTCAGAACGCAGAGTCATGTGTCAATTTGGGACTCTCTCTCTTTTCCAAAGGACGGGTGATTTACTTTCGTTTCAATTATCATACTCAAGTGGATAACTTTTTGATGATTGTTTGTTGCATTGATTGGGAATTCTAACTTTAACTGGGTTGATCGTTATTTACATACTGTTTTAGTAAATGAGAGTCAGAATTGTTTTTTTTTTTTTTTTTGTGTGGAATTTTTGTTATTTAGTGTTCACTGTGTAGATGGATTATGCTCAAGATTTCGGGGCCCCAAAACTAACTTGGAAATTGGCTCGATGAATGATTAAGATGGAAGGTTTAAATGAAATACGGACTATTAAAGATTAAATGTTTAAATACAGGCTATCGGTTTTTTTTTAATGCATTACAGGTGAAATAATATATGTTATTGATTTTCCTTTCATATGAAATAAAACTATTAGGATAATACTATTTGGGGCCCTTGCAAATTTAGGGCTATGTGTTGTTGGTTTCTTTACACACTCTCATTGACCCCCTAGTTATGTGGTATAAGAATCATGTTAGTGTGATGGAGGAAGAAATTAGCTTTTTTTTTTTGTTTGTGTATGAATTATTATCAAATTGCATTGAAATCGAGTCCAAATTTGTGCATTAGACGAATCTGTGTAGTTGATTCAATTGTTTGGCCATGACATTAGCATCTAGAGCTCCAATTTCTTGTTTTGTATTCGTGAATGGCTTCCTATAACTTGGATTTTATTGAAGATGATGCAGATTTTCATTAACAATAGGTATTGGATCTGAATGCATCAGAGTTGGTAGGAGAATTGATGCTCAGTACAAAAATAGGTTAAAAAATTTGTAATGAAAGTTTTTGGGAAGAGGACACTCACAGTTTATGAGTCTTTGCGACTACATCCTTCATAACTTTTGATGATAATTCATTTTGATCAAATCATCAAACAACTTTCCTTTGGTAAATTGTAATGCCATACAATACTAAATCTCAGGTTGATTTTTTTTAAAAATTCATCTTTTATTTTAATTTTAGTGGTTAGATTGGATACCGGTGATTGGTGATGATTCCCCGGTGACAAGGGTAAATTGTTTAGCTTTCCTAATTACTGAATTACTGATTCAACTCCAAAAGTATGTCCACATTGGGTTTGATCCTTTGGAGTAAATTAAAGGTGTGAGAAATTTAAGGCTTTAAGCCATTGAGTGCCTATTAGTCATTAATTCTCCTCTTGGCTACCATGCAATGTATGAAGATCAAACTTGAATATGTAGCATGGGTACTTCATATGCGTAGTTGTCCCCGAACTCGATTTGTCTCTATATTGGGGACGATTTTGAATCTTCATGTTATAATTGGTCGTACCCATTAACACTATTTGAAAGAATTGCCGATTTATGTCCCTGTATCCATATTTGTTTCTGACCCCGTTTCCGACTCGATACAACCTATTTGAGAGCTAAGTTCCTTGGATTGTGCCTGAAATGTTAGGTAAATAACGTATACAATGTTTGACATGATGACGATGAAAAGTTCATATCATTTTGGTTGAAAACGAACTGTCCAAGTGTCATATGGTACTTTAGATGAAATGTTGAGTACTGTCCAACTCAGAAGAAACCCTTTTTCTCATACAATATACTTTGTATGTGGAGAATACAATTAATACAGCAACAGCCACCCATTACAGATCCATCAAGGGAAGCCAGCTGAGTTTAGGAGATATACATTAGTAACACAAGTACTCAGCGTTAACCAAACCAGTGTAAGATAGTAGTGAGGCTGAGTAGTATCTGAATAACTTTATTAAGAGTGGTGTCATTAACTGTTGCAGCCTTTGCTACCATGCTGGCATATCCTATATTTAATTTTGACTTTAGAATGTCATGAAGTAATCTAGTGCTCTACTAATTGTTGACCTAACAATCCAAGTTCTAGGTCTATCTTGAATTGATGATTTCCCTTTGTTAGCTAATTTCTTATATAGCCTTTTGTGGTTCACAAGGCTATACCGTTGCTTCGCTAAACAACATTTGTCAGTTTGTTATGCTTATCCATTGTTTACACCTTTTTCCCTTCATTTAGCTGCAATCTCTCAAATTTGTTCTCTTTAAACACTGCAACTGAGAATTTCACTTGTGTCTTGCAGGTTAGAGATGCACTAGTACAATTTGATACAGCACTTAGCTTAAACCCTAATACTATGGAGGCTCAAGCGGCACTTTACAATAAAGCATGTTGTCATGCCTACAGGTAATTTATTGCTTTTCTTTACGGGTGCTTATGAGATGACACAACTCGTGAGCTACTCAATCTCTACTTGGCCTGGACTTGGTCAAAGCTCGACACGACTCAAGATTTTTATAGTCAAGCCCAATGATTAAAGGAACGAAATTCGATACGAAATGCGGGACGGAAACGGAAACGGGAAACGCTACCTTGAGTGAATCGAGAACGTTCGGTGTTTAGTTTAATATATTTTTAAAAAAATAAATAAAAAAATAATCTTATTATTTATGTGTCATACCCTTTTCGATCGAAAAAAAAATTAATAAAAAAAACTTAAAATTTATTTAAAATTAAAATATTCACTACCAATAATCCATTTCTCAAAATATAATTACATAGAAAAAAAACCTTACATAGTTCATACTACCTAACTACATACATCATACATCAATTTCTCAATCTGCATATCTTTGCCTCTTGCATGCAAATTTCATAGTTGTATTATTAGTTTGCTCTTCTAAATCTTCTCGCCATCTCATATCCTTAAGAGCAAGTGATGAATTCTCTATGATAGAACTCTCTAGATTAATATCCCATTTCGTATATGGACCGTCTTTGTAGTTGCTCGTGAAACGGCAAATTAATCTAATATTGCAATGAATGAAAACCAACTTGTCGGCTCTAACGGAATTCAACCGATTTCTTTTTGGATTGTGAATAAATGAGTAAGTGCTCCACACCTTCTCCGCGGAGGAACTACTAACGGGCCGTGACAGTACTTTGATGGCAATCTCAGCTAAATCGGGCACCTCCGCTCCATAAGTGGACCACCAAGAAATAGGAGATATTGTTACAACACCTATTTTTGCAGCAAATGACCCAAACATACCTTCTTTGGCTTGGAACTTAGCCAATTGTTCACGCAACACCCTTTTTTTTTATTCATTTTCTCCTATTTTATAAAATGCCTTTAAAACTCCATCAACAACTTCTTTGTCAAATTTTGGTGCTCGCCTAGCCTCCCCTCCCAGAACTGGAGTTAACAAATACTTTGAGTCATAAAAATAAGGCTTTAATGCAAATCCTAAGTAATGCATAGGAATGTTCATTTTTTCCCAACGTGCAACCAAGATATCACTCATTTTGTTACTGTCATCTTTATATATGTTATCTTTTATTATATCCCCAATCTCACCAATCATACAATTCATTTTCTCATATACCTCACTCATTTTTTGTCCTTCACCATCAACAAATTTAATCATTAAATAAATTGGCTTTGTGATTGCCAAAATATTATCAACTTCATCCCAAAACTCATCATCACCTATCATGGAAGCAATTTCTTTTTCCAATTCTTTGTTTTTATCATCACCTGAATTAACCCAATCTTTCCAAGCCCTCATAACTACAGTAGTAGCTAATGATTCCCTACATTGGGATAGTTTTTTCATCAACAAATAATGAGATGCAAACCTTGTTTTTGCTACTATTAATAATTCAAGTCCAGATTGTGATTTAAAGATAGCATGAGCATGAGTATGATTCAAAAAATATTTCACAATTTTCTTCCCTTTAATGTATGTATTACTGACTGACCCAATGAAAAGCATTAGCAATATCTTTAAATATGAGATTAAGTGTATGCACCACACAAGGGGACCAAAATATGTGCTTATGTACCTTCTCAATCTCTCTTCCAACAACTTTACAATTGGCAGCATTGTCTGTCACGACTTGCAAGACATTTAACGGTCGCACTTCTTCGATTGCAGTAAGTAAGTAATCTACTATAGCTTTCCCCGTTTTCTCCACGCATGTGAAGTCATCCGCATTATATTAACCGTATATAAACTTAATAAAAAAGGATATCTAGAAAACAGGAAAAGCTATAGAAGATTAGTTACTTACTGCAATCGAAGAAGTGGGGCCGTCAAATGTCTTGCAAGTCGTGACAGACAATGCTGCCAATTGTAAAGTTGCTGGAAGAGAGATTGAGAAGGTACATAAGCACATATTTTGGTCCCCTTGTGTGGTGCATACACTTAATCTCATATTTAAAGATATTGCTAATGCTTTTCATTGGGTTAGTAATACATATATTAAAGGGAAGAAAATTGTGAAATATTTTTTGAATCATACTTATGCTCATGCTATCTTTAAATCACAATCTGGACTTGAATTATTAATTGTAACAAAAACAAGGTTTGCATCTCATTATTTGTTGTTGAAAAGACTATCCCAATGTAGGGAATCATTAGCTACTACTGTAGTTATGAGGGCTTGGAAAGATTGGGTTAATTCAGGTGATGATAAAAACAAAGAATTGGAAAAAGAAATTGCTTCCATGATAGGTGATGATGAGTTTTGGGATGAAGTTGATAATATTTTGGCAATCACAAAGCCAATTTACTTGATGATTAAATTTGCTAATGGTGAAGGACAAAAAATGGGTGAGGTATATGAGAAAATGGATTGTATGATTGGTGAGATTGGGGATATAATGAAAGATAACAAACATAAAGATGGCAGTAGCAAAATGAGTGATATCTTGGTTGCACGTTGGGAAAAAATGAACATTCCTATGCATTGCTTAGGATTTGCATTAAACCCTTATTTTTATGACTCAAAGTATTTGTTAACTGCGGCTCCAGGAGGGGAAGCTAGGTGAGCACCAAATTTTGACAAAGAAGTTGTTGATGGAAGCTAGGTGAGCATCCTAGTTTGCATGCAAGAGGCAAAATTATGCAGATTGAGAAATGGGTGTATGTAGTTAGGTAGTATGAACTATGTTTTTTTTTTTTCTTTCTATGTAATTATATTTTGAGAAATGGATTAATGGTAGTGAATATTTTAATTTTAAATACATTTTAAGTTTTATTTTTTAATTTTTTTATCGATCGAAAAGAGTATGACACATAAATAATAGGATTATTTTTTAATTTTTTTTAAAAATATATTAAACTAAACACCGAACGTTCATAATTCACTCAAGGTAGTGTTTCCCGTTTCCGTCCCGAGTTTCGTATCGAATTTCGTTCCTTGTATCATTTGTACTGAATGACCATATGAAGATATTATAAGGGAAGTTTTGAAATTATAATATTTAGGAAAATTTTTGAAGCAACCCCCAACAACTTGGGTCACTTTTGAATAAACTCCCAGAAACTCAACTATTTAAATAAAACCCCCAAGTACTTAAAAATTGTTTTATACAACTCCCAAAATCTTAACCGTCTATAATTACACCTCCAACTGTTAACAACGTTACTAACCAAGGTTAACATCGTTAAAAAAAGAACGTTAAAGTTGGTTCTCTCCCCTCCCTCTCCTCTACAACTCTTCTTCCCCTCCAAATCTCTGATTCTCTCTCTTTCTCACTCACCCTTTTACTCTCTTTCTCTGATTCTCTCTCTTTCTCACTCCCCCAAATACTTGGCCGCGCGATTTCTGCGGTTTTCGGGGAGTGGCGAACTCGGAGGTTCCAAGGACGAGGCTCTGGCGGTGGTGGAGGGGCAAAATCGGAATCTCCAAGGAAATTGGCGATTGTTTGAGCATAAACGCCATTGAAAAGGGGAAACCAAATGTGATCCCACTCATAACGCACATTTGAATCAATAATAGCGAAGCAGGCGAAGAACCAGACATTGATGTGAAAGCATAAGTGTAAGTGCCTAAAGATAAATGAGCCAGTCCCAAAATAGCAAGAACTCTGGTGATATTATACATGGTTTTGAGTAATGAATCAGTGACTTCTCTGCTTTCAGATGCAAGAGGGGAGAAATCTCTTTCCACTGCAGGGCCTTCGATTTCTTGATGCTTCATTTCTGGATTAGGGTTAGGGTTTGAGGAATTTGGATCCGATTGATTTGAGGATGAAGATGAATAGAGTCGTTGCTATGTGAGTAATGAAGACATTGATGTGGAATTGTGATGATTGAATGTGCGGTGATGCAAGTGTGGCATCATCATGATTGGAAGTTGAGGGACTAAGAATGATTAGAGAATAAGAATAAGAATAAGAATGATTAGAGAATAGCAAGGAAGTGAGCCCTACAGCTTCAACGTTGTTTTTTAACGGTGTTAAGCTTGGTTAGTAACGTTGTTAACAGTTGGAGGTGTACTTATAGACGGTTCAAGATTTTGAGAGTTGTATAAAACACTTTTTAAGTATTTGGCGGTTTTATTTAAATAGTTGAGTTTCTGGGAGTTTTGTCAAAAGTGCCCCAAGTTGATGGGGGTTGTTTCAAAATTTTCCTAATATTAACTAATTCATTGTTAGCCTCACATGATCTGCATTTGTTAGAGCCTTATCCTTATACCCCCTTCTTTTCAAAGGAATGCAACATTTGCTTTTCCATATTCTCCAATACACATCTTTGATAATTAATATCTTTGATTTTATATCAATAAGATTTTTTTAAATTTTTTTTTTTGATTTGTTTCTCAAAGACCTTAAGATCGGCTTAGGCAAAGGAAACAATAAAGAGGAGAGAGATAGATAAGGAAGGGTAAAGGTACATCCATTTGATAGGAGAGAGCAAGTCTAAAAGCTATTATGAAAAACCCATACCTAGTTTTTTAAAGTCTTTGAGGAAAAGACAAAGTAAAATAAAGGTAAAAAGTTGGAACTACAAATTTAAATAAGTCTAACAAGGTCATTCATGATGAACTTTTATTATACTCATGAACAAGATGTCATGGGTGGAGCTATTAAGTGACATGGAGGTTTAGTGGTACCCCCATTTAGGGTGCGTTCTCTTCAACTTATTAGACCTGAACTTATCTGAACTGAACTTATCTTAACTTATCTGAACTTATCAGACCTGATTTAACTTATTAGACCTTATTTAACTTATTAGACCTTATTGGAACTTATTAGACCTTATTGGAACTTATTAAACCTGATTGAAACTTATTGGAACGTATTTTATATGATTGAATAAAATAAATTAATTATATTAATAATAATAATAATAATAATAATAATGATGATGATGATGATGATGATAATATTCTATACATTTGAACCTATGTTTTTTTTTTTTGTTTTTTTTATTGTTGAATTAGGTTCAAGAAGGTAATAATAATTAGTATATCTTTTTTTAAACCCATTATTAATTAATATTATCAATTCCAATAACAACTTATCTACATATTTAATTTTTCTTAATTCACTTGTAGTAAAATTAACAAACTAGAACGGATTGAATAATAATAATATGGAGGATGGGTAAAGTTTAATTTGGACCAAAATTAGTAATAATAATATGGAGGATGGGTAAAGTTTAATTTGGACCAAAATTAAATCAAACCCAAAATAAAAAATAAGTTTTATTTTATAATATAAAAAAATAGTTTAATTCAATCTAACTCTGATTGGTTTCTCTAAAAAATTATAAAACAAGAATGATAAATAAAATTGGTTTATGTTGTGTAAGAGTGCTTTAAGTTAATTATTAATTTAATTAATTTTATTTGATCAATAATTAAAAATAATAATCTAGACCTGATTTGAACTTATTAGACCTGATTGGAACTTATTAGAACTTGTTAGACCTGATTGAAACTTATTAAACCTTATTGGAACTTATTAGACCTTATTGGAACTTATTGGACCTTATTGCAACTTATTGGACCTTATTGGAATTTATTAGACCTTATTGCAACTTATTAGACCTTATTGAACTTATTAGACCTGATATAACTTATTGGAACTTATCTAAACTTATCTGAACTTATTAAACCTGAAACTTATTTTTTTAAGGTGAAGAGAACGTACCCTTAATGGGTGTAAAACGGGTATAAACTTACTCCAAACATTAAAAAAATTATCAACTAGAATTATTTTTTATGGTAACTTTTAATATATTCAGGGTATACTTCTCATACACTAATTTAGTATACACCCAATACACATAAAACTTTTATTTAAAAACACAAAAGATAACCGTAGAAGGATAAAACAGAACAAAACCTAAATCCACAAGATAGAATAGGCAAGCAACAATCGTTCTACTAAAATCCAAGAAAGACGAGAGAGTCAAAATCCAATTCAACTTCGTCACTCCGTTCTGAATTAGTCTGACCTCATGCCAGCGTACAACCACCATTGTTTGCCCGTCACTTTGACTTTATGTGCACTAGACTAAGTCTTTTTTCCATTCTTTTTTCTTACTTTTGTTTTTGAACTTTAATGTTTCGTTAATGTCCAACGTCCGTATTCCATCCCCCCATTTTTTAATTCCTTGCTCCGCCACCGCAGGATGTGGTCAAATTTTGTAAAGTTTGGCTTTAAAAAATTATTCAACTCTATGCTCTTTGATTTCCGAGTTGTATGCATTATAGTAGCTCATTGTGCATGCTAGGTGAAATTAGGTAATAGTAGTATTAGGTGGTATAATGATAAAAGTAAGAGAGGGAAAAGTAAATGGGGTATTATGTGGTAATATGATAAAAGTAAGAGAGAGAAAAGTAAGAAAGAGAAAAGTAAGTGGGGTATTGTGTTGTCTTTTTTTACCAAAAAAGGAATAAAATGAAATTGGAAATTTTTTTTGCAAGTATTTTGTTACACCTAAAAATAGAAATTGTTGCTAGTAATTCGTTACGGAGGGAGTACTTGTTTGTTAATAGGAAAGCTCATAATATTCTTTGGTTATTAAAGTACTAAACTATGTTGATTCTTATTTTATAGCATGTCTCAACTATCATATTATGTTTGTGCGATATATAGGGCTTCGATCTTTTCACTTGTGTTCATTTTTTTTTTTTTATTGGAACTTTTCAGTAAAAATCATTAGAACCTACTTTAGTTGTGAATTAAACTAAGTTGGCTCTAGTTTAAAACTTTTGGAACTGAATATTCTTGATTTTTTTTTTAAAAAAACTTAGTTTTTCTGAAAAGAGAAAAGTTTAAGTTTATGGTTTTTTTGATACCCGAAGAGGCCTTTATAAATAGGTGACTTTGAGAGGTTGTAAACAAAATTGACGTGATTGCTTATCCTTGATAGTTATGATTTTCACATTGATTGTTTATGACTTTGCCCAGTCCTTCGATTTTTATCTATTAATAGTACCTCGATGCTTGTTAAAGGGCTTCAGCAGTTCAGCCCATAGCTCGGTACTTCCCAGTAAAATGAAGCAAATACATATAGTTTAATGAGCCATGAAGTGAATAATTAGTGGATCATTTGGTTTCATTGCAATTGGACACAAATCTCTGCTTCTTTTTTACATGATCTAAGTTTCCAATGATGTTGACATGTTTTAGTTCTATTTCCTTGTACTGTATAGTAGTAGAATTGTGTCCAATCTTATGTTTGTACTGAAATACATGTTGCAACTTAACATATTTCAGCATGACTTAAAATTTGTAAAGCTTTGATGCAAGTGATGTCAATAATAAGGGATTCATATGATTAGGAGTTTAGGACAATCAACGTTAAAAAATGTGTTCAGGTAAAATATCTGTGGCTTGTAGAAGTAGAATTACTCTGAGATTATAGACAGAGCGTATTAGGAAGGAGAATTATGAAGAATAATTGGTTTTAGGAAGAGAAAATGTGGAGAAAACATTCAAGTGTTTTAGTTAGTTTTGTAGGAGTTTTTGATGCATGTAAATTTTTTACTTATCTTTACTTTCAGTTGTAATTTCAAAATATTAGTCAATATGTTTTCTTCTTTGGTTTAGTTTTTGTCTAGGACCACTTTTGTAAATTACATCTACGCTCCACGGACTCTTCATTTCACCTTCCCTCTTTGTGTTGGAAACTCAACACTTTGACACAGGGTATAACCCTTGGACAATTTATTTTGAGTCATATTCATGCAATATTGAATGATCATGTCCAACACTTGGACACACACTCAGAGTTCTGTCCAATTAACATAGAGTTACATAACAGCTTGGAATATTTACTATTGGTAAACAGAGAAGTTCATGAGATCTTCAAGTAGAAGGCCAAGTAAAAGGACTAAAGGAGATCTGAGATGTGAGTTTAGTGATTCGTGAGATTTTCAAGTAGAAGGTTGAGTAACAGACCTAAGAGTAGATTTGAGATGTGAATTTAAGGACCCTCGAGCTATCTTTCTAGAAATGTTGTGCAAGAGGAACAAAAATAAACAAGAAGATTGTAATACTTAATTTATAGGTGTGCTTTTGGAGTAGAAGTGCAATTTACTAGGAGACTGTTTGTTTCAAATGCTGTATTTTTTGTATTCAATTCAAATGTCTAATATCTGAATTGAACTGGTTAGCTGTCATATAAAAAGATGAGAGATGCTTGTGAACTTAAGTGGTTGAAGGCTTGAAGCTTCATACATGTATAAGTTTCAAAAAACATATTTACTATGTATGCCAACACTAGGGGTGATTATCGAGTGAGCCGAGCCCGAACTCTGCTTAGCTCGGCTCGTGCTCATTTAAATTTAGTCGAACTTGAGTCGAAGTCGAACTTTGACGAGCCGAGCGATAATCGAGCCGAGCTTTGACCAATCGTTGACCGAGCCCTTATCGAACTGTTCACGGACAGTTTCACCCAATATTATTCGTAGTTATATGTGTTCTCTATTATAAAATTTTTGAACATGTTTGTTTTTTTGTTAATATTTAACAATAAGACTATTAATTTATTATATATATAATATCTATAATAAATAAATTTATTTAAATAACATAATATATTATTTACATATATAAAAAGTTAATCGAGACTGTTCACGAGCTTTTCGAGCCGAGCTTGGCACAACTCAAGCTTGGCTCGTTAACGTCTCGAGCCGAACTCGAACTCGAACCGAGCTAAAACGAGCCGAGCCTTGACCGATCTTTGACTGAGCCGAGCCAGAACTGATCGCGAACCGGCCAAGCTCATTATCACCCCTAGCCAACACGTTCTACTAAACATGCTGATTGACCTTAGGAAACAGTTTGTTTTCTCCCTTTAGATATAGCTTTCTGAAGATGTAGCTGTTTTGAACCAGAAATTCATAGTATGGGTAGACAAGGATAAGACACTTGGATCAAGTGCATATATGAAATTCTGATTGACAGTTCAATTTTTCCCATGAAAATTTTGCATCCTTTTTTTCTTCTTCTGCTAGCCGATGTTCGGTGGGTTCTGTATGAGTAGCTTCTTGTTAACTGTACCAGTTAAATTTGATTGCATACAAAATCTCCGAGATATTTTCCGTGTCATCCTTGAAACTGAACTTTGAATTTACTTCTCTTGGACAGGGGGGAGGGAAAACAAGCCGCTGAGTGTTTGCGCAGTGCTCTCAAAGAATATGACCTCAAATTTGGAACCATCCTCAATGATCCAGACTTGGCCTCCTTCAGGGCATTACCAGAATTCAAGGAATTACAAGAGGAGGTTTAAATTTATTATAGTGAATGACTTCTTATTAGACTGCTTGTATGAGCTTCAAGTATATTACATCATTTGTCTTTTCCTTTGGTCACCAAAATTTTCTATGTTGCATTTCTTGGTATTGTGAAATAATTTTCTGATTTCCTATCTGAAATGCAGGCGAGGCTTGGTGGTGAGGATACAGGCGATAGTTTTAGGAGAGACCTCAAGCTAATTAGTGAAGTCCAAGCTCCATTTCGTGGAATTCGGAGATTTTTCTATGTGGCTTTTGCAGCAGCTGCAGGAATTTCCACTTTCTTCACAATACCACTGTTGTTTCGTGCAATCCAGGGAGGTGAAGGTGCTCCTGATCTGTTACAGACTGCTGGAAACGCTGCTATAAATATTGGAGGTAGATATGCATTTGTGTATATATACATGACATACTATTTTGTGTTTTTTAACACTAGGCACAAAGCTTAGAATTGATAAATGTTCACAATTCATCAAAAAGTGGCTTGCATGAGTATCTTCATGAAGTATCTCCAAAACATTTCTTGAAAGTAATTAAGTTATAGGACCAGCAATATGCAGGCATTGTCGTTATGGTGGCATTGTTCTTCTGGGATAATAAGAAAGAGGAGGAGCAGCTTGCACAAATATCTCGAGATGAAACTCTGTCACGACTACCTTTACGTCTTTCTACAAATCGGATCGTTGAACTGGTTCAGTTACGGGACACTGCTAGACCGGTTAGTGTCCACTATCTATAAATAATATGTTCTTCGTTGAAGGAAAAATGTTTCCCTTTTTTTCTTTGGTTAGTTTGCAGAAAGAATCACACTTTAACAAATTAATGACTTGTTTGTAGTGCTCTTGTTGAGTTGCTTTCACATTCACTTAACTGATCTCTATTCTCACTCAACCACCTCTTCAGTCTTCACTAGTTAGAAATACTTGTGATGATTTTTCGGATTTATTAGATCTCACTCTGAAGCTTTACATGGCAACTCTTCAAATAGGAATGAGTATAGTATGTACCTGATGAGTGATTTCCAAGGTAACCTGGCCTATTTTGCTGCTAATTATGTATATCTATCCCGGTCTTGACCTGAGTCCAGTTTTACAATTGAATGGCTTGAGGTCTTTCTAAAACTAACAATTCATGTAAATGGGCTGTGTTTATGTATATTTGCATGTTGATTCTGGGTTCACCAAATCTATAAAAATTACATACCAGTAGAATTGTTGCGTAAAATAACACATGTTTCGGGTTGGGTTCTTGACCTTCTTGTTATTCATGCTCATGTCAACTTTAGATTTCTCTCAATAAGTTTTTGTCTAGTTCATGTCATGGCCTTAGTTTTAAAAGGCGCAAAGCACGCCAAGGTGCAAATGGTCCCAAGAACCTAGACGCAAGGCAAATGTGCTCACCTTTGTAGGCAAGACGCATATATTTATTTATTTATTTGAATTTTTTTCTTTGATTGTATTTAATATTAATTAAAAGATCCCTAATAATTTTATTAATGATATATGTATATCCAAGTCTCAATTAATTCCAATCATTCTTCTATTTATAAATTAAATCTAAGCTATTTTCCTTAAGGCACAAAGGCGCGCCTTATCAAAGGCGCTCTAAGGCACACAATTTTTCCAGAGCATTTTTAAAACTAAGGTCATGGCATGTTACAGATTGCCAGATCTTGGTCTTTTCTTGTTTCCTTTCTTTTGTATACCCTTTTAGCATATTTTCCCTTTAAAAATTATTTTCAAGGTTGTGTGTGTGTTTATGTGCTTATGTGTCTGAGTGTCTCTGTGAGACAGTTGTATGATAATGGAGTTTCTCTTTTAGTACCCAAATTTACTGAGGTAAACTTATATATCAGGTCATTTTGGCTGGAAAAAGGGAAAGTGTTTCTTTGGCAATGCAGAAAGCTGAAAGGTTTAGAACTGAGCTCCTTAGAAGAGGTGTTCTACTAGTTCCTGTTATATTTGGTGAGGGTGAGGCAGCGCCAGTTGAAAAGAAGGGCTTTGGAGCTCCTGTAAAGGCAGCTGCTGCTCTTCCCTCAATTGGGGTAAGAGATAGATTCTATATTTCTGTATGTTATTGATAAATACTCTAAAAGTGAAGTACAGTTTTTCTGGTCTGATCATAATGATTTTGTTCATGCAACTATGGTGTCCAAACTCCATACTACGGTTGATTCCGGTAATTTGCTTGATTTGAAAAGATGTTCAGTGTAACATGACCAGCCTGCTAAATTGTGAAAGTTTTTGTTTTTTCTCCTTTATGTATGTTCAATTTTTTTAGGATGAGTTTGAGAAACGAGCACAATCTGTAGCTACAAAATCACGTTTGCAAGCTGAGATACGGTTCAAGGCCGAGGCTATCTCTCCAGCAGAATGGGAAAGGTGATTTTTCTGCATGTTGATTTTGCTGCCTGTTTGATAAAAAAAATTCCCGCTAGTGACCAATTAAGAGCATAAGAATATAAACATGGGACATCTGTCAATTTGCAGTTATATCCGCTAGTAGATTTTTGTTTAAAAAATATTGTTGTAGATAGTTGCCATTTTATGCTAGTAATACCTTTGTCCCGAATGGTTATAAGATATACTGAACCCTGTGCATTTATTGCTTTTGTTGACCATTTCAACGAGTCAAGTAAAATTATTTGTTCATGATTTTACGCAACTTCACCTCATTATAGCACAGTTGAAGATAGAAACTTTTACCAATGTATGGAACAGGGATCTTGTTGTTGAAGTATGAATCGCGATGATTTTTGTGTGTAGTGGTGTTTATAATAAATACGCTGATTCTGTGGATTAACAAAACTTCAAGTTTTTACGTAATTTGAATTTCCTAGTTTTATCTTAGCTTGCAAATGAATTTTAACAATTATATTCCTCTAGCGAGTGACTGGATGTAGAGAGTTTAAATACTCATGTAACTCAAGTTCAGGATCATTGCATTTTCTTTGTGTAGTCTTCTCTGTTGTGTTTTTTTTTTTTTTTCCTTTCAATTTTGTGCTCTGTTGCTAAATTATCAAGTAGGCCACCATGAGGTCATTAACAAGTAAATTAAATGAAATTTATATTAAACATCCTTTGAGCTAAAAGCTACGGAGTAGTAGATTTTCAAAAGTTTTTCCAACATGTTGAGCCATTGCTTTTATCTTAAATGAAATATACCTGAACCTGGAGTTTCACCCTTGTTAGGTCCTCTGAATTCTTCTATTTGGTATATCCTCCATTCCTCCTTTTTATTTGATGCCCTTTGTATACAGAAGAGGCGGTTTATATTTTCATTAGCATATATTGCCTTCAAGGCTTCAACATGGAAATTAGACCTACATTGACAGTTTTTGGTAAAGTTGGATTTCTGGAAATATAGAAACATGTTTCCAGCCTAAGCTAACTGGCATGTTCAAGAAATTTTAATTTTTATAAATTAAGTCATCACCTCAATCCTTTTTTTTCCCTTCCTGAATTTTTCTCTTACTTTGGTTTCCTCTCTCTACATACAGCCTTAGCCTCCATGACTGCCAAATCCATATGTTTTTAGACTCTTGTCACCACCACACAGCAATTGCATCCAGTTTTTTTTTTGGATGTATGTGAGTATATCTGCTTATATTCTTCCTATCCATGCTCTCATCAGCAACTGGAACATTTTGTAGAAGAAATATATAAGGTTGAGGAAACACACATTCAACACGATTAAACTCAGCCCTAGTCTGGATTGTCTGCTTATCGTATTTTTGTTTCAGATGGATAAAGGACCAGCAAAAATCTGAAGGAGTTACTGCAGCGGAGGATGTATACATAATACTACGTCTGGATGGCCGTGTTCGCAGGTCAGGCAAGGTTAGTATTTCTGGTTGATTATCTTAAATGGCTATTCTTCTGCATGTATCAGATGGTAAATTCTTAGCATAGAAATGCTTTAGGGTTATTATTATTTTTAGATATCATTAAGAAAATGAAATAATAGCAAGTAAAATTATCAAATAATAATTTTCTTTTCTTGAAATATTTTATTAAAAAAAATGATTTTCCATCTTATTGTCACGGACTCATGGTGGCCCCAAACCATAGACATAGAGGAACAAAGTGATGGGGAGCCTATATCTATCTATTTCCTAGAATTCGCAGCAGAGAGAGAGAGATTTTTGCAACTTTTATGATTTTTCTATTCTTTTTTCTAATCAAACACAACCCTATTTCCTAGAATATTGTATTTTCAAAGAAAATTACCTTCAACGTACTTTTACTATGTTAGTAAAATAAGTTATGGTCTTGAAAGCCGGGTCGAGAACTTTTCATTATTGGGTACCCGATGGCCCGGGATCCAATAAAATAACTGCCAAATCCATATGCTTTTAGACTCTTGTCACCACCACACAGTAAAATAACTCTCTTTTTTTTTTATAAGGAAAGAAACTGGATCCACTAAGGATGGCAATCCATGTTGGACCCGACCCAGATCCACATATCCAAATCCGTTTTGGCGAATCTGGATCCTTAATTTTTAGACCCGAAAGGATCCGGGTCGGATCCGAGTCTGGACAAAAAATGTGGATCTAGGTCCGGGTCTAACCTTTAAAATTGTTCTCTAACATTGGAAAAATGAAGCTGGGCCTAAGAGACAAAATAAACTTGATGGAATCTTCCATTTTCTACGAAGTTGTAAAAATTGAAAACTTCAAAGAATCAAGTGGGACTTTGATTTATGATTTAGCACGCTCATTTGATGGGGAAAACTCATTTAATTTCAATAGTGATGCTAGCTTTCGATTTTGTGTTAGAGGAGGTTGCTCTTGTCCTTGGTATTGAAAATACAGGGACTGACTATGTTTATCCTGATAATGTCAAGTCTATTGACTCTCTTCCCGAGTATCTCAAGATTGAGTCTGATTAGAAAGAGTCAAGAGCTTGGTTAAGGGCTTCTAGGTTGAAGGGAATGAAAATTGAAACTGAAAATGATAAAATAGAATTTAGGAAGTTATTGAGCCTTTACACCATTGACCAACTGCTACTCCCCTCTACTAATTATCAACTTGTACAACCTAAGTTTTTTTGGCTGGCTGATGATTTAGAGGTGGTCAGCACGGTTAATTGGGCAAAAGCCGTGTTTGACCACCTTGTTACTGCTTTCAATTCTAAAAAAAAAAATCCTTAATTAGAATATCCAATCCCGATTCTGACGGTTCAACCTCTTGCTCCAAGAAATTCTTTTAATCTACTTTCTTTCACAGTTTGTGTGTGTGATTGATGTGTTTTTTTAGCTTGTTTCTTCCTCTCCCGGTTTGGGGTGTGGTGTGTTCCTTGTCCTTCCTTGAGAGTTGAGAGTATAGGGATTTATAAACATGATTTTGCTTGTAATATATTCGCTCTGCATGCTATGATGCTAAATTATAGTATTATATTTTGTTACAGGGGATGCCCGACTGGCAGCAAATAATACAGGAACTTCCTGCAATGGAAAACTTGTTAAGTCAGCTTGAAAAATGAGGTTCTTGCAAAAATATTGTATTTGGGAAATTTGTTTGATAACACTCATATTTCCTTTGTCTGGTACCATGGTTCACCAACTGCAGATGGGCACCTGTCAGAAGGTTTCGAGATTACAAGTCTCTGCTGCTCATCGTTTTGCATTTTACAAATTTACAATGTAGGATGCAACATCTTATCAATAGGATTTGTTTTACTTCTGTTTCATTTTGATGTGCATTTTAAGTTTTCTTTTGTATACCTAGTTAAGAGCCATTCCTTAAGGCTCACAGATGCTATACAAATCTATTCTTAGAAATCTTCATTAGGGAATTCCAATGAATGAAAATCGTACAAAAAACATTATTAAATGGTCAAGTAAATTGGTTTGACATGTCTGTATTGTGTACTCCAGTTCGAAAAATTTGTCATGTTACGTTAGTTAAAAAGGAAGGGCATGTAACCAAATAATCTTGAATGGTGGTCGCTCACCTTATTTCTTAACCAAGAAGTCGGGATTTCAAATTCCAACTTTTGGGAATGAAAAGCGATTCTTGGCCAACTCTTTACTCTTAAGTGGAGCGTCCGGAATGAGGGGATTAGCCATTTCTTTCGGCGGTGAATATTCTGGTTCACACCAAAAAAAAAAGAATGGCATGTAGTGCAAGGTAAGCATCACATTGACATTGCAAATAAGAGCTTATTATGTCAAAGAAAGACACTGACAGACATTGTTTACATAATCCACCCAACCCCTAATTTACTTGAGGAAACTTTTGATTCTTAGGCCCTGTTCTTTTTGACTTAAAACTACAGTAATCAGATCGGATCAGTTCAGATCACATCAGATCAGATCACTTTAGCTTTGTTTTAATATTATACTCTCACAAAATAATACCCTACCTAATCAGATCAGATCAGTCCTAAAGAACATGGCATTACTTCTATATCACCTTTGTACCAAAAAAACGATCCCAATGCACTTGTTTAAACATTTATATCTTTTACTATATAAAGATATAAAAATTAATATTTAAAAAATCAATACATTCAGAGTTCTAAACGAATTTAATAAGATTTCATATAAACATGTCTTTTCGATTTTATAAAACCAATTTTTTTTAAAAAAAAAATATTTTTTAGCCCGTGGTATTTACATCATTTTTAAAAATAATGTTATATTTACAATATGTAAGTTTTTCGGTTTTTTCATATTTAAAATAGAGTATCTTTCCTATCAATTCAATGACTAATAAAAGTCTTTACCATCTACTCTTTAACTCTCCTTTCCAAAAATTTATAGCCCTGTATTTCTTTCATCTTTTTATAATACCACTTCTATTTCTTTCATCGTATGTGATGTTTTATTAGTTGAAAATGTATTAGAATACTACCTCCGTTTCTTATTATTTACAATGATTTGACATTTTTTCTCTCTACTTTATGTCACATCGTTGCAAATAATAAGAAATGGAGGTAGTAATAATTTTACATTACCTTTCTCTCTCTAATTAATGACAACTTTATTAATGTTTTATTTTTATGTGTCTTGAGGGTTGGTAACCTTGAGGGTCACCCTAGCATTTTTCATACTAAAAATAATATTTAAGAGAATATACACTATTGATTGAGGTTAAATTGCATAAATTTGGGTCATTCTAGAGAATAACTTTCTGGTTACCAATAATCAGCAGTTAAAATAAATGCAACCAATGATAAAGTTATTTTTTTTTTTATAAAAAAAAAAAAAAACGAAAAAGAAAAGGCGGGGAGACATTTCTGGAGAGTAACCAATATGTAGGTAGGTGGTCAAGGAGTACAGAACTGGTGGTTTCTTTGTCTACATCCATGCAATGATTCTACTAATAAATCAATTTTGTGGAATATATAAGTATGATTTATTGGTTGATTACATATTTATTACTTTATATAATTTATAAAGCTTGTTGAAATACAAAAAAGGTTCGGTTTTTTTTTAACTTATTTTCTAAGATGTCGTTTATTTCATACAAATTTAGTTCTGTTAATTCAGTCTAAAAATGATGTTTAATTCAATTCAATTCAGATTAATTCACTCAATGCTATGTTTGGATACAAGCATTTCATTTGAAATTATAAATTTGTGTCAAATTACATGTTTGACAAGTAAAAAATAATTGAAATTGAATTTGGCCCAATTTCCAACCCAAATGTTTAACAAGCAAATGTTGTGTATTTCAAATACTTAACAAAACCCTATCATTTCGAATTCTAAAAACAACCCAAACAAATAATTTTCATTTGAATTGTAACATTTCAATTTCAGAAATTAAATTCATCAATTTAAAATGAATTTCACATATCCAAACACTACCTTATGTAATTTATAAAGCTCCTATTCAGTTTATAATTTAGTTTAATTAAATTCAATTCAGATTAATTCAGTCCAAAAAAATAAGTCTCAAAGTATTTTGATGGAACAGCTATGAAGTATGAACAGATCCTGTGGTAACCACTTTGGAATAATGGTGTTTTTTTTTTAATGTAATTAGTTTTCAATTTGCGGACTTCCATGTCCGTCTTATTGGGACATGGATATATTTTGATAATCTGGTCTTAATGACAAAGTATAACACGGTTTAGAAGATAATAATAATTAAGGGAATATTATATATGCTTGTTGAAAGCGAATATATGCTTGTTGTTATAATCCATATATATATATATAGGGTTGGGTTCCGGTGAGAAATTTCTTATGGTGAGAAAAGTGAGAAGAGATAAATACATCAACTATGACCTAGAGGTACATTGAGCACCAACTATAGATACATTCACCATACACTATAAATACATTGAGTAAAATACATTGACTTTATACCATATATACATTGACTCCAAACTATCAAAGGAGTAAGGAGGAAAAATCAAATTGTATTATAATTGCATCATTTTATTTATTTTTTAAAAAATAAATTTATTCAATTTCAAACTTATTGTATACAATTTTGAAAATATCTTATAAAATTTAGAATATGATGTATAAATTTTTTAATATTTCATCTACTTAAAATAAAACAAACAATAAACTACTTTAAAATATGGCTTTTTAATATTTTTAATTAATATTAAAAAGCCATATTTTAAAGTAGTTTATTATTTGTTTTATTTTAACTAGATGAAATATTAAAAAATTTATACATCATATTCTAAATTTTATAAGATATTTTCAAAATTGTATACAATAAGTTTGAAATTGAATAAATTTATTTTTTAAAAAATAAATAAAATGCTGCAATTATAATACAATTATTGACCTTTTATATACCTGAATAGTTGAATATTATTTCAAAATATTCTTAATATTTTGTATTGAGGTTGATCTATGGAACCCGTAGAAAATTAAAAAAAAAACAAAATAACTTATTTAATGTTCTAAATTTTATTAACCATATTCTAAATTTTATATGATATGTTCTAAATTTTATATGACATGTTCTAAATTTTATATGACTAATTGGCTATATGAGAGGATAACGGTTTAACAAATTCCAAATTTTAGTTGTTTTTTTGATAAAACATAAATTTAAGTTTTTTTTTGATAAAAAATAAATTTTAATTTTTTTTGGATAAAAAGTTAATTTGTTTTTATTTATCCCCTAACAAATAGGGGTTAGTTACATAAGTTTTTTTAATTAAAAAAAAAACAGTCCATTGAAACCTAGCCATTAGATCTCACTGAATCGACACTCTAGATATATTCTCACATAAACAACCTTTCTCACCTAAAGAGGCATTTTCACATGATCCTGACCCTATATATATATATATGTATATTATATATATATATGTTCTACAAATAAAACATAAATGTACAAAATACATCACATAAATGTTCAAAGCGTAATCCAGGAATATTCTATTTGACATTATGAATGATGCCTTATATTTCACATAACTGAGTAAGATTTTGTATGACTAATAGCTTTTAAAAATAAAAGTCACCTTCAATTGATCAAAAAGTTTAATTTAAATTGGGAAAAAAAAAGGAGAATGGAAGAAAAAAGGAGCAATGTTACTGGACTCCCCCTAGAAGCTTCCACAAGTTAATTTTAATGAACCAAAAATATATATTGCTTCAAGATTACAGTTGAGCAATACAAAATTAACCAAACTTTTGGTTTCAAAAAAAAAAAGTGACAAAACTTATGGATTTTTTTTTTAAAAAAAAATAGTTGAAGACCTACAACTATTTGTTTCACTGGTTGGGATCTCATTACTATTTTCGAATGTAATTTTACTAATATAAGGTTAACCGAGTGGGTCCTTTAGTTAAGAAATTTAAATTAAAAATAAATAAATATATTAAATCACTGCACGTATCAATATATAGGCACAACTTTTGTAAGATGATCACATGAAAATGTGCTCTGACAATGGGTTGTGTCCATATAAATTTTAGTTGTGCCCTTATCATTTTCCTATCAATACACATGAAAAGTAAAAACTGTAGGAAATATAGGACTATTGATACTTGAAATAAGAATAAAATAATTAGAACAAATATTACCCGAGAAAATATAAATTGGACTCGAATTATTGCGACTTGATACAACCAAACTTGTAGGGAAAATACGTTGTTGTAACGTGTATAAAAACACTGTTTTTGAAGTAAAATTCGCCCCGATAGAAGTACAATCAGATGTCGGCGTTTGCTTCCCAAAACTTTCACAGCTCCCCTCAAAATGTGCACTCAAATAAGAAGGAATGGAACTCACACAAATTGCTCAGAACAAATGGCAATAAGATTTTTTCCACCTATAAATAACATGAAAGTGGTCTAAAGTGAAATTGTTTTATCAAAACCAAATAGTAGAGAACCAGTGAAGAAGGTTTCTTTTTAATTAAATAGTAATGTGAAGGCAGAGCCTCTCTTTTAATCGATCCCCACTGACTTTATAATCCATCCGAAAATCAAAACGTTAATAAGCTTTTAAGCACAAGCTCAAAACAACATTAACATGTAAATCTAATTTAATGAAAGGATTAAATCTGAAATATATTTGTAACATAAAGATTAAATGTAATCAATATGTAGTTATAGGGTCTCGTAACTGACGAATCTCATAATATTTGGAAGGTCGGTTAGGTTACGATTCGACCTAAAAAGTGTCACCATCAATAATTCAAATACAATAGTAAAAGCCCATATATAAATATATGGTATTCCAATGTGGGACAAGTCTTTGCATTAATTTACTCAACAAAAACTACCCAAGTTAAGGGTGCGTTTTCTTCATCTTATTTTTTCTGATCTGATCTGATCTAATAAGATAAGAAAATATGTCAAAATTTGAAATTATATTATGAGATCTGATCTGATATAAATTGGAGAAAACACACCCTAAAACAAAAGTTACCCAAATCACCTCAAGAAAAACCATATCCAATCACCACATTAGACCACCCTAACAACCCGGATGTTAATTAACGGTTAACCGAACCGTTAAGCCTTAACGGTTCAATTAACCGATAGTTTTTAGTAGCGCTGAGCGCGGTGCAGTTTGGACGTCAAACTGCACCAAACCGTAAAATTATGGTTCGCTATTTTTTGAAACCGCACCGCACCACAATTTATATCAAACCGCACCAAACCACACCGCAAAATACGGTTTGGTGCGGTGCGGTTTAGCCAACTTATTAAATTTTTATTTTATAATTAGTAGTTGATAAAGACAAAAAAAAAAAAAAACCTTGGATTTAGCTTTTGTTAGAGTCTTAAAGAGTTAGAGAAGCCTTAGAGAGTTACGGGCTTAAACAACTAGATAAGACCCAAGACAAAAAAAAACATAACTTTAACAAGGTAGTACACCAAATAAAAGTATGAAATTAAATATTTTAGAACAATAAAAAAAAAATTATGGTTTACGGTTTGGTGCGGTTCAAAATTTTTAGAAACCGCACCACACCGCAAAATTACGGTTTGGTAAAATTGCAAACCAAACAAAATCACACAATTGCAGTTTGGTTTGCGGTTTGGTTTGCGGTTCGGACCGCACTCTACTCAACCCTAGTTTTTAGTAACCGTTAACCGATTAACGGTTAATCACGAAACCGTTAAGAATGATGGAAGATGAATCAAATGATATAAGATGAAAATATAAAATGATAAATGAATCATAGTTATGCATATGTGGGCAATAGTGTTAGGAATATATGTGGGTTTGTTTAAAATAATGCATTTAGGCCATTTGAAATTGAGCTAAGCATACTTAACGCCTCTTAAAAAAATTAACGGTTAACTTTCGCTTAACCGTTTATGAAAACCGTTAACCGTAACCGTTAACTGTTAAGCTTAACGGTTCGGTAACCGTAACTGTTAAAAATTAACGGTTCGGTAAATTAATCGTTAAAAAGTACCGGTTACACGGTTAACGATTAAACTATGTTTAATTAACGATTACAATTTTTTTTACACCAACTTCACTACTTAAAAAATGATGCAATTCAACTATAAAAAATAAAAATAAAAACCATGATGTCTTCAAAATGGCTAGCTATTGTCTTCTCTTTGAAAGGTAAAACTATGTTTTTATTTCACTATAATTCTTTATGTATGGGCTTTTGCTTGTAATATTCTCGTTTTTAAAAAAATTGAGAGTACTTCGTAATTTTGAATTTTTGATGGGTTTCCTTTGTGAGAGTACAAAGAAAAAACTGACAAAACAGGGAATTCTTATTTGAAGAATGATGACAAGAAAATATTGAGGAGTGAATAAATAATTAAAAAAAGGGTTAAATTTGCTCCCAAAAGTTTTTTCTTTTGAAACTTTTGAGTAATTAGAACTGGAAGCTAAGGTGGATTGATTTACTCCATTTGAGAAGCCAAAAATATGAATTTTGATAAGTTGCAGCGGTGAGCATAGAAATAAAGACAACAAAAGGTTGTGTTAAAAACAAATGAAAAGAAATAAAACAAGAATAGAAGTAATTAAATTTGGGTTATAGGAATTTTTTTAAAAAAAAAAAAGAAAAAGAAAAAAAAAGAAAAGAAAACTTCAACTCAGTGGTTGTTTGGTTGGTATTGAAAGTAGAATTTTCCATGTATTTCAAATTTGTGGGAATTAAATTACCTAATCAAATTCATGTGAATTTTTTAAAGTTGTTTGGTTTATAATAGGGGAAATAAATTCCCATGGGAATTTATATTTACCTAGGGGAGCCTAGTTAAATAAATTTCTACAATTTATGGGAAGTAAAAATTCCTAGAAAATTTCACTTCCTTTAATTGACTAAAGTTTTGTCAACCAAACAACTCCCACACTATGTATTTCCTAGGTATTTTTATTTTCTACAAACAAACTCATTAAAATTAATACTTTTAAATTATGTTTTTAGAGGTTGGTTATTTGCTTTTAAATAAAGCTATCAATTTTCAACCCGACCTGAAAAAACCCAATAATCTGACCTGTAATAGCGAATTTTGACAAAAAAAAAAAAAAAATAACGATTCAAACTCATTGAATACAACCTGCTATAACCCTATCCGCTTTCAACCCAACTCAAAAATCATTAGTAATGTATTAAACTTATGCTATTATAGGAAATTTAAGGCAAAAGCACTTCCTACCATTAAAACTTTGAATTTAAGATTATTTTTATTGAACCACAACATCAATTATTTACCATGAATTAGCTATTAATTAAGATATTTCTTATATTTTATACTTTTTAGAACGTTTAAGGTATATTTTAGTACATATATTGCATCAAAACATGAAAAATTAAAGGGCGTCATAAAACTTTTCAACTCGTTGAGTCAACCTAAACCCGAAAAATTTGGGCAATAAAAACACTAATACTGAGTACCGACCTAAACCCGTTGACACCTGACCCATTACAAGTTACAACCCGAACTCGCAACTATTTTAAACCAACCTAACCCGACCTATTTGACATGTCTACTTTTACCTATCCTATTCACTTGAAAGTTTCATTATAGTATTCATCTTTTTCTCGTCAATTCACAAATCCGTCAATGAAAAATATAATTACTTTCTGAAATTTTATCCAGACTTTAAATTTATAATTATTAGTAAAGACCCATCTAATAATATTTTTTTTTTAAAAAAAAAACTAAAACAATACATCAATTTTGTCATTAAGTGGGCCCCACATTACTCTTTCTAAAGCTACCTTCTCCCACATTTCCCTCCTTCACATCCACAAGATAAAATATTAAAAAAACAAAAAAAAAACAAAACAAAACAAACAAACAAACAAAATTCCCAAACTCAAAACTCCTGAAAATTTGCCAAAAATAAAAATTTATTTAAGCAATATGCATGACTAATAATCTTCAACTGAGGGATGCACTTCGTGCCCTCAACTATGTTAGTTTTACAAAGTCAAAATCCTAGACATTGCAATTCACCACAAACTTCGTGCCATCAACTATATGCAAATAAAAGAATCCAAAAAAAGAAACCAAATTTAGAATTAATGCCTACAATACAAATAATGAACACAACATTCCACAACCAAATTCATGCCCCCAACTATATTTCATTAATTTAAGCACTCCATCCAAACTATACAAAATCAAATTAAATCAAACATCATATTATTATTACACCCTTCATGCAACCAACTAATGATTAATCTATAAGCTGTCATCCAATCTACAAGTACTATAAAACAGAATAAAAACCTCAGGAATTAAAAATAAAAAGCACAGCAAAGAACACAGAAAGAAAGAAGAAAAAAAAAAATCATAATAATGGGGATGAAAACATTCAACTCTTGTATTCCCCTAGTTCTTCTCTTGGTATGTTCTGTTCTGGTAACAATGTCAAATTGCATTGAAGACAGCAATGAGAATGTGATGAGTTCAGATATTAGTCGGCGTGTGTTACTGTTGGAAGGGCTCAGTAGCGAATTCATATCGTACGGAGTATTGTCAGCTAACTATGTTCCTTGCTCGAAGAAAGGCTCGAGTTACTACAACTGTGTTTTCAACGAGACTGCTAATCCTTACGAACGTGGTTGCAGCCAGATCTCTAGGTGCCAACGATCTTAGTCGTCTCTACTGCTACTGCTATTGATACCTCTGATTTTTGGCATTTTATGTCATATGAATTAACTACATGTTTGTATTAATGTGTTACATAAAATGATTAAGACTGTTGTCTCTTATACTATAACGAAATTATATATATACAAATACACACACTCTATTTTGTTTTTGATACTGTTGTAATCTGTTTTTAAGTCTGTTGTTCATTCTTTGTGTGACAGAACTATGGTCCCTGTAATTCTCTTGATCAATTTTTTATACTATATGTCAAAAATTGTTGAAAGAGGGTGAAATTAACATCTTTAATTAATACAATGTTAATTTTTAGCTTATGAGTTGTTTCCAAGCCCTTCAAATATGATAATCCCCATTGTTTGTTTTAGTCGTAATATGAGAGGTTTCTTTTAACTTTTTTGAGGTTTGTCTACAAATCTTCTATTGTTGGTACAAGTTACAATTGGAGTGGTTTGTCAAAGTTACTGGTTAGTAACCGGTTCTTTTGCTGCAAAAGTTTTTTTTTTTTCAGCTGATTTTAATTTATAGTCGATCATATGCACAAACCTTTGAATATGTTTGTCTATTGTTGATAAAAGGTTTGTTGGGGGAAAAGGTTTGTATAATAATGATGTGGTGTATGTAAAAGCCTCATATAAGTTTGCTCTATTGTGGATTGCCTAATGATTTCCCTAAAGTAATCCATACAGCCCTTGGGAAGGTTAAAAATTAGATTGCAAATACAGTAAAACTGTCTTTATTTTATTAATTAAGAGCTATGTTACTCGGACTTTGTTAGAAGTATTGGACACGGGTATGTCTCCAAGTATCAGACATGGCAATTTTATGAAAATATGAATGTTTTTGGTTCAAAATGAAGTCTCAGAGTATCATACCAATGTACAAGGGTCGAGTGTCCGACACGGCTACTTGAGGTGAAATAAAGAATCCGAGTAACATAGGTTAAGAGATCCACCAACTCATTGGCTGGTATGATGATTCAAAGTTTCAAACCTCTAACTTCAAGTATTAGAGGAGGAAATGGAGCCATTGCTCCATACATCATTCCTCAATTTAATGGCCTTTAGAAATATCTTTTGTTATATCAAAATTGAATGCAAATCTTACTTAAGTCAAAATACACGCTTCACCTCCAACCAATGCCTACTTATGGTGCTGGCAACAGCAACCTAGTTGAACTAGTGAAGTCATGAACATGAAAAGTGGTACGGGAAGGTATGAAAGCTTGCAAAAACACGAAAAGTAACTTGTAAAGTTGTAGCCACAACATATACTCCAATATCAAGGATAAAGTATCAATGTTTGCAAATTCCCTTACCATACACAAACTCACAAAGCATTTACTATCACCTCCTCACATCATATGTGAAAACAGAAATTTTGGTTTCACAATTCTGATAAACAGGCAACTTATCTACATAAAGCCAGTATCTATTGAAACATAGACAAAAAAAAAATACAAGATCACTACTTATGGATGATCTCTAAATAAGAAAGAACTCAAGAAAATCCATAGGAAAGTAGGCACCTTGATCATTCCGCAGTTGTATTAGAAGTTTCGTCTGGCTTGCCCTCTTGATCATCTGGTGTAGATTTCGAAGACGGCATCGGTGAGGCAGAGTCTTCGGTTCCCATTTCAGTTTTCAGCTCCTTAATGCTTTGCTCTAATTCATCAATGCGGTTACCCATCTCATCTAGTAAAATTGTAGTTAAGTATCCAAAAGTATGGAAAATAATTGTACAATGATTTATAATTTTTAAGCTAGTCTTGGATGTAGACACAATCTGTAACTCCATCCTCTCTAGCAAGTGAAAAGGATAGCTGAAAACATCACGAACTAGGACAATCTAAAGTAAACATCTAATTGATGGTCTTGAGATATAGACTTCAGCAGGAAAGCAGAGTTCAGAGATATTTGACATGCCAAAATAAAAGCACGCCGGAAGTGAATTATTCTCTTTCCTACCTTATGTCTCAGAAAATGTAACAAACAATATCCATATTCACTTTTATAGTCCATATCTCACAAATGTAATAAAATAGTGATGGTTAATGCATAAGAGATGAAACAAAGGATATTCTTAGTAACAATACTCTCAGACATAGCCTGAAACCTGGTTTGCTGCAAAAGAAGAATTGATGTCAGCAACAGAGTAAGCATATTTCTGATAAAAAAAAAAGGGGGTAAAATCTCGCTTACCATTTGCTGCAGAAGGTTTTGCACCTGAAATACAAATCATATAGCAAATCAACAAACTATAATTCAACAAAATAAACTAGGAATACCCAACAATAGAAAGCCAATGGTAATATAGTATCTCTCTTATTGTCAGTTGGACAAAATTATTTCAATCAAATTTTAATTACTGACATTAACCATGATGCAATTGGGTTGAATAACAATATGACAGCAAGCCAAATACTATGGCATGTGCTTGGGCCAATGAAAATTCCTCAAAAAAGAAATCAGGATATGAAAAGAACTCATTGGAGCCTTGGAGGGGCAAGAGGATATAAAATAATTTAGTAATAAAATTCTAATAATAACAAAAGATACGAGTCATGTGAAAAGGGAAACAAGAAGGCATTACTTGCCAAAATGTAGTAATCAACTGATACACACAAGTTCAATCTATGAAGTGCTAGCGTACTAAACTGAGAATAAGCAGAAGCATCAACAACTTACAAATGCAGTCATATCAGTGGAATTTTGCTTAGAGTCATCTGAATCATGCCCATCCTGCCAGAAAAGGAAAAATAGTGTCCACTAAATCACTTGGAAAGATTAAAATAAACATGAATAAATAAGCAAATAGCATCAATTACACTATGTTTAAATAGCAATTATAAATGGAAAGGGAGGGGGTAGTGAGGGGAAGGAGAGTGAGCTACGATGCATCTTCCTTCCAGATACTTCCATCATTGGAAGGGTTTGGTTTACTGAATCAGGAAATTGAATCCTTCTGGTTCCCTCCCCCTCCTTCCCATGTTATCCAAATAAGAAAAAAAAATCCCTCACTTTCCTTTCCTTGCCTTTTCCACCAAATCATCTCATCCAAACATAGTTTTAGAGTTCCTACAATGGAGCTCTCCCATTTTTTTCTCCAAAGAGCTCTACAAGAAGAGAGAAAATGGAGAGCCAAATCTTACCCCAACATTGAGGCCTTAAGGGTTCTCTAATGGCTCTCCTTGGAGATACCTTGGAGAAAGACTCTACTCCAAGAGCCATGGTAAGCTAACACCAGTGCCGGGGCTAGGATTTTAAGGGCCCTATTCGAATTCATAAAATGAGGCCCTTTTAAGTATAAAAAAAATTAATATATATAATGAGGCTATTTATTAAGAGAAAATGATCCCAAACATGAAAAAACAAAAGGATTTGATTAATCAATACTTTAAAAAATAAAGGGGAAGAAAAGGGTAAAAAATATAAATAAGCATGAAAAAGGAAAAGAAATAAATAAAGAGAAAAGGAATCAGGAAGAAAAAAAAAAGGAAAAAGAAGAACTAAAGAAATAAATGAGTATTACACCTTGGAAGTTGGAGCATTGGAGGAAGTGCTTTTTTGAAAGAAAAAAGCAAGGATTAAGAATTGATCTCATGACCTTCCTTATTTAACACAAGCACACTTACCACTAGACCAAAGATGTATGACTAATTATTATAAGAACAAGTTATTATTATATAGAGTATAGAAATTTGAGGCCCCTTAACGGCGGAGGCCCTGAGCGGTCGCGCTGGTTGCGCCGCCCCTCCGTCGGCCCTGGCTAACACCTAGCAATTATTTTTATACAATTTCTTTTTTGTTTAGACCAAAAGAAAATACTACCTCCGTTTCTTTTTAGATGCAATGATTTGACATGTTTCCTCTCTACTTTATATCAAATCATTGCGTTTAAAAAACGGAGGTAGTAAACTAGTAATAGATTGGAAGCTTGTCGGAGAGCTATACCATTATTAGCATTGTTTGAAGGAGGGATCTTGAATGTATCTTGAGGAGAGAGAAAGTTTTAAAATGAGTTGGAGAGTCATTTCGGAGAGCTAAACCAATGTTGGTGCTCTTGGTTATTAGACATGCAATACTATCAGAACTACAATCTTATCAAAACTACAAACTCGTGAAATGTATAATCCAAAAATTGTTCAAATGAAGATGCATTGTTTTTTAGCTCATAGTCAAGTCACAAATCAAAACAGTTTACAAATTACAACAAAAGATGACCGTGCTACACTTCTACATAGATAATCTTGATACTAAGGCTATGTTCTCTTTATTTGATCTATCTGAATTTATATCATCTAATTTGAATTTTTTCTGATACAGTCTAATCTGATCTGAAATTTTGATTAAACTTATAAGAAAAAAAAACCATCAAATGAGGCTTCATTATATTTGTATTGATGAGCAGTTTTCAACTATGTAATCTTCATAAATTATTTTAGTACAAAGTTAAAAATATAAAAAAATCAAGTTGTTACTAGCATGCATACAACACTTTTTATCATACAAAAGGTTGTAACTTGCTCATCTTCATTCGCTTACTCCATTCAAGCTACTATTATTATGTTAATCATTGTCTAACCAAGATTAATGAAATCAGTGTCAAGTGTTTACACTCTTTCAATCTTCCTTCTGACCCAAAAACTCAAAAATCTTGCTGGTAAGCTTCCCTTTAATAGTGAAAGTAAGCAAAAAAAGCATACTGAAAAGTGAAAACTCCATAATCAGTATAATGATAGCAATAACCCTTCAATTTCTCCAAGTTCACGAAAAAGAAATCACCCAAAATTAAACTCGATATACTTGAAGCATTGGATTGAAATGCTCAAATGCCTTCCAGCAACATCATTAATTCGATTCATGTGTATGTGTTGTGCAGGTAATCTCTAATGACAAACTCATTCTCTATTGCTCATTTATCACATCAATCACATCTCACCTCTAAAAATGGCATCACCACATTTTATACTTTCCTAATCGATTCTTCGCCCTTGTTGCGGAACCATTCTTATAACTGGGTATGAATTGATTGATTTAACAAGTTCAGTTGAACAAGTTTAAATTGTTCAAGAGGAAAGCATAGTGATCGGAGTTCCAAAAAAAGATGAAGTAGGCGTTGTTTATTTGTGCAAATAAAAACTAATATGATTCGCTAATTTGTCCAAATGTGTATAATTGATTTGCTAACTAGTTCAAATGAGCAAAGGCATTTAGTGGGTGGTATGATGGATACCATACATTCACAAAATGAAAAGTAAAAAAAACAAACTTCCATTTATTTATTTTTTGCATAAAGATGTATGATTACTGACAGTAATCAACACTCATAACAGGTTGTAAAGTTGCTTAACAAAGAGACACCACAAGAATGAGCAACACAAATACCAAAAATAAAGAATATATATATATTGAAGCAAACATAAGCTATTTTTGTATTTGTCTCAAAGTAATACTTATAACACTCAATTCTATTTTTTTGGTGGGGGTGGGGTAGGGTAATTGAGCTTTTAAGAGTGATATAATTTAGTCATTAAAGGAGTATATCATGGAAAATTCAAAAACAAGATCTTACTGCTCTAACAAAAAGTTATACTGCTCTCAATAACAGCACAAAATATCAACAATGATAATCACCTACACTGGTTGGATTGAATGATACACAAAATGCAATCTCATTAAAAGAAAATGCTTCATGATGCCAGTTTCCATGTCAATAAAAAAAATTAAAAATTAATTTCATGCTACTCGTCTTAAATTAGACAATAAAAGTTGGGTTTGAAAAATATAATCAAATATAAATCTGAATTTGCACATTGACATACAAATTGATTTCTTTGGCAAGTTCTAGTTGCAATGAATAACAACGAAATAAAAAAATGCTGGACTAAGATAATGATCCAATGTTGCGCCACCATAATCTTTTAATGAAACAGATAAGAAAAATCAAATGATTTAGGAAATTCTTCCATAATCTAATTAAATTCCCAAACTTGGTTCCATAATCAAGCAAATTGTAACTCAGCATACAAACTTCAACAATTTAGGTTAAAAGCTAAGGGAAAAAAGTACCAAATCCATCACTGGCCCAAATCACCTAAAAAATCGAAATTCAAAAGTACTAACAACGCCCTCTACAAAAGCATCCCCCCATGGCCCCATCCACATTTCGAGAATCACTCTTCAAAAAAAAAAAATGCCAATGCAGCATAAATCGTCATTCAATTAACAAGCTATTCAAATTAAGGAAGCGGAAAAGGCAAGCATGATCAACAAAATGCAATAAACTTGAACGAAATGCATAATAGTTGTACAATTATCAACAAAATTTGAGCGTACAATTGAACCGATTACCTAAAAAAAAAAAACCCTAAATGGAAAGTCAAACACAGAGATGAGAAATGAGACGAAAGAAATGTGATAAGAGTAGGAGAAAAGAGTGTACCATTGTTTGTTGCTGGGTTATTTGGTTTAGCTTTGTATGTTTTCGCAGCAGCTATGGATTCCAAATTATGGGAAGAGAAGGGAAAACTTCGTATATGATATGTGCTAAGGGCTTCACTAAATCAATTTCAAAAAAAAACTTTTTAAAACTTTTTTAAAGGTATTTTTGTAGGTATAGGGAAAGGAAATGAATGTTATTTAGTTTAATTTTGAAATTTGAATAATAATATTTAAATTTTATTTTTGAAAAAAATATAAAATTTATATTAATATTTATTAAAATTAAATCAAAGTAGATTTTTTTTAAAAAGAAACAGTTGGTCTTTTATTCATTTATAGTGAGTTTGTCCAATACTGTATAAGAAGAGAGTTTATAAGGAATAAGTTTAGCTAAGTTATGAGCTAAGGCTAGTGATGTCAACAAGTCTAGGCAAGCCACATAGTAACATGTTAGAGTTAGATTTGATAAATATTAATTGTGGTCGAGCATAATCGAGCTTTCAAAAACCTTGTTCGAGCTTATCTTTTTAAATAAGGAAAAATTTATATAAATAATCTCAACTATTGGAGGTCTTTCAATATTAATCCTGACTATTAGTTATTACAGTATAATCTAAACTATGGGGGTTGTTTTATGATATTAGTCCATTGACTTAGTTAATCTATTGTAATCGGTCACCAATTAAAAAAGTAATGGTTATCTTCCCTCTTCTCTTATTTATTGTACTTGACTATATATTCCTCCCTTTCTACAAAGGAAATCGGAGCCGGTCAAAAGTTAGTATGGACTAATATCATAAAACTGCCCCCATAGTTTGGATTATAATGTAATAACCTATAGTTGGGATTAATATTGAAAGACTTCCAATAGTTGGAATTATTCATATGAATTTTTCCTTTAAATAAAACAAGTACCTTTCTTTTTCCAATAATATGAGCCATACTTTATTTTAACTAATAAAATAACGGCATCATACTCCACTACTTTTTTATATTTTGTGTGCAAGATCATAAATGTAACAATGTTTTCGAAACAAATGGAGTATATGGACTTACAATGAGCTTTGATGAATGCTAACTTCAGTTACTAACTATATCAGTATAAAACAAAGTGGTCTAGTATCACTAAGTCTGTTCTAATGCCCAAGTCAGAGAGCAACCTAACCATCCAAGTTACTTCTGCTACTGCACTTGTCATAGCTCTATATTCTGATTCTGAGGAACTCCTGAAAACAATAGGTTGTTTTTTAGATTTCTAACTAATTGGAGAGTTTCCTAGCTTCAAAATATATCCAATGACTGATTTCCTTGTGTCCAAACAATTAAGTTGCCCAATCAGAGTTTGAAAAGGCTTGTAATGTAAAAGAAGTATCTCTAGTGAGTAAAATATGCCCTGTCCTGTTGTAGCAGCAACATAGTTGAGTGTGTGATGAAGAGCTTCAAGATGAGGAGTTCGAGGAGACTGCATGTACCGACTTAAATGCTGAACAGAGAAGGCAAGGTTTTCACATTGAGCTGATATTGCCGTTATAATTTATTGTGGGTCCCTCAAAAAAAATATTTATTGGGGGAAGGGATTGGTGAAAACAAACTCACAACCTCTTGGTTGCAATTTGCAAGGTGTGCTTCAATGCTATACAAACCCAGGATTAATTTTTATTTGGGGGGATTGGGACTAGCTTCAAGCCCGTCCCTCCTGTAGATCATTTGACTCAATTTAGCCAGTATCTAAGATGAGAAGGATAATTAATAGTGATATACAAACCCAAGATTAATATATATTTTGATCACTAAACTCATAATCCAAATTAGGATTTTAGGTCAATATCAACTTAATTAATACATATTTTGATCGCTAAACTCATAATCTTATAATATTAATAATAAACTGGCATATTTGCTTGATAAGTATGTGAACCAAAATTTTAACTAAATCTATAAAGAGAGAGTCAAAAATAAATGTGACAAAATAATAAATTTTATTAATATTTGAATTTGAGTAAAATTTCTAATATGCTAATCTGATTCGATCTCCACTTGATTTTGTTTTGGTTTGTTGACTAATTTGGTAAGTCAACAAACATTTATTTTGAATTTCTTGAATTCTAGGGAGTAATTTGATGTCGACCTAAAATAGAACGGTACTTTGAATGCTTGTTGTTCTTCAATTCTAGGAGGTAAGTTGATGTCGACCTAGAACAGAATGACACTTTGAAGTCTCGAACTTTAGAGAGGTTTTTTTTTAGAAAGAGGTTTTTGGAGAGTTTTTTGTGAAGATGATTATTTTGAGAGGTTTTGAGAGAAAACATTTTCTCTCTCTTCTTTTCCGTCTGCTCTCATCTAAAATGAGGTGAAAAAGTCTTGTATTTATAGGGTGTCTTTATCTCAAAACCCGAGGATTTTAGTTTGTGTTGGGATTTTTGTGAAGTCTTGACTCATTCAAAATAGTTAAACCCATTTTGTTAACTTCTAACTATTAAATTAATATGTGTAAATTAATTAAAACATTCAAAATGGGCTTAGTTACATTTTTGAGTCAGACAATTATTGAATCAAAAATTGATTTTGACCCAGTTAATATCTGACATGACACATCAATTAATTTCACGTGCTTACAAAGTACACAAATTTTCTCGACATTCCCTCTTGAAAACTAAAATAAATAAGATAATAGTTGATTTGATGATGCTAATAACACATACTTTATTTGTTTCTATTTAATTAGTTATAATATTTTAACCAAATTTTTGAGTTTTTTTTTATCACAGTGTTACAACTAAATAGGAATGGTGGAAGTACTCGAGAACATATTATTTTCACAATTTTTTTTTAAGTAGAAAACAAATTAAACATAAAACTAAGTTGTCATGTTGGTTATCTGACATGACACATGAATTAATTTCACGTGCCTACAAAGTACACAAATTTTCTCGACATTCCCTCTTGAAAACTAAAATAAATAAGATAATAGTTGATTTGATGATGCTAATAACACATACTTTATTTGTTTCTATTTAATTAGTTACAACATTTTAACCAAATTTTTTTGAGAGTTTTTATTTTTATTTTTTATTACAGTGTTACAACTAAATAAGAATGGAGGAAGTACTCGAGAACATATTATTTTCACTTTTTTTTTTAAAGTAGAAAACAAATTAAACGTAAAACTAAGTGGTCATGTTGATTGACATAACAAAATTATGAGCTGAAACATAACACAATCAAACTAAAACCAACTGAAAAAACAAACTTTCAAGTGAGTGATAGGTGTAATGAGCACTGATAAAACGAAAGCCAACACTTGCATATATGAGTTGAGGGATCAAAGACAGATGATCTTGGGAGCCCGAAAGATCTTTAAAAAAAAAGACGGATTATTTTCACATATCATTAATAATTGGGATATTTCCCCAGGTACCCCTGGGGTTAGGCCAAATAGCCAGAATGCCCTCACTTTTTTTAACTTGCATTAGGTACCCCTAAGGTCAGTATAAATGGCCAGAATGCCATTATTACAAATTTCGACCTCAAATTAGGGCTAATCTGTTTGTTTTTTGCAAATTTTGACCTCAAATCTGACCCTTAAGGGTTAAAATGACTCGTAAAATATTGAGATGACAATTTTTGCGCACATATATCTATGTCTTAATTCGTCTCAATTTGCGTGCTTTAATCTACGTGTTTTAAAAAAAATGTCCTCTTAAGATTTTACGGGTCATTTTAACCCTAAAGGATCAGATTTGAGGTCGGAATTTGCAAAATACGAACAAATTAGTCATGATTTGAGGTTGAAATTTGCAGTAATGACATTTTAGCCAATTATATTGATCGCGGGGTATTAATGTACTTTAAAAAAAGTGGGGACATTCTGACTATTAGGCCTAACTCCAGGGGTACCTGGGAAAATATCCCTTAATAATTTGGATCCTAAACAATTCTAGATATCCTAGTTTATACACACACACACCAAAAAAAAAAAATAAATAAATAAATTCAAGGTAGTGTAATTGGTAATGGTGGCACATTCTCTTACCCCCAACGTGTCTACTCTTTCATGGCATTGCTGTCACTTGTATGTTAGTTCCCATCACACATAAAACTAGTCATCTTTTTAAAAACTCTTACTATTAAGTTCTAACTAATCACTCTTGTAGTTGTTCCCATCTCAAAAATTACCTACTTAATAATTGATAAAAAATAATGGAACCGAAAAACCTCAAGCAAAGAAGCACTAGAGATGAACCCACCACCACCACTCCCGCCGCCGGCGACACCTCCGGCAAAAAAAAAGAGGCGGCCAGTCATAGGAGGATGGTGATGGCCAAAGGTGGCTTTAAGTCATTGGGTGTTGCCCTTTCACTCCCACTAATTCTCACCTTTGCCAACATCTTTATGTTTGGATCAAATGACAACTATAAGATATCCAACAGGCCCACTTGGGTGCCTCCAATTTGGGCTTTACATATGGCCGCTTTGGGCTCAGCCCTACTTTTGGGTCTCTGTGGGTGGATTGTTTGGGCTGAAGGTGGGTTTCATAAGAACCCAAATGCTTTGGGTTTGTATGTGGGCCACTTTGGGCTGAGCCTGCTTTGGGACCCACTGGTTTTCAAGATGGGTGCTAATTGGGCTGGGTTTGTAGTAGCAGCAGCATCTTGTTGGGCTTTGTTTAGGTGTCAAAGGGTGTTCAGACAAGTTAATGATATTGCTGCAGATTTGGTGTTGCCTTGTTTGGGTTGGGCAGCCCTTCTTGCTTTTATAAGTCTCAAGTTTCTCTTGACCTAATTTTGTTTTTTTTTTTGGATATCATAATGGTGTTTTCTTTGGTGTGTAAGATACTATTGTCTTTTTTTTTTTTTTTTTAAATAGTAAGATACTATTGTCTTATGTTTCCCAACTTTTGAAGATTGTCTTCTTTCTTTTACCCAAAAAAAAAAAAAAGGATTGTTTTTTTTTTTTTATTTGACAAGGAAATTAACCTTAGGCTAACCCTTGGTAACTAATTCACTAAGTTGCAGGGCTTCCATCTCATTTGCTGGTAAAGGATTGACTAACCCACCTTGCAATATGGGGGAATATCCATCCTATACCCACAGGAATGGAATGTTTTTACCTTGAATCATTAGGCCAAACCTTTGATCTCCCCAATGTTTGAGTTTTGAAGATTGTCATAACTCATAAAAATGTTTTCATTTTCTTCTTATTAGCTATTATGTTAGGCATGTTTGTGATTGTAAATACCTCCTAATTTTCAATTTTGATAAAGTTTCTTGGGGTATGGATTTTCTACTAGGAAACACAAAAGGAGTTGTCCCAAATCCCAATCATGTTCACGTGATATTAACGGTTCGTTTAGTAGTTGGTTATAAATGGTGGTAATTTGGATTGAAAATCGAAATTTACTCCCATGGGCTGTTAGTTTAACTTCAATTTATCTAATTTTCTTCACATATATCCATCCCATTTAATGCCACAATCCCAATGGTAATGGATGATAATAGAAATTAAGAATAAATTTCAAGTTTGAGAATGAAAAATAGGTTTTTCAAGAGGATTATGAAGTTCTTTAACAAATTACACTTAATATTCATTACCATTGCAACAATTATATTACTAACAATCAAACGGGTTGTATGTGTAGGACCTTGTTAAAAAAACGAATAAGGTAAAGCTAGAACGTCTTAGAACACTATAACAAATTTGAAATACTAAATTAGAGCTCGTTTGGTTGAACACGGAAAGTAATTTTCCATGGGAATAAATTCCTTTATCAATTTTCTAGAAAATTGCTATTTGTATTTGGTTGACCATAGAAAATTGAAATTGGCACAAGAATTTTCATTTACCAAGGGGATGTAAGTGATTAATTTCCTACATTTTCCTTGAAATTTCAATTTCATGTGGCTGTGTTATTTCACGCTAACCGAACACAAATGCATTTAGCTATTTGCTAGAAATTCAACCAAACGACCTCTTATAAAGTTATAATAAGCATTAGTTAGATTGATGTATATTTGTAGCATGAATTTGTAAAATTCATTACCAATTTAAAAAATATGCAGAATAATGAATGCTTATCTAGTAAAATAGGTCACGTATTTGTCAGGATTCCTTGACTTCCCCCTTACGGATGCGTGTAATGACTAAATTAGGCCGTCTGACATGTAATATGCTCCAATTCAAGTCCTAGTACCATCCATATTATCTAACTAAAAAAATTCATCCAAAAGTTTATTATTAAAAAATATTTTTTTGAATAGCAAATCTCTTGTCAAATCGTCTGATGGGATAAGTTTTCACCAAAAAAATTTAACTTTTTAGCGCAAAATAATATTTTTTTAATAAACAAATCAAAACAAGTTACACAATGAGTTATATATTTAGTGTTAAAAGTTAGAATTTTAGAGCTCAAATTTTTGTCATATCATCACGCAATCTAACAATAGATTTTGTATACTAATTATTTTAAAACATCCAAATTAGAAAGTTTACAAAAGTTTAAAACTGAGAAAATATACATGTATGCAATTAATAATTATCAATTGGTTGATGACATATAGCTGTTAGTAGTTTGTACCCAATCAACTAATTAACCCATGCACTTAGAGCTGTCAATTTTCGACCCGACCCGATAAACCCAGTAAATCCGACACGTACATAGTGAGTTTTGACAAAAAAAAACTCAAACCCGTTTTGAACCCGTTAAACACAACCCGCTCTTAACCCGATCCGACCTGCTTTCAACCCGACCCGACCCGAAAATTATTAAAATTCTATTAAACTTATGATATTATAGGGAAATGTATGCAAAAACACTTTGTACCATTAAAACTTTGAATTTAAGATAATTTTTATTGGACCACAACATCAATTTTTTGCCATGAATTAGCTATTAATGAAGATATTTCTTATAATTTGTAGTTTTTAGAACGCTTTAGGTAAATTTAGTACATATATTGCATTAAAATATGAAAAATTAAAGGGCGTTATAAAACTTCTCAACCCACTAGGTCAACCCGAACCCGAAGAATCTGGGTTTTAAAAAAGCTAATACTGACCCGAACCCGCTAACACCCAACCCGGTACAACCTGAACCCGCAAATATTTTACACCAACCCGACCCGAACTATTTGACAGGTCTACTTGCACTTGATGCAGGCTGAGGAGGGAGGATTCTTCAAGGGTTGTAGACTTAAAGGAATTGAACCGGTCACTACTTGATTGAAAGGTAGCAGGCTATCACTTGCTCCTAATCATTTGATTGTCTTGATTGGTTCAAAAGCAAGCTAACACTTGCTCCTAATCATTTGGTTGTCTTAATTGGTTCAACTAAACTTTGAATTATATTAATGACTACTATATAATGACATAATTGAACCCTCAAATAAATAAATAAATAAATAAATAAAAAACCAAAGTCATGTACTGTACTGGCTTTTCTTCCGCTGTGTTAGTTGGCTAGTTCCCTTACTATTGGTCACTTTATCTAAATTGTAAAACACTGCTCCTACTCAAGTAATTGCTCGTGACTTGATTTCTCAATTGGTCAAGTAGAGCATGTTTGGTATTGTTATAGTTGGAAATACAATCAAATAAGCATTTTCATAACCTATTGTTTGATAGAAGATATTGGTAACACTCTGACACATGCTCCTTCCTAATAGAAACAATTAGAATGCATGATCTGATCGCTAGCTCTTCACACACCTAAATCACAATCTGGGTTGCTAGCTCTTCACACAGAAAGAGGTAAATATTTACATTTCTATTCCTTAATTGCACAAAGGTGGCTCATGAAATTAACTTCCAAATGGCCATAACATGAATAGTCATAGATAATTATAATAAAGGATTTGATTCGTTCAACTCAAATAATTGTCCATACTCTTGAAGCCTTGTCATTAGATTTTCATGCCAGCAGTTGACAGAAAATGCTATGATCCACAACACAAATAGAAAAGCACCACATACAACAACATAATAATAATGATAAAACATTGCAGTTTTCAAATGAAATTAGGATTTGGCATCTTTCACCATTAAAACAAACCACTAAACAACCATTAATGTTAACCATGTTACTTGAACACCTACCATGAAAGTCCACTGCAGAAAGAAAAGAACAAAGCTATACTGATGATTACAACAAACACCAACAAGATGGACATTGATACATCCCATTTACTACATAATTGTGAACAACATCAGATAGAAAAGAACCCAAAAAAAATATGGCATTCATTTCCACTGAGCAATACATGTATAGTTTTCCTCCATAGGAACAAAAGAATATATGTACAAACCTAATGACTACATACACAGAATCCTCATATATAAGTTTATAACCTACAGTGTCATATACTAAGAGATCAACAAACAGATACCTTGTAAAGTAAAATCAACTAGCTCAGGATCATGATACCTTGGTTGTCTCAATCCCTTTCTCATCTTTAACCTGAGTTCGTATTCGCTTAACTCTCCTACTAGCAAGTGAAGTATGCCCAAACCCGTATGTTTTCAATACCTGGTTATCCCCAAAATTGAATGCTCTCTCCATCTGTTTCAAACATCTTTCTACTGGATAATCGCTAATCTTTCCACAAGGCTTGCAACCCACAAAATGGGTCACCAACGGCCACCTATGATCACCTAAACCCGGATGATACTTCTCGAGCATCTCCTCATAACGATCAACCAAAATCCCCCAATATCCATGTAAGTAATACGAATTCTCCAAGTAAACCTTGTCACCCCACACCTCCTTTCTATTTGCCAACAAATAAACCATAGCAGATTGATCATCTGCTTCAAATGCAGGGCGGCCCTTCAACTCCTCGGTAAGCACCTTCCCCGCCTCAACCCTAGTCTTCCCCTTCGGCCCCATTGGGGCCCACGCATCGAGAAGGTCCAATGACCACTGACAATTCCTAATAACAAAACTTCCAGTATTTAAGCCAATCCAATTCTTCTGCTCAAAAACCATCTCCTTCCAACCATGCATAACTAAGTTATAACCCTCATACTTCTCCCATGGCAACTCAAATTCCATATCAGTAAACATAGCATCACTATCCATCCACCAAAGAAATTCGACCTCCGGGTGTCCCAACAAGAGATTCCGAATCAATGGCAACTTTGCCCAAAACCCAGACATTTCAGCATCCAACAATGCCATATTGTAGAAAACTTCAATGTCATGTAACCTACAATAATCAATCTTGTTCTTTATTGACTTCAACAAATAATGATCCCCAACAGGACTTTCACACGGTTTAGGAGATGAACCAGTAACTAACAAAGCCCTAGGTTTTTTCTTCTTCTTCTTATTCCCAATGAAATTAGGAGTTTCAGGGTGTTCTTTTAACCAATTATCCCTCTTCTCATCCCAATCCACAATCTTCTCACCCAACTTATAAAAAGACGATGCATTGTCATCATTCACATAATTGTAATCATCATGATAAAACTTCTTGTAATCAAAACTAGCATAATTGAAAGAATTTGAAGACGATTTTACCTCTTCAAGAAGACGATGAGGTTCGTAGAGCTTGCGAGATGAAAAACGATTGCGTATTTCAATAAGATCTTTCTCAGGAGTACCAAATTTGCCAGCTCCAATTGTTCCTCGAAGAACAACAATGGTAAGAAGAAGGCAAAGAAAGGTGACATTGCAATGACGAACGAACCTGTAAAGCTGCCTAGCTTTGCGAACTCCTAAACACTTTTCGATCATTGCTTTGAAATTGTTTTAAAGTATGTTCAGTGATTAGAAAACGCCATTAATGGAGGAAAATTAAGGAATTTAGGGAAAACCCTAGAAGAGAAGAGAGTGTTAGGGATATGGGGAAAAGAGTGAGTGTCGGTGCAAGTGTATGTTTGGGAAGGAAATTGTGCTGTTCCAATCTGTTAAGATTTGGTGCATAAACAAATATTTTTATACTATGGTGGCATATTTAGCAAATTTTTTAATGGAGGTTCACATGGTAAAAAAAATTGGAAAAGAAGGAAAGACTAGTTCATGTAATGAGAAACACATGTGGTCTTTCATGTGCTTTGTTTTAAAAAAGAAAAAAAAATTAGGATCCGTTTAATATCATTACAGTTTTCTGATTTTTTGTTTTTTATTTTTCAAAATCATATGATATTAGTTTTATAATTGTATACTTTTTAAAAAAAAAATTAAAAAAAATCTTTGTATAAAAATTAGTCAAACTTATTGAAAATATATTGAAAATGAAAACTAACATTAAAAAGTGAAAACTAATTTTTTTTTTTTTTTTTTTTTTTTTTTCTGAATTCTTGGTTTTTGAGTTTAAAAAAAAAACGAAAAACAAAAAACGATACCAATTAATTGTTGAACAGAAAATTAAATGTGAACTCTATAATATGAACTTCAATATTAGGTAGACGTAGAATGTAACATTCTGTGACTTTTTTTTCTTTTAAGAAAAAGTAAACAATTAAAAAATAAAACTCTTCACATTTGTTATCGAAGTGATTTGTGTATTAGTGTATCAAAGATTCAAAGTGGGTAAGGTAATCAAAGCTCTCTCTATTTCCTCAACATAACCTCGTTGGTCATGGCCAATGTTTTGGCTCATCTCGATAGCACTTTCATAGATTGCAAGTTGGATATTTGAAAATTTATTATTGAGGGAGACAAATTATTATTCAACAGCACATATAATGATATAATAGAAAATTAGTCACTCCATGTAAGCTTAGCTTACCCTTCTCTCTCTCTCTCTACTTTTTTATCCAAAGAAAAAAAAATCTATATAACAAAACAAAACAAAAAAACCCTTTATTGTCTGTTTGGTAGCCAATTATAAATGGTGGTAATGAGAATGAAATTATAACTAAATTTGGAATGGAAATCAAAATCCATTCCCATAGTGTAACTAGTTTAACTCCAATATTCATTCTCATCTAATACAACTCTTCCCCATAGTAGTAGATGAGAATAGAAAATAAGAAGAAAATTAAAACTTAGGAATGAAAATATGTTTTCCATGAGCATTATAAGTTTCTTCCTTAACAAATTTAACGTATAAATTCATTACCATTACCACAATTTATTACCAACAACCATACAGGCCATTAGCACTCCAATCGTTCTCATTTATTGTTTACTTTGCACATCTGTCACTACACATTTTTTTACCATTAGTTTTTTAAAGGCAATTCTATATTTCTATGCGACACTAATATTTTTATTGATAAAATTATATAATTACCAACAACAAAGTTACAAAACACTAAAAAAAACCTAAACCCTATTCTTTTACTGATGAGATTTAAACCTAACTAATGTAACATCAAGTGTAGTGCTTTACATACTTAATTTGATGTTGGCACAACTGAAGTTACCACTTATAAGCTTAAAAGCCCAACATTCTTTCTGCAGTTTCTTTGACCAAATAGTGTAGCAGACATTAGCAGAAATACTACTCAGAGATACAAAGCTTCCTCAAAGTTATGGAAGTCCTCCTTTTCTGATCTAGCTCCTTCCCTTGCCAAACCTGAAATCCCGGTTTCCGGTTTATCTCATGCTTCCACTTGTAACGAGCGTCTCCCCACATTATAACTAGAGATCCCGGGGTCAGGTATACAGGGATTTTTTCTGTTACCGGAATTTCTCCAGTTTTTTCTGTGGATGAAAAGTGCATCACACAGGAGGACTCCAATGAGACTATCGCAATCCCATCTTCAAATCGCATCAGATCAACATGTGCACAGATACCCTATGCGATTTCCATAAATTTAGGTTATGTTTAGTTCAGCTTATTTAAGCAATTATTTGTTTATTGGAAAAACAAAATCAGAAAATATAAGATCACATCCGAACAGATAACAAAAAAATACATCAGATCTCCTTATTCGCTTTTATATATTACTATATATTACTTAACAATCACATCAGATCAGCCCAAGTAAACACAACATTATTACACTTTCATAAACCTACAGAATGAGAACAAAAAAATGTGTCCAAAGTGTCACAGCTGCCGGTCACCTATTCACGCATTTTCGGAAAAAAAATACTAATGACATAACATGGGTCATAGTCATATAATAGTTTATCTGTGACATTAATTAATGTTGGCTAGGTCAAGGAGTTGGTATTTATCATTGCTAAGTTAGAAGAAGTTTTAGCTTTTCTGTTTCCCCACTTTTGTTAATTTAGTACACCTTTACAAAGCATAAGTGCCAATTAACCTTTATTTCTTTCAAAGGGGGCAGAAGATCTCTAAGAAATTCAATAATCCATCACAATACACAAGATGACACTGACAGGAAGTGGGTGGTTACATAAGCAAGAATCTAGGTAAATTTTATTTTGAGTTTTTTATCCAAATCTACCTTACTTACACCACTTTTTGTAAAAAACTACCTTACTTACAAAAGCTTGTCCAAAACTACCTTTATTAGCCAATTCCTTGTTGACCACTACCTTGTTCGTTGTTCCGGCGTTAACTTTGCTTTATTCTCGAAAATAATTAGCCCAATCAATGTTTTGGGGGTCATTTTTGCCCTAAAAGGGTTAAATATGAGGTCGGAATCTACAAAAAATGGTCGCATAAGCTTCTATTCGCATTACAAAATTTGTCTCAATATGTGTTCATTAGTTTACGTGCCATAAAAAATTATCCCTATCAAGGTTTTGGTGGATCATTTTTGCCCTAAAGGGTCAAATTTGAGGTCGAAATTTGCAAAAAACGACCAGATTGGCCAGTAAAGACAAAGTCAACGCCGAAATAATGAATAAGGTAGTGGTCAACCAGAAATTTGCTAAGTAAGGTAGATTTGGACAAGCTTTTGTACGTAAGGTAGTTTTTTGTAAAAAGTGGTGTAAGTAAGGTAGTTTTGGACAAAAAACTCTTTTATTTTATATGGGCATTACGTTTTAGGTGATAGATAGATTTGATCTGGAAGATAATAGAGGTAAGCTAGGATGGAAAAGGTGAAGTAAAACTCTGTCTGGCCATGTAAACATGTAAGATACATTCAACAAGGTGATCTATTCCAGTTCAACAACCATGACTTGGATCCTCGTAGAAAATTAGTACTGTAATAAATTCAGCTAACAGAAAAATGATTTGCAAAGCAAGAGGCTAAAAAAGCAAATCGCACCTCACCTGGCTGGTATACATTTGCAATAAGTTGATCGAAAAATGGCTCTCTAAACAGCAATTGCGGAGGCAATACATAGGTCTCATTACTATAATTTAGCATTCCAATATTTGCTTCCTTGTCACCAAAACAGAGCACCTCGTGTATAAGATCAGAAAGCTCAAGTGCCCAATGAGGAAGGTCTCCAAATCTCATAGCCTGCACTGAAAAATAGTAGTAATTTTAAACAGTAATTGAGTACATTCAGCAAAGATAGAAAGTTGGTGAAGTATGAGACTAAGGTCTTGTTCTTTTAGACCGAACTAATCTGAACTGAATTGAATTAAACTAAATCATAGACTCAGCAGGACCTGAACTGGATAGAATTTGTCAAAACTCTGAACCGAAACGAAATTTTAAAAATTAAGTCCAAAAGAACAGGGCCCAAGTGGCAGAGTCTTCAAAATATTCTCTCCCTCCTTTCCAATTTCTCCATACTTCTTTCTAAATTCAAAATATTTCAGTCATTAAAAGCATGAATGATCTGTGATGCTCTCTTAAAAACAGCTGACTCCACAGCTTAGAGCCAAGAACTCATTTGCACTTGTTGTACTTAAATGTAGTATGCAAATTTTGGAAAAATAAAAGCATAAGTGTTATTCATCTCCCTAACTATAAACTCAAAAACCATAGAATTCGAAGTGTCCAATATATTGGCTGGAGAACTATAGCAAAACATTTTAAGATAATTAATAAAAATATATTTTTTAAAAAAATAAGCCCAAACACTCCCTATCAAAATAAGAAATAAAATGTGCTCCAAAACCCTATTCACTTGAGAAGATTAATCCCAGAAATCACTCATTCAAAGAGAGAATTTTGAAGTACAGGCTTTCTTCTGTACCAACTAATAACTTCATACAGAATTCAGCCATACATATCTAGTTTTGTAGAACACATCAACTATAACGATGAACCCCAAAAATGTTGCATGATCATGCTTAGAACTATAAGTTGCATGGACAAAAAATTGGAACAGAAATATTCGATCTTTTCTATAGTGCATATCAAATGCTGTTAAGCTGTACCTGATTGTGAGAAGATTCCTTGAAACATCCTTCTGCAAACAAATCTGTGTACAAGCAAACACATAAATTGAAACCATATTTGAGCATATTTGTTATTGATATTTTTTAGTACTAGAAATGGAATCAAATAAGCATTTCTATTACCTATTGTTTGACATGAGATATTGAACCCATTAACACCATTTTGTTACCCTTCCCAACCTTGCGGAAACAAAATCCTTTCCTCCCTAATTTGTTTCCATTCCACTTTCTAAATTACACCAAACAACAAATAATGTATCATTTAATATTAAGCTTTCCTTTCTAATTTGTTTCCATTCCTAAATTTATACCAAACAACCTCTTAAACACGTCGCATCAGAGAAATTTCACAAACCAACACTCCCTAACATTTATTTTTGTTTGGTTTGTGTAAGAAAAAATAGTCTTGTGAATTTGACCTAGTTTCCATTCATTTTTGTTTAGTTGAAAATCTTTAACCATAGTAAAATAATCCTCAAGTTAGCTAAAAACATAAACTAGGTCAAATTCACAAAAGACAAGTTTTTTTTTTCACTAATACAGTAATACTTCGTGAACAGATAGAGCCAACATAGTCCCAAGAGTTGAACATATGCTAATTTGGATAGACTTTGATAAAAATAGTGCAGTTGGACTGTTAGTGTGATAAAACATCCATTTTGGTTTGAGTGTTTGGCGTATGTTAACATGTGTTGACATGTAAATGATTAATTCATCCTTAAAAGTCAGTTCATATCAGTTATACTAATGAGGAAAATTTCGTTCACAGTGGATCAAGTTCAAGTTATCTTATCTTTCCTGGTGCATATTGAAGTGCCCTGTTAAGCCCCTGCCATTCTTTTGGATCCTCATAAAGGGCTGATAATTGGTTACCGAGTTGCATGAACAATTGAACTTGTAGAGTGTAGAAAATAATATCGTACAAAAAAGGATGCTACAAACTCAAACTAGATTGCCCTATTTGAATCATCAGAAAATATCTGTATAAAAATTAAACATGTTGACTCCACATGACTATGTTTTTCCTTACATATAAATTACAATCGATGGTAAAAAAAACTTTGTGAACAATGAAAATCAAATTGTATAAGCTAAAAACGGAGGGAGTATACTTTTCCTAAAATGTTAGTTTAATATTACTATCATCATTAACGACAAAAATGTCGACAAAATCCATGATCAGCCAAAGATTATCATCATTGACGACATATGCGGACAATATTCATGATCAACAAATGATTTCATCAAACAAGCCGAAAACGTTAGGTAACTTTTTCTAATTATCATCATTAGAGACAGAAATGTAGACAAAATTCATGATAATCCAATTCCAATGATTTATATCATTATAGCAACCACTCTTCCTCATTAGCCAATCATATCATTAATGTGTTCACATAAATGACAAATCTACAGCAAACAATCCTCTTCATGGAGGAAAAAACAAACATCACCAACACATTCACCTCTAGATATTACATAACTCATCCTATTTCAAATCTCTATTTAAAAAGCCATGAACCCCCAAAGTAATTATAGATTGAAATTGCTATTCCAAAGAAATTAAAAGAAATTCCTCTAAAGCAGAACCAACTTAGCACTCAAATTCATAATCAATCACCCATTAAATTCAAATCAATTCTAAAGGTCGGTATATCGTATACCTAACAACATTCTAAGTAAAAATAATAAACATATCAACAGAATCATCAAAACAATAGGGGTACTGTTACACAATTTCACTTTTGCAACACTAATTTTTGGGACAACAACAAAATATCCAATACATTCGACGACTGAATTATGGAAGAAATTGAAAGGTTTGAAGAAGAAGAATATACCAGTTTGAATTGAAGAAAGAAGAGAAGATTGTTGGCGAGAAGAAAGGAAGCCTCTGTAAATCCACAAGCCATTGATTGGTCGAATGCGTTGCCAGCAAGAGTTAGGGTTTATGGTAGTTGATGATGATGGTGGAAGAAGAAGACCTTGTTTGGCATGAATGGAAGGAGAAGTAGTTTGCGAAGAAGGAAGTTCATCAAAATCATCAATGTCAGTTTCAGATGATGATGATTCTCCAAAAACGTCTTCAAGTAGCTTCCGTTGACAGTCATCCTCCATAACTTTCCGCCACTCGTCTTCCTCAAATTGTTGAATGCTCATGGTGTCCCCTGAAACTCGAAGGTAGTTATTATTATTTCAATTTAGATAAACATTGTTATATTTGAGAGTATAACATTAATTAACATTATACTCCCTTCTAACATATTAGTTGCAACATTTTCTATTTTTAGTTCTAACATAACACTAACAACATTTTTTTCTAATTTCATTTTATTTTATTTTTGGCAATAAAAAATAACAAATTTACGTTATTGTCCTTATTTATAATAATTAACACAATACTAATACAAGTAGGCCACTTTTTTTCCCGACCTTTTTTATCTACGTTTCTCTCTCTCCTTTTTATTATTATTATACCACTTAATACCACAATTATCTTATTTCAACTAGGAGTTCGTGCACCTATTATATCAAGTACTGTTATTCGTGTGTTTTGAATACTCTATCTTTTATATCAACAGACATAAGCCATAAGGTAATAAACTAATAGGACTCTTCCTCAGCCATAGGGGAAACCTTGACACGACCCGCTAACTCGACACGAAATCGACCCATTATTAACGGGTTTGGGTCGACGATGTCAACCCGTTTAAATTAAATGGGTTGACACGACACGTTTAATAAACAGGTCAGGTTAGGGTCAAGGGAGTTTAATCCGTTTAATTAAACGGGTCAACCCGACACGACACGATTTTACTTGATTTTCAACTTTAGCGTGAAAAAACTACGTACATAACCTGCCAACACGACCCGAACTCGACACGAAATAAACGGGTTTGGGTCAATGATTTCGACACGTTTAATATAAACGAATTGACACGACACGACCCGTTTATTAAACAGGTCGGGTTAGGGTTGAAGGGTGTGAACCCGTTTAATTAAATGACACGACACGAACTCGACACGACACGACACGTTTCCCACCTCGTCCATCATCCCAATTTTTTTCCATATTTCCTTTGTTTTTTTTTACTCATTAATAATGCTCATTTCTCTCTCTTTATGAGAACATTCTTCCCCATTTTTGGGTTTCTTCTCCCCTTTTGTAGGAGTATTGTAACGACCCGACTTTTCTAGGCTGTCGATTTACGAAGGAAATCGACAAATGGATCATTACCAACATAAAACTTAACAACAATATTATAATTAAAGTCTAAAATTCCTTTTATTACTTTAAATACTGAAATAATAATCCCAAAAGTTAATAACAATACTTAAATTACATAATTAAATGAAGTCTTTCCCAACAGGCTGGGAACAGCTAACTAATAAATCGAAGAAAATACTCAAAACAAACTACGGTTGCACTAAATAACTCTAAAACACACAACCCGAGCCAACGTAAGCCCATTCTAAACCTCAGCATATTCACCTGAAATGGGGGGGTCCACCGTCAGTGGCGAGTAACTAGGCTGTCCCGCTTAAATGAGGGACCGTTAACCATATAATAGCATAGAATCAAACGAGAAAATCGTACAAAAACATATGGAAATACGTACAAAAATACATACGAGATACGTACAAAAATACGTATAAAAATATGTACAAAATTACGTATAAAAATACGTACAAAAATACATCTAAAAATACGTATGAAAATACGTAGAAAATACGTATACAAATATGTATAAAATACCTGCAAAATACGGTTAGAAATACATACAATATACGTATAAAATACGAGTACAATACGTATAAAATACCTGCAAAATACGGTTAGAAATACATACAAAATACATATACATTGCAGATACAAATACGTACTCATACGAATACAACTACGTACAACGTACGATTACAAATGCGTACAACATACATATACTCAGAAATACACATATTAAATACAGACTTACCAGACGTATGCAGCGGAAGACTTAATACTACATAAATAATACGTATATACACGAAAACACACATATACACGTAACCCTTCCCGTGAACTACTTATTTATCACATTTTACCCTTTAACCCTCTTTTAACCTTCTTATCGGACCGGTCATAATGCTCGTTGTGGATCCCGTGTGCACCACAACTTTCCTAAAACATGCCGGGGTGAACTCGTGTATTCAACCCGTAGCCCTCCTTTGCAAGAACTAAGCCTAAACTATGGCCATAACCCCTAAATAGCAGCTCGTGTACTACTACTTAGACGACTACATATCTTAAGATCCAGAACTGCCCAGAGACCGCAGTAGGGCAGTGGCTTCGACTTAACCCGATTTGATGACTCGTGTATCATCAAATGGGCGTCCTTACGTATCTTGTCTTTTCTAAAGGCCATCGTGAGACCACTAATTAACAAGCAATATCTAAAGGCCATCTTGAGACCACTAGTTCATATCATATCATATCTTATTCCTTTTCTTCTTATTCATATTGTTACATTCCTTCATATTACAACTTATCTTCTTTAATTCCTTTTAATTCCTTTAATTGTATTAGTTCCTAAAATTACCTTCTAATATTATTATAGGTCAAAAATTAAACTAAAATTGATTGAAAAACATAATGGGACCACTCGACATTTTATAATAATATAACAATTAAATAAATTCATCAAATAATCATATAATAATTAAATAAAATCATTTAAATTACAATAAATCATGTAAATCAGTAATTATCATCAAAATTACATAAAAAATGATAAAAATCCTACTTTCCATATTTTATTCCACTCGAAAATTTCATGTGGAAATACCGAAAATTATACAATTAATTCAACAATTATAATTATCAATAATTAATCATATAAACTTAATTAAAACAAATAAATCATGCTTTGAACATTAAATCATACAACATGAATCAAAACAAGATCAAAATCAATCCTTTTTACAACATAAACCACACGGCTTTTAGGGAGAATAATAATATCAAGATTAATTTCAAGAAGTTATAATAATATGATTAAGCCAAGATTAAATTAAAGATTAAATTCAAGATTTCATATTAATTCAAGATTAATCAAGATTAATCATAAAAATTATATTTTTATATCCCTTTTATACTTCATGCCACTCGACTTTTTTTAAAATAAAATGAACAAATAATAATTTTAATCCAAGACTTTAATTAATCAATTAACTAATCATATTCATCAATTTAATTCAAGAAAACATGCATAAAAATCATCATATACTCCATCATACCACTCGACATTCATCAAAGAAAATCAAGAACAAGATTCAATGATTATTTTGCAATTATTCATCATAAACATATAATTAAATAATATATTTCATGCATAGAATTCAATAAACAGTTAAAGATTCACAAAGATTACATAATATTATCAAGAAAATAACATGTACATAAATTTCATGTGGTTCGAACTTTGATCCTAACATGATACTAATTCTTTTAATTTTCCTAGTTTTAATCCTAATTAATTATACAGAAAACTAAACCAGATTCAAGGGGGTTAGTCTAGTTACCTGAAATCGCAAGAGAAATCCAACAAAAATCACCCCTTATGCCTTAGAAACACACGGCTAGGCTTAGGAAACTTTAGGGTTTTTCTTTGAGTTTTGTAGTATAAGAAAATGTGTAAAAGAAATTAGGTTAAAAAGCTTGTTCCCTATTTATAATATAAGGAACCAAAGAAAAAGAAAAAGAAAAATAAATAAAAATAATATAAGGGGGGGCCGTGAGAGTAGAGAGGAAAAAGGGGAAGGAGAGTGTTCTTAGGTAGACTTAGTAGAAATGGTTAGGGATAGTTTTACTAATTCAAATTAAATAATCATATTATTAACTAAATAAATATCTAATTAATAATAAAAAGAAAAGAAAAAGAATTATTCTTGGCCATCCACTAAAGAGGGTCGGCCAACATAAGAGGAAATTGGGTCATAGGCCCAATTTCAGGATAAGATAATGGAATAAGAATTAGAACAGTCCAAATATACGGGCCTTTTGGACTTAGAATATTAAAATAATATTAATAAACCGCGAAATTTTCTGGCCCTAAATTTCGGGTTATTACAAGTATGGTGTTGTTCTTTCTCTTCCCTTATGGAAGATTGAAATTTATTTTTAGGGTTTTATTTGAAAGATTAGATTCATATGTTGTCAGCCGTACAATTTTGCAATTGGCGTTGGAATCGATGATGCGATCTACATGGTCGGGTAATGAATTTTCTTCCCAAAATTATGTCATGAAGATAGACTCCCTCATAGAAGATTGTATAATTCAGCGAACAATCAGGGATTGCACTTCATCGTCAGATCTAGTTTCTCATCATAATAGTTACTTTAAAGAAGATTGTATTTTACTTCTCTATAATGCTTATTATAGATGTCGTATGACTTTCAATTAATGAAATTTTATCTTTCCTTCAAAAAAAAGTTAATTAAGATTATACTTGCTAACGAGCCCTAGTGTCCCCTGAAAAAGTTCTATACCCTCTAAAATTTTCCAAAAATTTAATTACCATTACTCAGTAGTCATTAATAAATAAAGTTACGATTTTTTTACTTTTTAAAATACAAATATTACAAGATATAAAATTCATAAAAATAAAATAAAATACCAAAATTTATATTTTTGAATTATCTATATATAAAAACCCGTATTAATATAGTGTGTCACATAAAAAAATTAGTTTTTCGATTATCGTAAAAATTTGATAGATGATAAAAGTTTGTTTATAATTATAATTATTTTTATTTTGTTGATTCTTGTGGGATGGTTGAATGAAGTTTGTTTATAATTATGTGAATGAATAAGAATTTGAAAAATACATTTTTTTTTTGTTTGTTTAGACAAATTGGAAGATAAATTTAAAATATCATCACACCCAAAGCGTGCATACAAGGCTAGTATAATATATTAAAAGGCGTTCATCGCAATGAATTGTGTCACGTCATTGTTCATGTCATTAGTATATGTGTCATCACACCATTTAAGTCCCAAAATGAATTTAAACAAAAAGCCTTAAGCATCAAACCCACAACCTAACTCCATGTATCCAGACTTTTTATCACTAGTCTATATATTCTCCTTGTATTTAATAAGATGATTCTAATTTTATAAACAACTTTTACTGATAATAATTTAGTTGGCAGTAGATCAATGTCAAAGGAAAAAAAATTGCGACCCAAGGCAATGCCTGGGCCAAAATACTATTTCAAAATTAAATCAAATGAAAGTTCATCATCAACCATAAACATTAAATAAACCTTCCAAAGGAAATAAACATTAATTAATTATGAGATATATTTGTACGAGAAGTACCTTTCTCAATGCTCACGGCTACTTGTCGGCAAGCCTCCAACCACACCTAGTACAACATCAAAAATTGATCGCCACCATGCGTGTGGCGCAAAAGTGTTCCAGTAATGGTTTTATTATGCAATGTTTTTCGGCTATTAAATTTTTATTTTTTTTATGTCACAAACTACATCAATATGGGTGTCTATTTATAGAGAATTAAAAAAAATGATTTTTGTTATTTTTATTTTATTTTTTCAAATTTTATATTTTGTAATATTTTTATTTTAAATAGTTCAAAAATTGTAATAAATTTCTTTCATAGTTAGTAGTAATACTAATTGAATTTTAAAAAAATATTATAGGAGTAAAATAGGATTTTTCAGAGAGACACAATGACTCTCCCTTGACTTACATAATAGAGATTATCAATATCTTTAAAAAAATAAAAATTTGAAGGCACATGTTTTCATTCACAACACAAAGATAACTATGAACCGACGATCAAAAGCGCGCATACGTATGAGATAACCTCAAAAAAATTGGAGGCAGAAAAAAACAATACATTAACAAGTTTTGCTAAGCTATCTATAGAGGCACAACATCTAGATATTGTCAATCATACCCATCAAAATGTCATCGTGAGTATCTTAAATTTCTTCATTAATCAACTTTTTTTCTTAATAAGATAATGTGAAAGATTAATTAACTTGTACATGCATGTATGTATGTATGTATGTATGTATGTATTATTATTATTATTGTATATACACCTGTTATTTTGAGAATGAAGTCATAGCCCAGTGGTTAGGGCTTCAGAATTCCAGGCACCAGGTCTTGGGTTCAATCTCACTACACGCATTTGTGAGGATTCCTTATTACCCCTTACAGATGCATGTGTTGGCTAAAATTGGGCTGAGTAACCTGCAGTAGGCCCAGTTCCAAGGCCTATATCCCATATATTATCCTATAAAAAAATATATATACGCCTATTTTTTATTTTTTATTGGAAAAAAGAGATATACAAGAAATCGTATACTACCTCCGTTTCTTATTATTTGCAACAATTTGACACTTTTCCTTTCTACTTTATGTCACATCGTTGCAAATAATAAGAAACGGGTGTAGTATTTTTTGTCTCGAAGAATAATTCCGATAGTAAATAAAAATAAAGAGAATTTAGCACTTATAAAAGGATTTATATCTATATGCATAGTGATCCAGTGCCCCAAAGAAGAAATGTAATCCATGATACAATTGGCTTCCTGAAAATATGAGCCGAAGAGAACGAAACAAAATCTCGATTTTATAAACACAATATATAAAACCTTTATTTTTTTTTCTCTCTTAAATAAACCATATTGTATGTTTCATAAAAAAAAATGTGTACCATGGTTGATAATAATAGGTATATGATGAAAATGAAGAGAAAAGACTCAAACACTTGGATTTTGTGGAAGCAACAATGGAAAACATGGCTGTTTTTGTCAATAGAGTCTATGAGTTGACCAAGGAGTATGGCGGTCCACTAAAGGAAAAAGTCAAGGCCTTTGAAGAATTTGTCAAGAGAATCTTTGGGCCAGTTTGTGATAAGTTCCACCATGTTCCCTTTCAGATTCTTCAATTTTTGGATATCAAGGTTAGTGCATAGTAGCATAATCAATTTTTTTTTATTATTATAGAAAAAATTGTCAACAACTACCAATAACTTTTATCATTTTTGATACAACTATCATCAAAGTTTTTTATTCTATAAAACTACCACAAATGTTATGACTTCTTTGAAACCACTTCTAAAGTTAAGAAAGATGGTAGTAGGGTCCCACATGAAATCGTGCAATATTGTTCAATTATTAATTTTTTCCTTTTCATTGGATTAACTTCCTGTTTTAAATACTATCCATGTGGGATCCACTAGCATCTCTCTTAACTTTGGTAGTTGTTTTAAATAAATTAGAACTTTTGTGGTAGTTTTATAAAATAAAAAACTTAGGTGGTAGTTGTATCAAAATATGTAAAAGTTTGTGGTAATTGTTGACAATTTTTCCTTTTTTTTTTTTAGGTGACAAGGTTAAGTGATATTTATGTATGGCAAGTTGTAGGTTCCTATCACACGAATACCAAACTAGCATCACCTTTAAAGGGAGGGGATGGTGAAAATCTAAATTATAATCTCCCGGTTATGAGATGCACTCTAGCGCTAATGCGCTAGAGCTCAATCTTCAAATGAGTTTTTATAATTATATGCTTGGCCGAGATGAGTTTTATTTCATAGGATATTGGATAGTTTTAAAGATGACATTAGGATGTGTTGAGGTAGTCCATGGCATGTGCTCGTCGTCGTGATGCAATTTTTAAATGGCAAAGCAATCTACTTGCTTGGTTTGTTTATTGCATGTATGCCTAGACTAAATCTTAACAAGTTTCCACTCATTATTGTAAGTTAAAAATTCAGGTAGCAAATGGTATCAAAGTCACGCCTCATGTTCCATCTTCACTTTCCCCCTTCCCCTACATTTACGATCCGTTTGGTAGCCGATCATAAATGAGGGTAATGGGTATGAATTTATATAACTAGATTTGGTAGGAAAATCAAAATTCATTCTCATGTTGGTGCTACCTTAACTCTAATTTATCTAATTTTCTTCACAAATATTCATTCCCATCTAATACCACCCTTACACATGGTAATGGATGGTAATAGAAAATATGAAAAAATTTCAAGTTTGGGAATGAAAACTATGTTTTCCCTGGAGATTTTAAATTTTTTTTTTTTTTAACAAATTACACTTTAAATCTATTACCATTACCACATTTCATTACCAACAATCAAACGGGCCGTTAAGGACAATGCTACTGGGTGTAACATGTAAGAGGCAGTTTGTGTAGGGACAGCCCATTTTAGGTTAACATGTAAAAACAATTGATTCAATGAAAATGTGTTCTTTCATTTATCAAGCAACAAACACAATCAAAAAAAGGAACTAAGGACGATATACCGTGAAAGCTTGTGGTAATAAGATTTGAACATGTAGCAAAATGATTGTCAGGAAGTAGAACTATGACACTATTTTTTTGGACCGAGTGAATAGACCTAGCAGAAGTTGAACTGAATTTGTCTAAAATTAAGTCCAAAAGAACGAACATGCCTATGAATGCATCACTATAAAAACCATTACGATACTGTCTAATGAGATTACAGGTGGACGAGTTGATCCATGAAGTAGACTGGAAACACCAACCATTACCAGAAATACTAACACAATTAATGAGGAAAGCCACAGAAGTAGCGCGTGAGCTAGCAATGGAGATCAAAGCAACCGGCCTAGTTGATGCTACAGCTAAAGCAGCCAAAGAAGCCTATGTTCAGTACAAGCCGGTGGCTAAGGAGATGCTCATCAAGTATGAACCAGTGGCTGAAGAATATGCAGTTTGGGCTTGGCAATGGTGTAAACAAGTCCCAATGCTTTCCCAAGCAACTCAGTTAATGGTTCCTACTGTAGTATTTTGGGTTGACAGATACAACCAAATGGTAGAAGTAACAGCAGAGAGTGGGTTGCCAGTGGCTCAGTACTTGCCATTGATACCCATTGAAAGGATAGCTCATGTATTTTCTGAAGAAGCTGATGAAAATGTGTTTGGAAATATACTCCAAGATAGGATGACAATAGCTTATTAAGGGTAGTTTGTGTTGTATGTAAATTGTTTAGCCTCCTTTCCCCTTATTTCTTTTTGGGAGTTTAGGGGGGAGTTTGAATCTTGTTTTATGTTTGTTATGTAATTCGGAGTCTTGAAATTATCCCCACAATTTTTTTGTTTAATTTACACTTTTTTTAGAGGGGGGTGTGTGTTAAGAAAATTAAAATTTTATTCACTTTCAACATTATCTAAATATAGTACTCCCTCTGTTTCATAAAAATGGCAACAATGTCATTTTCACGCATTTTGAGGAAACGATTTAAGGGTGTAAACGAATGAATTAATCAAAATGGTTTTAACACAAGTAAGAATATAAATTTAAGTTACTAATATAAAAAATATTCTAATTAATTTAATTGTTTACACCTTCAAATCGCTTCCTTAAAATGTATGCAAAAATAATCGTTGCCATTTCTATGAAACGGAGGTAGTAGGTTTCTACATTTACTAATTTATACTCAAGTGCTTCTCTCTATACTATCTCTCTCACTTTTGACAAATTTTAGTAAAATTACGTTTTTTTCCCCTTCTCATAGTCTCTCTCTTTCAGTTTTGTACACAACTTTTAATCATTTTTTTTTCTCCAAATCTGAATAAGTTTCTTGGTTTTGATAAAAAATTAATTGAATAAATTTAAAATTAAATAATTAAAATACAGGTTGAATGTCTCTTCAATTTTGGTGACAAATAGATAGAGTGGGAAATTAGAAATCAAGCCAACTAAATAATCAACAAAGGACTAAGCAGCTGATATATCATTTACAAAACTGAGGGAAAAAAAACTTAAATTAAAAATTCATCATATACAGAATTGGAGCAAATGCCAAATTTTAGTGAGGCAACCACTGGTATTAAGGTAAAGAAATAACAATACACCAATTGAGAACTCAATTCAAAGCATCTGTTAAACTATTTTCCGGTCCAAATCAGTGCTATAGAATGCAATGATAAAAAAATTCTAGTCTACAAGTCAAATTTCCAGTTACAAAACTACAACTCAATAATGTGCATGAATTTTTTTGCATAGTGCAAAATTAAAAGGAAAATAAAAGTCTAAAACCACGTATTTACATTTCCAGTGCTGTAGAAAACACAAAACATTGAGATCTCAATCAACTCCACTGGAAAATATCTATATCTATATTTTTTACTATATTATCACAATTTCTGCCATTCACCTGTTGAGCAATTTACCATGAATAAAAAAATCCCAGTTCTTTTGGTTGAAGATCTGCAAAGACTGCAAAACGGGAATTTCAAGCAGCAAGGTGTCTGTCGTAGATCACAAACGAGGTCCGTTAGTGTTTCCACCTCCACATCATAATCAGGACAACAAAAGTGAGGATCATGCCGGCAAATTTTATCCACGTATCAACACGGTTCCGCCTCTCAATCAACCTCAGCACTGAGTTGGAGAGCCCTACTGTATTCAGAACATCAAGTAACTTGCGATGTGCACTCTGCAAAAAAGGCAATTATAAGAAGAATAAACAGTAAAGTTATGGAAGGAAGAAGGCTTTTCGTTTTCCTACGAAGCCTTCTAGAAGTAATGGATGGTCAAATATTTTCATGGCTGCCTCACACACTACTTAAAAAAAAAAAAAACATTTCACACATTTTGACTATGGTTCCCGTAATAACAATATTAAATAATAAATAAAAAAAAACGAAGTTGTTTCCCATAAAATTCACACCTTGAAAGACTTGCACAACACTTGCTTTATTATTAATACCACCTTCATTACATATTATTTACAACTTTTGGGTATTTGTGAGAGATAAAATATTCAAAACTTGCACATAATATGTGACGGAGGTAGTAAAACAAGAACCCAAAAAATATAAAGCAAGAGCCAAAAGGATCACAGTAGAAAAAAGTTTGCCTTCCTAGCCTCCAAAGTTATATGGAGAGTAAATTTATCATTATTCATCACACTTGCGCTATTCTTAAGGAACTTGTTTTTTTCCTCATTAATCATGATGATACTAAAATGAATGGAGCCATGACTTCTTCTGTTTTATTATTTTGTGTGCACCTCTGTCAAATAAATATAAAAAATTACATGTAATATGCATTATCCTTATCTACTATTTATACTAAGTCCATAATTTCCCTGCATCAGCACTAGTGTAGCCCAAACAAGAGCTCCTATATTACGCATCCAGGTACACATAGAGCTACGTGCATTTAATATTCATCTTGCTCATTTAATATATTGTTTTGCTTATGAAATTATTTCAAATTGCTAATTTAGATTTCTATATTTCTCCTTTTCTAAAACTGCATATAAAATGAGCAAAATATAAACACAGGTGTACATACAGCTGAGTATAAGATATGAATTCCCCAAACAGACCATCTTACCATATCTCTACTCCCGCACACACTTTGACTATCTCTCAACCTTCAACCAAAAACTGAACCCACTACCCGAAAAACCAACCCAACGTTCACAAGGTAACAAATGGCATAGCTAAATCTTTTAAAAAAATTAACTAAGGGCTTAAGCTTACAGATGATGCCAACATGCAAACTCAATGTCAAATATAACCTTATTCAACTCCAATTTCAATCTACAGAGCAACTCTTTACGACTCCCATTACAATCAACAAAAAATATGGTTGATTGAAGTGGGAGAAAACGGCATAGCTGAATTGAACTTGTTTGAACTGAAAATAGAATAGCAAAAATTAAGCCAAAAGAACGGGATCTAAGATGACCAAACATACACATGCTAAAAGGCGATCAAATGAGGGATTGTGGCTAAAGTAAGAAATAAATGCCCACTCAGTCAAGCAGGGCCATAGATCAAAGTTGGAAGATTAATGTCTAAATCCTATAGATTTGGGCTGGGCAAGATTTTCAAAAATTGCCCGAAACATAAACAAAATGAGCCAAAATGCATGTGACCACAACAGAAAAACCCCTCAAGTTGGGCCGCGCGTGGACAAAAAATTGTGCACAAAGCCTACCAACTTCTGAGCAATTAGATCTGGCTCATTCTGACGAGGTCTGTCTTTTTTCATTGGGAAGGAATTTATAAAGGAATGTTATAAAATTTAAAACCATAGATATACTTTGAAGAGAAATCCAAAGTCACTTCCAGCTAGGCATGCAATCATAGTAGAAAAAAAATGAATTTGCGAACCAAAATACATCACCAGACATCAGTGGACCCAATGTAGTGATCTGGAAGGAAACAAGCTAGAGCACTCTATGTTCATACCCTATACTTCTCCAATGGAAAATCATATTATCCAACTCCAGCCACAAATCCTATCGAACCACTAGACAAGTTGTTCTCCAAAGGGACTTCCTTCCCCTTGTGCTTCCATTGGCTTTGACCATTTGTAACTAACATAATCTGATAGCATAAAGCACAAAAAACATATTCCTTGCATTCTTCTTTATTCTAATATCTTTACTATTCATAGTCAGATTGGAAGAAGAAAAAAACCATTTATTTTCACCAAAAGATAAGAATATAAAACACTCAAGTAGGATTTTGTTCAAAGTTTCAACGTAAAGTTCAATATTACCATTTTTTATAGGAAAAATTAACATAAATAATCCGAACTATTGTGAGTCTTCTCATTTTAACCCATACTATTGATTAACTCAAATTAATCCCAAGTATAGGGGGCATCTTCCCAAATTAGTCTATGGCATGAATGAATCGGTATAACATGTTAAAAGACACATGTCACATTCTAATTTGTTCTAATTTAATTAATTAAAACTTAAATTTAATTTAATAAAATTATGGATAGCTTAATTTTTTTTTTAAATATACGGAGTATATCCTACTATCACCCACCACCACTGAACCACCAAAGTACCATACACCCATCATTGCCTACCCAGTACCCACCCCCACACCCACACTATACCCTGCAAAACCACAACAACCACCACCACCACCCTTCACTAATCACTACACAAAACCACCACTAATCACAGGCAATTGCATAGCCCAAACCCAACAGCAACAATCACATATTCACATGCACAATTAGCAACAACAACCAGTCAACCACCAACCACAATCTTCCCTGCAATTCTGCAACACCAATGCCACAACCACGGCAAGAACCGCAACAATTTGCACATCCACCCCCAACAATCGTGCAACCACCACCATCAACAACCAATCGTCAAAATCGAACCCCAAACTCATAAAAATTCGAACCCCGTATCGAACACCAATTCGAACTCCAAATCGAGCATTGGTGTGAGGTGGTGCGCAGTGGACATAGTTGGCCCTTGGCATGGACTTAATGGGTTCGTGGGGGTAGATGGGTGGGTGAGTTTGACGGATTCGTGGGGATGGGATTGGCGGTGGCAAGAGTGGGTGGCTGGCGATGTTTGGGTTGGTGGTTGGCGTGGATGTGGCTGTGTTGGTGAATGTAGATGATGATGTTTAGTTGATGATGATTAGATGTAGATGATGATGGTAAAATGAAATTAGATGGAGATGATGATTTTGTTTTTTTATTTAAAATTTATGGTAACCAGTAGAATAGGTAATTGGTTACTATGGGCTAATTTGGGAATATACCTCCATAGTTGGGATTAATTTGAGTTAATCAATAGTATGGATTAAAATGAGAGCACTCACAATAGTTCGGATTATTTATGTTAATTTTTCCTTTTTTATATTGTTTTTGCAAACATATACTACATTTTTATTTAACTTACACAGTTTGACTTTTAACATTGTTCACAAAGTTTACTTTGACCATCATTTGCGATCTATATGCAAGGAAAAACATAGTCATATAAGGCCTCATTGGATTAGAGTCAACGTGCAAATTTTTAATATTTAGTTTTTATAATTTTTGCAAACACATAATTAAATATATTAATGCTTAAAGTTGTCTCGGCAAGCACAAAATGGTGAACTGTGTAGATTAATAAAAACGGAGGGAGTAGTATTAATGATCACATTTACGACCATAAATAGAAAATGACAACAAACAAAAAGAATGGAGGTAATGTATTTATAGAATGTGTTAAAGTCAAAATTCAAATCTTCTATTTTCCACCCCAAAAATATATTTGCTTTTCATGAAATTCCATGAGACATGTTTCAAATCAAATTCATGGAATTGCTTTTCCACCCCAAAATTATATTTGCTTTGAAAAAACACTCCAGACCAATTCTAGAGGCGGATGTAGTGTTGGCATGTCTTCTCCTCCTCCCCTCGTCCATTTTGATTTCCGAACCCACCTGCTACCTTCAAATGGGTTTGAGTTGGGGCTCCCAAACAAGGACAACCGACTCTACCTTCGGGAACGGGGGAAGGCATTTCTCTCTTGTTCACCACCTAGTCAAGCAACCAGCGTTTGAAACTCACATAAGCAGCCAAAGGCCTTGTTGAGCTCTCCCTCGTGGAGCTGGGGAATCGCATCTCTTCATAACTCAAATGGTGCACGAATCACACTTGCTTTTTTTTTAATTAAAAAAAGAAAAAATCTATAGTCCTAAGTCTTCACTCCATACAAACTGCAAAAGTGCAAAGTGCATATCAAGCTATTTCAAAATTTTATTTTGCTTTCCCATTTTAGAGACCTTTCCAAATCTCTCTTTTCCCATTTTTGTGATTTGTGACTAGGGTTTTACTCAGGAATCTTGAATGTGGGGTTGAGGTTGCGATGTTACGGTGTGGTGCTACGGCTTGTGGAACTTGTGCATGGACTAGAGATGGCAATGGATCCTCGACTTGACCCAGATGCGTGGATCCACATCCGTTTTTGCGGATCTGGATCCTTGAAATTTAGTCCCGGACGGATCCAGCACTCACCAAATGCGAATCCGAGTCTTGGTTTAAGATACAGACTTGGACCCGGATCCGTAGACCCTTCAATACTAGCGTTCAACAATTCTCCAAGTCCAAATGAACTAGAAGCCCAAATTATTCCCATTCCTCTTGTTTAATTGTTTCAGCTTCTCATTCCTCACTTAGTCACTTTCTCTAAAAATTTGAAAGCGCAAACTCACAAACCCTAACCTTTCTTCTTCTCCTATCCACCATAGCAGTTCAGCCGTCAGCGTCAGTCGTTGTTCGACGCCGATTATCATCCACCGCCGTTCACCGTCCTCTACTATTTTGTCCTTTGCTTTCGTTCATCCTCCTCTCAATGGAAACTGGAAATTAACTAATCCAAGTAGAATATGGAGGATTACAAGTTTTCTTCAAAATAATAAAATTGGAGGATTACAAGTTACAACTGGCATAGAAAATTGTACTTCATAATTCGCCTTTTGAATCTTTGGGCCCTTCCTTTGTTTTTTTATTAAGCTTTTCTCTTTTTCTTTCCTCTTTATGTTTTTAATTTAATCTTTATTTTTTTCAGTATTTAGCTTCCAATGGTTTTTTATTGATAATAATGGAGTGAACTCCTCTACCTAGGTAGGCTAAAATATGATTCAGTTGCTTTATTTAATAATTTGGCTGTCAAACATCAGACAAAATTTTAGAATTTTAGTATTTAAAACAAAGATCCATTTTCGACCAGTTTTGGAACCGGATCCATTGGACCCAACGGGTCTAGATTTGGATTCATACAATCTAGACCCGGCATATCTGGGTTGGATATGGATCCAATGTTCAAAAACGGATCTGGATTCAGGTCCATGCAGACATGGTCTAGATCCAACCCATTGACATCACTAGCATGGACAATATAATAGGGATTTAGGGTATTTCGTTTTCAGTTTTTGAGGTTTCGTTCTTGATTAGGGACATTTGGTCAATTAGGAATTTAGTTTAGGGTATTTCACCTAGTTTGGGGTAGTGGGTCAATTAGGTATTTAGTTTAAGATTTAGGGTATTGATATGATTCTAAAATTAATCGGTTTTCATTATTTTGCCTATTTGTTTTTACCTTTCACCAGAAAGGGTTTTCCTATTTTAGGCACTAGTTATTTTTTTTTTTAGTAAATTAATTTCAGTGTATTATTAAAATTTGGTTGGTTTATAAAGATTTGGTTTAGATATTTTAGATTAAGATTCTAAACTTAATCCTCAAGTTAAAGATTTTATCTTATTTTACTTAGGGCTTTAAATTACATATTAATATATTATGACTAAATCCAAGAGGTTATGCTTATTAAAATTTCACAATTCTTTTTGAATTAGTTTGAATAAATCCGAAATTGAGCAAAGAATGCAACCTAATTAGAACTTCATCTTGGTCAGATAAAAATTGTTCCATATGTTTTAATTTCGTTTTAATCTCCCAAAAATTGTTTGTAAATTTCTGGAAATTCGAGTGATCACTGTCTGTACAGAAGGATTGGAGAATATTCTTAAAGCGGTAATCTCCAAGTTGAAGGCACGACGACATTCAGAAGTTGAATTAAGGGCAATACAGGTCTGAAGGATACAGAAACACAAAGCTAAGCTCTTTCTCTTTATTAAAAGAAACACAAATCTAAACTGTTCCTCTTTATTAAAGAAACACAAACCTAAATTGTTTCTCCTTATTAAAGAAACACAAATCTAAATTGTTTCTCTTTATTAAACAAACGCAAGCCTAAACCATTTCTCTTTATTGGGATTAAAGTAAAACGATTTTGCCATAAAAAGTGTGCCAATAAACTAAAATGAGCGCAGAAACTTGATTTTTTTGGTTTTGTGCTGGTTCCGTGTGTTTTTCATCTACTTCGACACGGTGAATCAAGGAGAATTTTCTGCCTTGCTAGATGAATTCAAGAAACTCCATGAATCAAAAGATTAATGTGATTAAATTTATATTTTAATCTAGTTTTTTTTATATACAAGTATATTAATTAGAGTTTTCGATTATATAATTTTTTATATTTTTTTCTTATTTTAGTTGGCAAAAATTAGGATAATTAGTAGTAATATACTAATATCCACCTAAGAGCAAGATTGCAATATTGTAATGTATTTGGCTTTGTACTTAGGCTTATAATATATTGTAATTTCGGTTTGCTTAGTGACTTAGTCCACGTAGGAGTAAGTTGATTAATGTCGGCTTATATTGGGTTGTAATTGCCTATATAAAGGCTTTGTGTCCTACGTAATAAAGAGATGAGTTTTGTCGTGATTCCTTGGAATGTCTCCCAAGTATTTATTTCCTTGTTTTTGTGAGTAAACAAAATCAAGAACCCTCATCCTAAGGGAGTGATTCTTATGTAGAGCGATATACATCTTCTTGGTTTGAATCTTTCCAAAATAAGCATGAAGCTGAGTCTAAACAACTTTTACAAACTTGGACATAACTTACGGCTAAGATGAAGAGACGGTCCGTACCAAGAAGCCACAAAAAAAAATTTGTTCATAAAACTAAATGTTTTTAAACAAAATCACATAAACGTAGCTGCCTATAAACAAAAAAATGCTAAGTTTATATTGATGTTAAACCCTTCATTACGTTAAAAGGTGGAAGTCCAACCGCTTAATACCATTGATGAAGTTTGTCATGCTGCCATGAAATTCGGGGGCCAAAAAAAAGGAGAAAACTTCACATTTTCGTGCACAAAATCCTTTTAAAACTGAACCAAACATGGGCTCATTTGGAAAGGATGGTGGTGCTGATAAAACTAAGAATAGTGAAGCAATGGCAGCTTTGAAAGGTAAGCTGAATATTGTTACTTCTGGACAGCAAATTCCCAAGAAGCAAACAGTATGTTACAAGTGTTAAGCACTTGGGCACATTGCAAAGCAATGCCTCAAATATTCCATAACCATTATGGAAGAATATTACTCATTTACAAGTTTTTGTTGGATAATATGGATAAATGGGATGATTTAGTGGTGCATGAAGCCATGAACAGCACCAGCAGTGTAATTAGCAAGAGGGTATGACCATTATTCTTTTTGGGGAAGAACAAATTCCTTGCAACAATGCAACCCTGAATCAAACCAACATATGATGATACTAAGGAGGATCTTCTTGGTTGAGTCTCATGAGGAAGAAGATGTGCAGCGTTCTAATATGTCCTTAGTTTTAAAAGGCGCAAGGCGCAAATAGTCATTGGAGCCTAGGTGCAAGGCGCAAAGCGAAGGCGCGCGCCTTTTGTAGGCGAGATGCATGTGTTTATATACTTATTTCAAATTAATTTTTTTCTTTGATTGTAATTAATACTTATTAAAAAGATCCCTAAATCATTTACATATTGACATTTGTAAACCTAAGGTAGTCTTAATTTGAAAAAAACAATCATTCTTCAATTTGTAATTTAAATCTAAGCTATTTTACATAAGGTGCAAAGGCGAGCCTTACCAAAAGGCGCAAAAGGCGCGCGCCTTTCGGAGGTGGCTGAGTCTCGCTTAGCTAAAGCGCAAATCCCAGAGCCTAGGAGCGAGGCGCGCTTTTTAAAACTAAGAATATGTCTAGGTCAAATTGCAATGTAAATAGGAAGATTTATTCTTTTGTGGTTGATAGTGGGAGTTGCACTACTGCACGTGCTCACACTTTGATTAATGAAATGGAGTTGCCTACACGAAAACACCCCAACTCATACAAGCTACATTGGCTTAATGATGATAGTGGCTTCGGAGTTCGTAATCAAGCTTTGGTGAATTTCAAGGTGGGTGAATATGAAGATCAAATATGGTTTGATGCACTACATATGACAGCTTGTTCTTTATTGCTTGGGAGGCCGTGGCAAGTGATTGTCAAGTGGTGGACAATGGCAAGACCAACCAATACTTGGTGGGAAACGATTTTTGTAGCAACCTTTACCCCCTCCCAAAGCCTCGGCATCCTCCACAAGTGACATAAAATAAGCAGCTATAAAAAATAAAGTAAAAAAAAGAGAAGGAAACAAGTACTATAAATGCGTAGGGGCTCGAAGTTAGATGTAGGCGATCGAGTTTGGCTTACTCCATGCACAACCGAAGCATGTCCCGCATAGCAAGGTGAACCGGTTAATGAAAGTCCATTTGAGATTGTGAAGAAGGTTGGTTATGAAAGCTTTAAGGTGAATCTTGGTGAATGAGTATGTGCTACATGGACTTTGGGAGGCTTGGTGCCTTGTTTTGCAAACGACTAAACTTGAGGTCAAGCTTTTTTCAAGAAGGGAACATGATACCATTCTAAAATTAATAGAGTTTCATTATTTTGCCTACAGGATTTTACCTTTCACTTGAAAGCGTAGTTTATTTTAGGCATTAGTTAATTTTTTTTTGGAAATTAATTTCAATGTTTTATTAATTTCTTTGGTTTATAGATATTTGGTTTAGATATTTTCGATTAAGATTCTAAACTTTTATCCTATTTAAATTAGGGTTGTAAATTACGTATTATGGCTAGATCCAAAAGCTATATATAGGTGATCTTTCTTCGGTAATGGGGCGTTATGCTTATTAAAATTTCAGAATTCTTTGTGGATTAGATTGAGGAGTGAGTCCAAAATTGAGCACAGAATACAAACTAGTTACAACTTGATCTTGGTTAGAAAAAAATTGTTCCATATGTTTTAATCTCGTTCTAATTACCTCAAAAATTGTTTGTAAATTTCAGCAAATTCAAGTGATCTAAGCTACTAGCAATTCAAGATTGGATATCTACTAGAAAGCTATTAGAATTTGCATCAGGTATTGCCGTATCTCTTGATCTAAGCCATTTCTTGCACCATACATAAGGCTATTTGGAAGACTATTTTTTAAAAATGTGTATTTGTGGAATGAAAAAATTTCAAAATTGGTGACGTTGTATACTGACTTATGGAGTTATGGGCAACTGGATATGTAGCAAAGTAGTATATTTAATCTACACACTTCAGACTTCACCTTATTGCTTTGAATTGCAAAATCATATAAACTCATTACTATTACCATGTTACCTTCATTTATTACAACATTACACCCAAACAATCAAATTATACCTTTATTTTCCTTTCGATTAAAGAAGTCCGCAAAATATAACGAAACTAAATCATTATAAGCCTTTAATATAAAGAAAGCAATCTAATTTAATCTCAACCCTTCATATGTTGTTTCAAGGGCCATGGTTCTTTCTCATCTTTCTCACCAAAAATAGTCCTCACATGAGCTTAGTCTATAGCATAGATGTAACTCATGTAATAAAGTAGCTTCAAGATTCCTGGTCAAAAAAAGGTGTATCTCATGAAATGAAACCTAATGCAAGAGAGTTACCTTCATGCTTTCTCTTTGCTCTGCAAACTTCGAGAGGATAGCTACCCCACTTGAATAAGCATCTTCTAACATCCTAGAAGAGTTATGAGCAGATTGCATTGCGCGTGCTTCATCATCAAAGATTCTCAGAACATGAGAAGACTCTCCATTCTAAAACATAAAAAGAGTCTTGTTAGATAGTGTAATAGAATAAAATGAACCGAGGATTTAGCAATTAATGAAGTGTCTAATTCATAAAGGCTAGGAGAAAATTACATACTGCTCCTCCCAGCAACTCAGCTCTCTCTTTTGCTTCCTGCATCCGTTTTTGGTTTCTCATAAAATACTTGTCTAAACTTTCTTTCAATGAGTATGCTTCTTCAGCTACTTGTTCAACCTTTCTGTTCAGAAAGGAAAAGTTTTTAAGCATAGAAACATCATTGTGCAGGAGGAGGAACAGTTTTAAATTATATGTTTAAAAATGCAAATTCTCCTTTAAAACAAAGCTTGAATGAAAAGGGAAATATTATGCTCTAATGTGGCGAGTAAACTTCATAATAGACATGGATAATCAACTATTACACATACATGTTTTGGAGATAGAATGTAGTTAATGTACCACAGCAGGAAACAGCATCTCAAAATATCATAACATGAAATTGACAATGAACATACGTTTGAAGCTGTTTGAAGTTGTAAGAAAGTAGGAAACTTGTAATTAATATCAATGTCTATAATACATCTCTTTTATATAAACTAATAGGAGAATTATGGTGTCCTTTAATGAAAAAAACAACTAAATAGCCTCAATTTGGAGAATTATGCTGTCCAAACATAGTGCAAGAGAGATCAGCTTAATCTGAATTGACTATGGAAAACAAGTCTGTATCTACCCACTCAAACCAGTAAAAACAAAACCTAAAGACCTTTCAATCTATTTCAACTGTACCCAGGAACCATCTAATTCTAATAGAATGAAAAAGCAATAGCATAAGTTCCTCCACAGATCTTGAAAATCATCACAACAACCTAGCAAAACCATATTTTAACTAGCATATATTCGAAACAATATGCACAAAATCAATTTCTGAAACATCCAAACATTAAAGTTCAATACATGGCTGAGTCCCGATATCCTATAAACTCGTTAAGAACAACCGGGCATAAATAGCTTTTTTCTGTGAGCACAGAACAGGATGACAGCACCAATGATCAAAATCAATATTTCAATATCTTCAAATGTTGAGTTCACTTGTAAGGCTTTGATTACCTAATTGTAAGGTTGCAACAAACGTAAAATCGAAAGATCCACCTAAATCTCGAAAATCTTCAACTCAAGCTAGGAGGATCTGATTCTAACTAAAATGAATTACCTGAACGAACGCTCTAAATCAAACAAGTTCACAACTTCACATAATAGCTTAGTACCGGGATCATAAGAAATTCGTCCAGCAAACCAAAAAATAACATAATTGAGACGAGCAATACGCCCAAAAAAAAGGTAAGAGAGAGAGAGATGACCTTTTCCAAAGATCGCGCTGAGATTTGACAGCAACAGAGCGCCAAAGGCGATCCATATCAGAACAAAGAGAACTGAGATTGGAGATGTCATTCTTGATGTCAAAAGCGAATTCAGGAGAGGCAGCAGAGGCAGCAGAGGTGGAAGATTCTAGGCGTTCGAGTCTTTCAAGAGAATCTCTAATCTTCAATTGCAATTTCTTAGCAGTTTGATATACTTCTGATAATGTTGTTCCTCCAGTGCCGGATACTGCACCCTCCATTGATGATGATCTCCGAACCTTATCTACTTCTCTCTAGTGAAAGGAGATCAGTGACAACGGTTGTCTCGTAAAAGGAGATTTGGGAATTGGAATTGGAATTGGAATGATAACTAACTAACCGCTTGGAATTGGAATGACAAGGGTTGTCTCAGCGAACGGCGAGCGGCGGCGAATCGGCGTCCGGCAAGGGTAGCGGCAGCGACTCCTTTCTTTCTCTCTCTTCCCTTTTTTCCCTTCCTCTTTCTTTCCTCCTCGCGTGCGGTTTTCTCTTCTTTCTTTTTTTTTTTATTTTTAAATTAGAAATAACCTCTAACTATTTTACATTTTAAATCATTACCCCTTATTTTATTTTATTTATATTTAACCCAAAATACCCTGAACCAGGAGCGGGCGAAGATATGCAAATCACTCCCGAATCACTAAAATCCGTTGAAATCTAACGGTAGGAACCATTTTTTACTAGTCAAACCCTTACCTTTCTCCCTAATCATTCCTTCATCATCTTCTTCATTCCACCATCCCTAACCACCACCACCATTTCTCTCTCCTTTGACCACGCCACCACTTCATCATCTTCCTCTTCCTCTCCCAATTCTACTTCTTTCTCGCTCCTTTGGCCCTCCCAAAAGACTCAAATCTCTCTCTCTCTCTTCAATTCCACTTCAACTCAACTAAGCAATTAACTCCTTCAAATCTATGGTGGTTTGATTTGAACTTGTATTGATCTCGAAAGGGTCAAATTGATGAGGGGGTGGGTCGAATTGGTAGTGGGGAGGGTTCGAATTGGTAGTATGGTGGGTTGAATTGGTGATGGAATGGTTCAAATTTGTAGTGGGGTGAGCTAAATTCTTAATGGGTGGTTCGAATCAGGGGTAAGGTGGGTTCGATTTGGTTAGGGTCGGTTTGGCTTGGGTTTGGTGGTTGTGGTTGGGTGGCTGAGGTTCGGGTAATATGGTGGTGGTGGTGGTGGTGGTAGGGGGTGGTCAAATGAGAGAGAAATAAAATGGAGGTGATGGTGGTGGTAGTGGCGGCACGTGGCCAAAGGAGATATAAAGAAAATTTAGGTGGATGTGGTGGTGGCGGCAAGGGGGTGGTCAGAGGAGAGAGAAAGAAGATGGAAATAATGTATTAATGACAAAGATTAGTGTATTGATAATCCATCTTAGTGTGTTAATTATGCTTAGAGTTGTTAATTAACAATTCATCAATATCAATATCAATCAATATATATACTAAAAGAGAAGCAACTAAAACAACAGCTGCCACGTGTTATGCTCTCATTAAAAGTTTTCCCGCCTTTTTTCCTAAAAACTAAAAAAAAATCAATATATATACTAAAAGAGAAGTAACTAAAGCAACAGCTGCCACGTGTTATGCTCTCATTAAAAGTTTTCCCGCCTTTTTTCCTAGAAACTAAAAAAAAAAATTATATTCTATCTTAAAATATTTTTTACCTTAATAAATATTGATATATAATATAACATACTTTTAGAGATATTATGTGATTTAATTTCTATAAATAATACTTGTACCTTAATTCTTTATTTATGAGTACTTTAGTTTTGGTCATATATTAATTTCCTATATATTTTTATGATCAAAATTTACTTTCCATTATACATTTATTTTGACATGCATAACATGACTTTTTTGGGGGAAATAAGTATCATTATCATTTTTTTTTAGGATTCTAATAATTAGAAAACCAACAAAAATGTAGTTATTTTGTTTGATTTTCCCCTAACAGTTGTGATAAATCAAGTTTTAGCTTAATGTAGTTATTTTGTATGTTTCAATTTTAAGTGTTTTATATTCTATTTTATGTATGACTATAATTTTTAGAGAAAATAAATAAGAAAATAAATTTATAAAATTGAATTTACAGTATTGCTATCTATATGTTTAATTAGAACAATTCTATAACATAATTGATCTATATATAAAAATATACTAAAAGATAAGCATTTAGAAGAAAAACTATTATGATCTAAAAATTAATGTTTTAGATTTTTTAAGACGTGAATTTTCTTCTAATAATATATATATATATATATATATATTTCAAAAAAAAACTCATAACATATAAAAGTAATTTTATTTTCTTTTATCATAATTATTCTTTGAAAAATAATAACTAGATAACGTTTGATAACAATCATTGCAGGTTAAAGTTTTTCTAAAATTATTTAAATTTACTCCATAATTTATTCATGCATGTTACCTTAAATTTAATTTTATATTAAATATAATGTATCAACTTATACAATATTTTTTGTTGTTGATTTCGTTGTCTTCTCCCATAATTTTTTTTATTCTTATCCACATATTACAATAATTTGAAGAAATAAATTAATAATTTTTTATTTCTTTTTTTATGCATCGATCTTGATTATTAAATTATATTAAGCATAACAATTATTAAATTGAATATCAATCAAAATAATACTAAAGAATATCATAAATCTTTTAAATTTTATTACAATTAGAATTTTATAAGAAATTGTATACTATTTCATTACACAAGAACTTATATTAGATCGATCATAACCATGAATATTGTACCAATGTTTTTTTTGAAGTTTATATGTGACTGAATATGTGAGTAAGAAAGTTATGATCTACCCACTCATAAAATGGGAGCGGGCTATGTTTTTAATGGAGGATTGATAAAGAAGAAATAAAAGGTTGCACCCTTTAAAAAGTAAAGAACTTATTTAATTTGCTTTATAATAATTATATGTAAAAAGTCACAAAAAAATTCCTAAAAGAATAGGGTGAATGGTGGAAAACTACTAGAGAAGTAAGACAGGATAGATAGTGGATACAAATTTTTTAATTTCCACTTTTTACAAAAAACATGCAATTATCGGTGCTATTTAAAACAAATTAATCTATATAATGACAGGTATAATTAAACAAACTTCTATTGACTTTGTTCATTTAAAAAAAAAGTTTTGTTCATGCATTTTTAAACAATAGTTAGTTAAAATTATATAGTAAGTAGTGTTTATGTCGGAAAACAATGAGAAAGTTCCTTCTCGCTAAGGGATTTTTTTGTTTAGGTTCTTTTTTGCAAAAAAAAAAAAAAGATGAAAAAAATGGTTTTCTCACAAAAACAAATTAAAAGGTCGATCTTTCCATTTTGAAAATATTCTTTAATATTATAATATATTACATTTCGTGGTAAAATAATATGAATATAATAAATTATTTATATTAGTCTATTTGTTAATTTATGTTGCCCAAAATTTCATGATTCAACTCCTCTTCCAGAACACACTATAATTTTCTAAAGATTTAATTTAAGTTTTTTTTTTAAAAAAAATAAAGTTCACTATTCTATGTAATATATTTAATATTTCACGCAAAATTACTTTCCCTATAATTTTTTATGTCGTGCATTTTCATGTTTAAACAGGGGTTACTATATATATATATATACACACACACATATACATAGAAGTAGGCTCATGTGAGAAATGTAGTTTTGGTGAAAAGGGTGAGAAGGAACCACAACCTTTTGATCAACAAATGAATGACTAAAATTAAATTTGTTTTTCCCTCCATACTCCTTCTATTGTTTGGAGTTAATGTATCTATGGCATAAAATTAATGTATTTTTACTCAATGTATTTATAGTATATTTTAAATGTACATATAGTTGTTAATCAATGTACCTCTAGGTCATAGTTGATGTATTTATCTCTTCTCACATTTCTCACAATAAGAAGTTTCTCACCGGAACCCAACCCTATATATATATATATATATATATATATATAAATTATTGGGTGTTTAGTGTAATGGTTACTTAATGTTCTGTGTGGGAGTTAGTCAAGATTTTATATAAAGATTACTCATTGTTTTGTATGGGCTTTTTTTAATAAAAAAAGAACTATATTAACATAGGTTGCTATTTATAAATATAAAATTTTAATATAATGTTAAGGTCACTATATCAGGAAATGAATTATGCAAATTTTTACGTTACTATTTACAAAGTTAATATTAAAATTTACAAGTCGTGTATCGCTATAATAACCCGAATCTTTGAGCGTAAAATTAATATTATAATAATAATATAAGGAAGGATATATATATGTATATATATATATATATATATATAATATGTACGTATGGATATATATCTATACATATACAATAATGATAGAATAATATGGCGTATGTAAGGGTTGCCGGGAACGTTCTAAAATAATTAATGTTACGTTTTAGATTTTCCGATGAAATGCTCATTTGTTATATTTTATTTTAAAAGAGAATAATAACAGAAAAAGGGTTTTAAGTTGTAACTCTTGTGGGCATGCAGACAACTGACAACAACTATTTATATTAAAAACCCTAACTAGTCAGTTGTCTTGGAGCACACAACAGAAAAAAAAAAAAAAATCAAATCAGTTTTCTCTCTCCCTTCCTCTCCCTGTTTTACGAACAAAAAAAATAAAAAAATTTATAAAACTGCAGTGGCCAGCCACTGCCAGCCACCCTGATCCATCACCCAGTCACCGTGCGTCGCCTCTACACCGCCGTGCACCGGCCAGTTTGCTGTTGGGCTTCAGTTCACGGTATATTTTAAAAAAAAATAATAAAATTCTTTCTTTCTTTAATCTTTAATCATGTTTACATAAGTTTTAATCCATGTTTTAATAATGATTTTGTGATGATTTTAGAATAGATGTTGTAGTTGTTTTCTGATTTTCTTTAAATTATTGGGGTTGAATTTCAGATTTTTTTATATTTATATTAAAGGTTGTTTAGAACCTAAATCTTGATTAATACATGTATTTGGGTATAATTTGGGTTCTGATTGCATGATTTGGGTTCTGATTGCATGATTTGGGTTATGGTGTGATTTCAGAAAATTATAATAAATAAATAAATAAATAAATTGAAGCTTTGAAAATGGCAGAGAGTGCCGTGGGAAGAAGAAGAAAGGGGAAAAGAAAAAGAAAGAAGGAGGAAAAGAAAAAGGGAAAAAGGAAAAAAAATGTTTATTTTGGCTTGGGTCTTGTTTAAATCTTGCGGTAGGTATATTAGGATTAATTGTTATGCTTTATGGCTAAAATATTAAATATACTTCAATATTTTGGGGAATGTTTTAGTATTCTGAAATTTTCTTTAACACACTTAAAATATTATTTTAGTTATCTACTTAAACGGTTGTTGGGTATTTTAAGTAGAGGGCACACAAGTATAATTTTTAGAATTTTATAGGAGCTGGAAATCTTGTAATAATTATGCTTAGATGAATGTTGTATTCGGAAAAATTAATTAGTTCCCTATTTGGTTGTAGGAGATTTTGAATTTTGTGAATTCGTGTAACTGTGGCTAGTAGGATCTATTATACCATGTACGTATGTACTCAGTAAACTGTCTGCATGTAATAGCATGTCTAGGACAGATTTCAACTGTGATGACTGGCCTGGTTGTATGTTATATATGTGATTATGGAAAGGGAAAATATATATTGTTACAGCATGGTGTCCTAAATTACTTATTTTATCACAGTTTGGAATATAAGCTCAATCAATATTATTTTACCACTTAATGTGAGGCCAGGGGGAATTTATATCATCTTACCACTTAATGTGGGGCCGGGTGGCACTAATATTATTTTTACCACCATCGTGTGGGGCTAGGTGACATTAAGGGATTTAATAACTATGTAATCGCTAAATAAAAGATAATTAAACCTGCAGCTGTGTGTTTTGAATTATGAGTGTTGGAGTTGTAGATTTTTAGGGAAATAAAATAAAACCTGACTTCTCTTAATAACACTGTAAATCATGTAAAGTAAAACGAGATTCACACCAAAACTCTTGGAACGTATATACCTTGAGTATGAACAATGGGGGGAGCTTATGCTCCTATCAAGAGGTACGAGACGTCGTTCACTCTTGTTTTATTTTTTCTTCTTTTTTTCTCTCTCTCTTCTTCTATTTTATTTTGGGATCCCAACCACCTTATGGTGGATATTCCCACTCGGATCGCAACCGAGTGCGTGGCCAGGTGGTAGCCGTGGTAGGGAACTTTCTTTACATTTTATCTTTCACCCACCTTATGGTGGATATTCCCACTCGGATCACAACCGAGTGCGTGGCCAGGTGGCAGCCATGGTAGGCAATTTTCCTTATCTTTTATCTTTGGGAGCCCGTTCGATGTGAATCCAATCTCTTAATAAAATAAACAAATAATATACATTTCACCATTATTTAATCTGACTACTATCTTTAATTCGTCGGATCATGGAGTCCATAGTCATAGCTCAATTACAATAATTTATTTATAAATTTACTTGTTTATTTATTTATTTATTGTCACCTGTAGTATATATGTACTCAGCTTTTGCTGATTCCGTGCTTTTGTGTGTGTGTGTCTTCTTTGGTCATGGCCCTCGCCTTAATGACCCTGTGATGAACCAATTTATACACTTGTATTATTGGGGAGCAGAATTGCACAAGTTAGCTTAATGATGTGAAGTTCAAGCAGTCGACATATGCATTGTCGTGGGATGAGAGTGATTCGAGAGTTATATATAATGTATAAGCTTATTTTAAAATGTTATCTCATCTACGTTATTTGGTTTAAATAATTGTTAAAGTTTTTCCGCTGTAAAATTCTGAATAAGCCGAAACGTTTTCACACGTGGCGGTAATGCTTTGGAAATTTCCTTTCAAATCTATTTTTATACTTTGAGTTTTAGAATTATTATGGATTTAAAAGTAGGGTATTTTCAGGGTGTTACAATCGCACGGGTGCTATGCTAGTCAAAGGTAATATTCCGTTAAATTTAACGTAATATTCTAATTTCGGGGTGATTTGCTTAACAGAGCTAAATATTAGGGGGTTAAATTTAAAAAAATAAAAATAAGGGATAATTGCTATAAACATGAAAAAGTTAGGGGGGTATTTCTAATTTGAACTTTTTTTTATTAAAAAACTAGAGTGAACCGGTGCATTATATTATATTTAGAGCATTGACACCAATGGGTAATTTTGACTCATGGGGGAAAAATGAGGAAAAAAAATCACAAAACCAATGGGCATTTTTTTCCTTCCCCATGATCATGTACAATTTTCCTCAAGATTTGAGGAAAAAATAAACAGCCCAATTGCAGTGGGGCCCACATCACAACCGAATTTCAAAAAAATAAATAAACAGAGGTGTTGACTGGGCGCGTCAGTCAGCCCAATCAAGGCGTGACACGCGTCCCAGTCAGCTGAACACCCAATCACAATTCAGCAACTTTTTCTCAACGACTCTATTTTTGTAACGGCTATTTAGATTCCGAAATTAATTTTTATAAAAATAAAAAATCACCAACGTTCTAATTATTTTTCTCTATAAATAGACATCCATTTTGATCTATTTTGGCACACTTCAAAAATCTCAAAAATCATAAAAATCTACTCCCTCCGTAACGAATTACTAGCAACATTTGTACTAGCACAAATTCCTAGGTGAAATAAGGTAATAGTGGTATAATGATAAAAGTAAGAGAGTGAAAAGTAAGAGAAGAAAAAGTAAATGAGGTATTATGTGGTAATATGATAAAAGTAAGAGAGAGAAAAGTAAGTGGGGTATTGTGTTGTCCTTTTTACCAAAAAAGGAATAAAATGAAATTGGAAAAAATTGTTGCAAGTATTTTGTTACACCTAAAAATAGAAATTGTTGCTAGTAATTCGTTACGGAGGGAGTATTATTTATCTCAAATTTTACCTCAAAGACTTTATTTTTTTTAATATTATAGAAAAAATTAGAAATAACCCCCAAACCTTTTCACGTTTTTAGTAATTACCCCCTTTAATTATTATTTTTTAATTTAACCCCCAAAATTTCCCCTCCGTTATCCAAATCACCCCCAAAGTAGAATATTCCGTTAAATTTAACGAAATATTACCTTTGATTTGTTAATTAATAACTCCAAAACATAATTAACACAATATTATGGTTTATTAATACACTAACATTGTTTATTAATACACGAACATAATTAACACAATCTCCATCTTTTTTCTCTCTCCTCTTGCCACCCCTTGCCACCCCTTGCCACCACCACCACCACCTTCATTTTCTTTCTCTCTCCTTTGATCACCCCTAGTCACCACCAAATCCATGATCTCCATTTTCTTTCTCTCTCCTCTGACCACCCCCTTGCCATCACCACCTCCACCTCCATTTTCTTTCTCTCTCCTTTGACCACCCCCTATCACCACTAACACCATCACCTCCATCAGCTTTACCCTCGTTCGTTCCAACTTCCTTCAATTAAATTTAGTAAATTTTGGGAGGGTCAGAGGAGCGAGAAAGAAGTTAAATTAGAAGAGGAGGGTGATGAAGTGGTGGTGGTTGTTGTGGTCAAAGGAGAGAGAAATGGTGGTGGTAGTGGTTTGGGATGATGAAATGAAGAAGATAATGATAAAGAATGATTAGGGAGAAAGGAGAGGGAAAATTAGTAAAAAAAAATGGGTCCCACCATTAGATTATAACAGATTTTTGTGATTTGGGGTGATTTGGATAACGGAGAGAAAAATTTGGGGGTTAAATTAAAAAAATAATTTAAAGGGGGTAATTGCAAAAAACGTGAAAAGGTTTTGGGTTATTTCTAATTTTTCCAATATTATAAAATAAAACTTATTTATTTATTTTGGGTTCGATTTAATTTTGGTCCAAATTAAACTTTATACATCCTCCATATTATTATTACTCCATCCGTTCCAGTTTGTTAATTTTACTACACGTGAATTAAGAAAAATTACATATGTAGATAAGTTGTTATTGGAATTGATAATATTAATTAGTAATGGGTTTTAAAAAGAGATACTAATTATTACTACTTCCTTGAATGTAATTCAACAATAAAAAAAAGAACATAGGTTCAAATGTATAGAATATTATCATTATTATTATTATTATTATCATCATCATCATTATTAATAATAATATTAATTTATTTTATTCAATCATATATAATAAGTTCCAATAAGGTCAAATAAGTTCCAATCAGGTTTAGGTTAGTTTTTTTTATTATTGATTAAATAAAATTGATTTAGGTGGTTTTGGTGGTGGTGGAGGTGAATTTAGGTGTTTTTTTTTGTTTTAGGTTTTTGGTGGGTGGGGTGGGTGGGGCTGGGTCAGGGTAGGTGGGAGTGGGGCGTGGGTGGACGTGGGTGGGGATATGGTGGGTGAGGGCGTGGGTGGGGCTGTGGTGGGGTGGGCCGGGGCGGGGTGTGGGTGCGTGGGTGGGGCTGGGGTGGGATGGGGTGAGGGAATGAGTGGTTGTGTGGTGGTTGGGTGGAAGGTGGGGAAAGGGAATGGAAAAGATAGGGGGACCGAGGGAGGGTTTATGAAAGAATTAGAATAGGGGAATGGGTAGGGAAAAGGGAATGACAAAAGTGGCATAACAAACACTATCAAAGGGAATGGGGACAGTTGATTCTCATTTCCTTTGATCAATACCCCAACCAAACACACTCTAAGTATGTACAAAAACCTTAATGAACTTCCTGGAATATTCAAGACACATCCCTTCTACAATACTCCTATAAGAATACTCTAGAACATTATAAAGTCGCCTTCTCTAAAACATTCTACCATCATATTCTATAATCTTCTAGAACCTTCTGGAAGTTTCCAGATTCGGCGGGCTAAGTGTGGTTTTGTGACACAATTCTCATTCACTTACTGCACCTTCTCCCTAACTTATCTCTCTGTACCTTTGTCTCCCCAAAACTCAACTGAAAATAAATTCAATCATGAAATTGAGGAAGAATGACATATTTATTAATTGTTATTCACTTGCGGCATTGTTGAACACAAGGTGATAACACATCAAATTTTAGTAATAATTTCATGTTATAATATATTGTAAAACTTGAACATAATTACAATAAATGAAATATAGTACAGTATAGAAATATTGATCATTTTTTTTAATCAAGATTTAAAAAAAATAATGCAGTATAAAATGCTTATTGTTAGTAATACGGAGCATCGCCAGGGCCAAAAAATTAGTTAGGAAATAAAAAATTGTGAGGATATTACCAAAAAAAAACATAGGGAGAATTTTCTTCTTAAAAATCAAACAATAAGCTGAAATTCATGAATGCAGGAACCAAGTTTAGCCCCTTTCATGAAATCGAGTTAAGTTCATTCACAATTTCATGAAACCAAGTTCAATAATTAATCATTTCTTTTTTATATACAAATTACTAATTTCATTAAAGTACCAAAATAAAACATTTTACATAGACAAATTACTAAGCATCTTTACCTCAAAGAAATATTTTATAGCCATTGGCTATCTTTTTGTGATATCTTCTTGCTTTCAGCATCATAATTCTATAACTTGAAATTTGAGTTGAAATTTGAAAAAACTTGAAATTTGGGTTGAATTATACTAAACTAGTATTCTATGCACGCTTTGCGTGCGATAGTATTTTAAATACATCTATTAATCTGCCTAAACAAACTTTATATAATCAAAAAAAAACTTTTTCCCTTTCGTTCGATCACCCCATAACAATGAACGAAAGAAAAGTTTTATTTACCATATTCTATTGGCTACCAAATTTCTACGATAATCATAATATAATATTTTTTATTTGTGAAATATATCAATATGGATGTCTATCTATAGAGAATTTAAAAATATTATTTTTGAAAATTTTGTTTTATTTTTTCAAATTTTATATTTTGTACTATTTTGATTTTAAAAAGTTCAAAATTGTAATAACTTTCCTTAATAATTAGTGGGTGATACAAATTGAGATTTTAGAAAGTATAGAGGGGTAAGATGGACATTTTGAGGGGGGACACTATGGCTCCCCCTTGGCTTATATAATAGAGATTTTTTTTGCAACATATATTTGCTGATATGATCTAAACTAATTTTTCCGATCTAAATTTATTGTCTAGTTTGACTAAACTTGATCACTTTATGTTATGCAGTAATCCATAAGGAAAAAATATATCAATTGACAATTGTGATCTTATTTTATTTGTAATCATTAGTTGCTTTCAAATATGTAGTTTAATATTTTTTTGGTTACGGAATTAAAGATATTTAAAGTTTAAAAAAAAATTAAATAAAATTATCTTATCTCATTAAAACTTTTGTTCTAATCTAATCTAATATGAACATATTTTTCTGATCTGATCTAAAATAAATAATAAGTATCTTAAATAAGTTGAATAAAAAAATAGTCTTATTTCTTGATGAAAAGTAGGGACAATATTCCTCTTCTGCAAACTAACCATTCATTACTTGCCAGATTAGGTACATTAGAGCACTTTTTTTTTTACTCAGACAAGTTGTTGCACTTTTAATTTTGTGCTTCTATAATAACTCAAAATTTTGGGCTATTTTAAATTTTTATTGTTATTTAATTACTTAGTTTGGTGGACAAAGATTCGATTCAAGCTAGCCCAAATTAAATTCTGAGCCTGAACTTTTTACCTTGCTTTGCCAATTTAGGGCCAAAGCCCAAAAAAAACCCTTAACCCCTTAAGCCCACACGACACCCTTGCATGTTTTTCCCCTTTATTTAATAATTGTTTTCATTAACTTATCTTAGGGGATCTAAATTAAAAACTCTGCTTTTATTTCCTTCTTTTGTCTCCTAAAATTTAGTAATCACCCAACAAACTTATAAAGTCATAAACCCCTCCCCCTACATAGTCCATATTCACGGCTCACCTAATCAAACACCACCAAAAATAATTCTTCCTCTCCATTCTATATTAATTGTGAATCAACTCTTCAAGACCTTCAACAATTCATCCACCCAAAAGATTGAAGCAAGAAACAAAGGAAACAAGACCCAACCTTGTTCGAACTCAACACACGACCAACCCAACCCAAGTTTTCGAATCTTGTTTTTCAACTAGAGGTAATTAGATGTTTTACTTAATTCTAGAATCAATGAACTATATGATTGATAGAACAGGTTTAGAATTGCCTAGAATTATTTAGAATAACTTAAAATTACATGCATGATGAATGTTGTGTGATGGCCGAATTGAACATTAGTTTGTATGTTGTTTTTATGTAATGTTTTGTCATGATTTTATGTTCAATACTTGTTTCTTGTCATGAATCTTGATAATTAATTTGTTAAATTATAAACTAGCATGAAAAACCGAATTGCTTTCTTTTGTTCAAGAAAACTTCGAGTGTGATAGCATGATTCAAGAATTGATTTTTGTTATAATCTTGTTTAATTCATGATTCTTTATAATTATCTTGATTTAATTTTACTAATTAAATAAATTCTTGAATTAAAGTGTTAATTTTTGTTTATCAATTAAAGAATGTCGAATGGATGATGATTTTGATGGAGTTTAGTTCAAAAACTTTGAATTATTTTAAAGCATGGATTTTTATTAAGTTAGTCTAATTTAATTTTGATCTTTTGTTTTAATTAAATTAAATCTTGAGTTTTGATTAAACTAATTCTTAGAAATAACCGAATTAAAAGGAATTTTGGTTCGAAAATCTTGAACATTATTTTAAAGCATGAATTTTTATTAAGTTAGTCTAATTTAATTTTGATCTTTTGTTTTAATTAAATTAAGCCTTGAGTTTTGATTATAATTAAACTAATTCTTAGAAATAACCGAATTAAAAGGAATTTTGGTTCGAAAATCTTGAACATTATTTTAAAGCATGATTTTTTATTAAGTTAGTCTAATTTAATTTTGATCTTTTGTTTTAATTAAATTAAATCTTTAGTTTTAATTATAATTAAACTAATAACCGATTTTAATAAAAATTTGGTTTGAAATATTATTTTTAAATTACAATTCGGATTTTATAAAATTAAATCGATTTTAATTAATTAATTTCATTATTTAAATAAATTAATTAAGTTTAATAATCTATTATTCATTATTCATTATGCCTATAAAATGCCGTGATTATTGAGTGGATTTAAAGAGTTTATTTTTATTTAATTACTAGATGATTGAACCTTTATGGAATTGTGTGTTGTTGAAATCATATGTTGCATAGTTGAAATGTTCAATTATCTGTGAAGTTTGGATTGTTGAGTAATAGTAAAGTCAAAGTTGTTGTTGAGTCTAGAAAGGGTTCTTAAGTTAATTAATTTGGGGGTATATATATATGTGTGTGTGTGTGTTATCATTGTTTGGTGTTGCCGCTGCTGTGTTTCGGATCTAATTTTCCGTCAATAAAGTCAGTTTTAGGTCTTGGTTACTTCATGAAAGTTGTAGGTCTCGAAAAGATAATGAACTTAGGCTCAAGAATTTCATGATTAGGAGTTCTATAGTTGGAGTTATGCCTTGTGCAAGTTTTTGGTTTGCTGCTGTGATGTTGTCTTTGATGCTGTTCTGTTTTGGATTGTTTTACATAGTTCTGTGTTAGTTTTTAGAACTTACGATTCCTTCACAGAAGTTGTAGATCTCGAAGAGTGAATGAATTTAGGCACAAGAATCACACGAATCAGAGTTGTATGCTAGAAGTTATGCTTGCTGCAAGTTCTTCCTGTTTTGATAGTCTTGTATGCGTGTCTTGTATGCAGCTTTGATAGTCTTGTATGTGGTATTATTAATTTAGCATGTAGAAGCAATAGTGATAGAATCATGGTATATGTAGTATCACCTTGGATTAAGTTGAGTCAACTCTAGGTATACGATAAGTGACTTATACTGCATATGTTAATATATTGTAGATTCCGGGTTTGTAGAAGAACCTTTTTTACTAGTGTTTTGAGGTTTGTTGATTGTTATTGCGGATAAGGTAAGATTTCTTACTAAACCTGTACAGTTATTTTATATGTGTTTGATTGATACTGTTGGATTTGTTTTGAGAACTTACATTGTGAAACCCCTTTTATAGAGCTTGATTATTTGAATTGAAAATATTATTATTAAAGTGTTATTTTGAAAGAAGTTATGAAAATTTGAAGATTTATATTATTCGGAGGAAGTTCCTCTATATTATTTAGTTTGAGATTTATTTTGAGCATGAGCAAGTTTTTCAATTTTTAAGAGTTTTCATATTTCTAAAGTTTGGGGTTTGCCGGTAAGCGGTATTCTTCGAGTTGGAAGCATGTTGTGCTAACATTCGTCTCAACCATTATATTTAGTAGTCGGGGGTATGTTGATCAATACTCTTGCCAATTGTTTTCCTTCTTGAGTTAACAGCGTCTCATGTAAGGGGTATGCATACTAGGGGCTTTGGTGTTCTTTTCTGGTGAGCCTAGCTAGCTCACTAGACCTTTTCAGTGATGTTGCTTCTTACTCACAAGGTTTCGAAATTATTATTATTGTATTGATCATATAAAGTTTTAGAAAGAAAGAAGGTTTGATACAAGTCTGTTCGAAAGTAAATTTTGGTTTGATATAAAGTTTATTTATATTGTTTATTTAACCTTGTACAGTATTGAAATGGATTTGCAAGATATTCCTATATGTTTTGCCTGCACATTGGTTAGTTTTGTTTATTTATAGTAGGAAATCTTGCTCAGCCTTTGGCTGATATTACAATGATCAATGTGCAAGGCTTGATGGTGTCCGGCTTGTCGGGTTAAATAGTGCGATCATTCCTTTTGGATTTTAGACTTTATTAAGGCTTCCGCTGTCATTTAATTATACTTAGAATTTATCTTTGGGTTGTAATAACTATTTTAAGTTTATTATGTTGGACTGTAATAGTTAGTTAATTAATCTTTTAATTATTAGTTTTCAGGTAGAACCACTAGCCTTGCGGTGACTATAATTAGTTATCGCGGCATAACAACCTTGAGATTTTCTAAGTTGTTGTTTCAGGTGATAAGTATTATTTTCATATCGGGAAATCCAGGGTTGTTACAGCTGTCATGTCTGTTCTCTTCTTTCTATGTTGTGCAGATTCTAAAGTAGGTGATGATGATGAGGAATTTTCGCTGGAATGGTCCCATTGTGAATGAGAGCTTGACTCTGAAAAGCTTCCATCATGCATGATATGATTCTCCATTTACTTATTTACTGCTCTTTTTTTAGCTACTGTATTGAAGGAATATTATGACCCCAATTTTTTTCACTCTATGATGAATATTTTATGAGAGTATTGAAGGAATAGAGAATAAAGTTGGTGAAAAGTGAAGATGTGGTTTTGTACAGCAGTGAATAAAAAGAGCAGTAAATGAGGGAGCATTTGATGCTGACAAGTTTTTGGAGGGAAATAAAAATTGGGGTAGAGCGAAACAAAAAAGTGTAATTTTATAGTGGAGGGAAACACTTTCATCATGCATGATACAGAGTGGAGTCTGTAATTTTTTGGAGGGAAATAAAAAAGTGTAATTTTATAGTTGAGAGAAACACTTTCATCATGCATGATACGGAGTGGAGTCTGTAATTTTTTTCACTTATTGTATTTTTTTTACTGATTGTATTTTTTTTTATAAAAAAGCCTGTAATTTTATAATGGAGGGAAAAAGTATTATCCCTCCAAAAATATAGATGTACTTTTTACTATTATTTTTTTGCTCCAAAACAGAAATTAATAAAAAATGGCGGGAAAAATAGTTATCCCCACAATTTATTTCTTTTTAATCATTATCTTTTCTCTCTTGTTTAACATTAATTACATACACAAAAACACAAAACCCCACCCTCTTACTACTCACTTCTTAAAAAAGTAAAAAAAAAACTTTATAGTGCAATCTTTAAGGGATGGAGGGAATACTTCTATCTATAACATATACTAAAACAAAACATGCTTATGTCACCTATTGCCACATGTCAAATTCTCATAAAAAAATTTTCCTCCAAAAACAAATGATGATGTCATCTTTTTTATCATTAATTATTCATTTCAAGTTTAAAAACAAGATGATTAATGTTTTGCTAGGAATTCAAAAAAAAAAAAAAACATTATAACTACACTTTTTTCCAAAAAAAAGTAAATACTAATTTTATTAAAAGGAAAAATGCAGTAATTATTTTTCAAATTACAAACACTTAATTTGAAGCTTTACCTTAATTAATTGCAAAAATATCTATAACATATACTAAAACAAAACATGCTTATATCACCTATTGTCATATGTCAAATTCTCATAAAAAAATTTCCCTCCAAAAACAAATGATGATGTCATCTTTTTTATCATTAATTATTCATTTCAAGTTTTAAAACAAGATGATTAATGTTTTGTTAGGAATTCAAAAAAAAAAAAACATTATAACTACACTTTTTTCCAAAAAAAAGTAAATACTAATCTTATTAAAAGGAGAAATGCAGTAATTATTTTTCAAATTACAAACACTTAATTTGAAGCTTTACCTTAATTAATTGCAAAAATATGATTATTTTACAATAATTGTAATTTGAAAGTTGGTTATTTTAGTCTACTGGTTGTAAATTATGTACAATGTTTATTCCCTTAAAAGAAAGCGAACTATATAAACCGTGCAATGCACAGAGCTAATTCTATTTATTTATTATACAGATTATAGAGTAATACTACATTAATAAAAAAATAAAGTAAGTCCTAATTAGAACCTAACTCTTGGCTTTTTGGGGTCCACAATTCATATAATATCAAGTTATCAACCCAATTTGGTACTTTCTAATGTTTTTTTTATTATTGGCCTCGGCCCTCGGGGGTATATGAATTTTTTTGTTAGAATTAAAATTTTGTGATTTTTTAATTTAACAAAATAAAGTCATTATATAGATAGTACTCCGTAGAATCATAAAAAGTTAACATTAAATCATGATACATTTAAACATTAATTAAAAAATACCAGTATAAATTAAATTTACTAAGTAATTTGTTAAACCGTGCATCGCACGGGTGCTATAACCTATTTGTTACTAAAATAAAATAGGTTGACATCAGCTATCCTCCTAATTACTTATGTGTCAAACTGTCAAGAAAAGATTTCCCGCCTAAAACTATTGCGGAAATACTATTGACTGACATTTTGACAATACCTCTCTATGAAAATTATACGGAGTAATAATGTACAACTGTGCAGATTTAATGCCCTTCAGGCCTTCACCCTTTTCTTTTCTTGCTTTGGCTTTAGAAAGAAATTTTGTACTCTGTGGCTCGTAAATAATTTTGCAATCAAGTGTTGATTGATTTCTTTTCATTAATCCAATTAGCATTTGAAACATCAATCTTCATTATTTTTCAAAGCAAGTCTTTTTCATGTTTGTATCTTAATGGTAAATTTTGATTTTTCTCATTAGGAACTGCGCATAACATGTTATTTAAATCGCATAAGGCTTAGAATAATGAGATTCATAATCATTCCAAATAAATTCATTATCTAAGGGTTTTTTTTTTTTTTTTTTTTTTGTGAATGTATGAATTTTAGATTTTTTTTAAGGGTGCGTTCTTTTCAATTTATTAGACCTGAACTTATCAGACCTGATTTAACTTATTAGATATTATTAGCCCTTATTAAAACTTATTAGAACAAATTAGAACTTATTAGACCTTATTGGAACTTATTAAACCTGATTGAAACTTATTGGAACGTATTATATATGATTGAATAAAATGAATTAATAATAATAATGATGATGATAATAATGATAATATTCTATATATACATTTGAACCTATGTTCTTTTTTATTGTTGAATTGCGTTCAAGGAAATATCTCTTTTTCAAACCCATAATTAATTAATATTATCAATTCCAATAACAACTTATCTGCATATTTAATTTTTCTTAATTCACGTGTAGTAAAATTAACAAATTGGAATGGATGGAATAATAATAATATGGAGGATGTGTAAAGTTTAATTTGGACCAAAATTAAATCAAACTCAAAATAAATAAATAAGTTTTATTTTATTATATTAAAAAATAAGTTTAATTCAAACTAACTCTGATTGGTTTCTCTAAAAACATTATAAAACAAGAATGATAGAATAAAATCGGTTTATGTTGTGTATGTAAGAATGATTTAAGGTAATTATAAATTTAATTAATTTTATTTAATCAATAAAAAAAATAACCTAGACCTAATTGGAACTTACTAGACTTAATTGGAACTTATTAGACCTGATATAACTTATTGGAACTTATCTGAACTTATTAAATCTGAAACTTATTTTTTTAAGGTGAAGAGAACGCACCCAAAGTTTTCCTTTTATTTTGAATCAAATCTTTTTGAAGTATATAAGTCGCTACTAAAGAATTGGGGCAAAACTTTTGGAATAACTTCTGGTGATGAGTAAGCAGCGACGCAGGCGAACAAAGTGGTGGTGATGGCCAAAATGGCACCGATGATGGGCGAGCAGTACAACAAGCGAAGGAGGAGGTGCTGGGCAAAACGAAGAGGATGCGATTGAAGCAATTACGACATTCTCAGATTATCTTCGCCATGAATTAGTACTTCTGGAAATGTTTGGTGAATTATGGTTAAGTATGAAGAGGTTGAGCCAATTTGAGTTAGGGTTAGTATACTTGGTGATGAATTAGAAGTGAAAATGAAAAAAAGATTTGGTGAATTGGGGCAAAAGCTTTTCCGTGGAATTGTAGTTGACTTGGTTTGGTTTTTTCTTTTTCCTTTTTCTTTTAATTAATCAAAAAAGTTTTTTGTTTTTTATATGGAATAAATTTCCTTTTATTAAGCTTAGTTTTTGTGTCCAACACAATATTAGATTATTAGGGGACACATAAAGGTCAATAGGTCTAATTATATAGGTCAATAGTTTATGTGTCGCCTAAAATAAAATGTGAGACACATATACTTTATGTGTCCAACTTATAATATAGGTGACACATATACTTTATTTGTCCAACTTATAATGTAGGAGACACATATACTTTACATGTCCAACTTATAATTTAGGCGACACATATACTTTACGTGTCCAACGACTTATAATATACGAGACACATATACTTTACGTGTCCAACTTTTTTTTATAGGCGAGACATATAATTTATGTGTCTAACTTATTTTATAAGCGACACATATACTTTACGCATCCAACTTATTTTCTAGGCGACACATATAATTTACGCGTCCAACTTATTTTCTAGGTGACAAGCCGACACATATTATTACACTTTTTTGTGTCGCCCCATTGAAAGAGGCGACACATATAGTTTATGTGTCCAACTTTACATAAAAGGTGACACATAAAGTCATTGAAAATAATATGTATTTTAAAAATAATTATTCAAATTATATGGGTCAAAAGTTTACGTGTCGCTTGAAACAAAATGTGAGACACATAAACTTTACGTGTCCAACTTTATATTATAAGTGACACATATTATTAGACTTTTAGTGTCGCCTCATTGAAAGAAGCGACACATAAAGTTTGAGTGTCACACTTTATGTAATAGGAAACACATTAACTTATTTGCACAATCTATCTACCACTTTATGCGTCACCTATTTGATAAGACGGGACACTAATAGTTTATGTGTCCCACATTATACAGAGGGGACACTAAAGGGGCGACACAATAGGGCAATTTTGTAGTAGTGTAAATTGTGTCATATTTTTTGACAATTCTAAGTGTGTTATTCAGGGCCATATGCAGAAAGGGCATCCTATTCAACTTGGTGAGGAAAAGAATGGTCTATATGTTGCTGATAATGCTTTTACCTCTGCTGCTCTTGCTAATGATAGGGTTTGTCTTACTTCTGTTACTGAGAATGCCAAATTATGGCTTATGAGATTAGGACATCTATCATTTTCACAATTTAAACATTTACCTTTTAGTATTAATGTAAACAATTGCATAAAAAACAACATATGTCAAGTTTGTCCTGCAGCTAGACAAACAAGACTTAGCTTTACTTCTAGTTCTATTAAGAGTAATAATGCTTTTCAACTATTACATATAGATGTATGGGGGCCATATAAAACAAAAACTCAATCTGGTTGTACTCTTTTCCTTACTATAGTTGATGACTACACAAGGTTTACTTGGATTCATTTACTTAAGTGTAAATCTGATTCTGTATTAGTTTTTACCAGTTTTATTGCTTATATTGCAACACGATTTGGAGCTAAGATAAAAGCAGTAAGATCAGATAATGCCCCAGACCTAACTGTGGGTGACATGAAGTTGTTATTTCAAAAACATGGTATACTAAACCAAACAAGTTGCAGAGAAACACCACAACAAAATGGTGTTGTGGAAAGAAAACATAGACATTTGTTGGAAGTCACTAGGGCTCTATGTATTCAATCAAATATTCCAGTCCAATTTTGGGGAGAGAGTGTATTGTGTACAGCAAATTTGATCAATAAAATGCCTCTCACAATCTTAAACAATATAACACCTTATGAAAGATTATACTCTGTCAATCCTTCATTATCCCACCTAAGAACCTTTGGTTGTTTGTGTTTTGCTTCTACCCTTAAACAAGGAACAACAAAACTTGATCCTAGAGCCAAACCCTCAGTCTTTATAGGTTATTCCACTACACAAAAGGGTCAAAATCTTGGATTTATCTACCTATAAGACCTTTGTTACTAGAGATGTAATTTTTCATGAATTCCATTTCCCCTTCCACATAAAAAAACCTCATTATGATATTGCACTTTCTCAACATGTTTACCTACCAACTAACACTACTAATGCTTCTACTTACTGGGATGATACTTTTCCCTATTCAATGTCACAAACAGAAACTTTGCCTCATATTTCACATTTAGACACAGACCCAATCCATTCAGAACCTTCACATCTTGATGATTCTACTCAGCATAACAGACCAAAAAGAATTAAAAAAACCCCAGCCTATTTAAAAGATTATCATTGTGATACCATCCCAACATAACACTGGTGTCATCTAGTAGCTTGCAATTCTCTTACTAATATGCTTCCTCCAAGTGATCAAATAGCAAAACCTAGTACTTATGATGAAGCTTCCACTAAACCAGAATGGCAAGATGCTATGGACAAAGAAATTAAAGCCTTACAAGATACTAATACATGGTCTTTAGTAGATTTACCTAAAGGAAAAAAATCTATTGGTTGTAAATGGGTTTATAAGGTCAAGCTTAATTCTAATGGTACAATTGGAAGATATAAAAAAAGATTAGTTGCCCAAGGATATAATCAGAAATATGGAATAGATTTTCAAGAAACCTTTTCTCCTGTGATTAAGATGACTACTATCAGGTGCATCATAGCCGTAGCGTGCAACACATAAATCATGGCCATTATTCCAACTAGATGTGAATAATGCCTTTTTTCATGGTGACTTACATGAAGAAGTTTACATGAAAGTTCAAAAAGGAATACCTAACCCAACTAACAAAGTTTGAAAGCTTAATAAATTAAATCAATATATAGTCTAAAACAAGCCTCAAGACAATGGTTTTTCAAACTTCAAAATGAACTCCAATCACAAGGTTTTCAACAATCTAAAATTGATCATAATTTGTTTGTTAATAAATCGGGGACAGATCTTACTATTGAAGCATTAAACTAACAACCTCTAACACTTGGCGAATTGGCTTTTGTTACACAAAACAAATGCATTAACAAATCTGACCCTTGGGGATGACAAAGGCATTCATTTCTTAGTTTCATTTTTCTCCCTTTTCATTCACTTTTTCTTTTTTTTCCACATTTTGTGATTAGGCTTTTTCTTTGCCGAATTGGCTTTTGTTTTTCATTTTTTCTATTCATCTTTGGAGCCCTTTAGAGCTTGAGCCTTTCTTTCTTTGAGCCACGTTATAAACCATTTCCTTTACTTTTATTTCACCCTTTTAGGTAAGTGAAGTTAGGGATCTTGGTGTTGTTTCTATGGTTATGATCCTTGGAATTGTAAAGTCTAAGCATCTTTAGTTCTCTTTTTGTGAATTTTCATGAGAAATAAAAGCCGATCAAGTGTGAAAAAGGCAATGTCTCAATATTAAAAAAAAAAAAGAAAAAAGAAGTATTTCATTATTAAGGGAAAAATGAATTTATTCTTTAGAAATAAAAAAAAAAAAAAATCAAAATTTTCCTCCTTCCATTTCTCACAATGAGGACATTGTGTCCTCCAAGCTTGGGGGGGGGGGGGAGGAATTCAAAAAAAAAAAAAGAAAAAATGTTTCATTTTTGTTTTGTTAGGACCTTGTGAAGTTTTTTGGTCCATTTTGTGTAAGTTTGTTTTTTGAATAAGCTTGGGGGAGGTTATCCCCGGTATTTTGGTTTTAGTGTGATCCCTCGTGTTTTGTACATCACTTTAGGGCACCACCAAATAGCCAAATTTTTCCACACCCTTACCCAAGCCTTACGTTACATCCATAAGAAGTCCTTCCGACCCATGCGGGGTTGAGTCCTCCTTGTCTTTCAAGAACTAGCCAAGTATATTGAGCAGGCGAACAAGGGGAGTGATGGGGGGTTAACTCTAGCTCCACATTAAATGATCCACTCACAACGGATCCGTTTTCCCTTTTCTTTCCGGTTCCTTCGCGGAATCATGAGACACTCCTAGTTAGGTGGATTTGAACCCTTTGGTTGGGTTGTGGTATGTTTGTTAGAACTAGCTTTGGGACTATTAGGTTGTGCATAGTTTTCTTAGTTACCTTTCTTTCTTCCTTTTGGGTCAATTTCTTAGGTCCTCTGCATGCCAAGTTTGGTAGAATTTAGGAAACTTTGTGTTCTCTTTTGCGCATTCTCCTTTCGGCTAGTGCGTTTATTTATTTTCTTTTCCTTTTCCTTTTTAGTTTTAGATTAATTAATAGTTGGTAAGAGTTATGAATTAAACTCTTTGGAAACCCTTACGAGAGCATACTCGTCCTCTTTGGCGACTTTGGGGTTTAAAGGGCTTGTTACTTGCGCTAAAAGTGATCGTGATTCCTACGAAAGTGAGTTAGGGTTTTGTTTTGTTTTGTTTTTCTTTGCTTGAGGACAAGCAAAAGACAAGATTGGGGGATTTTGATCGGTCCATTTAGGACCCATTTCTTAGCTTCTTTTAGCTTGTATTTTGGGCGTTCTCGTCTTTATTTTATCGTATTTTAGTGTGTTTTAGCTTAGTTTTGTATTTTCTTAGGTTTTGTGTGTTTTAGTGTAGTTTTGTTCCTTTTGTTAATAATTCGGCCAAAATATGTTTGTTTGAGTTGTATCGTGTTTTGTGCAGGTAATTTCGGGTTTTGTACGGGTCGTGAGGGGTCCCGAACGGATCCCGAGGAGCCGAAGATAGCACCGAGACGTTTGGAAGTACCTAGGGAAGCAAGGGGGCCAAGTATTAAGCCACACGACCATGCAGGCTAACCGTGCACGGTCGTGCAGACCTCAGGAGCTCAAATAATGGGTGCACGACCGTGCAGCCCCTTCCCAAGCCACGATCGTGCATAGTATACCTTGCACGATCGTGTGGTATACCTTGCACGATCGTGCATCAAGTCCTTCGTTTCTCCACGATCGTGCAAGTCAACTGCACGATCGTGCAACTAAGTGGCACGATCTTGCAGCTTATTACTGCACGATCGTGCACGGTGCAGCTCGTGAATTTTGTTTTGGGCCATGTACTTTGTGTAATTTTGAGTTTTTAGTAAGGTTTTAGGCTTTGTTTTAGAGACTAAGTTTTAGATTTTAGACATTCATTAGATTGTACTCTAGTTGCTCAAGAATAGAAAAAACACACTCTCAAATTTCTAGGTTTTCCATATTCAAGTAGATTAGTAATTTTTCTTCAAGTTCACCATTGTTACTCAAGAATTCTCAAGTTTCCATTGAAGTTCCAATCCAGGTTTTGTTTTTGTTTTCATTGTTGTTAGATTGTAATTCTCTAATTCTTTTTGTCATTTTAGTTTCAATAGAATTAGTTCTTTGTTCTAGAATTGATTTAATTGAATTCCTTGATTTTTTGCTTTAATGGCTTCCATTAGTGAGTAGTTTTCTTTTCTAGGGATTGGATGACTTGATGTTATTGACATTGGGGGTTTATCATTGGATTAGTTGTGTTTGAATAATCTAGATTGTATTTTCTCTAGAATTCTTGAACTTAAGCATGATATCTTGGTGAAGTGTTCATGATGGGTTTGGTGATTATTGATGAATTTGATAATTGCTTTCAAGATTTCCATGAGAATTTCTTAATTGCTAGAGATAGTAATTAGGATTGTGAATTGATAAAAGTATTTGATGAACTCGATTTTGGGTTTTGCTAACTTGACTAATCGAGAGAGGTTAATTTAGCCAATCCTAGAATTTCCTATCGCCTAATCGAGAGAGGGTGTTGGGATTGAGTCCGTTAATGTTTTTTGAATATTCACTTTGCAATTGAGATAATCAAACATGAGTTAATTCAATGATTGTAATTCCTCCGATTGAGATAACGTTAGGGAGTCTAATCCTTAGAGTTTTAGTCATTTGGTTAATCAATTTGTTTAGTTTTCAATTCAACTCCATTATTCTTTAACAAGATTAAAAGACCCTTGGATCACTCTTAATCACGACTAAATCCGCATTAGTTCCTCGTGGATCGACCCTAACTCCGCTAATATACGTGTTAGTTGTCAGGTTTATAAATTGTATATTTTATAGGCGTCTAGGGCCGCGACACCCTAGGAGCCGATCAAATTTTGGCGCCGTTGCTGGGGACTTTTTTTTGGTTTCGGTTGTGAACTTTTGATCCGAGTTATTGCTTTCATTTTATTTTTGTTTTCTTTTAAATAATTGTGATTTTCATTGCTAATCTCTTCCTTAGCTTTGGTTTTGTATGCACACGAGATCCCAAAACTTGCCCTTGTTTCCGGAAATTTCTGAGATTGAACGGGCTTTTCATCATAACCGTCACGTTCATACTTCAAGTTCGAGTGAAGAAGGGGAAAGTGTGTTTGTAGAACCGGAGTTTGCAATGGCCGGGGGTGGCAACGACAACACTCTCTTTAGAGACTTCGGGAATCTCGGGGTCTATGAGCTCACCGGAGGACTTCAACTTCCAACAACAACGTCCAATTTCACCATCCATCCTCAATACACAAGGATGGTGCAAGCGGACCAATTTTCCGGTAATTTGAATGAAGATCCAATAGCTCATCTTGATCGCTTCTTAGAGTTGTGTTCTATGATCCAAACAAGTGAGGTTTCGCAAGACTACATTCGTATGCACTTGTTCCGGCAATCTTTGACCGGGAAGGCTAAGACATGGCTCAAGCACTTGAGGTCAAATTCATTGACTACATGGGGGGAAGTGGCTAAGGCTTTCCTAAAGAAATTCATCCCGGAAGATAAGACCGCGGATTTGAGAACAAAGATAATGAGTTTTGAGCAAGATCCCGATGAGTCATTGGGGGAAGCATGGGAAAGATTCAAAGAGCTCCAACGAGCTTGCCCACATCATGAACTTGCCAAACCTATGTTAATGCGGATATTCTATGATGCTCTTGATCCTATTTCTAGGCTCAACTAGATGCGGGGGTGGGTGGCCAACTCAAGACCATTCCCCAAGCTCAACTTGAGGAGAAGGTTGAAGAGGCAATTCAAGACTATGCTTGGAGCACTCGAAGAAGGGCGATATCACAAGCTCAAGCTCCTTCTCAAGTAAAAAAGAGTGGGAAGTTTGAGCTAGATCCGGACACTTTGAAGGCTTTCATAGAGAATATCATCGACAAAAAACTTGGCAAGGGAGATAGTTCATCCTCAAGGCAATCTCAACAAGTTTTTCACTATTCTTGTGAGATATGTGGGGGCACAAATCATGATGCTTCATATTGTGGAGGAGCCGATCCGGAGCATGTAGTGGCTATTGGTACGAGGTATGATGGCAACCAAGGGGGTCCTAGAGGCGTCCAAGGGTTTGGTAACCGGGGTTTCTCTAACAATCTAGGGTATGGTCATCCAAGCTATGGGAATCAAGGCTATCAACATCAAAACTTCAACCAAGGGCAATGGCAATGGGATTCTCAAGGCTTCAACCAAGGATTCGGGCAAGGCTACAACTAAGGTATTGGCAATCAATTTCATGGTCAACCGGATAATCAATTTCATCAAGGGAGTCCACCTCAACAAGGCTTCAACAACAATAAATGAGGCTCTAACCAACAAGGGGGATCCACTAGTGACAAGTTCATTCCGCCCCATATGAGACAACAACCATCAAGGCCTCCCTTCACCAACTCTCAACCACCTTCTTCATCTCTTCAAGGCCAAAAGCAAGACCAAAATCAAGGAACGGATTCTAGTCTTCAATTGATCATGCAACAATTGCAAGCAATTCAAATGGAGCAAAAAGAAGAGAGGGCCCATCGGAAGATGTTAGAAACGCAAATTGCACAATTGGCCGAGGCAAAGGCTTCATCAACAACCACTTCTACGCTGGTGCCTATCACTTCTTCTTCCACCGATGTGAGAACCATTCTTAGAGCCGAGCTTCGTTCGGGCAAGGCTATGAGGGTCCTAGCATGGAGGATGAAACACCACAAGAGTCAATTCCGATCAACCAAGAGAGCCAAGAAGAGAATGAGGAAATAGTTCAAGGTAGTGATGCATCATTGAAAAACAAAGAGGTAATTGATCCTATGAAGAAATATGAGCCACCACCACCTTATCCTCATAGAATTGTGGAGCGGAAGCTAAATGACAAGTTTGCTCAATTTGTCAATTTGATGAAAGGTTTGCACATTAATGTGCCATTCTTGGAGGCCATGTCTCAAATGCCTACCTATGCTAAGTTCTTGAAGGACGTGCTTACCAATAAAAGAAAAGTTCCGGATGAGGTGATCCAATTACCATATCAAGTGAGTGCCTATGTTGATAAAAAGCTTCCTCAAAAACAAAAGGATCTGGGGAGTTTCGCACTACCTGTAGGGGTCGTTTTTACCCGGCCGTCTACGTCTCACGAGTTATTTTGGATGCTCGTTAACGCCGTACGTGAATACGGACTAGTAGGAGTCGCCACCGTGTGTTTCATACGGTCCATGGACACTGAAGAAGTACTGAAAGCCAGGAGCAATCAGCCCCATATGGTCATGCACCAGAGTATGGGTTCGGGTACAGGTTACGAGCCAATCGTGCATTGGGCCCGCCCGCCTGTAAGCAGTCTCTACTAGTTCTCTTTTTGTGGTCAAATTATTATTAATCCCGAATACATAAATATCTCCGTATTATGTCCTTAAAAGCGCGATTTACTAGACGTGTTCAAATTATTACAATTATGACTAATTTAAGGTGACCACTTTGATTTAGTCCATATTAAACGGTCCCTAATGTCACAATTGTCCAAGGTTACAAAATATATACATGAGATAAAATAAAAATATGTACATGAGATCATGAAATAATAAAAAGAGCAAGTAAGATAACAAGTGACATAATTAAACAATATGTTACCAAATAAAATCATATGAAATAAAATCAAGTCAAATAATATCAAATAAAAAACTAACAAAAATAAAGCAAAAGAAACTAAGAAAATGAAGTCATATGCAATCAGATCAGCACTGACCAACCTGGCTTCAGACTAGAAAATCACCTGCAAGAATATTTGTAAAAACTTTTCTAATATTTTTCCATAAAACTAGACACAACAAGCTTCAAAACGACTACTCACACGACCACTAATTAGTTTTGAGCAATCCTGTAAAATTCAGCAAAGTCAGACAAACGAAACTGAAAACAATAAGACTGACTATCCTCTGTTCGAACCCAGAAAACATCTAGAAGAAAATTTTATAAAATTTATTTGATATTTTTCAGTACAAGTAGACATAATAAGATTTAAAATGATTATTCACACGACTCCTAATTCAATCCCAATTGTCCTGCAAAATTCGGCAAATTTAGACAAACAAAACTGGAAATAAAAAATCTGAACAGCGAGTTCATGACCAGGCTGCGTTCAATCCCATAAAACGCCTAGAAGGAATTTTCTTAAATTTTTTTAAATATTTTTTTGTAAAACTAGACATAATAGGTTTCAAAGAGAGTATTCACACGACTCGTAATTCAATCCCAATTGTCCTGCAAAATTCGGCAACGTTAGACAAACAAAACTGGAAATAAAAAATCTGAACAACGAGTTCATGACCAGGCTGCATTCAATCCCATAAAACGCCCAGAAGGAATTTTCTTAAATTTTTTGAAATATTTTTCAGTACAAGTAGACATAATAATCTTTAAAATCATTATTCACAAGACTCCTAATTCTTTCTGAGCAATGTAGGAAAATTCGTCAAAGTTGCAGCAATGAACACAAAACCGAGAAGAAACATAATAGAATCATCAAATCAAATCTTGATACAAACCATGGGTAATGTAATTAACAATTAAATGATTAATGAAATAAAAAAAATATATATGATTATAATGAGTTAGGGTCCTCAGAAATAATACCGAAATCGTCGCGGTCGAAACGGATTCACAAAGGTCTTCGAATCGCTCGTTTTATGACTATTTTGAGGGCTGTTTTTATGTGTTATTGCTGCTACATTTGTTGTAGTTTAGAGGGGAGTTCGAGAGGGTTTTTTTTTGTGTGTTTGGTTGTTCTTGTTTTTGTGGCTGTTTTTGCTTGGGGAAGAAGGGTGTAGGTGTTGATAGGACTTGTTGTTATGTTGTTAATGGTAAGAGAGGAGGTATATATAAGGATGTGAAGAAGGTTCAAGAATAATGGATGGTATGGATATGGATGAGATATGGTTGATATGATGAGATATTGGATGATAAATATGGGAAGCATGGTGATAGGATAATGGTAATGGTGATGATATGGGTGATATGGTGTGATATGGTTGAGATTATATGAGTTGGAAGGGGTGATTAGATATGATATGGGAGATATTATTATTATTATTATTATTATTATTATTATTATTATTATTATTATTATTATTGTTATTATTATTAAAAAGTTAGTAATGCTAGTTTTGGTTTATTTAGGCTAAAAGGTTTGGGCTTGGTTAAAAGGTCTAAATTTGGGTCTAGCCACGCACAAGCAATTCTCGACCCTTTTCAGAAATCCGGACCAATTGACGACGGGTATATTACAATCATTGGACCCTTAATTGGGGAGACACTTTTAGGTGTCTACAGAAGCCCCCACTTTGACTGAGTCTGCAGAGACGAAAGTCTCGTAAGACGAAAGTCAAAGTATTCCTGTCGGGACGGAGGATCACTCAAGGCGTTCTGCGATTTTGAGTTACCCTTTTTAACGCCGGTACCTGCAAAACAAATGTTAGTTTTACCTGTAACCGCGCCCCATGCGGTTTAATCCCTTAGAAGCGCCTGGATCCTCGGGATGATGGTGGATGAATCATTGGGTTCCTCCGAATGTGCTTGGATCCTTCGGAGCTATTCCCTTAGGTAAGCATAAACCCTTGGGAAAATGAAGAGTTGTATAGGAGGGATCGATTAAGAGTAAGCACAAACTCTTGAAAAGGTGTGCGCGAGTATGCATAAACTCGCGAAAGAAATATGTTTAGGGTAGACATAAACCCGTTGTGTGCCAAGAGTAAGAATAAACTCTTGGTAGAAAATGTGACGAGTCAAGAGTAAGCATAAACTCTTGTGAGAAAGTATGATGTGTGTTTGGGTTAACATAAACCCGTGAGAATGATAATGTGCTAAGAGTAGGCATAAACTCTTAGAGGAAGAAAACAAGAGTAAGAATAAACTCTTGAGAGATGAGGGTAAGCATAAACCCATGAGAAAGGATGATGTGTTAAGAGTAAGCATAAACTCTTAGGAGGGGAATCAAGAGTAAGTATAAACTCTTGAGATCATAGAAGGTATGAGGGTAAGCATAAACCCTAAGCAAAGTGATGTGTTAAGAGTAAGCATAAACTCTTAGGAGAAGAATCATGAGTAAGTATAAACTCTTGAGAGGAGGTATGAGGATAAGCATAAACCCATAAGCAAAGTGAAGTGGATTAACGGTACGCATAAACCCTTGGAGAGAAATATTCGTAAGCTTAGGGTAAGCATAAACCCATAAGAAAAGAAAGTGGATTAAGGGTAGGCAGAAACCCTTAGAGAATAATATTTGTAAGCTTAGGGTAAGCATAAACCCGTAAGCAAAGTAAGTGGATTAAGGGTGGGCATAAACCCTTAGAGGCAAGACTTGTAAGATTAGGGTAAGCATAAACCCGTAAGAAAAGTAAGTGAACCAAGGATAAGCATAAACCCGGAGAGGATTTTTTTGTAAGATTAGGGTAAGTATAAACCCTGTGCAAATTAAAGTAGGTGAATTAAGGGTAGGCATAAACCCTTAGAAGAACTTTTGTAAGGTAGGGTAAGCATAAACCCTGTGAGAAAAGTTGTTTGTGAGTGAGGGAAAAGGAAGTGTGTGTCTGGTGAGAAGCCCCCACTTTGACAGAGTCTGGAGAGACGAATGTTCTCGCAAGACGAGAGTCAAAGTATTCTTGCTGGGGAATTAAGGGTAAACCCTTAGAGGAATTAGGGTAGGCATAAACCCGTTAAAAAAGATGATGAGGCCGTTGAGGCGGAAAAAAATGTACAAGGAGTTGTGTGTAAGATGAGAAGCCCCCACTTTGACTGAGTCCGGAGAGACGAATGTTCTCGCAAGACGAAAGTCAAAGTATTATGGTTGGGGCGAGGCAATAACATAAGTAAAGATATCAAGGGAAAACTGCACATAGCAATAAACAATATGGGCATACACGGGCTCATGAAAATTATCTAAGACACTAATCGCATATAGCGATTCTAGGATTCAAAAAAGACGGGCTCTAGCCTTATGCGCTTTGTGCTATGTGATGTGCGGATGTACAATGTGCGTGATGCTTATGCATGTATGTGAATATATGCATGAAATGACTGTGTACAATGTGCATATAGTGCATGATGCATGATGTGATTGATGCTTATGAAATGTGATGTGTTATGTATGATAATGTAATAAATAATCAAGGGGATCAACCAATGGTATGGTGCTTTCCAAAAATGGGGCGGAGCTATCTTAAGCCCCCAATCAGTCAAAGATAAAACTTTCAATTCGATCATGAGTGAGCCCCCAGCCCGTGGGGTTAAGGTATATGGGAAGGCTATATTTGTGGTGGAGTAGATGGATAGGGAGGCTAACAACATGTGGGGTAAGGATGGCATGAATGAGGGTGACGGTTAAGGCTTTTTTGTGGATTTCAAGTTTGTGGTGGAATAGGTAGGCCCTAGCTAAAGAGTGATGAAGGTGGTTATAGAGAGGCAGGGCAAATTTTGTGAGCCATGGAGGTGAGCCCCCCAACGAGATGTACTAACCTATGGTGGGGTTAGGTGGCTTTTCTTCCTATTGATCGAGACAAAGTGTCCTTCAAGGTGGCCAAAGAATGGTCTAAGGTTCGAAAAAAGTAGAAAGGTTAAAATTTGTGACTTGGAGTTGAAGATGATGTGGCTAGATATAAGGGTAGGCTAGAGAAGTTGGTTCAAAACTTGAGTCTATGTCGGGATCTAGACTAAAAATACTACTGTCAAATTCTTAGCAAGTCAAACCACTCAGCGGGCCTCATATTATGTTGTGGTCGAACCTCGAGGAGAGGTTTCCTACGTATCCTTTCGGAATGAAACCATCGTAGTTCCGTGGGCTTGATTTGTGAATTGATTTTTTTCTTTTGTTTTTGTTTTTTGTTTTTGTTTTTTATTTTTTTTGTTTTTTTTTGTTATTGTTTTTGTTTTGCCTCGACTTTTGCTTGAATGAGGTTGCTGTCTTTTGTTGCTCCAGACAATGCTTTCAAATGATCTTTAGCATTTAACCTCTTTAGGTGCGAATGAGCCTTGATTACGAGTGCTGCCATTTGATCCCCTGTACTCCATTATGAATTTGAATTGTAATTAAGCTGGGCCTGGGCTTTGATTCTTTGAGGCCATTGCACCATTCTCCAAATATGCCATTGACCGTTTGAAAGCATGTCCTCGTGAGGTCGTGTGTGAAAGTGATTATTGATATTACATGTGAGGTCAGTGTGTGGAAGTGTAGTGAGGTCAGTGTGTGAAGGTGTCAGTTTTATCCATTGAAGCCGTGTAAGTGATTGGACCTGCATGATATTGCTAATTAGAAACAGAGGATGTGGAAATGTGGTGGGCCATTCGGTGGAGAGTGGAAAGGTCAAAGTGTGTATGACATAGACTCGAGATGGGAAGTGAAAGGGTCAGTGGGCTAGGATGAAGACTCATCGACTCGATCTAGGAAGGCCGCACGGGTTAGTAACCCATGCCTTGGGGTGACTCACTGGGTTAAAGGTAGTGATGTGGGCTTGAGTGGTATAGGCTAGAAATATGGGCTTAAGTGATGGGCCTGAGTGAGGTTGGGCTTGAGTGATGTAAGTTTGGAATATGGTCTTGAGTTATGTCTAGGTATGGGCTTAAGGCTTTTGGGTTTGGATAAGTTTGAGTGACGCTGTGGTGGTGTTTAAATGAAGTGAGGCTGGACTGGGCTTGAGTCTTGCTCGGACCTTGGCTATGCTTTGGATTGAAAATGGATTGTTTAGAATGAATCGGAATGAATCGGGCGACCTTAGTCAAACGATCCACGATAACCCAAACAGTATCCAAACCTGTAGATGTCGTAGGTAAGCCTACCACAAAATCCATAGATATGGAATCAAACTTCCATGTGGGTATCGGCAACGGCTTCAACAGTCCACCTGGTCTTTGGTGCTTAATGTTAACTTTCTGGCAAGTAAGACACCGTGCAACGAAGTCTGCGACTTCTTGCTTCATCCTTGGCCACCAAAAATATTCCTTCAGGTCCTTGTAGAGTTTCCCACCACCTGGATGCACCGAATAAGGAGTATTGTGAGCTTCTTCCATGATCCGGTTCCTCAACCTCGAACTCTGGGGCACACACCACCTGTTACGGAGCAAAAATCAGTATCCATTAGGTGAAAACAGTTTACTATAACATTTAATTCCATTACCTGTTACGGAACTTCATACTACCGTCTGAATCAATTGTGAAGTCTTCTTCCTTGCCTTAGAAGTTTGGCTTCACGAATTTTCTTGAGCTGCGGGTCTTCCCTCTAACTCTCCCGTAACTCTTGGTACAAACTGGGTTCAACACTCATAGCACCAAGATAGACTCGTGTACTACCCGGCACTACCATCTCAATCTCCATCCTGCGAAGATCAGCGCAGATTTCCTTAGGTAAAACCGCCACCCTATTAAGTGAATGGTGATCCTTACGACTAAGGGCATCTGCTACCCTGTTGGCCTTCTCTTCACAATAGTCAACTGAGAGGTCGTAGTCCTTGATCAACTCGAGCCATCGTCGCTGCCTCATGTTGAGCTCCTTCTGAGTGAAGATGTACCTTAAGCTCTTATGATCGGTGAACAGTTTGCAAGTAGCTCCATAGAGATAATGTCGCCAAATCTTCAGAGCGAACACTACAGCTGCCAACTCTAAGTCGTGAGTAGGATAGTTCTGCTCATGAACCTTGAGTTGTCTTAAAGCATATGCAATCACCCTGCCTTCTTGCATCAGAACAGAACCTAGACCCTTCCTGGACGCGTCACTGTAGACTTCATAACCCACACCTTCATTCGGCAATGCAAGAACCGGTGCAGACACAAGACTCTGTTTGAGGGCTTGGAAAGCTTCTTCACACTGATTGGTCCACACGTACCTGCAATCCTTGTGCAATAATTTGGTCATAGGTGCTGCTACCTTGGAGAAATCTTTCACAAATCTCCGATAGTAACCTGATACAGAAAATTTCACAGGTAAGTATTCATGCACAGATAGAATAATAGCTTTATTAAATACTTCAAATTACCTGCTAGGCCAAGAAAACTCCGAACTTCGGCCACATTTTTAAGGCTGTGCCACTCCACAACTGCCTTAACCTTGGCTGGATCTACCTTGACACCGTCCGCATTGATCACATGCCCTAGAAAGGCTACTTCCTTGAGCCAAAACTCGCACTTAGACAACTTCGCGAACCACTTCTGAGCCCGTAAGACATCTAGCACCAGACGTAAATGTTGAGTGTGCTCTTGTTCACTCTTCGAATAGATAAGAATATCGTCGATGAACACTACCACACACACATCCAAGAGATGATGAAAAGTCCGGTTCATCTGATCCATGAAAATAGCAGGAGCATTGGTCAAACCGAACGGCATCACCTCAAATTCATAGTGCCCGTATCTAGTGCGAAACGCGGTCTTCAGTATATCTTCCGGCTTCACTGGAATCTGATGATACCCCGACCTGAGATCAATCTTGGAGAATACACTGGCTCCCTTCAACTGATCAAACAAATCCTCAATCCTGGGCAAAGGATACTTGTTCTTGATAGTCACCTTATTAAGTTCCCGGTAATCTATACATAATCGCATGATGCCATCCTTCTTCTTGACGAACAATACCGGAGCAACCCAAGGAGACACACTGGGCCTTATGAAACCCTTGTCGATCAGATCCTGCAACTGGGTCTTCAACTCCTTCAACTCTGCAGGAGCCATACGATACGGAGCCTTCGAGATTGGAGCAGTTCCGGGCACCAAATCGATGTTGAATTCCACTTCCCGTTCCTGTGGTATCCCTGGCAACTCTTCCGGGAACACATCTGCATATTCACGAACCACCGGAATGGCTTCCAACTGTTCTTCCTTGGTCACATCCTTGACTTGACATATATACACTGTCTCACCCTTGCGCTGCAGACTGCGCATCTTCATTGCAGAAACTATCTTCACACCCTTTCCCATGGGCTTCCCGACATGGGTTACTCTCTTTGCGTTGGGGCCACGCAAAGTGATAGCTTGATCTTGACATCGAACAGTCGCCTGATACCTTGCCAGCCAATCCATTCCTAAGATCACATCAAACTCGATCATAGGAAACTCCTTCAAATCAGCTTCGAACTGTACCCCCGAGATCACAATGGGGACATTTTTGTATTCCCGATGACAGGCAAAATCCTCTCCCAAAGGAAGAGTTATCACAGACTTGACAGGAGACTCTCCAGTCAGGTTAGCTTTTACAATGACAGATCTAGCAACAAAAGACACAGTAGCACCCGTATCAAATAAAACATAGGCATCAATATTATGGACAAGGAAAGTACCCGTGACCACATCTGCCTGAGCATCAGCCTCCTCCTGAGTCATGCAGAAGATCCTGTTTCTAACCGGTGCTTGGCTAGTTGTTGTTACTGGACGCTTCTTAGGAAAGAATATTGACTTGTGACCTTCTTGCCCGCAATCGAAGCCTACAATCGGTGTCCCATCACACTTCTTACCCGGGTGAAACTCTTTCTTGCAACCTTGACAGATTCTCGGGCCCTGACTTGAAGCTGCTCGAGCACTCTGCTGAGGCTTCGGAGTAGACTCGAACCGGGTCTTCTTAGCTGGTGCTGGAGTAGGAACCGAAGCAACCCTCTTTTTGGTTGTGTCATCATCAGAAACCGATGCCTGGACCTCTAGAGCTACCTCGTACGCCTCCTGGAAGGTTTTCACTCTGCTACTGATTACATGAAACCGGATGCGGGAATCCATCTTCTTGATGTACCTCTTGACTCGCTCAGCTTCAGAAGGTATGACTGCAGTTGCAAACCGAGAGAGCTCTGTGAACTTGTCCGTGTAGGCTTGAACGGACATGCCGCCTTGGGTGAATGAGAGGAACTCTTCCTGCTTCTTCCATTTCAGTTCATCAGGATAGAACCGGTCTTGGACTTTCTTAGTGAAGTCCTCCCAACTCAGATCTAGGTCTGTCTCAGGATTGGCCCGCAAAGTACTCCACCAATTGTCAGCCTCGCCCTTTAGGTAAAAGGTCGCAATCGGAACTCTTTCCCGCTCAGAACATGATAAGGCATCAAACATCTTCCGCATTTCTCGAATCCAGTTCTCGAGAACGGTCGGGTCTGCTGTCCCATCATAGACTGGCGGACGAAGACGTGCAACCCGATCGAAGGACGGCTGATTGTTCTGAGGTTGAACAGCCCTCTACGCTAACGTGAGAATAGCATCTTCCAGGTTCCGGCGTCGGAGTCGAGAATTGGGTCTCGGAGTCGACATTCTGAAACCAACGATTCAGGTTATTAAGCACACATAAGCACAAATTGACGTAAACGAACGTGGAAAGCAATAAAATATCTTATCCCAGGCTTCTACCCATGGCTTCACCCACCTAGGTTTCCATTTTAGGCTAAGTTTCGCTCGTGATTCATAAAGCGCACATCTTTCCAAGTTACTTATGAAGAAGTAACTTTAGGGTCTTAACCTATGCTCTGATACCAACTTTAACGTCCCGACTTTTAAAGACTGTCGATTTACGAAGGAAATCGAAAAATGGATCGTTACCGAACATAAAACTTAGAAATAATATTAATAATAATGATCAATAATCTTTTTATTAATTAAAAAGTGAACATAAAATCCCAAAAGTCTAAAAGATAATACCCGAATACATAATAATAGTGTTCTTTCCCAACAGGCTGGGAACAGCTAACTAATGAACAAAAGAAATAACTCAAGACAGACTACGGTTACTCTAATCAACTCTAAAACACACAGCCCGAGCCAACGCAAGCCCATTCTAAGTCTCAGCATCATCACCTGAAATGGGGGGGGGTCCACCGTCAGTGGCGAGTAGCTAGGCTGTCCCGCTTAAATGAGGGACTGCTAATCGCATAATAGCATAGAATCAACCAAGAAAATCATGCAAAAACACATGGAAATACGTACGAAAATACATGTGGAATACGTACAAAAATACGTATAAAATATGTATAAAAATACATATAAAAATACGTATAAAATACGATTACAATACGTATAAAATACCTGCAAAATACGGTTAGAAATACATACAATATACGTATAAAATACCTGCAAAATACGGTTAGAAATACATACAATATACGGATACAATACGTACAGAAATACAGACATCATACGTACACAGCGGAAGACTTAATACTACGAAATTAATACATACTACACGAAAAATACACTTAAACACATATAACAGAATCCTTCCCGTGAAATACTTATCTTGTCATGTTTTACCCAAAAACCCTTCTTTTAACCATCTTATTAGACCGGTCATTATGCTCGTTGAGGATCCCGTGTGCACCCCAACTTTCCTAAAACATGTCGGGGTGAACTCGTGTATTCAACCCGTAGCCCTCCTTTACAAGAACTAAGCCTAAGCTATGGCCATAACCCCTAAGTAGCAGCTCGTGTACTACCACTTAGACGACTACATATCTTAAGATCCAGAACTGCCCAGAGACCGCAGTAGGGCAGTGGCTTCGACTTAACCCGATCTGATGACTCGTGTATCATCAAATGGGCGTCCGTATCGTATCTTGTCTTTTCTAAAGGCCACCGTGAGACCGCTAATTCACAACATCTTTTCTAAAGGCCATCTTGAGACCACTAGTTCATATCATCTTTTCTAAAGGCCATCTTGAGACCACTAGTTCATTTCATATTATAACTTATCCCTATTAATTCCTTTAATTATATTAATTCCTAAAATTACCTTCTAATATTATTATAAGTCAAAAGTTAAACCAAAATTGATCAAAATTAATATGGGCCACTCGACATTTTGGTGACAAAAGAGTAATTAAATAAATTCATCAAATAATCATATAAACAGTTAAATAATTCATCTAAATTAACAGTTAACAACATATATTACTAAAACATGATAAAAATCCTATTTTTATTACCTTGTGCCACTCGACATGTTCAACAACAATAACCAAAATTAACACTTTAAATTAATTAAATACAATTATCAGTAATTAATCACATAAACTTAATAATAAATAATAAAATCATGCTTTAAACATCATATCATCAAGATTGGACCAAAACAAGATTAAAATCAATTCTTTTTATACATAAAACCACACGGCATTCTTGGCACAATAATACCATCAAGATTAATTTCAAGATTCAACAACAACATGCTTAAATTAAAGATTAAATTAAAGATTGTCAATACCAACTCAAGAATTATCAAGTTTTAACAATAAAAATTAGATTTTAAATTCCCTTTTGTAACATAGGCCACTCGACTTTTTTTATAACATGTACAGGATTAATTATTTTTAATTTAAGACTTTAATTAACAATTTAATCACTCAAGATCACGATTTTAATTCAAGAAACTATCATAAAAATTACCATAAAATCATCATGATTGCTCGACATTCACAAGATAATTCAAGAACAAGATTCTATAACTTATCATGCAATTATTCAATATAAACATACAATTAAATAAATTATTTTATGCATAGAATTAATTAAAACAGTTAAAAATTTATCAAGATTACATGAAAAATATCAAGAAAATATCATAATCAATACATCATATGGTTCGAACTTTCCTAACCTGTCATGACACTAATCCTATCAATTTTCCTAGCTTAATCCTAATTAATTATACAATTAACTTGTACCAAATCTAAAGGGGAAAGTCTAGTTACCTTAGATTAGCAAAGAAAATAAAAAAAGAATCACCCTTGGAGCCTTGAGAACACACGGCCAAACTAGAGGAACAACTTAGGGTTTTTTTGTGAGTTTTGAAAATAGGTAAAAAGGTTAAGAATATTGTTCCCAATTTAATTATAAGGAAACAAAAGGAATAAAGAAATAAAATAAAAAAAATTAAACAAAATGGGAGAGGGGGGCCGTGTACTTTGAGAAGGAATAGGGAAGGGGAGTGATTTTAGGTAGACAAGGTAAGGTAGTTTAAATTAGGTTTACTAATTCAAATAATAAATAATTAAAATATTAGTAATTAAATAATTATAGAATTAGTAATAAATTATAAAAGAGAAAAATATGCATGACCATGAATAAAGGGGGGGCCGGCCAAATGGGATCCAAATATGGGCTATGGGACCCGATTCCCGGATAAGATTGACGAAATAAAAGTAAACAGTCCAAATATGCGGGCCCTTTGGACTTAGAATAATAAAATAATATTAATAAACCGCGAAATTTTCTGGCCCTAAATTTCGGGTTATTACAGTCACCCCTCCTTAAATAAATTTCGACCTCGAAATTTACTTAATGAAGCTCAATACATACACGAATGCATACCAACAAACAAAACAAAATAGACCAAACAAGCAATTAAACCAACTTCGTACCTGCTTCGAAAAGCTCGGGATACTTATCCCTCATGGAAGCTTTCGTCTCCCAAGTAGCCTCCTTGAACTTCTGGCTACGCCAGAGTACCTTAACCAAAGGTACCACCTTACGCCGCAACATCCGATCCTGGCGGTCCAAAATCTGTACTGGCCGAGCAGAACTTGACTTTCGAAGAGATTTTGGACCGCCAGGATCGGATGTTGCGGCGTAAGGTGGTACCTTTGGTTAAGGTACTCTGGCGTAGCCAGAAGTTCAAGGAGGCTACTTGGGAGACGAAAGCTTCCATGAGGGATAAGTATCCCGAGCTTTTCGAAGCAGGTACGAAGTTGGTTTAATTGCTTGTTTGGTCTATTTTGTTTTGTTTGTTGGTATGCATTCGTGTATGTATTGAGCTTCATTAAGTAAATTTCGAGGTCGAAATTTATTTAAGGAGGGGTGACTGTAATAACCCGAAATTTAGGGCCAGAAAATTTCGCGGTTTATTAATATTATTTTATTATTCTAAGTCCAAAGGGCCCGCATATTTGGACTGTTTACTTTTATTTCGTCAATCTTATCCGGGAATCGGGTCCCATAGCCCATATTTGGATCCCATTTGGCCGGCCCCCCCTTTATTCATGGTCATGCATATTTTTCTCTTTTATAATTTATTACTAATTCTATAATTATTTAATTACTAATATTTTAATTATTTATTATTTGAATTAGTAAACCTAATTTAAACTACCTTACCTTGTCTACCTAAAATCACTCCCCTTCCCTATTCCTTCTCAAAGTACACGGCCCCCCTCTCCCATTTTGTTTAATTTTTTTTATTTTATTTCTTTATTCCTTTTGTTTCCTTATAATTAAATTGGGAACAATATTCTTAACCTTTTTACCTATTTTCAAAACTCACAAAAAAACCCTAAGTTGTTCCTCTAGTTTGGCCGTGTGTTCTCAAGGCTCCAAGGGTGATTCTTTTTTTATTTTCTTTGCTAATCTAAGGTAACTAGACTTTCCCCTTTAGATTTGGTACAAGTTAATTGTATAATTAATTAGGATTAAGCTAGGAAAATTGATAGGATTAGTGTCATGACAGGTTAGGAAAGTTCGAACCATATGATGTATTGATTATGATATTTTCTTGATATTTTTCATGTAATCTTGATAAATTTTTAACTGTTTTAATTAATTCTATGCATAAAATAATTTATTTAATTGTATGTTTATATTGAATAATTGCATGATAAGTTATAGAATCTTGTTCTTGAATTATCTTGTGAATGTCGAGCAATCATGATGATTTTATGGTAATTTTTATGATAGTTTCTTGAATTAAAATCGTGATCTTGAGTGATTAAATTGTTAATTAAAGTCTTAAATTAAAAATAATTAATCCTGTACATGTTATAAAAAAAGTCGAGTGGCCTATGTTACAAAAGGGAATTTAAAATCTAATTTTTATTGTTAAAACTTGATAATTCTTGAGTTGGTATTGACAATCTTTAATTTAATCTTTAATTTAAGCATGTTGTTGTTGAATCTTGAAATTAATCTTGATGGTATTATTGTGCCAAGAATGCCGTGTGGTTTTATGTATAAAAAGAATTGATTTTAATCTTGTTTTGGTCCAATCTTGATGATATGATGTTTAAAGCATGATTTTATTATTTATTATTAAGTTTATGTGATTAATTACTGATAATTGTATTTAATTAATTTAAAGTGTTAATTTTGGTTATTGTTGTTGAACATGTCGAGTGGCACAAGGTAATAAAAATAGGATTTTTATCATGTTTTAGTAATATATGTTGTTAACTGTTAATTTAGATGAATTATTTAACTGTTTATATGATTATTTGATGAATTTATTTAATTACTCTTTTGTCACCAAAATGTCGAGTGGCCCATATTAATTTTGATCAATTTTGGTTTAACTTTTGACTTATAATAATATTAGAAGGTAATTTTAGGAATTAATATAATTAAAGGAATTAATAGGGATAAGTTATAATATGAAATGAACTAGTGGTCTCAAGATGGCCTTTAGAAAAGATGATATGAACTAGTGGTCTCAAGATGGCCTTTAGAAAAGATGTTGTGAATTAGCGGTCTCACGGTGGCCTTTAGAAAAGACAAGATACGATACGGACGCCCATTTGATGATACACGAGTCATCAGATCGGGTTAAGTCGAAGCCACTGCCCTACTGCGGTCTCTGGGCAGTTCTGGATCTTAAGATATGTAGTCGTCTAAGTGGTAGTACACGAGCTGCTACTTAGGGGTTATGGCCATAGCTTAGGCTTAGTTCTTGTAAAGGAGGGCTACGGGTTGAATACACGAGTTCACCCCGACATGTTTTAGGAAAGTTGGGGTGCACACGGGATCCTCAACGAGCATAATGACCGGTCTAATAAGATGGTTAAAAGAAGGGTTTTTGGGTAAAACATGACAAGATAAGTATTTCACGGGAAGGATTCTGTTATATGTGTTTAAGTGTATTTTTCGTGTAGTATGTATTAATTTCGTAGTATTAAGTCTTCCGCTGTGTACGTATGATGTCTGTATTTCTGTACGTATTGTATCCGTATATTGTATGTATTTCTAACCGTATTTTGCAGGTATTTTATACGTATATTGTATGTATTTCTAACCGTATTTTGCAGGTATTTTATACGTATTGTAATCGTATTTTATACGTATTTTTATATGCATTTTTATACATATTTTATACGTATTTTTGTACGTATTCCGCATGTATTTTCGTACGTATTTCCATGTGTTTTTGCATGATTTTCTTGGTTGATTCTATGCTATTATGCGATTAGTGGTCCCTCATTTAAGCGGGACAGCCTAGCTACTCGCCACTGACGGTGGACCCCCCCCCATTTCAGGTGATGATGCTGAGACTTAGAATGGGCTTGCGTTGGCTCGGGCTGTGTGTTTTAGAGTTGATTAGAGTAACCGTAGTCTGTCTTGAGTTATTTCTTTTGTTCATTAGTTAGCTGTTCCCAGCCTGTTGGGAAAGAACACTATTATTATGTATTCGGGTATTATCTTTTAGACTTTTGGGATTTTATCTTCACTTTTTAATTAATAAAAAGATTATTGATCATTATTATTAATATTATTTCTAAGTTTTATGTTCGGTAACGATCCATTTTTCAATTTCCTTCGTAAATCGACAGTCTTTAAAAGTCGGGACGTTACACTACACAACTACAGATAAAGAGATGCTTGTTGTAGTGTACGCAATAGAAAAATTTCGCTCCTATTTGATGTGCAACAAGGTGGTTGTCTTCACCGATCACATGGCGGTGAGGTATTTGATGACAAAAAAGGACGCGAAACCTAGGCTCATTAGGTGGGTATTATTATTGCAAGAATTTGACCTAGAGCTTAGGGATAAGGATGTGAAAACTTGGTGGCCGACCATCTATCTCGGTTGCCAAGTGATCATATCAATGAAGTTGAGGGTGACCTTCCATTCATAGATGAGTGCCATGGAGAAACTTTGATGGCTATAGCGACCCACTCCATCCCTTGGTTCGCGGACATAACCAATTATTTGTGAAATACCTTATGGATACTCGTCGAAAGAGAAGAAAAGATTTTTCAAGTTGGTTAGGCATTATTTTTGGGATGACCCCTATTTGTTTAAGAAATGTGCCGATGGTTTATTCCGTAGATGTATAGGGGAACATGAGGTCCGTGAAATTTTTGGGAAATATCATACCCATGTGTGCGGGGGTCACGGTGGACCTAGGAAGACAATTGCACGCATCCTCCAAGCCGGATTTTGGTGGCCAACCATGAACAAAGAAATTTAAAATTTGGTAAGAGGTTGTGATAGATGCCAAAGGAGTGGAGGAATTTCCAAAAGAAATGAGATGCCTCAACAAGGGATTTTAGAGGTTGAGCCGTTTGATGTATGGGGAGTCGATTATGTTGGGCCGTTTGTGAATTCAAATGGCAATCTATACCTACTTGTAGCGGTCGACTACGTCACTATGTGGATAGAGGCAATCCCGTCACCTACAAATGACCACAAAGTTGTGGTTAAACTCTTGAAGAAGGTAATTTTTCCACGATTTGGGGTTCTAAGGGTGCTAATAAGTGATGGTGGCTCTCATTTCGCCAAGAAACAATTCGGGAAATTGCTAATCAAATATGGAGTTCACCACAAAGTAGGTCTACCATACCATCCTCAATCACAAGGTCAAGTAGAAATTTCGAACCGGGAAATCAAGAACATTCTTACCCGGGTAGTCAACAAAAATGGGAAGGATTGGTCATCCAAGCTCGATGACACCTTGTGGGCTCTCCGGACAGCTTACAAGACTCCAATTGGAGCCACCCCGTTCCGTTTGGCTTACGGGAAGGTGTGCCATTTACGGGTAGAGTTAGAGCATAGAGCTTGGTGGGCATTACAAGAGCTTAACATGGACTTAACCAAGTCGGGTAAGAAGAGGTTGTTGAGGTTGAATGAGCTCGATGAGCTCCGATTTGATGCCTATGAAAATATGAAGCTATACAAGGAGCAAACGAAGAAGAGGCATGACCGGATGATTCTTTCCCAGGAGTTCAAAATTGGAGATAAGGTACTTCTTTTCAATTCGAGACTCAAGTTATTTCCCGGGAAATTGAAGTCAAAATGGTCGGGACCTTTTGAGATTGTGTCCACCCGGCCATATGGCTCATTCAAGATTAGAGGTTCGGATTCTTCATTTTGGGTTAATGGGCAAAGATTGAAGCTATACATCGATAATAATGACCCAAAATTCATTGGGAGGTTGATTCTCGGAGTCGGCCTCGGTTTTGGACACATGAGCTCAATTGATTTAAGTCGAGCTAGCGACTATAAAAATAGCAATCCTTGTACATATTTTTGTTTTGGTTAAAAATCAAAAAAATCAAAAAATCAAAAAAAAATTAAAAAAAAAAATAAAAAATACAAAAAAAAATCAAAAAAATGAAAAAAAAGGAGTGAAGTATGAGCTACACGACCGTGCAGGCTAACTCTGCACGGTCGTGCAGAGGTCAGTAGCATCACAATTGGGCTACACGATCGTGCAGGAAAAGTCTGCACGATCGTGCAGAAAGTAGCAGGTAAGTGCAAAAAAAATATGCACGATCGTGCAGAGGTCAGAGAGGTCTGATTTGGCTGCATGATCGTGTAGGCAAACTCTGCACGATCGTGCAGAAGTTAGAGGGGTAAAGCATTAAGTTGCACCATCGTGCAGCACGATTTTTTAAAAATAAAATAAAATAAAATTTCTGATTTTAATCCCCTCCACTTTACTCTCTCTCCTCAGTTTTCATTTTGCACGGTTATTTCAACAAGAAGCACGAGCTCCATTCTCTACATTCTTCATCTTCCTCCTTCATTTTCAAGCATTTTCCTTCCATTTTTCCTTCTTCTTCTTCTTCTATTTCTCTTCTTTTTTCGTGTTGTAGTCACCATTTTCACTCCATTTAAGGTATTTTCTTCAACCTCCATTTTTAGGGTTTTAGTTAAGCTTTAGTTTTTCTTTCATTTTTAAGCTTATTTTTGTGTTTATAGAGTAGATCTAGTAGTTTATTGCCTTAATTTATGATTTTCGTTTATTTTTGTTCATTTTGCTTATTTAGGGTTTTTTTTGTTCGTTTTTTTTTGCTGTTTTGGTTCCTTTTTTTTCGTTTTTGGAGTGATTTTTGGTTGTTTTTGTTTCAATTTTGGTGTTTTTTGGGGTTGTTTTGGTTTTGGTTAGAGTTTTGGCTTGTTTAGGGTTTGATTTTTTTGTTGTTTGGATTCGTTTTCCTGCGTTTTTTTGGCCATTTTAGGTTGTTTCTTTGTCGTTTTGGGTGTTTTTGGTTGTTTTTGGTTAGGGTTTAAGTTTTGTTGATTTATTTTTGATTTTTTTTTTCTGTTTTTTCGTGTTTCTTCTCTGTTTTTTTTCCTTTTCTTTTCTTGTTCTAGGTAGTATGTTCTTGTTCTTTTTATTTAATTTTTTAAAATTATTTTTTTCTGTTTTTTTTTAGGTTTTGTTCTTACTTTTTATTTTTAATAATATTATTTTCTTTTTCTTGTGCTATATATATTTTTCCCTCTAATTCATGCTAGTTTAGGATTAATTTAAATTTTCTTTGTTTTTATGCTTGTTTTAGCATGAATTAGGGTGTTTTATTTATTTTTATTTAATTTCTTAGTTAATTTATTTTCATGCTCATTTATGCTCCGTATTTCGTAAATTTGAACTTCTAGAATAGTTTGATTCATTTTTTTTCATATGCCGTAATTGGTGCAATTTCAACCTAGTTGGGTTTATTTTGTAATTGGTGTGAGTCATTCTATTTTAGAGTTTATATGTTTGTGAAGTATAATTGAGCATGATTTGAGTTTTATTTTTGTTGATTAATTAATTTTATTAAGTTATTTTGGGATTAATGGATTCTCTTCATTGGGTGGTTTTTATGTTGTTTGTTATTGGAATCTTATCAATGCTTGTTCGTTTTGCAGTCATGACAGGGAAACGAACAAGGAAGGGTAAGGAGGTGGCCTCGACTTCTGGGGGCACCTCTGAACCTCCCTCTAACCCCTTTGGAATTGTGTTCACCAAGGTGCAACACTTGGTGAACTATCAAAAATTGGTGGAAAGAAAGATGCGTCCCACTTTGTTCAACGATTGGGCTGCAGTGGATCTCCTGGGGATCCGTGAGGAGATCCAGGCAATAGGTCGCACTTTAGGGTGGGAGGAGTACCTCCTAAAGTGCGAAAACACCTACAAGCGTCCAACGTTGGAGTTTCTCTCCACGTTGGAGTACTCAATGAACCCGGGGGTTCTGTGAGGCCCTCCTAGCCGGCCTCGCATCCAGGTACGTTTCCAACTTTTTAATAAACAGCATAGTATTTCTTTAGAGGAGTTAAATAAGGTATTCTCATGGCCTACGGACGGTGTCCTAGGGCTATTTGAGTTTACACCTATTGAGGGCAATCCTCAACCCTTTTGGGAGTCCATTACGGGTTGTGATTATAGATATAGCGGGCGTGATTGTAAGGCTTCACAAATCGTTCAGATTGTGTTGCGTTACATTCACCGCGTTATTTCTTTTACTTTATTTTTTAAGTCCGAGTCAGATCAACTTCCAAAAGGTGACCTTTTATTTTTACGGCATGCCTTGGACCAAAATGCCCCACGGGCGAATTGCGGGGCTTATCTTCTCGATCGTTTGATATCGATTCGAGATAAGCCTCCTAGCTAGCGCCATCACATGTGGTGGGATGGTTACCATTCTTGCCCGTTATCTAGGGTATGGTAACCGGCTCACCAATGATAGGGCCATTTTGGTAAAGGGCGCCAATAAGTTATCCATGCCCATTTTGAGGGACGTGGGTTTTTTTACTTTTGATAATCCCCTATCACCCCCATTCTCGCTTTTGGTTCTTTGGGAAGGTAGTAGAGTTAGGTGGATGAATTTGCCATCCGACACTAGTCGGATGACTCATCCAAAATTCCTAGCTCCCCCGAGAACCATCTTTGAGAATAGGAATGATGGGGGAGTTTTTATTAATAATGATAATAATGTAAATAATTTTAATGATTTTAATAGTAATAATTTAAATTTCAATAATGCCGGTGCCGATGAATCCCAGCCTCAACGTGAGGACGTTGACATGGGGGAGGCGGAGGGGTCTCGTCCCCCTCTAACCGACACCCAGTTGATCTTAGATCAACTGGCTGAGATCCGTTTGTCTCAGGAACGTTTTCACAACTTGACCCGGGAAAGTATTCAGGGGTTGAGGCGTGATTTGGATCATGTAGCAAGGGTTAGTTGGCGTAACCATTTGGCTAACGTCAACCAATCTTTGACACCGTCTTTTCCAAATCACCCCGATTATCCTCTTGCATATGACTATGCCCCGGGTCCATTTCAGGAGCCTCCGGCATATTATATGTATCCCTACGGTTTCCCTTATTTCCCTCCTGGGTATGATAGAGGGGGACCATCGGGGGCATAGTGGGCTAACGTTCCTAGCCAAACGTATTTATTTCTTTATTTATTTAATTTCTTTCTTCATATATTTATTTAGTTTTTTTATCTTTTAAATTATTTTGAATAAAAGTTTTCGGTTTGTTTTAATTTAAGTATTTGGTTTAATTAATTTTATTTCTATATTATGTTTTTTTTTTCCTTTTGTCGGTTTGTTTTATTAATATTTTTCTCGGAGCTGTTTTCGCTTGGAGCTTACGTGGTATTTGCGCCTCCTTGGATTCCGGTGAGATCTCTCCACTTCTATTTATTTCTTTGTTTGCATAGTTTGGGTTTAGGTTTAGGGGAGTTGATAATCAAGGATGTTTGGCTTTTAATTTTCGGCTTTCAAGCCCATTTAAGGATTACTGGTTATCGATGGCGTTGGGCCTCGATTTTATTTTGATTGGTTAATTGATTGCTATTTATGTGTTGAGCATGCTTGATTAGTTTTTCCTTTCTATTTTTATTGCGTGTTTATTTAATTTTAAGTTTTTTCTTTTCTTTCTTTGTTTCCTTTTCTTTTCCTTTTCTTGTTTTTTTTTTTCTCTTTTCTTTTTCTCAATTAATCAACTTTGAGTGTAGTTTGTGCATATTTGAACCTTTGTTTTCTTTTTCTAGTGAATAAGGCATGCTTATGAGCTTTTCTTTTGACCTTTTAGGAGTTGGCGAGGTTTTGAAAACTTGTACAAACTTTTGTGTTCTAGGTTAGAGGTATTGCTAAGATTGGTTAAACCTTTGGGGAATTTGAAGCCTACTAGGAGTATTTGCACCTTGATGGGGGTTTTAGGTAGCCTTCTCCGTGCATGGTTAGTTTTGGGCGCTTATTTCCTCTACCTTTGAGCCTTGATCAAGAGTTTGTCTAGATTCCCGAGTTTCAAGTGACCGAGCCACCCTTGGGGACGACAAAGGCATTCATTTCTTAGTTTCATTTTTCTCCCTTTTCATTCACTTTTTCTTTTTTTTCCACATTTTGTGATTAGGCTTTTTCTTTGCCGAATTGGCTTTTGTTTTTCATTTTTTCTATTCACCTTTGGAGCCCTTTAGAGCTTGAGCCTTTCTTTCTTTGAGCCACGTTATAAACCATTTCCTTTACTTTTATTTCACCCTTTTAGGTAAGTGAAGTTAGGGATCTTGGTGTTGTTTCTATGGTTATGATCCTTGGAATTGTAAAGTCTAAGCATCTTTAGTTCTCTTTTTGTGAATTTTCATGAGAAATAAAAGCCGATCAAGTGTGAAAAAGGCGATGTCTCAATATTCAAAAAAAAGAAAACAAAACAAAAAGAAAAAAAGAAGTATTTCATTATTAAGGGAAAAACGAATTTATTCTTTAGAAATTCAAAAAAAAAATCAAAATTTTCCTCCTTCCATTTCTCACACTGAGGACATTGTGTCCTTCAAGCTTGGGGGGGGGGGGAGGAATTCAAAAAAAAAAAAAAAATGTTTCATTTTTGTTTTGTTAGGACCTTGTGAAGTTTTTTGGTCCATTTTGTGTAAGTTTGTTTTTTGAATAAGCTTGGGGGAGGTTATCCCCGGTATTTTGGTTTTAGTGTGATCCCTCGTGTTTTGTACTTCACTTTAGGGCACCACCACATAGCCAAATTTTTCCACACCCTTACCCAAGCCTTACGTTACATCCATAAGAAGTCCTTCCGACCCATGCGGGGTTGAGTCCTCCTTGTCTTTCGGGAACTAGCCAAGTATATTGAGCAGGCGAACAAGGGGAGTGATGGGGGGTTAACTCTAGCTCCACATTAAATGATCCACTCATAACGGATCCGTTTTCCCTTTTCTTTCCGGTTCCTTCGCGGAATCATGAGACACTCCTAGTTAGGTGGATTTGAACCCTTTAGTTGGGTTGTGGTATGTTTGCTAGAACTAGCTTTGGGACTATTAGGTTGTGCATAGTTTTCTTAGTTATCTTTCTTTCTTCCTTTTGGGTCAATTTCTTAGGTCCTCTGCATGCCAAGTTTGGTAGAATTTAGGAAAATTTGTGTTCTCTTTTACGTATTCTCCTTTCGGCTAGTGCGTTTATTTATTTTCTTTTCCTTTTCCTTTTTAGTTTTAGATTAATTAATAGTTGGTAAGAGTTATGGGTTAAACTCTTTGGAAACCCTTACGAGAGCATACTCGTCCTCTTTGGCGACTTTGGGGTTTAAAGGGCTTGTTACTTGCGCTAAAAGTGATCGTGATTCCTACGAAAGTGAGTTAGGGTTTTGTTTTGTTTTGTTTTTCTTTGCTTGAGGACAAGCAAAAGGCAAGCTTGGGGGATTTTGATCGGTCCATTTAGGACCCATTTCTTAGCTTCTTTTAGCTTGTATTTTGGGCGTTCTCGTCTTTATTTTATCGTATTTTAGGGTGTTTTAGCTTAGTTTTGTATTTTCTTAGGTTTTGTGTGTTTTAGTGTAGTTTTGTTCTTTTTGTTAATAATTCGGCCAAAATATGTTTGTTTGAGTTGTATCGTGTTTTGTGCAGGTAATTTTGGGTTTTGTATGGGTCGTGAGGGGTCATAAACGGATCCCGAGGAGCCGTAGATAGCACCGAGACGTTTGGAAGCACCTAGGGAAGCAAGGAGGCCAAGTATTAAGCCACACGACCATGCAGGCTAACCGTGCACGGTCGTGCAGACCTTAGGAGCTCAAATAATGGGTGCACGACCGTGCAGGCAAAGTCTGCACGATCGTGCAGCCCCTTCCCAAGCCACGATCGTGCATAGTATAACTTGCACGATCGTGCAGTATACCTTGCACGATCGTGCAGCAAGTCCTTCGTTTCGCCATGATCGTGCAAGTCAACTGCACGATCGTGCAACTAAGTGGCACGATCTTGCAGCTTATTACTGCACGATCGTGCACGGTGCAACTCGTGAATTTTGTTTTGGGCCATGTACTTTGTGTAATTTTGAGTTTTTAGTAAGGTTTTCGGCTTTGTTTTAGAGACTAAGTTTTAGATTTTAGACATTCATTAGATTGTACTCTAGTTGATCAAGAATAGAAAAAACACACTCTCAAATTTCTAGGTTTTCCATATTTAAGTAGATTAGTAATTTTTCTTCAAGTTCACCATTGTTACTCAAGAATTCTCAAGTTCCCATTGAAGTTCCAATCCAGGTTTTGTTTTTGTTTTCATTGTTGTTAGATTGTAATTCTCTAATTCTTTTTGTCATTTTAGTTTCAATAGAATTAGTTCTTTGTTCTAGAATTGATTTAATTGAATTCCTTGATTTTTGCTTTAATGGCTTCCATTAGTGAGTAGTTTTCTTTTCTAGGGATTGGATGACTTGATGTTATTGACATTGGGGGTTTATCATTGGATTAGTTGTGTTTGAATAATCTAGATTGTATTTTCTCTAGAATTCTTGAACTTAAGCATGATATCTTGGTGAAGTGTTCATGATGAGTTTGGTGATTATTGATGAATTTGATAATTGCTTTCAAGATTTCCATGAGAATTTCTTAATTGCTAGAGATAGTAATTAGGATTGTGAATTGATAAAAGTATTTGATGAACTCGATTTTGGGTTTTGCTAACTTGACTAATCGAGAGAGGTTAATTTAGCCAATCCTAGAATTTTCTATCGCCTAATCGAGAGAGGGTGTTAGGATTGAGTCCGTTAATGTTTTTTGAATATTCACTTTGCAATTGAGATAATCAAACATGAGTTAATTCAATGATTGTAATTCCTCCGATTGAGATAACGTTAGGGAGTCTAATCCTTAGAGTTTTAGTCATTTGGTTAATCAATTTGTTTAGTTTTCAATTCAACTCCATTATTCTTTAACAAGATTAAAAGACCCTTGGATCACTCTTAATCACGACTAAATCCGCATTAGTTCCTCGTGGATCGACCCTAACTCCGCTAATACTACGTGTTAGTTGTTAGGTTTATAAATTGTATATTTGATAGGCGTCTAGGGCCGCGACACCCTAGGAGCCTATCAGAGTCCCTGGTGTTTGACGTGTCCTGGGCTTCTTTTTGGTTGTTGCCAGAGTGCTGAGAACAGCGATGGCATTTTGCAGCTGCTCTGTTGTGAATTGGCTGAATATTTCTAAACCAGAGTTGGGAGTTGTCTCTGGTTTGGGTTCAGGGGTTTTCTCACGCTCTGTTATTGGAGTGTGGACGGTTTTTTCACTGTGAGTGGGTTTTGGGCTAGCCTCTTTTTCTGGTTGACTGGGAGTGGTCATTTTATGTTTTTTGGAGTTTAGAGTGTTTTTCAGGTGGATTTTTGTAAGAAATCCCCACATACGGCGCCAATTGTTCCGGTATGGATTTACCGACAATGTTTTGTGATGGTGCAGAAGTGTTTCACAGGGACAGCTTTAACCTACACGAGGAAAAAATACGGTGAGCTAACCCCGGGGTATGTCCGAGGAAAGACCCTCCGATGCTTAAGTTAGCTAAAGGGAATTAAGTATGTAGGAGAGATAGAAGAGGAGAGGGAATAAAGAGATAGAAGTTGGTTAAGTATATGTGTTCTGCCGTTATCAGGCTGGTGAGGTCTTCTTTTTATAGGAGATGGCTTGGCGGTCAAGCCATGACCGTCAAGGAGGGATGCTTCCTTAGAGTCGGTTTCGGCAACTCCGATGGCAGGCAACCTGTGATGCTGCCATCACTGAGACGGCATCTTTGATACGGCATGGATCCTCTGATACCGTCATCACTGGGATAACATGTTGAGAGGTATTGCCTATGTTGGCTGTCTTTGGTTGACCGTGACCGTTAGCCTTTGTCGTTGGCATTTTAAGAGGTGTCTGACATCTTGGTCGTGACGTTAGTATGGTAGGTCCTGCCGGTTTATCGGTAGGCCCCCATACACATCCTATTCCCAAAAATTAGGGTGTTGCCAGAGTCAATTTCAAAACTTTGTAACCTCCAAGTGTTGTTCTTGATAGATTGTGGAAACTTGACAGAAAGCATAGATGTAAGATTCTTAGTGAAACTTCGACATATCCTCTTTCCTCGAAGGCTTTGGGAGGCGACACCATGCATTGGGAATCGGAAAACTAACAAACTTGCAAACGTTGGGAGACATGTACTTAGGAGGTGATCGTGGGAGGGGATCCATAAGAGATCTGAGGAACTTGAACCATCTACGTTGCAAACTCAAGGTCATTGGTTTGGAAAAGGTGATAAATGTTGAAGATGCACGAGAAGTATGGTTGCATGAAAAGATAGATATTGAAAAATTGTGTTTGATATGGTCAAGCGAGAGAGAGGCTAGGATGAGGTTGACGATGACAGTGAAAGCGATGTATTAGAGCAGTTGAAGCCTAATAGTTGCGTGAAAGGTTGTAAGTTAGACGGGTTCATGGGGTCAAAATTGCCATCTTGGTTAGGACATCCTTCTTTCAAGAACATGGTTAGCATAAAGCTAGTGGATTGTGTGAAATGTGAATGGCTTCCTTCAGATCAACAATCATGTTCTATACACAGCACTCTGTATCAGCTACAATCAAATCCATCTCATATGAATGGTCATAACATGTTGCTTTGAAGTTGAAACGGAGTTCTTCTCATGCATAAATTTTAGATATGATAACATCAAGGTTCATTGATGATGTCTTGATAATTATGAGAAAGATGTGTTGCCATGAATTGCCGTTAAGATGATTGGTAAAAATCATAATGATTGATATATATCATGATGGTTGCATGGTTAAGTCCATGTAAACTAACATTATTGTTAATGGATGAACAAAGTTTATTGTTCATGAAATATGTATTGTCAATGTAAATTGATAATATGAGATTTGTAATTTGACGGTATAACTCTATGATAGTATAATCATAGAAATTTGTCAAATGTAATACAAATTCAAACTTTATTTTGCGGTTATTGTCTGTTTGTTACAACTTACAATCCGAAATGTCATTTGGTTTGGTGAAGTATACTCAATCCTAAAATCTCTATGTCGTCAATTGCTCGAATCCTCGAGTTTTGATCACCATTGAGAGTTTAAATCTGAGGCTTTTCAAGAGTTAAAATGGAGAAGAAGATCGAGAAAGACGGACAATGGAAAACTAAAGAAGAAAGAGAAAATGGGAGAAGGAAGAGAAATGGGGTTATGTAACGATTTGTAAAGAAAAATATAAGGAAAAAAAGAAAAAATCTAATGGCTACAAACAAATACACTGACACCTCATACATATGACCCTCAGCAGCAGGTTACCAATTCATTAATACCTCTTATATATTGCAAATATAGTTCATAGTTTGTAATGTTCATAAATAGTCGAAAGTTCATACCGACCTTTAAAATTGGGACGACTATAGTTCATACTTTAAAACTAATTTTTCCAATAACCAGTCGGTGAACAAATCAACATGCATTGGGTGCCATGATATAATTAAATTAATTGATTATAAAAATAAAATGCCATTATTTCGTTACACTTGGACATAATACATGGATGGAACGTTTTAACGTGTCAATTTGTTTGGTGCAACAAAACTTCTATAATATAAGAAGGACCGACACAATTCTATCAGATCATTAAACGCAAATTTGCATAAACATGATCAATTTGGAAATTAGGCGAAATAACTCGATTCCTGACTAATCTGTGACAAATCATTTTCTCTAATCTAATAAGTCTAAATTACCCTAACAATTAACTAAATACACAAATTGCTGAGGCTAGACTAGTTACTAACATTCGAGTAACGTGAATCAATTTAACAAGTTCATGTTAAATATATATAGAGAGAGAGGGTTGGATTCCAATGAGAAATGTACTTATTGTGAGAAATGTGAGAAATAGAGATACATCAATATTTTGCCCATTGCTTCAAAAAAAGACCAATGCAACAAAGCTTAGAAAGATTAGAAAGTGAGTAAATTATTAACTTTACTATATATATTGAATATATACATTCATCAATAAAGCGGCCATATATCTTATACTAAAACAAGAAAAGGATGATTAGTGAGAACACAATTGGTCCAAAAAATTTGAATGTTTCATACAATTTCATTGCTTTAATTAATACGTCTACCACCATATCTACTTGTAAACACACATGTACCTCCTTCAATTGGAGTGGATTATGAAATTCTATAGGAATACATATGTTTTTTTTTCTATATACTTTTGTACTCTTATGTTTAGTTAGCTCTTGCTTTAATAAGGAGGTCTATAAATACTCCTCTTATTAGGTTGTTAGTGAGTTAGTTAGAATATATTACATTCTGTTAATGTTGTAATTGCTTGCCAAGTATTTTTTGTTTCTTTCTTTAATTCAATTGCTTAATTCTTACCTCTCATCTCACTCAATTCTCTTATGGTATCAGAGCAGGAAGTGTTCCTCATGAACATCTAATTCTTGCATGCAACTTCGATCTCTAATTCATCTTTCAAATCTTCTCTAAAAAATTCACCATCCTCCCATTCTCTTTTTTTGTTCACCTGATTTCTTGTTTCTTTGATTATCGACACTTCTGGGCACGAAAATGGCGAACTCTGTCAATGAAGAAGTTTCGAGCATCAACAATGGAAATTCTGGAAATGCAAATTTGTACAATGATCCTTACTACATAAGTGGTTCAAAGAGTACAGATAAGTCCATGGTTACACCTCTTTTTAATGGAACAAATTATTTGGGTTGGAGTAGAAATATAAAACGAGCCTTGGGATCAAAGAATAAATTGGGGGTTTATAGATGGGTCTTTGAAGGAACCTGATGAAAATCATGTTGATTATAATGCTTGGCATAGATGCAATTACTTAGTTTCACAATGGATCTTGAATTCAATTTTGCCTGAAATAGCTGAAGATTTTAATTGTTTGGAATTTGCTTTTGAAATTTGGTCTGAAATCAATGATAGATATGCTCACTACAATGGGCCTTTGATTTACTAATTAAAGAAAGAAATACATTCCCTAAAACAAGAAAATATGCCCCTAGTTACATATATACTACAACAAGTTAAAGAAACTTTGGGATGAATTACATAATTTGAGAAAAATCCCAACCTGCAATTATGGAGTCTTGAAGTCCTGTAAATGTGAATTCCTTAAGAAATTGGCAAATTTTGAGGAAGAAGCTAAGAAAAAGTTTTACAGTTTCTTCTTGGTCTGAATAGTGGTTTTGACTCAACTGTTAATAGTATCTTAACAATGGATCCCTTACCAAACCTAAGTAGAGTGTTTTAGTTAGTGAGTCAAGTAGAAACGCAAAAGGAAATTAGTGCCACTAATTAAATATCAACTGATTCAATAGCTATGAATGTGCAAAGACCCTATAAAGGGAAATCTGATAAAAGAATTGTCAAGAAAGATTTCAAAAAGGATAGAAGCGAAAGATTTTGTGATCATTGTAAAATTAAAGGACACACAAAGGAACAATGTTTTAAAATAGTAGGCTATCTGGCCAGATTGGTACTCCCTCCGTAACGAATTAGTAGCAACATTTGAACTAGCACGGACTCCTAGATGAAATAGGTTAATTGTGGTATTAGGTGGTATAATGATAAAAGTAAGAGAGAGAAAAGTAAGAGAAAGAAAAGTAAATGAGGTATTATGTGGTATGATGATAAAAGTAAGAGAGAGAAAAGTAAGTGGGGTATTGTGTTGTTTTTTTTTTTTTTTGCCAAAAAGGGAATAAAATGAAATTGGAAAAAATTGTTGCAAGTATTTTGTTACACCTAAAAATGGAAATTGTTGCTAGTAATTCGTTACGGAGGGAGTATCTTACTATGCATAATGGAAAAATACCCTCAAAAGTCATTTACCAGACCTTCCTCTTCAATAATGTCAGCACATGTTGTGCACCAAAACAATGAGGATAGTGAGGATGACTCTCCTCTTGACTTTGCTGCTCCTGTAGCAAATTCTGTGGTTGACCCAGCTATGATTCAAACAGTTTATCAAGAAGTGGTAAAGGCTATTAACAACATGAATTCAGTGGAAGGGGTTAAGAATGGTTCTTCAGGTTCTAAGATGGCATCTCACAACATTTTTGTAGGAATGACTCAAGCCAATACTTGCATAGTTCATGACAAGGATCAATGGATAATTGATTCTGGTGCAACAGATCACATAACAAATGATGAGAATCTTTTGATGGATGTAGAATTTCTTGCGGAACCTTTGCAACTTCACTTACCAGATGGTGCAATCAGAACAATTCATAAAGTTAGAAAGATTAGCTTATGTCCAGGGGTCATCTTGTCCAATGTATTGGCAATTAAGGAATGTACCAATAACTTGATCTCTATGGGTAAATTGGCAGAATTACATGGGATTGCTGTCAAATTCACACTCAATAAGCGTTTCTTCTCTCTTGCTGATAACAACAAGCTCCTAGCAATTGGTAGAAGAATTGGAGGACTTTATTTCTTGATGATTCAAGCACCTCAGCAAATCAATTCTTCAACCAAAATGGCAGCCTCAGCCTCTGCCATATTCAATGTAAGTAAATTGGATCTTACTCATGCTAGGTTAGGTCATGCTTCTCTTTCAAAAATGAAACATGTGCCTAGTTGTGATTGCTCTAGCATAAATACCTATCCTTGCTCTATTTGCATACTTGCTAAGAATCATAAATTGCCCTTTTCTAGAAGTAAAAGTAGAGCTTCTAAACCTTCTGATTTAATCCATATGGGTCTTTGGGGACCATACAAAACTAAAACTCTTAATGGTTCTTCTTATTTCTATACCATTGTTGATGACAATACTAGAACAACATGGATCTATTTGCTGCATAATAAGGATCAAGTCCATTCTATAGTTAAAAATTTTATTGCCTATGTTCAAATTCAATTCTCCACCACCATAAAATGCTTTAGAACAGATAATGGCACAGAAATCATCAATACACAGTGCATTTCTATGTTTAAATCCCTTGGAATTTTACACCAAAAAAGTATACCTAGTGTCCCACAGCAAAATGGGAGGGTTGAACGTAAACACAAACATTTGCTTGAAGTGGCTAGAGCATTAAGATTTCATGCTTCACTTCCAAAAAAATTCTGGGGTGAATGTCTATTAACTGCAACACATATAATCAATAAATTGCCCTCAATTGTTCTTAATTGGAAAACCCCACATGAAATGTTGTTCCATGAATCCCCACCATAAAAAGAACTTAAAGTCTTGGGATGTTTGCGTTTTCCCCATAATAGAGTCATTAGAAGGGACAAGTTTGATCCTAGAGCACGAAAATGCATCTTTTTAGGATATCCTTTTGATTTTAAAGGATACAAAGTGTATGATTTGGAAACACATCAAATCTTTATTTCAAGAGATGTTGTTTTCTTTGAAACTATTTTTCCTTTCTTAAATAATAATGATAAAAATAAGAATGTCCTGTTTCAAGAAACTCCTGCCTCCAAATCAGATGAGCATACTCCTCTTGTTAATTTGCCCTCAAACACTGAAATTCCAGAATATAATCTTTCTTATCATAATGCTCCACAAAATCTTGAGTCTTACAATTCCATTCCTTTTGATTCAACTTCTACTTAAGAATTACATGAAGATACACAATCCAATGAAATGCAAGATCCTACCTCTATTGAAATGAATTCTGATTTTACTAATACAGAATATCTTAACACAAGTCAGCCTGATATTAATCCTGAACAATCCCTTGCTGTGAATCCTAATCCACATCCTTCTAGAATGATTAGAACTCCTAAACACCTAAAGGATTTTGTTGTTGATTACATTCCTATGAGGAATGTAAAACTTGATTCAGATCTTAATTCCTCTGAGTCTGCTTCTTTTTCTGTTAATATTATGCCACATACTACAAATCACATTATTGAACCTTCCTCATACAATCAAGTTAAATATGATCCAGCATGGATAGATGCTTTGAAAAAGGAGTTAGATGCTTTGTAGTCTAATAATACTTGGGTCCTAACAAGTCTACCAGCAGGTAAAAAAGCTATTGGTAACAAATGGGTGTATAAATTTAAGTACAATCCTGATGGTTCAGTTGACAAGTTAAAAGCAAGACTGGTTGCCAATGGTTATCAACAAGTTTTTGGTCAAGATTATGGAGATACTTTTAGGCCTGTTGCTAAATTATCAACTGTAAAAGTCATTTTAGCCATTGCCACTATCAAAAATTGGTTTATTTGTCAATTAGACATTAATAATGCTTTTCTTCATGGTTATTTGGAGGAAGAGGTCTACATGAAACCACCTGCAAGCTATGATAAGGCCACTACAAGTCAAGTGTGTCTTTTAAAAAAAAAGTCTTTATGGCTTGAAGAAGCCTCTAGGAAATGGAACAAAGAACTCACACAATTCCTTATCAAAATTGGTTTTGTTCAGTCCAAGCAGGACTATTCCTTCCTTATTCACTAGACTTTTTAATGGTGAGTTCTTAGTTCTTCTTGTTTATGTAGATGACATGATGCTCACTGGGACTTCTCAAATGCAAATAGATGAAGTAAAATCTGCTTTGGATGATGCATTTACTATAAAAGATTTAGGAGCCTTGCATTATTTTTTAGATTAAAAAATACACAGAACTTCTACTGGTTTGTTTATATCTCAACAAAAATACATAAAGGATATAGTTTTGTCTGCAAGTTTCATTAATTGCAAGCCTGCTAATGCCCCTCTCCCTGTTGGTCTTAAACTGAGCCTTGCTGATGGTGATCTGATTAAGGAACCAGAGGTTTATTGAAGACTAATAGGAAGATTGATGTATCTGAATATAACCAAGCCTGATTTATCTTACTGTGTTCAACACCTAAGTCAATTTTTAAATGCTCCAAGACTTCCTCACTTGAAAGTAGCCCTGCATATAGTCAAGTACTTAAAAGGAACAATGGATCTTGGCTTATATTATACTACTGATACTAGGGCTGTTCAAAGTGATCCGATCCGAGCGATCCGATCCGTGATCCGACTGATCCGATCCGAAAAAATCGGATATTTTTTATAAAAAATAATTTCGGATATCCGATCTGAACTATCCGAAAAATTTTCGGATCGGATACGGATCACGAAATTTGGATTTTCGGATATCCGATCCGATCCGAAAAATTTTGGGCTTTTCCCTTTGTGGTTTTCAGATATATATATACTGAATTGCAAGTTTCGATTATATATAATTATATATATGTTGTTTTTGATTTTTTATTTTGATATATATATGCTGATTTTGATTTATTTATTTATATATATGTTGATTTCAATTTATTTTGATATATATATATATATACATATATGTATGTATGTATATGTTGAAAGTTGGAATAAGGTAGGAAAACACATTTTAAATTTTGAATATTTAATAATAAATAATGAAAAAAATAGAAAAAAAGTATTAAAAAAACAATTGCGAATCGTCGGATTGATCCGATATCCGATCCGAAAATTTCGGATCGGATTCGGATCATGATTTGGCCGATCCGAAATTTCGGATATTCAAACTTTCGGATCGATCTGAATGAGCAGCCCTAACTGATACTACTACAAACTTATTAGCTTATTCAGATGCTGATTGGTCAAGCTGTCCTTTTAGTAGCAGATCTTTAAACTCTTATTGCATATTTTTGGGCAACAATTTAATTTCTTGGAAGACAAAAAAACAAAGCACTGTTAGTAAGTCCTCTGCTGAAGCAGAGTACAGAAGTCTAAGCTACACTTCAAGTGAGCTTGTTTGGTTAACAGGCTTGTTGGTAGATTTACACATCTCTTATGCTAAACCAATTCCTCTAATGTGTGATAACAAATCTGCAGAGTTCATGGCATACAATCCTATATCGTATTCCATGAAAGGACTAAGCATATCAAGAGGGACTTTCACTATGTTAGAGAACAGATTGCAGATGGTTTTTTGCAAGCAGCTCATGTTCCAAGTACTGCTCAGCTGGCTGATGTCCTTACTAAAGCACTTCCAGGGCCTGTACATTTCTCCATATGTTCCAAGCTTGGTCTTTTACATAAAGTCCAGCTTGCAGGGAGAGTATAGGAATACATATGTTTTTTTTCTATATACTTTTGTACTCTTATGTTTAGTTAGCTCTTGCTCTTATTAGGTCTATAAATACTCCTCTTATTAGGTTGTTAGTGAGTTAGTTAGAATATATTACATTCTATTAATGTTGTAATTGCTTGCCAAGTATTTTTGGTTTCTTTCTTTAATTCAATTGCTTAATTCTTACCTCTCATCTCACTCAATTCTCTTAAATTCCTTAGTCGTGAGAGAATGAAGAATAGAGTAGATTTGTTGCACAAAAACAACAATATCTCCATTGTCGAGCTCCTGAAATTGTAGCAATGGAGGACCAAAGACTTGACCTCCATTATTATTGAGCTCCATGCCTTCAAGGGTTTGGGTAAAGTGGAGAGAAGGAGAGATAAAAGAAGATGATGATGGTTAGAGGCTTGCGTGAGAATTAAAGAGGATGGAAAAAGAAAGTGAATAAAATGGATGTAATCTTAACCGTATGTTGTTTAATCCAACGGTCTTGATTCCTTCTCACTTTTCTCACGTTAAGATCATTTCTCTCACGAACGTAATTCATAGGGTTGGATTCCGGTAATAAATTTCTTAAAGTGAGAAGAAATAAATACATCAACTATAACCTAGAGATACATTCATACATTGACCACCAACTATAGGTACATTCACCATACACTATAAATATATTGAGTAAAAAATACATTGGGTTGGATTCCGGTGACAAAAGCTCCATCTTAGGATGAGAAGGTGAGAAGCATTTATATACATTAAATAACCACTGCAAATACATCAACTATACATTGCAAATACATTATGAATATATTTAAAGTACATTGAAAAAAGTATGGCAAAATACATCAAAAGATCATTCCAAATACATCAAAAACTCACTTCAGAAACATCAAACATCCCTTATGAATCATAAAAGTTTGATTTGACGACCAAATTGCTTATTTGTGTTTTTTGTTTCTTAATTTTAACCAATTCAAGGATCAAAATCGCTATCTTTCCGCATGATTGGCTAATTGGTTGTCAATGAAGATTGAGATATTGGCAGCAATTACATGCCGCGTGATTGCAGAGTTTGATCTATCATCGAATTTTGATTTTCATTGTCTAGTTGATTGTTCTAATTACGATTTACAATGGAAGATAATGTTTTAATATAAACCGTACAATCCAAAAGTGATCGTTGCTTCTCACCCTTCTCATCAAACTTACCTTTACACATGAGCCTAATTCTATATACTTCCTCTGTTTTTGAATTCTTGCAACAAATGAATTTTTATCTCTCACAAATAATACCCATTTGTTGCAAGAATTCAAAAACGGAGGAAGTATATATATATAGGGTTGGGTTCCGGTGAAAAATTTCTTATCGTGAGAAATTTGAGAAGAGATAAATACATTAACTATGACCTAGAGGTACAATGACCCCCAACTATAGGTACATTCACCGTACAATATAAATACATTGAGTAAAAATACATTGATTTTATACCATAGATACATTGACTCCAAACTATAGAAGGAGTAAGGAGGGAAAATCAAATTTAATCTTAGCCCTTCATTTGGTGATCAAACGGTTGTGATTGTTTCTCACCCTTCTCGCCAAAAATACATTTCTCACATGAGCCTAGTTATATATATATATGGTTGGATTCTGGTGAGAAATTTCTTATTGTGAAAAATGTGAGAAGAGATAAATACATCAACTATAACCTAGAGGTACATTGATTAACAACTATAGGTATATTCAAAATACTATAAATAAATTAAGTAAAAAATACATTATAGATACATTTACTCCAAACTATAGTTGGAGTAAGAAGGAAAAATCAAATTTAATCTTAGTCCTTCATTTGTTGATTAAAGGGTTGTGGTTGCTTCTCATCCTTCTCATATATATATATATATATATATATATATTAGTAAATTGTTTTTTTTTTGTTATTTTGACAGGGTATTAGTCAATTACGTTCTTATCTCTAAATAATGAAGTTTACAACTAATCTCTACATAACATATTCACGAAAATGAAAATGTCATGCATCTTACCTGGATTGACAATTTGACATGTCTAACATCTCCGGATTAACACAATTTTCTTTATCATATATATCCAGCCAAGGTAATTAAGTATAGGGTGCCCTCGTCTACCTTTTTGTCTTTTATATATGTAATTATATACTACCTCCGTTTCTTATTATTTGCAACGATGTGACATAAAGTAGAGAGGAAAAGTGTCAAATCGTTGCAAATAATAAGAAACGGAGGTAGTATATATATATACTAGCATAGCACCCGTGCGATACACGGCTTAGAATTCTTAATATTAGCTTTTTAAATAGTAATGTAAAGATTTACATGATTCACTAATTAATTATGTGAAATATTTCATTTTTTATAAAAAAAAATATATTATTTAAATATTAGATAATACGATATTATCAATAAAAACTAGTTGTAAATTAATATCTTACTCTATTACTACAGCTGCACATACAAGAAAGTCGGTGTGGGTTTGTTCACGTGTTTTCAATCATAAAAAATATGCGGAAAAAAACAGCACATTCAAATTTCTTTAAGGTATTCTCTGACAAATTTTCTTAATATTGAATAAAGCTGCATATTTTCTGTATATATTTCTTAAAAGTCAATAGAAGTTCGTTTATACCCGTGATATTATATTATATTATATTGCATTATATTACATAATATCTGTCCGACAAACGTATGTAATAAACAATATTTGATTAATCTATTAAACCTTAATCACACAAATTAATTAAATATATATGAGTTCATCTTGAATACTCTAGATATTTCCAACAAGTCAAGTGGGAGACAACTTTGTCTTTTGTATATTCAAATTTTCCATAATTAAAGTTGATTTTTGAAATCATTTATAACCTTATTTTAAAAACTGCATTTGTATTTTTAAATTTTTTAACAAAATCAATCTAAACTGTTGATCTAAATTTAACACTTGTAAATGAAAGTTTTCAGTGAAGTATATTTTTTAGCAGATTCAGACTCTCTCTCTTTCTCTCTCTCTCTCTATCTATCTATTTGATCCTTTCTGGGATGCAAAGTTCTCATATTTCTTGGACTCTCACAGTTGTTTTTAGTGAAGTATTGATCCTTTTTTGGATGCAAAGTTCTCCTATTTCGTACTTGTTGATAAGTCAAGTAGATTCTTCGAAAGGAAGACTACCTGATTTCCCTGTTTACCTTTACTTTCCAAAAAAAATGTATATATATTGATAAGTTTTTTAAAATTATGTGGGAATCTATTAATATTTTTAGGCTAATGCTGTTAACGAATAGTTTAAGACCATCGCACGCATTGTGCGGACAAAAAATGTATTATATAAGGGAAGAGAAGGTCGCAGCGGTGTCCAAGTGAATTACTATCCTACCCTTTCACATCCTTCATAATTGTTAATCAATTGGTGGACAAATTTGTCATCTGTATACTAAAACTTTCCAACTAATGAAATTTGATTTTCGAAATCATTAACAGTTTTATTTAAAACATGCAGTGAGAAGCATCTAATAATCCATAATTCCATATTAAGTTAAAGAATCCATCTTACTCAAATAAAGTCAGGGTGCGTTTGATCCATCTGAAATTTTCTGATTTGATCTGGTCTGGTCTGATCTAATCTGATCTTATTTGATATGGTCTAGTCGGATCTCATTTGATCTGGTCTGATCTGATCTAAATTTTTGTGATTGTAGTTATTATTATAGTTATAATTTTTCTGATCTGATCTGAACTTTTTTAATATGTTCTGATCTGATCTGGCCTGGTCCGATCTGATCTGATCTGAATTTTCAGAAAATAAGCACATGAGTGCTTATTTAAGTTGAATCAAACGTACCCTTAGTAATATATATAGGGATCCCATAAAAAAAGCTTCTAAACATGAGAAGCATGAAAAGGATTTGAGTGTATATATGCTATAATAGATGTGGATTGGTTGCTGATTATACCGCATCTCTAGGGCATTGAACCCTAGCTCATGTTGATATCGATCCCTTTTTGGACGCAAAATTTTTTTATTTTTTAAAACTTGAAAAATCAGGTCATTTCTTCAAGAGTAAGGCATCCTAATTCCCCCTGTACACCTTTCCTTTTCAAAAGAAAAAAAGGTAATAGATGTGGATTTTTTAGATCATTATTGTGCATAGAATAGTGTAATGTTCAACCGAAATGTGCTTTTAATATAAGTGGTAAATAGAACATGTATAATTTATTAAATATTAAGCACATTAAACAATGTACATTTAGCTGGAAAACCGTACATCCATATGCATGTTCTATAAACTTATAAATAATGTAAGATTCCTTTTCCTTTATTTATGTATGTAATAGTCTTTTGTGTATGCTATGCTTGCATAATAGTCTATTTGTTCAGAATTCAAAAATATATATATATTTTTTTTTTATTTAATTTTTTTGAATAATAAGATTTAATAATATTTGCCATTTTTAAAATTCTTTTTCTTTTTAAAACTTTCCTTATTATTATCATCAGCTTTAATAATGGTAATGTTATTTAAATTTCTATAATTTGTTAGGGTAAAGAAGACATTTACAGGGGACATCATGGCTCCCCTTGCTTATATAATAGAGATATATCTTTTTTCAACGAGAACCGTGACTCCGTGAGAACCACTATTCTGTTTTTTTTTTTTTTTTTTTTCAGAATCTGAGAGTATGGATATAATAGAATCTGAGAGTCTTTAGGTAAAATCTGAGAGTATTGATTAAACCACCATCAACTTAATCACTGAAAAAAATTACAGTAGCAGTAAATTAGATAGCAAAAAAGAAATTAAAGCAAATAGAAACAACTGTAATTGCAGCTCTGTGATTTTCGCCATTATTGCAACTCTGAGAGTTTCGAATATGAAGGTAAGAGGAAGGAAGGCAGAGTTTAGATTTTCTATTTTATTCTAAATATAGGTATTCATTAAATTTTATGGTTTGTAATACTTTTTAAAAAGTTATGATTTAAATTGATGTGTACATCTTTATTAAATGACTGATAAAGCACTACAGTAATTTTTAATATAAACTGGGCATTGCTCGAGTAAAAAAACTAATTTAATAAAATTTTCTCTTTGGATTCAAAAAGTGAAAAAAGAAATTATTAATTGGGCAAAATTTCCCTTATTTGCATCTTACACCCATACATTTATAATATTTCTAGGATTGGTGGGGCGAGGGCATTGTATCGTTGGTGAATGGTGATGATCCTTTCTAAAATGATATACTTCCTTCGTTCAAAAAAACAAAAACGCAACAACCATTTTGCAAACATTTTAAGGATGTGATTTAAGGGTGTAAATGAGTAAATTAATCAAAATAATTTTAACACAAGAATAATATTATAGGTTACTTGTCTTAAAATTACATATATTAATTTGATCGTTTAGACCTTTAAATCTCTTCCTTAAAATGCGTGCAAATAAGTTTGTTGCGTTTTTTTTTGGAACGGAGGAAGTATTTTTCTTAGCAAAAATTCATGAATAACATAATATAACTATAGATTTATAATCATATGCATACTAATGATTAATTATTTTTAACTTTAAACATTTAACTATTAATTTTTAATCTTTAATTTTTAATTTTAACTTAAATTTTAACTATATCTCTAGTTCTAGTTCTTGTACTAATTCTAATTCTAATCTTAATCATAATCTTAATTTGAAGTTTAATTTTAGTTTGTTTTTTTTTTTATATTTATATTTATTTTTTTATTTGTATTTTTTTTAATACACTTTATTCTTAACATTCACTCATATGATCCTAGGAGTGAATGCTAAAAAAATATTGCATTTTAGATTTTGTTTGAAAACACTTAGAAAAATTTGCAAGAAGTTTCTAAGTTAGTGTACAACAAACTAAAGGTTACCCTAAAACTTATAGAAGTTAATAATTTATAAAATTTTCTATGGTAACTATGATTATATTTGAAGTCTCCTTTAACATTATATATACAGTATACTGACTCAATGTACACCCGATTTATCTTAGAAATTATGATGAGTCAATTAGTCTCCGCAAATCTATATCAAAAATTCTATAAGGTAGCCCTTCAATCAGTATACATAACCACATGACATTTTAGAAGGAAATGTAAACAAGGGTGAATCAATATTTCTTCCTCTCGAACAAAAATTCTTATCTATATATCAATAGCTAAAAGAACGAAAATTTAAAATTCATAAAAAAATCATATCAACTTGCATAAAAGTCCAGTGCCCGAGTTACAAAATGTATTTGGTTGCTTTCCATGACCACAATATAAGTTAAACAGCCGTTACATATAAGTTAAACACACACCTCAAACATATACTTTTCCTTTTCCTTTTAATATATATAAGATAAAGAATACACCTCAAACATATAAGATAAAGAATTAATACACTTGCTCTTTGTTGAAAAGTCTTCTAACCTTATCATTTAAATAATTTAAGATTCCTTTTCCTTTTAATATATATTGGGATGCAAGTGGTCAGGTCAAGTAGGACTGCAGGATACCCGCTCCATCTCCGTTGCATGAATGGGGATGAAAATTCCGTCATAAATGTAGATCTTTTATGACAATTTTTGAGTATGTCGCTAAAATTTATCTACTACCTAAGCCAATATCTATTTAAATTGACTCATTTATAACGGGAAAAATCATTTGTTACACGCTTTCCTATGTCAGGGTAATATTTTATGACGAGAAAAATTATGTACGAACCCCATTTTTTACGACGGGTTATATTTGTTCGACAAAAAATTCTAATGTATTTGGTTGCTTTCCATGACCACAATATAAGTTAAACAGCCGTTACATATAAGTTAAACACACACCTCAAACATATACTTTTCCTTTTCCTTTTAATATATATAAGATAAAGAATACACCTCAAATATATAAGATAAAGAATTAATACACTTGCTCTTTGTTGAAAAGTCTTCTAACCTTATCATTTAAATAATTTAAGATTCCTTTTCCTTTTAATATATATTGGGATGCAAGTGGTCAGGTCAAGTAGGACTGCAGGATACCCGCTCCATCTCCGTTGCATGAATGGGGATGAAAATTCCGTCATAAATATAGATCTTTTATGACAATTTTTGAGTATGTCGCTAAAATTTATCTACTACCTAAGCCAATATCTATTTAAATTGACTCATTTATAACGGGAAAAATCATTTGTTACACGCTTTCCTATGTCAGGGTAATATTTTATGACGAGAAAAATTATGTACGAACCCCATTTTTTACGACGGGTTATATTTGTTCGACAAAAAATTCTATCGTAAATAGCATTTTTTTAGTATCCCAGCAATCCCTCACCACAAGCAGTGCTTAAAAACCAGCTGCCTAAATATATCAGTTAAACACACAACTCAAACATACGAGGATAAGTTATAAAATTAATTAGTACTTCCTCTTTGTTTACAAGCTATAGAGTTAGCTCTTAAAATGACGTTTTCCACACAAACCTCCGCCCGTCCTTACCGTCACCGCCCAACGCCACAACCATGACATTGAACCCAACCCATTCTTAAACCTCCACCCCTCCTCACCATCCCATCTTTCTAATATTTTTTGCTCATTTTTCATTGCATATATATCCCATTTTATATATCTCCAAAATTTTCAATAGTTGAATCTTAATTTATACTCTTTATTTATAAGTATTCAAACATATTAAAATATGTTTTTCCCTATTTTAAATTTGGAAATTAAATTAAACTTATTGCGAAGAATTAACATTATTAAACAAATTAAAATATGTTTTTAAACAAAAGCCGAGACGTATTAAAGTATATTCTTATTCGGCTTACCTTAATAAGTTGAGAGATATAATTTTTATTATTAATATAGATCAGAATTTTCCTATATAGAAGTACATATACAATATAGTACATGCACGCATCACGTGCAAAAAAAACTAGTTTATAAAATTAAGGGTGCGTTTTAATTTAAATAATCATTTCTATACTTATTTTTAGAAAATTCATATCAATTCAGATTAGAAAAATCAAATCAAATAAGAAAATTTCCGATCAGATAAAAAAAATTGATCAGATTTAATCAGCTTGTTATTTTTTCCCTTATAACTCAATTAGTATAATTTTGCTTAGCAATAATTCATGAATAACATAATATAATTATAATTTTATAATCATATACATATTAATGATTAATTATTTTTAAATTTTAATTTTTAACATTTCACTTTTGATTATTAATCTTTAATCTTAACTTTTGGATTTTAACTATATCTCTAGTTCTAGTTCACGTACTAATTATAATTATAATCATAATAATAATCTTAATTTGAATTTTTAATTTGATTTTTTAATTTTATATATTTTTTTAAAATTTTTTAATTTGTATTTTTTTAATTAATTTTATTTTTAACATCCACTCTACATGATCCTAGGAGTGAATCATAAAAACTTTGTATTTTAGATTTTGATTGAACACACTTAGGAAGTTTTGCAAGAAGTTTCTAAGTTAGTGTACAACAAACTAAAGGTTGCCCTAAAACTTAATTATAGAAGTTACTAATTTATAAAATTTTCTATGGTAACTGTGGTTATATTTGGAGTCTCCTTTAACATGTTGTATAATGATTCAATGTACACCCGATTTCTCTTAGAAATTGTGATGAGTCAAATAGTCTCCGCCAATCGATATCACAAATTCTAAAATATAGCCCTTTAATCACTATAGATGACCACAAGACTTTTTATAAGGAAATGTAAACAAGGGTGAATCAAGATCTCTTTCTCTCGAACAAAAATTCTTATCTATCAATAGCTACAAAAATGAAAATTTGACATCCATAAAAGAATCAATATCAACTTGCATAGGAGTTCAGTGTCAGAGTTAAATAATGTAATCCGTGATTTGCTTGCTTTCCACGACCACAATACTTATAAACCAGCCTATACATATAAGTTAAACAGTACACACACCTCAAACATAAACTGAATAGATAAAGACTTAATACTTGGTCTTTGTTTAAAATTCTTCTCACCTTCTCATTTAAATAATTTAAGATTCCTTTTCCTTTTAATATTTATTGGGATGCAAGTGGGCGGGTCAAGTAGGACTGCAGGAGACCCGCCTCATCTCTGTCGCATGGATGGGGATGAAATTTCCATCATAGATGTAGATCTTTTATGACGATTTTAAAATCTGTCGCTAAAATTAATTTACCTAATATTTATACCAATATATATTAAAATTGACTTATTTGTGACGGAAAAAAATCATGTACGAATCCCTTTTTATGACGAGAAAAATTATTTACAAATCCCATTTTTTACGACAGCTCACATTTTTGCAACAGAAATTTTCATCGTAAATAACATTTTTTTTAGTATCCTATCAAGCACTCACCACAAGCATTTCTTAAAAACTAGCCTATTTTATTTATAAGTGAAACATACAACTCAAACATAAGAGTATAAGTTAGTTATAGAAATAATAGAATTAGTACTTCCTCTTTATTTACAAGTTATAGCGAGTTAGTTGTTAAAATGTCGTTTTCCACCCAAACCACCGCTCCTCTTCATTGCTACCGCCTAACGCACAACCATGATATTGAACTTAACCCACCCTTAAACCTCCACCCCTCCTCACCGTCCCGTCTTTCTAATTCCATTGCATATCACTTTTATATATCTCCAAAATTTTGAATAGTTGAATCTTAATTTATACTCTATATTTATGAGTATTATTCAAACATATTAAAATATGTTTTTCCGTGTTTTAAATTTGGAAATTAAACTTATTACGAAGAATTAACATTATTAAACAAATTAAAATATGTCTTTAAACAAAAGCCGAGATGTATTAGAGTATATTCTTATCCGGCTTACCTGAATCAGTTAAGCGATTAAAATATTTATTTATTAATATAGAATTTTCCTATATAGATTTACATGTACAATATTTAGTCCAAGCACACATCGTGTGTAAAAAAAGCCATATATTATATAAAATCAAGGGTGAATTTGATTCAAATTAATAATCATTGTTTTATTTATTTTTAGAATATAAATATCAAATCTGATAAGAAACATTTTGATTAGATCAGAAATTTTTTTACCAGATTTGACCAGCTTGTTATTTTTTTCCCCTTATAACTCATTTAATATAATTTTACCTAGCAAAAATTCCTGAATAACATAATATATTTATGAATTTATAATCATTTGCATGCTAATGATTAATTATTTTTAACTTTTAATTTTTAACATTTAACTTTTAATTTTTAATCTTTTATTTTTATTTTTAAATTAAATTTTAACTATATCTCTAGTTCTAGCTCTCGTGCTAATTCTAATCTTAATCATAATCTTAGTTTTAATTTTTAATTTTAATTTTAGTTTGATTTTTTTATATTATATTTTCATTTTTTTAATTTTATTTTTTAATTAATTTTATTTTTAACTTTCACTCTATTTGACCCTAGGAGTGAATCCTAAAAAAAGTTTGTATTTTAGATTATGTTTAAACACACTTAGAAAAATATGCAAGAAGTTTCTGAGTTAGTGTACAACAAACTAAAGGTTACTCTAAAACTTATAGAAGTTACTACCGATTTATAAAATTTTCTATGGTAATTGTGATTATATTTGGAGTCTCCTTTAACTTGTGGTACAGTGATTCAATGTACTCCCAATTACATTTTAGAAGGAAATTGTGATGAGTCAATTAGTCTCTGCGAATCTATATCACAAATTCTAAAATGTAGCCCTTCAATCACTATCCGTGACCACAGGTCCACATTACATTTTAGAAGGAAATGTAAACGAGGGTGAATCAAGATCTCTTCCTCTCGAACAAAAATTCTTATCTATCAATAGCTAAAAAAACGAAAAATTGACATCCATAATAGAATCAAATATCAACGTGCATAAGAGTCCTAGCCTGTGCCCAAGTTACATAATTTAATAGGTGATTTGGTTGATTTCCACGACCACAATACTTATAAGTTATAAACCAGCCTATGCATATAAGTTAAATACACACATGAAACATACACTTAAAAGATAAAGAATTCATACTTGCTCTTTGTTTAAAAGTCTTCTCATCTTCTCATTTAAATAATTTAAGATTCCTTTTAATTTTAATATATATATAGGGAAGCAAGTGGACGGGTCATAAATGTAGATCGTGTATGACGATTTTTGAGTCTATCACTAAAATTTATTTAATACATAATCCAAAATCTATTAAAATTGACTCATTTATGGCGGAAAAAATCATTTACTACCCCTCTTTTCTACGTCGGGGTCATATTTTTATGACGGGAAAAATTATTTAAGAAATCCACTTTCTACGACGGGTCACATTTTTGCGACGGAAATTTCCGACGTAAATGAAATCATTTTTTTGAAGTATTCCAGCAATCACTCACCACATGCTGGACTTAAAAACCAGCCTATATATATATCAGTTAAACACACAGCTCAAACATGCATACAAGTATAAGTGATAGAATTAGTACTTCCTCTTTGTTTACAAGTTTATAGTAATATGGATCAACCTACTAATGAAGTTGTAGATGTTGTCCGACCACTAGCAAACTTCCACCCTGACATTTGGAGCGACTTCTTTTACGAGTTTACTCCTATTGATGAGGTAAAGTTTTTTAGTATTTTTTTTTATTCATTCCATTATTTTATTAATTATTGTTTTTCCCTAACTCAATTCATACTAGCTTTGATGGTATTTTAAATGCATATTTTAATCTGTCTAAAAAATTTGAAGGTCGTTTGTACGAAAAATTGAAAATATATGTCAAATTCACATTCGTTCGTATAATCATAAGCAAAAAAAATTATTTACTACTCGATCTATCCCTAAAAGATTGCCCCATTTATTTTTTTTCATCTCCCGAGACATATCTTTAAATGAAAATATCTTGACATACGTATAATAAAAAATTATAAGCATTGCATATTAAAAAAGTACACATTGAGCCTAATCAAACGAGATCCCATTTGACTATATTTTTCCTTACATATTTAAAATTATAAAGAGTCAAAGTTACCAAATGAACAATAGCAAAAGTCAATATGGGACAATCTTTAAGGGATGGAGGGAGTATGTTTTATTGTCTATCAAATGTCTACCACAATCAAAATGTAAATTTTTAATGTAACATACTGTAACGACCCGGAATTTTGGGCCAGAAAATTTCGCGGTTATTAATGATATGTCTTAATTCTAAGTCCAAAAAGGCCCATTTAATTTTGGACTGTTTTACTTTTTAGCCCATTCTTTTTCATCAAATTGGGCCAAGGACCCAATTTGTTCTTTTATCTACCCTTGGCCGGTTTTTAGTCTCCTTTTTGGGCTATTGGGTATTTCTAGTTTAATTGGGTAATTATGCTAATTACCAATTAAGAAGGCTTAAGTATTTTTCAACCAAGCCCATGACTTGGCCCCTATACTTAGTCCACATGGCCAGCCCTCACTTTCCCTTATTTTAGGATTTGCAACACTTCATCTTGTTCTATAAATAGGACTCTTGTCCCTTGTGTTGCCATTATGCATTTAAGCACTTAAAACTCCAAACTCTAAAGATCATTTTTCTCTCCTATTATCCCCTCAAAAAGTCGAACCTTCATTGTTTTTCCTTGGATTAATTAAGCGAATCCAGGTAACTATGCTCTCCTCTTTAATCTATGGGTAGAAAAACACATAGTTAATTAGGAATCATATCATGAAAATTGTAGGAAATTTAATATTGTTTTACTTGGATATGTCGAGCATGAAGCATGAATTTCTTGATTGATTTTTATGTATTTTCATGATTTTATGTATGATCTTGTATGAATTTATTTACCAATCAAATCTTGTTATTTCTTGATGAATTTTTCATGGTATCTGGTTTACTGTTTGATTATTAACCATGATTTATTTCGTGGCAAAATTCGTCCGTTTATTATTTATAAAAATTTAATCTTTCAAACCGGTAAAACTGTCCAGAATAGGTTTACGAATTTATTAGTGTACTTAATCAATTCGGAATGCTACGAAATTTTATATGGAAGTCAGTGATAATGTTTTACAGCTTGTGTTAAATTTTCGTAATTTTTAAAGATCGTTTGATATGGCATAAAATTCTGAAACCGAATTCAGCCTAATCTGACTGGTTAGTTATAAAATCACTTAAAAATAGTAAAAGATGTTATTTTTAGACGAAATTTATGCACGTAAATCCTTGAACCCATATTTAGCTCCCATAAAAATTTCCAGATTTTTAGAGATCTTTAGATGGTCATTTTTAATTTAATTCTTTAAAAATCAGATTGTACAAAATAGGGCAATTGAATTATTAAAATATGCTATTATTAATTATTGAATTTTCGAGTGACCTAAGTATTAAAAGGGAACTAAAAATATGATTTTTATGATGAATCTTGATAGTATTGAATTATATTGATAAATCTTGAATTAAAAATTAAATCTTGTTATTATCTTCTAATTGTCAAGTGTATAGAAATTAAAAGAAGAGTTTAAAATATTATTTTTATGTTAATCTTGATGAATGTTGTCGAAAAATATGATTTTTATGTTTATTAATTAGTTAAATTATTTAATTCTTGATGATTGAATTCATATAAATTAATTGAATAATTTTGGCTATTATTGATATAAAATGTCGAGTGTGGTGAAAGTAGGAAAAATAGGATTTTTATTATATTTTGGTTAGTTTTGAATTATTATTAATTTAGGAAATAATTAATAATAAAAGTTATGGACAAAATAATTATTAGGGATAAGTTGTAAAGTGAAGGGATAAAAAGATATTATTAGTATTATTATTAGGAGGACCGAAAATAATATTAGTAATATTAATATAAATATTTGGATATTGTTACAAATAATATATGATATAATATTAAGGTTAGTATCCGAAAGGATAGGATTATAAGTATATGATATGTATTAAGGAATAGTATATGTTATAAGAATATGAGAAGTATAAGATATTATTAGGGATAAGAAAGGAAACAGAGTAATAGCTATACATGTTATGTCTCGGTCTCTGGCTAGGAAAGACTTGGTATTTAAGGTGGCCAATATACGTGCCGCACCTCTCTTTCCTGGGACTCCGAACATTTCATTTCCTATTACGGTCACCTAGTATTATCCTAATATATGATATGATTAAATTAATTGAAGATATAAGATACAATATGGACACCCACCTGTATGATACACGAGTCATTAGTGGGTTAAGTCAGAACCACTACTCAATGGGACGAACACATGAGTTCCCCCGAGTAGTCTGACCTTAGAACATGTAGTCGTCTGGTAACCGTATCTGCGAGTCGCTACCAGGAAGTTATGGCCATAGCTTAGACTTAGCGGTGAAACACGGGATCCGCTATGGGATTGAGTACACGAGCTCCTCCCGGCATGTTCTAGGGAGTTATGGTGAAACACGAGATCCATAACGAGTTATTAGTGACCGGTCCAACAAAGATATTATATTACGATCATACGATTTGATAAGATGAAATCATAAGATGAAGTTTAAGATGATTTCTAAGATGTGATGATAAGATATGTTATGATCTAATATGATAAGAAAGACATGATATGATACGATTAAGATAAGATTATGATATGATATGATCAAGATAAGACTATGATATGATATGATTAAGATAAGATTATGATAAGATATGATTAAGATTTATTAATGATATAATTTAAGAAGGGTTAAGTATAAGTTAAGGATTGAGATAATTTAAGATGTATAGTATAAGGTATAAGTTCAGTATGTTAAGTCTTCCGCTGTGTATTTCTGTATTTATGGGTATGTATGTATGCGAGTAAGGATGCAGGTATGTATGAATGTTGAGTGTATTTTTGTACGTATTTCTAACCGTATTTGCAGGGTTGATTGTACGTACATTATACGTAGATTATACGTATTTCTAACCGTATTTCTGCAGGTGTGTTTATACGTATTCGCATACGTACTTTTATACGTATTTTTATACGTACTGTTATACGTATTTTTGTACATTTTTATAAAGACATGTATTAGATTTCTTTACAGTTTTTATGCATATTTCTATGCTATTATGTGTTTGGTGGTCCCTCGATTAAATGGGACAGCCTAGTTACTCGCCACTGACGGTGGACCCCCCCCTCAGTTTCAGATGACGATGCAGCAGAGTAGAGCGGGCTCCGCTGGATGGGCTTGAGTAGATTAGTATTTTATTTTGAGTATTTAGTATTCCCAGAACAGTTTGAAACATTAATTTAGTTTATCTTATGATCCCAGCATGTTGGGACAGAATTTCCAGACTTTATATGTATTAGTGACTTTTGGATTATTATGGATTTTCAGTAGTTAATTTAATAAAAGACAATTCTTCCATTCAACTTATTTGATTTATAGTTTAATTTGATTAAGTAGTGATCCGAATGTCGATTCCCTTCGTAAATCGACAAGCTAAAAAGTCGGGTCGTTACACATACTATATCAATATGTGTGTCTATTTATAAAGATTTCGAAAATATTAATTTTGGTGTATTTATTTATTTTTTAAAATTTTATATTTTGTAATATTTTCATTTTAAAAAGTTCAAAAATTATAATAACTTTCCTTAATAGTGAGGAGTAATGCTAATTGAATTTTTAAAAAACATTTTAGGGGCCGGGTAACATGGCTTTTCCAAGAGGGACATCATGCTCCCTTGACTTATATAATAGAGATTATTGGACTGGTTATGTTTTAAATCCTTTGTTACTTATGTAGCCAATGTTTATGATCATTGTTACTTACATACTAGAAAATGCTGCATGTAATTTTAGATATGCATTTAATGTGATGTTATACTCTGTTCAATTTATTCAAGCAATTTTAATAAAAACAACAAACATGAAGAATATAATAAAAAATGATAACAATAACAGTCCATATAGATCGACCAAGATAGATTGTATTTGTTGTAGTAGCAGTAGTAATGATATTGATAATGAAAATAATAGTACGAGTAATTATTATTATTACTATTATTATTATTATTACAACAACGATAATTATTCTGTCACATGTCACATTCTCATAAAAAAAAATTCCTACAAACTTTCATTATTTGACTTTTTTTTTTAATTGAAAATTTCCTCTCTATTTATTTATTTTTTGTCCTTCAACATTTTCCTTTCTAAAGTTTTCACTCTATACATTATTGACAAGTTGATACTAGGGTGTTTATTATTTGTCTGATTTTTTTTGGATCTGATTTAAACTTAACTTTTCTAATCTAATCTTATCTTATCTGAACTTTTCTGCTCCGACCTGAACTTTTTTCATTTGACCATTTACTAGAATTTTTCCTAATATGATCTTTTTATTATAGTTATTTTTTATAGTTATAACTTTTTTGATCCAAACTGAATTTTTCTAATCTAGTATGATTTTATCTGAATTTTGCATATCTTAAATAATCTGGTCTGAATATTTTTATCTGATCTAATTTACTTAAAAAAACTATTATAATGCTTAATAAGTTGAATCAAACGCATCTTTATTTGTGTTTAAGTATAAATATTTGTTTTTAGTTACAATTAATTTATAACAATAATCAATCTTACTAAAATTTTCATAACATAAAGTTGTTGCACTTATTTTTTTTAAAAACCATATATATAATTCAATTATAATAAAATTAAAATTATATAAGTGTATTTGTCAAAATTGTACATTTTCAGCGTAACTTGCTACAGAATAAAACAAAACCGCTAACAATAATAATATTTATTATATATGGGCATTGTTGTTCACTTTGAGTCATAATTGCCCATGTTTATTCTTTATTAAATTTCAAAATAGTTTTTTTAAGGAAGAATACTAGCTTTTATGAATATATTGAATATGTCAAAATTCATATAAGATAAATTACAACACAATTAATTTATAATATTATAACTTACCATAACAACGTTGCGCTTATTTACAAATTCACCTTTCTTTATTTTTACAAAAACAAAAAAAACAAAAAAAAACTATTATATGAAATAATAGAATTAGAAAAAAAAAATGTAACACATTTTAATATTAAAATTGTGATGATAACCTTACATCCATCATTATTTCTTTTTTCAAGGAAACAAAAAATATTATTCTTTTTCTTGATTTTGACACAATATAGATTATCATTATTGACACAGATATTATCCTTCCAAACTTTTATTTGACTTTTTTTTTCCCTTTTTAAAACTCTCCCTATATTTGTTAAAATAAAATTCTAGAAGTATATAACTATTACTAAGGGTGCGTTTGATTCAATTCAAATAAGCAATCCGGCCTGTGGTTATAATCTGAAAAGTTTAGATCAAATTAAAAAAATTATAACTATAATAATAACTACAATCAGAAAAATTCAGTTCAGATCAAACCATATCATATTATACCACAACAAAAAATTCAAATCAGATATTACATCAGACCATATATATCATATTAGGTCACAACTGAAAATTTCAAATCAGATTATACCAGACGAGATCAACTCAAATCAGATCAACTCAAATCCGATCAAAAAATTTCAGATAAATCAAACGCACCTTAAAACAAAAATTGATGACATTATCATCTGCCTCATCCTAGCTTCTCATAAAAAAATCCCTCTAAGCTTTCATTTCTCTCTCTTTTTTTCCTTTTTTTAACACTTTCCCTTATTTATTAAAATCAAATAAAAAATTATTTTCCGAAAAAGTTGTATAGTAAATATTATATTAGAATATAAATACTTTTACAACTCAATTAGTTTTTTCAAGTTGAATAAGTAAATATTAAAATATAAATATTTACAAGTCCATTAGTTTTTCCAAAGACGTTGAATAAGTAAAGATAAAAATATAAATATTTACAACTCAATTACTCCATTATACTAGGACTAATCACAAAAACCTTATGCTTAATTAAATATTTGCATTTCTTTATTATATATGCTTAATTAAAATTTTACATTTCTTTGTTATACTCTAGGTAACCAAAAATATCATTAATATGAAAGAGTAATATAAGAAAAAAAACATCATGACACATTTAGACGTCGGAGATATAATAATTGTGACGACAACTCGCATTATATAACATTTATATTTCAACATAACAACAATGGTTATTATTTTCCTTAATATCATATTTTACTTGCACATTATAGAGTTTTGATTATTAAAATAAATTTTACCAATTATTTTTTTTAAAACCGCGCATTGTACGGATGCTATCCTAGTAAAATATTATATTTTCTAATTTAAATCTTCTCGGTCTCTTTGTATTGAACTCTAATATTTTAATTTTATTATTTTGATTTATACTTGATCCATCTTCTTAGATAGAGTGTTGTTAAATACATCATAATCAAGTCTTGGCTTTATAGTAATCCCTGATATAAGATTGGTATATTCAACTCATGTAAGGCCCTGTTCTTTTGGACTTAAAAGCTATAGTAATCAGATCAGATCAGACAAACTAAAATCAGATCAAATCAGATATTATTACTCTTTATTATTATTATTATTATTATTATTTATTATTATTATTATTATTAATTTCAAGCATCGTTTTTCCGCTCGACATTTTCCGATGACGGTTTTCAAACGAGTTTTCCGGCGATGATTTTCGGGACGACTTTTTCGACGACGATTTTCGTACTGACTTTTCCGGCGGTTATTATTCGGCCGACTTTTTCGGCGGTGATTATTCGGCTGACTTTTCCGCCGACGATTTTCAAGCCGAGTTTTTCGGCGACGATTTTCGGGACGACTTTTTCGACAACGGTTTTCGGACTGACTTTTCCGGCGGTGATTATTCGTCCGACTTTTCCGGCGACAATTTTCAGGCCAAGTTTTTCGGCGACGGTTTTCGGGATGACTTTTTCGACGACGGTTTTCGGACTGAATTTTCCGGCGGTGATTATTCGGCAGACTTTTCCGGCGACGATTTTCAGGCCGAGTTTTTCGGCGACGGTTTTCGGACTGACTTTTCCGACGATGATCATTCGGCCAACTTTTCCAGCGACGGTTTTCAGGCCGAGTTTTTCGGCGACGGTTTTCGGAATGATTTTTCCGGCGGTGATTATTCGGTCAACTTTTTCGGTGACGGTTTGGTCAAAATTTTCGGTGGTGATTATTACTACTACTACTACTATTATTAGTATTAGTAGTAGTAGTAGTATTATTAGTATTAATATTATTATTTGAAGTTTTGAAGTTTTGGAGTGAGATTGAATGAAGAGGTGAAATGAAATGAGCTATCATAATAATAATTATAATATTAATAATTATATTAATTATTATTAATAATAATTATTATAATTAGTTTAGTAAATATAATCATGTATTACATTTCTCATAAAAAAATAAGTATTACAATTATAAAAATAAAAATAAAAATAAAAATAAAAAATAAAAAATAAAAATAAAAATAAAAATAATTCAAATCAGATCAGATCAGATCAGTTCAGATCAGATCAGATCAGTTCAGATCAGATCAGATCAGACCAGATCAGTCCTAAAGAACAGAGCCTAATTAATGAACTTATTTATAGTAGTGTAAATGCAACAACCATTATAGCCAATTGATATTGGTTATCCATATTGTATGGGCATCTCACCATATATTCTAATTCCTTTTTTAGGGTGCGTTTGATTCAACTTATATAAGCACTCCTGTGCTTATTTTCAGAAAATTCAGATCAGATCAGATAGACCAGATCAGATCAGAAAAATTCAGATTAGATCAGAAAATATCAGATCAGATCAGAAAATATCAGATCAGACCAGATCAGATCAGCATTAAGTTCTTTGTTCCTTATAACTCAATTAATATTATTTCTATTTTTATAATAAAATAAAATAATATAATTATAATATTATACATACTAATGATTAATTCTTTTTATAAAAAAATGATTAATTATATTTTTTTTCTTTTAATTTATTTTTTAGTTTTTATTTATATTTTTATCTTTATTTTTATTTTTATTTTTTTATTTTTATTTAAATTTTAAATTTAATTTTTTTATATTTATTTTTATCTTTATTTTTATTTTTATTTTTATTTTTATTCTTCTTTTTATTTTTATTTTTATTTTTTTTTCTTTTAATTTATTTTTTAATTTTTATTTTTATTATTATTTTTTTTTAACTTTATTTCTATATGTATTTTCATTTTTATTTTTATTTTTATTTTATATTTTTATATTTATTTTCATTTTTATTTTATTTTTATTTTTATTTTTACATGTATTTTCATTTTTATTTTATTTTTATTTTTTATTTTCTTTACTTTTTTCATTTTTTTCATTTTTATTTTTTTTATTTCTTTTATTTTTTTAGTTCTTTATTATTTTTATTTTTTATTTTTATTACTATTTTTATTTCTATTTTAAACAATATTAATAATATGTTACATTTATAATAATGTACAATTAAATTTCACTAAAGATCAAATCAGATCAGAAATTTTCAGACCAGATCAGATCAGAAAATTTCAGACAAATCAAACGCACCCTTAGTATCCCAAAACAACCTTTTATTGTAGTACAAACTACAAAGTGATGAAAGAAGATAATTAAACCTTTTTTATTTGGTAAATTAGAGATTGTTATTACCAAAAAGAGCAAAACAACTACAAACGTCCTAAAAACTCTAAAAACACCAAAAACCTTTTTAGAAAGCCTTGTGGTTGTGGATCTCTCAAATTCTGACATGTGCTATTTAACATTTTTTTATCTTTGAATGGACACAATTAGTTTTTGAGTTTTTTAGAAAAAAATATCAAAAATAATTTTTTTTTTTAGAAAATTATATCAAATTTAATTGTTTCTATAATGCTTACACCAAATCAACTAATAATCACCATGAGAATTCTCATGTTGAATTCAAAATTAATGCAAAAAAATTAGAAATCGGAGGGGGTATGATAATTGATGAAGATGTAATAAAAAAGGCTATAATTAATATTATAAGGAAAAAAAGGTTAAAAAATAATTGTCTTAAAATAATCACACCTTGCAAAAAAAGTTCTTGTGTTGATTTTAAAAAATAATTTGAGAGAGAATATTATTAATTTGAATCAAATTGTTTTATTATTTTTTAAAATAAGGTTTAAAATGTGTAGTAGTTAAAACTTAAAAGAGATTAATTAAGAGATAATGAAAGAATTTTAGAGATCTAATCATAAAATTGTCTTGAGAAAAAAAGGGGAAAAGAAGTCATTAAGCTTAAAAATGACACAAGGTAGAGCTGAAGCAAGGATTAACAAAACGATGACACGTGACACTTAAAACTTCCTGTTTTAAATATTTAACTAATTTTTTGGACGTTTGATGAACGTGGTGATTTAAAAAATATAGAGATCTAGAGAAGATTATTAATCTGAATCAAATTGTTTTATTTATTTTAAATAAGGTTTAAAAGGTATAGAAGTTAAAAGACATTAATGAAGAAATAATAAAAGAATTCTAGAGATCATGATAAATGAAGGAGTAATTCTTAAAATTGTCTTGAGAAAGAAAGGAAAAAAAAACGAATAAGTCATTAAGCTTAAAAATGACACGTGGCGTAGCTAAAGCATGGATTAACAAAGGAATGACACGTGACAATTAAACCATCTTGTTTTAAATATTTAAGTATAGATATCCAAGAGTGTCAAGACAATTAATAATAATCATAACAACAACCGCAGCAACAATTATTATTATTATTATTATTATTATCATTATTATCATTATCATTATTATTATTATTATTATTATTATTATTATTATAACAATAATAATAATTATAACAGCAACAACAACATTAATAATAATAATAATAAGTACGATGATGATGATGACGACGACGATAGTAAAAGTAATGACAATAGTAGCAATAATAAAAGTAATAGTAGCATTAATAATGAAGAAAATAATAATGATAACAACAACAATAAGAAAAAAAATAAGTTCAGTTCAGTTAAAATCAGATAAAAGAATATGTTCAAATCAGATTGGTAAATAATAGGAAGTTCAATTTTATGTTGAACTACAATTAAGCAAATTCATAGAATTCATGTTTTCCCTCTTTGAATTATTTTTGTTCGAGTTTTTATCAGTTTTAAGTTTCAATTTACTATGGTTTATTCTCTTTGTAGTTCATTTCAGTCTAGTTTTAGGTCGAGCCAAACAGATTGGTTAACTTTCGTTTAGTAGAACTCAGTTTTTCTGCCCTATAATTATTAATTGTTTCGATTCTGATACATTTGATGAGCAAAAGGGGGATGATGGTCAGAGTTAAATGTTTAGCATCTAATATGAATATAAGATGATCCGATGAACATCAATGTAAATAACCAGCCATTAGCCTAAACAAGATCAATGAAACTAAATAACAATTTCTACACAGAATTTGTTGTAATTTGAAAATTTAATAATTTACTGAAACATGAGAGTGATGAGACTATATATTAACTTATCATGGATATTACTGTTGTACACATAAAAACCTACTTTGTTCCCTCTAACTTGAGATAACAATGGATCTTGTACCCAAGATGGATTCCCAGATCCAGATCCATCTTTGTCGACCTGGATCCTTGATTTTAGAACCGTAAGTATCCGATTCGAGCCTAACTCTAGTCTTAAAATACAGATTTGGGTCTAAAAATGGACCCGAGCCCCGTTATAAATAAATATGGATAATGTTAAATATAGCTTAAGTGCTATGTTTAATAAGCTTAAAATAGAAATAAAAAATGAATCATGTAATTAGCCTAAGTGTTATGTTTAATAAGCCCAGATATGTAGACCCGTTTTAAAAAAATAAAGACAGTGTCTAAAACTATGTTTTATTTTGTATTAGAATCTTAAATTTATTTCTATATGAGGAAGTGAATCTAATTTTTAGACATAGCCCTTAGAATTATGTTTAGCAGTTTAGGGCTATGTTTAGTTTAAAAACAATCATGCATCCGTGATAGTCTGATAGAATAGCATGAGGATCATACTCACATATTAAATCGCAAGCCGTTCAAAGAAAAATGCAAGTTAAAAAAATATTTTTTTTTAAAAAAAAAAAAAAACACAGAGTTAAAATACTGCAACTTTTTCTCTCACCCATTTTTTTCTTTAAACGACTTAACCTAGACTGCTAAACATTCTAACTCCCCCTTTTCCGTCCCTCTCTTCCTCTCACTAAATATTTATGTGTCCGTTGCTAAGATTGATGGTTCATTGTTATTATTAATATTTTTTTTCATTTGTAAAACATCACTCATATATATTTTTATTTTATATACTATTGCTTGTTCATTAAATATTTAGGTGTCTATCATTAGAGAACTAGTTTTTTTTATAAAAAAAAATAAAAAATCCTATTTCCACATTTTAAAGTTCACTCAATTTTTTTATTTTTGTTTAGTTTCCAAAAAAAAAATCATTAAAATGTACCAAGAATGCAAATAGACAGAGATTGTGAGAACCATTAATCTATACTATCGGCTAAAACAAAATGTTGATGATATTATGTTATTATTCGAATTTATAAAAGTATACGTGTCAATTTCTTAATTATATTTTTCCTCCAAAAATTTGTATGACATCATCACTTTTTCCCATTTTCTTAGTATTTTTCAAACCTTCAAAATATAAATATCATTAACTCCATTATTCTATTTTCCATATGTAATTAATGACGAATGTAATGTTTTTAATATCATAATTTTTGTTTTTGGCAATATTTAAATCATTAACAATGTATACTAATTTTTTTTTTAATTAATGCAATGATTTTAATATTTTTATACGACATATATATTCTGTATTTGTTTTCAATTGAATAATTGTTTAACAAAATTTCAAATTTATCAAATATTATTTGATAACACCGTGCACGGGAGTAATCTAATTAAGTAAGAAACCCAAAATAGACATTATGTCACCTTCTCCCCTTCAGTAATCCTCAAACTCAGTCAATCCTATCATCCAGTATTTTCTTGAACACACGGACAACAAGTACACGCCGACTGGAGTAGTGTTTTCAGTTTTCAACCTTGTTCACAATTTTCAATATTCATCTATAATTGATTTAAGATAACAATCAGGACCTAGACTTTTGGTTTTTTCACTATTTGGGACTTGAAACTTTTTTTTTTACCATTTTCTACCTAGAATGGATTTCCGGTGGTTTTTGTAACCATGGTTAAGCGTAGGCCCACCAAACATCAGTTAAATAGCAAATCCAAAAAATAAGTAATTAATGAAGAGAACAATATGATGTTTCTTGTCACGCTAAATATTCTAATTTGAAAGAAGAGGTGTATGAGTTCGGAACACATGAACTTCTTGTCACGTTGACTTTGATACTGTGTTGAAGGAACATTTGAAAAAAAAAAAAAAAACTCAAGCTATTGATTGAAGTCCGTGAATTGATTTTATATTTCTCGCAATTACATTACCTTACATTTGTTAGATTGTCTCCTAAATCCTAATAATGGGCCAAAGCCTCTACTTTGATGCCATGATAAATTTTCATAGGCTCAATAAAAGTTTGCATAAGAGGAGAGTTAGACCACACACAAATTCAACATGATTCCATCTTAAAACTATATGGTGATAGGCGAACCCCATTAACTTATACATTGGGCATCATCTCTCTCATTTTTCTATGTTAGGCACATGTGCGTACAATTACTAATAGCTAGGGCTAATTTTTGGGGTATGCAAAGAGACCAACGACACACGGCCCTAGTGTCAAAAATGCCTCAAAATTTTATTTTGGAATTAAAATTGTTTATTTCTTTATTATAACATTAAATAATCTTTATTTTTTTAATAATTGTTTATTAAAATTATATATTATCCCCTAAAATATATATATAATGTATTAATTTTAATAGTGTAAGAGCCTCATTCTCATTTTTTAGAACAAATAAAACGCCTAAAATCTTTGTAACGGTTGTATCAATAATAATCATTTATCAACCAACAAGTCAGTAGCCTTGTAGGCTAGCCAACGAGTATTATAAAATAGAGGAAGTATATATACTCTACATTTAAAATCAAAAGTTTGGGTCCTAATTGTTATCTTAACGTAACTCATCTATAATTGAAGGTGTTTTTGATTTTTACGTCTGGAATCTGTAAGGCCGCAGGCGTACATACCACAACTCAACCATTAGTATGATATTGTCCGCTTTGGGGGGCAAGCCCTCACGGATTTATTTTTTGCCTCCTTCCCAAAAGGCCTCATACTAATGGGTGCTTGGTAACTAACACTAATAAAGAGCTTTCCTTCTCTTTATTCTTTCGATGTGGGACTTGGGGTGAACAACTTCCCAACAGAATCCCTAGACCTAGTGCTAGTGAGTAATGACCATGTTATTGGGTCGATTGGTAGCTCATCATCAATTTTAGTTTCTTATTGATTTTATTTCAATATATCTCTATTATATAACAGAAGAAAGGCCGTGGCGGTATCCAATTGAATTACACTTTTGCCGTACCCCCTCCTTTAATTAAATAACAAAAAAAACATATACTTTCTCGGTCTTAAATTTGCTACATTCATTTTTATTATGATTATATATTATCATCTAAAATATTGATAATGTATTAATTTTAATAGTATAAGAGTCACCCTAACAAAAAAAAGGTATGTCTTGTAGGTAGCTCAAAACGAAGTGGAACAATTGATGATAAAGCTGAGGGAGGAAGTTCGTAAAGAGCTATTAACATATGCAAAGCAGGATAAAAAAGAAGCAATTGTTCTGATAGATATAATTCAAAAACTGGGGGTTGCAACTCACTTTGAACAAGAAATCAAAGGCATATTGGAAGAATTATTTCACAAAGATGATGATTCGCTAATTAATGATGACCTCCGTTATGCTTCTCTGCTGTTTCGTCTCTTGAGGCACCAAGGCTTGCTTGCATCATGTGGTGAGTTACTACTCCAGTTACTAGTATTGCATTGCATTGAGGGTCCGTTTGGTATGGCATAAAATGTTTTCCCTGAATACTAGCTATTTTCCTAATTTTACACTGTTTGGTTGAACTAAAAATTGAAATGGAAAAATTAAGGTGTAAAATGGTATAATTTTACACCGTAGTTGAAAATGTTTTTCTCCCAAAATCAAAGGAAAACTATTCTACATTCTCTATTCTCATGACCTCACAACCCTACACACTCTATTCTCGTCTGTTTTGCAATTAGTCAACATGTTTTTAATGCAAACAAGATTGTGATTATAAGTTGCTAATATTAAAATTATTTTAACTAGTTCTTTCATTTACACCCTTAAATCGATTCCTTAAATTGCGTGCAAAACCAATTGTTGCTAGTATTATGTTACGGAGGGAGTATCATTTACCATTCAACCAAACAACGGAAAACTCTTTGGAAAACGAGCTTTTCGATGTAAAATGATTTTAATTTCATGATGGAAAACCATGCATTTTACAATGAAAATGTTTTACGCCCTACCAAACGGACGCTGAACTATAATAATTTGTAGATTGATTTATGAGTAAACTTATATATATGCGTATGTAAAATAGATGTGTTTGACAAGTTCAAAGACGAGAATGGAAGCTTCAAGGAGAATCTAAAAAGTGACTTGGAGGGGATGATAAATTTATTCGAAGCCTCCCATATGAGAGTGCGTGATGAAAAAGTGCTTGAAGAAGCCCTTGTTTTTACCAAAAATCATTTAACGATGTTGACTTCTATCATCGCAACTTCTCCCAAGACTGTCCAACAAGTAACGCATGCATTGACACGTCCCCTTGCCAAATGCACCACAGGCCTGGAAGCTGTATATCAACTCTCTGTTTACAAATCAAATGCCTCATATTATGAATCCTTGCTAAAACTCGCAAAATTGGATTTCAATATGCTTCAACAAGTGCATAACATGGAGATTCGCGACCTCATTAGGTAACTTAATTATACACGAAAATAACCACTTTCTCAAAAAAAAAAATCAAATGACATTTTTGTAATTTTGTTGAAAATATATTACCAAAACACCCCCTATTTTGCTACTCCCCAAACCCCAGATCTGCTATATATGTGTCACTAATAATAAATCTTTAAATTTAAAGTTTAAACTCATGTATTACACATTTACACCACTACAAGACCTAACGATCATGTAATACTTCTTATATAAATAATGGATAAGTTACTACCAATATACTCCTAAGCTATTTACTCAATTTTGATACAATGCATATTTTCTTTTTTCTTTTTTCTTAATCATGAGCATTATAAATTAATCCTTTGAATTTTCAAATAGGTGGTCAAGAAGCTTAGATCTTTCAACGAAATTCCCATTTGCAAGGGACAGAATAGTGGAGGCCTACATATGGACTTTGGGGGTGTATTATGAAGCCAAATTTTCTTGTCCTCGCATCAAATTAAATAAGGTTTTTAAGATCATTACTATAATTGATGACATCTATGATGCATATGGCACTATTGCAGAGTTGGAACTTTTCACCAAAGCAATTCTTAGGTTTGTTTCGGACTCGACTCTCTTTAAATTTTTTGTGGGTACTCACTATGATTGCCCACATATCTATACTTAAATTTTTAAAACAGGAACTTTAAGCGCCATGTGTCCTCCATTTGTCACTCATTCTTACTTTCTTTCCTTTTTTAAAAAAAAAAAAAAACTTTAAATGTCTCCTTACTCGCTCCTATAACAATCGAGTTCTACTTTGATCCTCAATCTTGTGAAATCACATATCACAACAAATCAAATCGTCATACTTGAAATGACTCAAAATCAAAGTAGAAACCATACACTTTGCTTCAAATAAGAAAAAAAAATCCATAAATTTACATAACAATTGGTTTAAATGATCAAAACCCGTGCATAGCACGGGGTTAAAAATAGTATAATTTATTATTAGAAATTTTTGCACGCTAGGGGTGGGTAAAGTGAAGAAGTATAAATGTAAATAAATATAAAACAATACATTATTAATATTATAAGATTATTTAACCATTGACTTATTATGATCGATAAATTGATGATATTATACTCTTATATATTTCACTAGGTTTATGATATTTTAATTTTTGTTCTTATATATATATATTGAAAAGTTAAAAGTCATTATAAGTCTAATCAATCTATGACTCTTTAACTATATACTAAAATAGAGTATATATGCTTACTTCATTCAGTACACATGTCGTTTTATTTTAACTATATACTCTACCGTTTATACAACTTCTAATTAAGACTGCTCATTCGGATTGATCCAATCCGAAAATTAGGACATTCAAAAGTTATGGAACAGCCGAATCGTGATCCTAATCTAATCCGAAAATCCAAAATTATCATATCGGATCAATCCGATGATCCCCAATAGTTTTTTTAAACATTTTTCTTTTTTTTGTTATTAATCATTAAATATTTTATGCTGATTATTTTTAGCTATTAAATTGAGGAGCCCACAGCTAAAAACTTCGGTTTATTTTATTTTTTTTATAGATTTTGTCTTTATATGCTTGCAAATATCTTCACATTTTATACACTTTTAGTTTTCAGTGAGTATTTGCTGAGTGGTCAAGTGCCTTTTGTTAAGGACATCAATGATGAAAAACCTCTTTTTCTAGCATTACGTTTCCTGAATTAAAGGCCGATGTGATATGCCCTAGAGCAAAAGAGAAAAAAGCCCAAAAAAAGTCCCCTAAATTTTCGGATCGACTTAGATGTTCGAAAAGTGAAATTTTGTGATATGTATTCAACCCAAAAAATTTCGAATATTTGGGAAAAAAAATTCCATAAAAAATATCCGATTTTTTCAGATCGGATCACTTTGAACAACCCAACCCTACTTTTAATCATCATTTTATTTTTCACCTAATCCTAATTATTTCATATTTTTATGAAAACTCAAGTGTGTAAATAAAAAAAATCGGAGATAATATTTTAATTTTTGCAACAATTTTAGTTTTTCATAATCAAGATCCAAAAGTAAATCGAGGAAAATATAATCTAATATGCTTTATAAATTAAGATTATGTACCTAATAGTACCCCAATCTTTTTAAAATTAAAATATTAAAAAAATGTAAATACTTTCCTTTATTAATAATAATTAGGAGGGTTGTTACTTCAATTTTTAGAAAAGTTTGAATGGTAGAATAGTCATTTTGAAGGGGGACACCGCAGCTCCCCTTGACTTATATAATAGAGATATTCAACCCTTAATATCAAGATGGAATATCAGGTGGGATAGAAATTGTATGAACGAGCTGCCAAATTACATGAAGTTAGCTATGGAACTTGTGTATGATACATTTGAAGAGTTTGAACAACATTTTGCTGAAGAAGAAAGGCCATATGCTGTTGAATACCTACAAAATGAGGTAACTAATGCATAAATACATAAATACATACATACATACATACACCATACATACATACATATAGGGCCGGCTAAGGGCATGTGCAAAGAGACCCTCCGTACACGGCCCCAAAATTTTGAAGGCCCATTACTACAAGTACATATATAGTTGATGAATTTGATTCAAAAAATGCTAGTAGAACAGCTCTTTTTAAATAATTTGATTTGAAGTTTTAAGTAGTGAAAATTGTATTGGAATACAGAATACAATTTAAATAAATTACTTTGAGTTTCTAAGTTTTAATGTTTAATTTAAAGTTATATTTTTTTTTTTATAAAAAAAATAAAAAATTAATTGATTTTGTAGTTGATACGGTCATGCGAATCATACATGGTGGAAGCTAGATGGTGTGATAAAAAATATATCCCGTCATATGATGAGTATATGAAGAATGCGAAAGTAAGCTCAGTTTACCACTTTATGTTAATTGCCGCACACCAAGGCACGGATGTTAATGTAACAAGGGATGCCCTGGAATGGATGCACCAAAATCCAAAAGCTATTGAAGCATCATGCGTAATTGCTAGGCTCTTGGATGACATGGGTGGATACAGGGTATGTAACCAACACACCATTTATTTTTACTTACTTGTATGATCGATATATATTTACTCTATATATTTTATCTCTCATCACCAACCACATAGTTCATCAACTTTAACTCTCCTCACAAAAAAAAAAAAAAAAAAAAATTCTCTCCTGCAAAAAACACTTAAAATAATAATAGTTTCTCCGTTTCGAAATAAACGCAACAATTTCTATTTTAGGAAGTTTCAAAATAAATGCAACAATTTAAATCTTTCTAGTTTTGTAAGTCTTTACTTCCTATCTCTCACATCATCACATACCCCACTTTCTCTCTCTATCCATTTTACTCTCACAATAAAAAATGGACAAGGAGTCCGTGCCATCCAATTAGTTGCGTTTTTTACGAAACAGAGGAAGTATATCATTTTCCATTCAACCAAACAACGAAAAACTCTTGCTGGAAAAATGAGTTTTCTGTTGTAAAATGATTTTGATGGAAAACCATAGTACATTGAAAATAATGATAGAGTATATAACATATTTCTCAGCCACAACTATCAGCTTAAGCTTTTGGTTAAGATGGTCCTCTAACATGGTATCAAGAGCCAACGTGACACAGAAGTCACGGGTTCAAATCACTCTAACAAATAATAATAATAATAATAATGTTTGACATGACATGCAGTTTGACAAAAAGAGAAATCATGTAGCCTCGGCTATGGAATGTTATATGGAAAGCTTTGGCGTGTCGGAAGACAAAGCATTTGAGGAGCTGTATGAGAAGGTGGAGGAAGCATGGATGGATGTAAGAGGTGCAATGTTTGGACAAACGGTTGTACCTAAGGCTCTGTTGACACTACTCAATATGTGTAAGGTATTGAACGATGTTTTTCAAATTGGTGAAGACGGCTACACCGTCAACAAATACATGAAATCCAAAATTCAAGCACTTCTTGTTCAACCAGCTATATAATATAATATAGTTTAAAACGCCTTTTATCTTCCTTCTTTTGATTCTCTCTCTCTCTCTATATATATATATATATATTTTAATTGTGTGCTTTTTTATTGCTTATTATTATGTAATAATGCTGCTTCAACTTATCATCATTTTCAACTTTTTCCATTACTATTTTGTACGTGTTGATCTCAATAAGTAAAGGTTTCTACCTTTTTTTGTGTTTCTAAATTATTACGTACTATGTTTGTCCCATAATATAGAAATGCTTCTATTTTTATCAGTTTGAGCAAAGAAAAATACCAGCCCTTCCCACAATTTGTGCGTGTGATTTCCCATTCCTGCAACAACCTCAATCCAATTTTACAATTATAATATATATATATATATATATATACTAGTTGTCCATGGCTGCGCATTGCGCGCCGTGTCCAACACTAAATTTTTGAACGTTTTAATGTATCGTTTTGATGTATTTTGTAATTGTTTGACGTTTCTTTCTTCTACGTTATTGGTTGAATTAAATTGTGTGCAAACTTATGTATATCGTGGATGGCAGTAATACGTCTTGGTTCAGTATTAGATTATATAAACAATAACCGTAAATTTAAGATTCACCTTGGATGGGATGTGTAGTTCCTTTATGATTCATGACTATTTTAAAGCAAAAAATGCATCTTATGGATAAATAGTACCATTCATATTCTTGTTAATAATCTGTAGCCAACTTAAATGTGTATTCTATATTGTAAGCGAACCAATCTCTTATTCTTAATAAGTTTTAGCTATATATGTAATTTTTGAAGAACTATTATAGTATAAAGAAATAAGCATGACAGATCAAAACAAAAGATTTATTTCATATTTGGCATTTTAGCCGGTAATTAGCATGAACTTCTGTTTAGCTAGCTCATATTAAAGTACTTTTAATATAGGATATTATTATAGCTATTATGCAGGTTATTAATCTTATATTAAAATTGTTTAAAACATGCTACAAGTGAAGCCCAATATGATATTGTTTATATACTCATCGAGCATATGATATTGAGTATAACATACATGAGTATAACTTTTTATTAGAAACAGACTAATAATAGGTTATTGTTTAAATGTTGCAGTAGCAGATCCTGTCAAATATCATGGGTTCCTACACAAATAAACACCACATTGTATAAATAGGAAGGATATATTTATTGAGCTGTAATGTGAAATGTATATTATAGTAAGCAATGTACCTCGACAATGCCTGCACGGCGTAACACGTCAAAGGATATAACATCAGTGGTACAGCCTGAAGAAACAATATAATCATTCTTTTCGCATAGTACCCTGATATTGGATGCCATTCTAGCTCGGGACAGAGCTACATACATTTGCCATGAGAAAAGCATGGTTCGCGTAGGTAGATGCCAACTCTACGTACTTAATGTTTGGCCTTGAGACTTATTGATGGTCATTCCAAAACAAAGTTTAGTTGGTAATTATTGTTTCCGTTCAAACTTGAAAGGAAACCCCAACACACTCTGAAACCCAAACAATAAATGCACAACCACCTCAACACACTGTAAAACCCCAACACATCTCCCATGCTGAATAACCTACAACAAATTTGGCTAACCAAATAAGGAAAACTATAGGCACAAATTAAAGCAAACAACTACTAACAACAACTAAGTAAGAAACAATTAGATTATAAGCATAGCCTTATCACTGTCCTATAAAGCTTAACACCCAACCAAACCAATTTTTTCTAGCTAATTAAAAATGACTTTTACCAACAAATAACCCCTAATCCCTCTTATCAATGTTACTGTTTGTAGAAATTCATTTTACTGATTATAACCCACCTATTCCAGTAGATAGACATAGACTACTGATCATATAGTCTAATGAGCAAAAAAATAGGTCAATCAAGTAATCACCCCAGAAATAACCCCTAATCTCACTTACCAATGTTACTATTTGTAGAAAAAATAAAATACAAAAAGGAAAAAAATGCTAAGATGGTAACTTACCTAGAAAAAATGTGAAGAATTTTTTTTGAAGAAATACCTTAAACCTTAGAACATTAAAATTGAAAGAAAAAAAATGGGGAAGACCCAGAACTCTATCTCACGAAAATGGGGAAAAACTTAAAATCCTAGATTGTGAAAATGGAAAAATGTAGCTCAAAAATAAAATCCTTGTATGTGGCGAAGCAGAAGCCATGGAAACAGGGAAAAAAAAAAACCCAAAATAAAACACAATTAGATTTCAATACAACATCCTCGAATTTTATCTTACTTTCATTTTCCTCTATTTTATCTTCAACCTTCTGTCCGCTCACCTCCATAGTGAAACATAATTTCTTTATCGTTGGCAACCTTGAAATGCATTTATGGTCCCTTGTTTGGGCTGAATCTTGTAAAATTGTGAACCCTCCCAAATTCTAGTGGATAATTGGATTCCTCAAAAAAAATCAAATACTTCGTTTATTGTTGACTTAACAATTACAAATATGAAATTACCTGCACCATGGTTCGTTTATAATGCAAACAATTGCATTTTACCAGCAATTGACTCTGATTCTTGCCTTTTCGGCTCTTGGCTGCCACTTTCACTTTATAACTTTTTTTTCATTAATTCATGTATCAAGCTTAGTTTGCATATATTTGTATGTTTTATGTATCAATGTATTTGATGTACCTATTGTATTTATTTGATGTATTTTTTATAGCTATTGGATGTATCTAACTATACATTAAGTCAATGTATTTGCATTATATATTTGATGTAATTTTAGTTGCTAATTAATGTATCTATACTTAACATATATTGTATCTCAATCTTTCTCGCCTTCTCACATTAACAACACTTTTCACCGGAACCCAACCATATATATATATATATATATAGGGTCAGGATCATGTGAGAAAACCTCTTTAGGTAAGAAATGTTGTTTATGTGAGAATATATCTAGATCGTCGATTCAGTGAGATCTAATGGTTAGGATTTAATAGACTAATTTTTTTTTTAACTAAAAAACTTACGTAACTAACCCCTATTTGTTAGGGGATAAATAAAAAAATTATTTTTTTATCCAAAAAAAATTAAAATTTATTTTTTTTATCAAAAAAACTAAAATTTATTTTTTATCAAAAAAAACTAAAATTTATATTTATAAATAAAAAAAACAACTAAAATTTGGAATTTGTTAAACAGTTATCCTCTCATATAGTCAATTAGTCATATAAATTTAGAACATGTCATATAAAATTTAGAATATATCATATAAAATTCAGAATATGGTTAATAAAATTTAGAAAACATTAAATAATTTATTTTTTTTACGTATTCCATAGATCAACCTCAATACAAAATATTAAGAATATCTTGAAATAATATTCAATTGTTCAGGTATATATTTTATTATATTTTTTTGTATAAAAGGTCAATAATTGTATTATAATTGTATCATTTTATTTATTTTTTAAAAAATAAGTTTATTCAATTTCAAATTTATTGTATACAGTTTTGAAAATATCTTATAAAATTTAGAACATGATGTATAAATTTTTTAATATTTCATCTACTTAAAATAAAACAAATAATAAACTACTTTAAAATATGCCTTTTTAATATTTTAAGCATACATACACATTAGAATATGATGACTTTGTAACATGGCTTTTTAAATTTAGAACATGGTGTATAAAAATTAGAACAAAGCTTATAAAATTATGAACATGTCGTAAAAATTTTGGAACATGACTCATAAAATTTGGAACATATTAAGATGTACCTCGGAACAAAAAAAAAATGAAGTAGAATTTTATATTACAAAAACTAGATTTTAAATATTTTTAAAAAAAATCAGGAAAAAAACTTAACAAATTTTTTTTAAAAAAAAAACAGATTTTTTATAAAAAAATTATAAAAAGTAGATTTTTTTAAAAAAAAAAACTATATATATGATTTTTTTTAAAAAGCGTAAAAACAGATTTTTTTAACAAAAAATTAGAAATATATAAATCAAATTAAATTACCAATTTGCCCTTACTAAAAAAAATAAAGATCAAACATCAACCCTTAGATCTAAAATTCTCAACGGTGCAGATGTTTTCTCACATAAAAACCTTTCTCACCTAAAGCACCCTTTCTCACATGATCCTATTCCTATATATATATATATATATATATATATATATATATATATATATATATATATATATATATATATATATATATATATATAAGTATATATGCTCATGTGAGAAATGTATTTACAATCAATGCACCTATAGTTGGTAGTCAATGTATCTCTAGGTCATAATTGATTTATTATCTCTTCCCACATTGCTCACAATAAGAAATTTCTCATCGGAATCCATCATATATATATAAGTAGGCTCATGTGAGAAATGTAGTTTTGGTGAGAAGAGTGAAAAGCAACTACAACCCTTTGATCAACAAATGAATGGCTATGATTAAAATTGATTTTCCCTACTTACTCCTTCAATTGTTTGGAGTCAATGTATCTATGGTATAAATTCAATGTATTTTTACTCAATGTATATATAGCGTATGATGAATGTACTTATGATTGGTAATCAATGTACCTCTAGCTCATAGTTGATGTATTTATCTCTTCTCACATTTCTCACGATAAGAGATTTCTCACCGGAACCCAACCCTATATATATATGAACCACCCAAAATTGTATTGTTGTTTTATTAAAAGGGAGGATTGGTGGTCTTATGAACCACCCACTGACTCAAGCTGGTATTGGAGGAAAGTTTTTGAAGTAAAGAGGTGTATTGCTAGTGTTTTAACTCAGGGAGAGCTTATGCAAATGCATGTGTACTCTGCTAGAGAGGTATACTCAAAGCTTGTCCCTATGGGTGAGAAGGTGCCTTGGGCACCTTTGATATGGTGCTCCCTAAATCTACCTAAGCATCAATTTTGTGCCTGGCTTATTACGCTCCAAAGGCTACAGCTGAGGGAACGTTTAGTCAATTGGGGGGTATGTTCAGACCCTTTGTGTGTGCTGTGTGGGCAGGAAGTTGAGTCCCATAAGCATCTATTCTTCCAGTGTGTAGTCAATAGGGAGCTGCTGAGTAATGTGCTGCTGTGGATGGGGATCAGAAATCAGGGTGATGATATGGTAGGGCTGCTGCAATAGGAGGGCCATGGGCACGAGGTTCAGAAGAAAGGTTTTCTCTGCTGGGCTGATTGCTGCTTCATATGGGGTATGGCATCACAGAAATGTTGTCCTTTGGGAAGGATCCCTTGCTAATAGTGAATTGTTATTGCAACAAGTTAAAAGGGTTGTAAAATGTAGAGTTAGAAGTAAATTGTCAAATAAAGTTTCAAATGTAGACAAGGTTTGGTTTCAACACTTGTGATTAGTGGTGGTGTCTCCTGGGTTTGCCTAGGATGTTTGCCTAATGTTTAGGCTTAGATTGTAAAACTTGTTGTTCTAGTGGAATCTATTGCTTTGCTTGCTTATCAGAAAAAAAAAAAGTTAAGATGAATGTTTGTCCTCGAGTTGACTAGATGATAAGTAAGTTGACCTAAAGTCAAAGTGAATAAATTGAATGATAAAAGTAATAATAATGATGATAAGGGAACAATGGAGTACAAATATTGTATGTTGGATGTCAAACCAATGGAATGATGGAGTACGACTGTTGTATGTTGGATGTCGAAAGATGGAGTACTTCAGTTGTGCGTGACTGTCGGAACATTGGGGTGATGGAGTACAATAGTTGTATGTAGATGTTGAACCCATGAAAGATAATATGAGGACCAATGGAATGATGGAATACGACTGTTGTATGTTGGATGTCGAAAGATGGAGTACTTCAGTTGTGCGTGAATGTCGGACCATTGGGACGATAATGAGTAAATGTAAATCATAAGGTTGTATGGATGAAAAGTAAGGAATTGAGTATTGGAAGTTGAGTTACTGAAGTCTAAAGAGTCTAGAGTCTAGAGATAACCCTAGCTAGTGAATCAATGTTGGTTATGTTATGTATTTTCCGCTGCATTATCTGATTTAGTGATGCCTGTTGATTAATTATGAAACTAAATATGTTAACCATGTTGATTTTATGAATTGAGTGTGCTATGTTCCGTCTGTTATATATTTGATTACGTTCTACGATTACGTAGAACATTCTAATTACTCCCCACTGACTGTGGACCCCCCATTCCCTTTTCAGGTAATGAAGAAAAGTAATCCGGGTAATAACGAGGGTTGGGTCTCATGAGCGAGCAAGCGTAGCAGCATTAGCTCCCCATTTCTAGTAGACTTAGCCTAGTAATTGAATTTTAGTAGTTTGTGGTAAAATTTTGGATTCAAAAGTGATTTTTGGACAATTTCCATATTTAGTTTAATTAATTTCTATTAATAAAATAATTAAGTGTTAGAGCTTCCGCTGTTATTTTAAAATCTGTGATATAAGACTATTTTAAAATACGGGTCGTTACAACTTCTTCTACTCACCCGTCTAAAGACATTTCTTATGGTGTCTGTGTGATGGTTTGATTTTCAATCCTCCTTTAACTTTCTGCAAGTTTTCTTTATTGTAGGAGCATTGAAACAAAAAAAATGTTGTATACTCTCCTCACATTATGTACTCAGGTACACACATATTGTCTATGGAAATCCACATCCTCACCATCATGTCTAATGTGGGGAGTACGTATCGGAGTCCGGGAGAACCAACACTTGTCGTGCTCGGCTTGCAAACCATGTTCGGGCGAGGCATCATTGTGCGACAACATTTAACATCGCTTGGTGTTTGAGGGTAAGCTTTTAATTGGATGCTTACATTGTGCCATGCATTACGAGTACATGTTATCGAGGGCAGTATATAATATACTTAGTACTAGCATTTGTTTGTACGCAATGCGTGCGTATGGTAAAGAATACGAAGTAATATATATGTAAGTTAGTAAAAGAAATTTCTTTGTTAATATTGTAAGATAATTTAAGCCATAGCTTATTGAGATAAATGATCAAATTATACTCTTATACATTTCGGTAGTTTTATAAATTATTAATTTTTGTTCTTTGAAATTGCTAGTGTACTGTATATTTATGTGAAAAAACTTTGTATTTATTGTATTATAATTGTTTGAATTTACTTTCTGAAGGGTTGAACATACTCAAGAGGGGGTGAATTGAGTATTTGATGTAATAGTTGCCAATTTATATTTTTCTTGTTTCTTGATTCAGAACCAATTAAGGTGGTTCCTGCAACGGAGTTTGTTTGTAAAGAAATAAAAACAAGAACACCAAATTTAAATTAACGAGGTTCGGCCAAACTCAAGTCTTACATTATCTTACGCTATGTATCTTATTAATTCAACTCAGAAATAACGAGACTACACGCTCAATTGTTCCAAACCCTTAGAACCAATTACCCACATTCAACTCAGAATGCGATTTCTCTCGTGTTTGAACTCAGAAACACTTCTCAATCTTCAACCCCATTATTGAAGATGAATTGCAATGTTTTTCACTCTGTTTTTACTTTATCATAAAGCTTGAAGAGTAAATTGAAGCTCTAAAGAATGTGTGTTTGTGTTTGATAGAAAGTGGAATGCCTTGTGTGTTTTTTGCTCTCAATTCTTTTTCTCAATATTTTTTAGGAGAGTCATCCACACTTTTGTGATGTAAATGTCAACTATTTATAGACTCAAAACTGATTCAAAAGCTGTCACAAAAGAGGGGGGGAAATCAATTTCAAAAACTTTTGAAAAACGGGAAACAATATCAATCTTTTGTTCACAACAAACTTCTCAAGAAAGTTTGTTGTACTCAAAAGATCTTTCTATCTTTCAAGTAGCTGTCACAATTAATTGGCATTTACCAGTTGTCATTGTGGTGCATCTATCACGTGGAACCTCACCATACAAATTCTTTCAGAGTTCTCCTGTCCCAGCTTAACAGGAAGGTTGATTTCTCCCCTGGGTACTATTGATTCGCCCATGAAGCCTGATATCGGTCCAGGGGAAGGAACCATCATGCTGTCCTTCAGGCCCATCTTGTGGAAGCATTCCGCATACAGGATGTTGATGGAGCTACCTCCGTCGATCAGGGCTCTTCTCACCAGGCTGTGGGATATCTGAACAGAGCAGATTAGGGGATCGTTGTGAGGGTAAGATACTCCCTCGCAGTCCCCTGGTCCGAATGAGATGATGGGTAGAACTGAGGGCCTGGTATTTGGCAGGTTTCTAGCAGAGTATGACCTGCCCGACCCCAAGGCCCGCAGTTCTGCCCTTAGAGAGCTGCTGGAAGGTTGGTCCCCAAAGATGACTGCTATGATGTTGTAGGGTGGTTCTGGGGCCTTTTTCTTTTGCGACTCCTTCTCACGTTTTTTCTCGTGAGCAGGGTCACTCTTTTCTCGTGCTGCCTTCCAGTCTTTGTATTGTTTGAAGTACCCTCTGTTAATTAGGTCTTCGATGTTGTCGCGTAGGGATCTGCACTTCTCTGTCGCATGACCAGGGCAGTCATGGAAGTCACAGTACAGGTCCCTCTCTCGACCTGCAGTTTTCATGGGGGGTGGCTTTCGCCACTTGTCTTCATTTTTGTGGGTGGCATAGATTTCTGCCACAGACACGGTCAGGGGGGTGTAGGAATCGAAGGTTGGAAAATCATGTTTCCTTGAGTCCCTTCGTCCCCTTTTTCCTTTGTCTCCCTTCTTTTCTGGCTGTCCTCCTTTCTCACCAGGGGGAGCTCTTAATGCTTTATTGAACTCCTCTGTCCTGATGAACTTGTCTGACTCCTGCATGGCCTCTGTGAGTGTGGAGACGTTTTCCCTGACCAGGTGGTCCCTGTAGGATCCTGGTTGTAAACCATGTTTCAGGGCCATCATCACTATGTCTGGTTTGAGGGGAGACACAGCAATGGCTTCCCTGCTAAACCTCGCCAAGTACTCGTGCAGGCTTTCCTCCCTGCTCTGCTTGACGCTCATGAGCTCCATAAAGCTCTTCTCTCTTCTTCGTCCACTGATGAAATGACCAGTGAACTGCCCGGTGAGTTGATTGAAGTCGTATATGGTACCTGGTGGCAGGCTCTGGAACCATGACTGGGCCAGACCTGTGAGAGTGGTGGGGAAGTATTTGCACCAGGTAGCGTCTGTGTAGGGGCCCAGATACATGTGACCTTCGTAGAGCTGAATGTGGTCATTGGGGTCCCCTGTTCCGTCATATTTGATATGACCAGGTAGTTTCACCCTCTGAGAGGGCTCGAATATCACCGAGGCATGGAATGGTGACTTCGTGGGTGTTCTCACTTCTGGCCTCGGTGGCCGTCCTGCTCGGAGGCTTGCAGATGGTCCTGGAGTCTCTTGTTGGGTCGACTCCTGACCTGTTCTGGCTGCTGGGGATGGTCCTAACCTATCCCTGACAGTTATGGGTCCCCCTAATCTGTCATGGACAGTTGGAGGTGGCCCCAGCCTCTGGTGCACAGGCCTTCTCTCACTCAGCCTATCATACACTGTGGTCCGGTGGGAAGGCCCCGTGTTAGCTTCCCCCTGGACAGTGGTATGAGGCGATGGAGATCGCCTGCGGTGTCGTTTCGCCTCCTTGCGAGTTGTTTGGACAGTGTTGTCCACTATTTTCGTTTTGCCCGAGGTTGAGAACCAACTTGGGTGGTTTCTCGCTTCCCTCGTAGTGTCCCACTCACTCTCTCCCCACTTCCTTGGAAGAGATCTAGGAGGAGTGGTACGGGGTTGGTTGGTTGAGACCCTTTGACTGCCTGACCCCTGTGCGTAACTGAGTTTTCTTCGCACACGGGGTGGCCTTTTGCCCTTTGTTGGAGTTTTCGAGGTAGATGGCCTCTTCGTGCCGACAGAGGAGGACGGTCGTGGTGAGGATGTTGTGTAGTCCTCATCCGACGACTCACCCTCATCCCCTGGTCGTTCACTTGCCTCGGGCTCACTCTCCCCCGATTCCTTGTTCAGCAAGGAAGCTGCTCGCAGGACCCGAAGTGCCTCCTTGACCTGAGATTTGGTAGGTGCGTTTGCACTTCGATCGCTCCGAGATACCCTAGGAACTTGGGCACTCGCGCTCTTCTCTTGGTTTGAGCGCTGTGGTTGTTTGCTGGTATAGTTACCGGAGTTACCTTGTTGAGACATTGTCAAGGTATTTCGGAGGTGGAATATGAACTGAATATGGCACTCGAACCCTCCTTCTAGCGCCAAATTGTTGAGGTGATTTTGTGGTCACAACAATGTAATTTATATTGGTGGGCTTGAGAGCTAGTCCAAATTCCACGAGATGGGCTTATGAATCTGCACAGTGAACAAACGTGAGCTACCCCCGGTGGTGTTACCGGGGAACGGCCCTCCGACGCTCAAGTCAGTAAGTGTGAAAGTATGAGAATGTAGAGAGAGAAAGTAAGGGAGAAGTTTGAGATGTGTTTTGTATATTTTGGATATCTTGGCATGTGCATGGATGTGGACTATTTATATTACCTTGAGGACCTGAGGGTCCAGACCAGGGTAGGTGGTCCTGTTGGTAGCGACCACTACCTGGACGGTGAAGGACGGTGGGTTTCTGTACGGTGGGAGGACTCTGAGGCCCTTCAGGGGGTCATGCAGATTAGACCGTCTACCGCGTTTCTAGGGAAGATTCACCAGTTAAATCTGGTGTCCAGAGCAAACATTCTTGCCTTGGCACCTGCCCTGGATGGGTATCAGTTTTTTCAGCCTTCTCAAAATTCTTGTGCCTGGGATCCTGAACCAGGGCTCATCCCAGTCTTTCTCGCCCACTTAAACTCTGGGGTAAGGTTCCCCTTGCACCCCTTCATTGTGGAAATGCTGGAGGAATGGAACGTCTGCCTGTCTCAGTTAGTGCCCAATGCCATCCAGAGGCTGATTGGGTTTATCTGGGTTTGTGAGTTCAGGGGTCTTCCTATGAGCTCCAGGGTCTTCCGGACGATGTATAGGTTGAAACCGTACAGGGGGTCCAATGTGCCCAAGGGTTGGTGGACCGTGGAGGTCCTGAGGCGTGATAATGAGACCTATGCTACCACCTACCCTAAGCCTAGGGAGATGGGGCACTGGTATTATGAGTTCTTGTGGTTGATGGTCCCCTTGGGAAGCAGCGAACCCAACGTGTACCTGCCCAGGACGGAGTGGGCCAGGCCCAGGAACACAGAGTGGGTAGGGTTCGAGACGTTGTCTGCTGCTGACCAGGCAGTGGTCAGAGAGTTTGCTGCCCATCCCCCCACCAGCAGCATTGGGAGTGCTATTCCTGTGGTGTGGCTCCCACACCTAGACCTGATTAGGAATGAGGCTTATCTGGCCCTGTCTAATCTCAGCTGCAAAATGACCAGAGGTATTTTCTCTTTTATTTGTTTTGCTTTTGCTTTTTCTACCGTGATTGTCTTGAATGCAGTTCGGTCTCACCCTTTTTGGCCTGTTTTTTGGCAGCTGAGGCCCAGGCGAGGGTGGACTGGGATAAGCTGGGAGTAGATGACCAGAGGAGGCCTTCTAGGGCCATCCCCCTGGAACCTCCAACCAGGATGAAGTTCGTCCTGTTGGAGAACGACAAGAGTCTCCCTTTGAGACCTGCTCCTAGATTCATTCCTTTCAATCCTGATGCCGTCAGGAGTAACCAGGGCAGGCTGCCCCCCAGACCGAGAACAGATGCAGAGGCTCCTTCTTCCATCGCCTCGAGGATAGTGACTGGACCAGTCAGGAGATCCAGGAGGAGTGCAGGGCTGACCCCTCCTGTGGCCGGAAGCGCGAGGGTTGCAATGACTAGGCACCAGGGGTCTTCCCTGGTTATCAATGAAGGTGGGAAGAGGCCTAGGTCTTCAGATCTTGGGGAGGCCACCTTGAAAGGCAAGGAGGTGGTCACCTTGGACGATGATGATGATGACGATGATGATGATGAGGATGAGGAGCCTTTGAGGCTTAAGAGGAGGAGGAGGGTCCAGGAGCAGACTGGATTTCAAGCTGAGGGTGCCATCCATGAGGATGACCTGGCTCAGGCTGGCCTGGCCTCTCCTGTGGGGGGAGATGAATTCCTTCTGGGGAGTCATCCTTCTGACAGGGCTGGTTTCTCTGGCATGCCTTCTTACTCCCAGCTTTCTAACTGGAGTGGGAGGTCTGCAGAGATGGCAGGGCCTGTCAGCTCAGTTTCTGAAGTACCTGGTTCTTCCTCCTTAGGGGGCCAGGTAGCCGCAGCAGCAACAACATCAACACCAACAACAACTACAGCAACAATAACAACAACAACACCAACAACAACAGCAACAACAACAACAACAACAACAACACCAGCAACAGCAACAACAACAACAATAACACCAGCAACAGCAACAACAACAACAACACCAGCAATAGCAACAACAACAACAACAAAACCAACAACAGCAACAACAGCACAAACAGCAACAGCAACACCAACAGCAGCAGCAGCAGAAGCACAAAATTTATTGCCCTCCTATAACCTTCCCCCTGAGTTGGCAGCCTTGTTCAACTCTGAGTTCCCTACGTCTGAGGAGGGAAGTTTTGATGCTGCCCCAGGTGTGGCCTCTGATAGATATATCAGGGGGATGCTGCACAGCGTCTTACGCCCTCAGGACAGGCCATCCAGTTCGGTGGCCGACCCTGGGATTACCCTGAGATGGGTGATCGGACTGGTATGAATTTTCTGACTTTCTTCTACTTTTGCTACCTTGCTGTGCTTTCAACTGAGGTTTGCAATTTGTTTTCCTTTTGCAGGTGGTGAAGTATGGGGTGCTGGCCAGCGAGTTCCTGACCTTTGGCCTGCCCTACCTGACTCACGCTGGGGACAGAATCAACAGCCTTCAAGAGGAGGTGGTCTCCGTGAAGCAGAAGTACCTGGCAGTTCTTGCAGAGCAGACCCAGGCTTTCGAGGCTTTCCATGAAAGGATAGCAGCTGCTGAGAAAGCCAGGGATGAGGCCCTGGGGAAGCTGAAGGAGGTCCAGGAGGAGCTTGTGGAGACCAGGGGGCAGGTCGAGCAGTCTAAGGCTAGAGCTGCTGAGGAGAGGACCAGGGATGACCAGGTCAGGGAGGGCCTCCAATCCAGGGTTGAGGACCTGGAGGAGGTTGGAAGGAGCAGGAGTGAGAAGATAGCTGAGCTCGAGGAGAGGAACCACATCCAGGCTGGGGAGCTCGTGGCCCTTAGGGGCAGTGCTGAGAACATGAAGACTAAGCTGGTGGAGCTTGAGGATGAACTGGAGTCCAAGGCTCACCTCACTAGGACGGACCAGGACTTCAATGATTATTTCTTTGATGTCTGGTTGTCCGCCTTCAGGTGTGTGAAGCACGCGTATCCTGACGTGGACTGGGAGGTGGTAGAGGAAGGTTACAGGGCTGGCCAGGGTTCAATGCCCCTGGCTGGTGAAGTTCTTCCTTCCTCTATTCAGGAGTACTTGCATCCCTTGACTCCTGAAACACCTGCCACTCCAATGCCCGAGGATGCTCCTGTTCCTTCTCCTGCTCAGCCCGCTGTTGCTGAGGGGCTTGCTCAACCTGGGACTTCTATTGCTGATCCTGCTTCCCTTCAACCTGCACAGGGGGGTGCCCTCCACAGTGCTGCTCATAGTTCAAACGTCCATCCTGTTGAGGTGGAAGTGAGTGGTGGAGCAGTTGACCAGGACAAGGTTGTCTCAGAGGATGACCAGGTTGCTCCTGTTCAGCAGGATGGCAGGGGGTCTCCCCCTGCTTAGGAAGTTTGGCGATCACCTGGTCATCAGGGGGATGCCTCTTCCTGCTCTAGCACCTCTGGTCATGCCTTTGGTTGACCTGTTCTGGAGTATGCTGGTGGTATCCTCTTGTGCCCTTGAAGCTCTCTCTTTTTGCTTTTAAATTGTCTTTCTGCTACTCTAAGAACAATTTCTTTTGGCCTCTGCTTGGGCATTTTAGAGCCAGGTGGTCGTCGACCCTGCTATTGTAGAATTTGTATAATTCCTTAACATTTTTACCATCCACCATGGGGTGGATGTGTTTTATGCTTTTCTTTGAATACTCAACTCTGCATTTTGCTTGTATAAATGTGGTTTGTTTTTGCAAAAATTTATATGTGCTAGGTGTTGTGCATACTCTCTGCCCCCCCTGGTTGGAAGGTGATAGAATGGCCTTCTGACCAGATATAGGTTGCAGTGGTTCCAACAGGTGTTTGAGTCAGTTGGCTTGATTTTGTGAATCTTGGTATTTTGCTGCTCTTTTTATGAATGCATGTGCTTTTGTATGACCAGGGGCCAGGTGAACACATGGACTGGCCAGGGTGTTTAGGAAACATCCCTTTGTATGGCCTTAGGCCAAGCAGGGAAGCGGGTTGGTCAGGGTGTTTGGGTAAGTGTATTTGCTGGGCAAACTTCTTTGCACTACCTCCCTTAGGACCAGGTTGTATGGGGCACACTCCCTTGTATGACCTGAGGTCAAATGGGAATGTGGACTGGACAGGGTATTTGGGTAAGTGTGTTTGCTTGGCAAACTCTTTGCACTACCTTACCCAGGGCCAGATCGTTTAAGGCATGGACTTGTGTATGACTTTGCGTCAAAGAAGTACATGGACTGGGCTAGGAATGGGACCAGGTGTGCCTGCTGTGCAGGCCTTTTTCACTTGCCCCCACCAGACCAGATCGCTTAGGGCATGGACTTGTGTATGACTTTGCGTCAAAGAAGTACATGGACTGGGCTAGGAATGGGACCAGGTGTGCCTGTTGTGCAGGCCTTTTTCACTTGCCCCCACCAGACCAGATCGTTTAGGGCATGGACGTGTGTATGACTTTGCGTCAAAGAAGTACATGGACTGGGCTAGGAATGGGACCAGGTGTGCTTGCTGTGCAGGCCTTTTTCACTTGCCGCCACCAGACCAGATCGTTTAGGGCATGGACTTGTGTATGACTTTGCGTCAAAGAAGTACATGGACTGGGCTAGGAATGGGACCAGGTGTGTCTGCTGTGCAGGCCTTTTTCACTTGCCCCCACCAGACCAGATCGTTTAGGGCATGGACTCTTGGCCTTAGGCCAACAAATGCATGGACTGGGCTAGGAATGAGACCAGGTGTGCTAGCTAGGCAAGCCTTTTTCACCTGGTTCCACCAGACCAGAACTTTTGGATATTTTCAGTACAAAGACTTGTAGGAGCAAACTTGAATTCTCATGCTTATATTACTAATTTTGTGTTTACATCACTGACTTACAGTAATTGAAATAGAAAATCTAAGCATAGTACTTTTTGAGCTGGTCAGCATTCCATATGTTGGGTAGTTGATTTCCTTCCAGGTCCATGAGGCGAAATGTCGATGTAGACAGCTCTTCGTAGACTTGGTAAGGACCTTCCCAGGTTGCTGATAACTTGCCATGAATTTTGTCTTTTTGCACAGCTGCAGCTTTCCTTAAGACCAGGTCGCCTGCTTTGATGGGCCTGTTCTTAACTTTTCTATTGTAGTACCTGCTTATCCTGTTTTGATAAGCAACTAGCCTGATTGCAGCTTCTTCTCTGACCTCGTCGAGCAGGTCTAGGCTCTCAGAGAGGACCTGGTCATTAGTTTTTGCTTCATAGAGGTGAACCCTTAGAGAGCTGCTTCCAACCTCTACAGGGAGCAGGGATTCAGTACCAAAGACAAGATTGAATGGTGTCCTGCCAGTGGATTCTTTGGATTCAGTACCAACCATCTTCCTTTTTTATCATCCAACCTCTTTTTTAATGCGTTCAAAATTTGCTTGTTGGCTGCCTCAGCTTGACCATTGGACTTGGGATGACACACTGCAGAATAGGCAAACTTGATGTGAAACTGGGTGAGGTAATCTCTGAGAGGTTCGTTTTCGAACTGCTTCCCATGGTCGAAAACCAAGCACCTGGGCACTCCATATCTGGTTATGATGTTTTTCCACATAAACTGCCTGACGTCGCATTCTGTGATCGTGACCAGCCCCTCTGCTTCTATCCACTTGCTGAAGTAATCAATGCTCACTATCAGCCATCTCTTCCCCCCCTGGGCAGTGGGGAAAGGACCTAGAAGGTCCATGCCCCATTGAGCAAACGGAATAGGGTTGAGGATGGGATAGAGGTCGTTTGCTGGTTGAGATATGGTTGGTGAGAACTTCTGGCACTTTGAACATTTTTTTACCAGGGCCCTCGAGTCTGCCATCATGGTTGGCCAGTAGTATCCGGCTCTGAGGGTTTTGTGGGCCAGGGTTCTTCCTCCCATGTGGTGACCACAAATGCCCTCATGAACCTCTCTCAGGATGTGGTTTCCCTCAGCATTGTCAACACATTTTAGCAGGGGCTGGTCTGTGAATGACTTCCTGTACAATTCTCCATCGACCAGGGTGTACCTGGTAGCCTTTCTTTTTATTTTCCTGGCCTGTTCCCTCTCAGCTGGGAGCTGGCCTGTATTTTTGAAGAGGATAATCCCACTCATCCAGTTTACTGGTGAGTCCACCTGGTAGGTGTGCTCTCTTGCTTGTTCTATGGACTTCGTGGGCAGGATTTCCACGAAAACCTTCCTGGTCAGCTCTTGAAGGGTAGAGCTAGCCAGCTTTGCCAATGCATCAGCTTGTGTGTTTTCCTCCCTGGGGATTAGCTGTACCACGAGTTCCTCTAACTTAGAGGACCGGTCCTTCATTACTTTTAGGTACTCAATCAGTGCTGGTTCCCTTGCCTCATATAATCCATTGAATTGATTTGCGACCAACTGTGAGTCTGTAAACAAGTGGACCTTGGTGGCTTTCATCGTCGTGCACAGTTGAAGGCCTGCCAGGGCTGCTTCATACTCTGCCTCATTATTTGTTGCCGTGAATTGAAATCTCAGAGCATATTCGATCACGTCCCCCTCAGGTGAGATCATGACCACCCCTGCCCCCTCAGGTGAGATCATGACCACCCCTGAACCTTGAGAATGTGTGAGGAAACTGCCCCTGGTAGGTTGAACTTGACCAGGCAGGTTGGGCTGGACCTGGTCAGTAACCCTGCACCTGGTAGGCGATCCTTTGGCCTGATAGGCTGGACCTGGACCAGGCTGCTATTCTCAGGACCTGGTAGATTCGATCTTGACCAGGTAGGTGCTTGAGCGTGGATTTAGGTGGTCAGGTCCCCAGTACAGACTTTGGCCTGTATCTGGGCCTGATCCTTTTTGTGGGCCTTCCTTGTGATGGATTCCTTTTGTTTGTTGATTGCTGGATTGGGCCTTAGCTTTGCATGTGGCTGGCCCAATAGCTAATGGGTGCATTTTGCCCCATCATCTAGTAATTATTACTTTAAATAATTTTACGAAAGTAATTTTATATCTCATTTTATTAAAAATATTATTTCCCACTTTAACTTTGGAAGTGTTCAATAATTCTTAGATCCCTAATTAGGTCATTAAGTAGTAGGGAAGTTAAAATAATTTCTTAAGTAAAATAAAAGATATTTTAAATATATATAACAAAAAAAAGAAAAAACAAAAAAAAGGAAAAGGGGGAAATGACACTTAGGGTGCGTTTGATTCGTCTGAAATTTTCTGGTCTGGTCTGATTTGATCTGGTCTGGTCTGATCTGATCTGATCTTTTCTGATCTGATCTGAAATTTTCTGATCTGGTCTGATCTGATCTGATCTGGTCTGATCTGATCTGATCTGATCTGATCTTTGGTGAGATTTAATTGTACATTATTATAAATGTAAAATATATTAATATTGTTTAAAATAGAAATAAAAGTAGTAATAAAAATAAAAAATAAAAATAATAATAGAACTAAAAAAATAATAGAAATAAAATTAAAAATAAAAAATAAATAAAAATGAAAAAAGTAAAGACAATAAAAAATATAAATAAAGATTAAAAAATATAAATAAAATAAAAATGAAAATACATGTAAAAATAAAAAATAAAAATAAAAATAAAAATAAAAATAAAAATAAAAATGAAAATACATATAAAAATAAAGTTAAAAAAAATAAAAATAATAAAAATAAAAATAAAAATAAAAATAAAAAAATAAATTAAAAGAAAAAAAATTTAAAATAAAAAAATAAAAATAAAAATAAAAATAAAAATAAAAATAAAAATAAAAATAAAAATAAAAATAAAAATAAAAATAAAAATAAAAATAAAAATAAAAATAAAAATAAAAATAAAAATAAAAATAAAAATAAAAATAAAAATAAAAATAAAAATAAAAATAAAAATAAAAATAAAAATAAAAATAAAAATAAAAATAAAAATAAAAATAAAAATAAAAATAAAAATAAAAATAAAAATAAAAATAAAAATAAAGATAAAGATAATGATAAAGATAAAAAATTAAAATTAAAATTTAAAATTAAAATTAAAATAAAAAAATAAAAAATATAAATATAATAAAGATAAAAATAAAAATATAAATATAAATAAAAACTAAAAAATAAATTAAAACCAAAAAAAAAATATAATTAATCATTAGTATGCATAATATTATAATTATATTATTTTATTTTATTATAAAAATAGAAATAATATTAATTGAGTTATAAGGAACAAAGAACTAAATGCTGATCTGATCTGATCTGGTCTGATCTGATTTTTTCTGATCTGATCTGATCTGATCTGATATTTTCTGATCTGATCTGAATTTTTCTGATCTGATCTGGTCTGATCTGAATTTTCTGAAAATAAGCACAGGAGTGCTTATATAAGTTGAATCAAACGCACCCTTACAGTAGGAGTCATTTGGAAATTGGAAACTTTGGTCTTCTCTGCTAGCAGCACGCAGTCCCGTCTTCTCCAACCTCCTTTCTTTCTTTTTTTTTATTTTCCTTCCCCATTTGGAATACCACTTCAAACTTTTAATCACTTCTAAACTCTATTCATTCATCTTCATCTTCTCTTAGTTTTGTCAATTTTATGGGTGATTGAATATAACAAAATGAGTTTTTGAACCCTTAGGGTTTGGGGTCGAATTTCATATCTAAAGGGGCGATTTTCGGGTCTCTTCATAAGTATTTTAAACTTCCATCCAAGTAAGTATTGATCTTAAGTTTAATTTCAAATTTATTCATTTTTAGGGTTTTGTTCATTTAGGGTTCTTGAGTAGTTTAATTGGGGAAATTGAATTATACTATGTTTGAGTAGTTGATTCATATCTAAATATTGACTTATGTAGTTAGTATAATTGTTAATTTACTCTTATAGTTGTTTGAGTGTTCTTGATGTTATGTGGTACCCTAAGTTTGGAGAAAATTATACTTAAAACTATTATAGTATGTTTAATGTTGATTGTGATTTTAATTAGGGCTGTTCAAAGTGATCCGATCCGAGCGATCAGATCTGCGATCCGATCCAAAAAAATCGGATATTTTTTATAAAAAATAATTTCGGATATCCGATCCGAACTATCCGAAAAATTTTTGGATCGGATACGAATCACGAAATTTGGATTTTCGGATATCCGATCCGAAAAATTTTGGGTTTTTTTTTGGGCTTTTCCCTTTGGGATTTTCGGATATATATATGCTGAATTGCAAGTTTCGATTATATATAATTATATATATGTTGTTTTTGATTTTTTATTTTGATATATATATACTGATTTTGATTTTTTTATTTATATATATATATGCTGATTTCAATTCATTTTGATATATATATATATATATGTTGAAAGTTGGAATAAGGTAGGAAAACACATTTTAAATTTTGAATATTTAATAATAAATAATGAAAAAAATAGAAAAAAAGTATTAAAAAAAACAATTGCGGACCGTCGGATCGATCCGATATCCGATCCGAAAATTTCGGATCTTTCGGATCGGATATCCGATTATTTCGGATCGGATTCGGATCATGATTTTGTCGATCCAAAATTTTCGGATATCCGAACTTTCGGATCTGATCGATCCGAATGAGCAGCCCTAATTTTAATATAGTCAATATATTATTATTAGATATGCAACTTACACTAGTGTTGTTAGTATATAAGTGTTGTGTATCTTTTATTGAAGTAGATTGATTTTAATAGAATAGTAGTAACTAGTAGTGGTGACCGGAACTGGTTGGACCGGTGGATCGGAATCCACATTTTTTGTGGACCGGGACCGGACCTGTTCAATTCCGGTCCGGACCTGGACCAGTTTCTTACTTTTTTTAAAAAAAAAATTCCTCTGACCGGTCCGGGTTTGGACCAGACCATACCGGAATTTAAATACACTTTTTTTATAAAAAAAAAAACATTATTCATTAATTTTTTTTAGATTCCGGTCCGGACCGGAATTTACCGGGTTTCGACCGGACCGGTGGACCAGAATCACAATTTTTATGGACCCGGGACCGGACCAGTCCGGTTCCGATCTAAATTCCGGTCCGGACTGGTTTATGAGCACCCCTAGTAACTAGTGCTTGATTGTGATGTGTGAATTAATCATTATTATAATTTTTGGGTTATAGGTTGGTAGTATCTAGTGATATTGGGTTGATGTATGAGCAAATTCCGATTAGTTTGGATAGTTTGTATAGTTGACTTATAATGACTTTTGTAGTGTACCAAGTATAGGTAGTTTGTAAGTCATGTGGCTTATACACTATTATTATGTTGTAGATCGCGAGTTTGTTAAAGAACCTTTTTTACTTGAGATTTGAGGTCGATTTTTATTGTTATTGCTGACAAGGTAAGATTTCTTACTAAACCTGTACTGTTGTGAATAATATTTATTTGACATTATTTTGATAACTTGTATTGTGAAATTATTTTATATTGAAAAGAGGAAGTTCCTCTATGTTACCAAGCTAAGATTTTGAAAGGAGGAAGTTCCTCACCCTTACGAGGGTTTCTAGAGTTTTATTGTGGGGTTGCCGGTAAGCGGTATTCCTCAAGTTTGGAAGTAGGTTGAGTTAACAGTGTCTCAACCATTTTATATAGTAGTTGGGGGTACACTGATCAATACTATTGACAATTGTCTTCCTTCTTAGTAGGTTATCAAGTAAGGGGTATGCATACTAGGGACTTTGGTGTGTTTATTCAGTGAGCCTAACTAGCTCATTGAATTTCTTATTTAATACTTCCTACTCATAGATTTTGAAAGTAATATATTATGCTTGTGTAGACTGTTTTAGAAAGAAAGAAGGATTTGGACTTGAATTTACTTAAAAGTAGATTAAAGTTTATTTAAGAAGTTGCTCCTATTGATTATTTAACCTTGTACAGATTGGAAATGGATTTGCAAGATATTCCTATATGTCTTGCTTGCACATTGGTTAGTTTTGTTTTACTATAGTGTGAAATATTGCCTTTGGTTGATATTACAATGTTCAATGTGCAGGGACTTGATGGTGTTTGGTTGGTTGGGTTAAGGAGTGTGATCATTTCCTTTTAGATTTTAGACTTTATTAAGGCTTCCGCTCTCATTTAATTAGACTTAGAATATATTTTGGGTTTGTAATAACTATTTAAAGTTTATTATGTTGGATTGTAATAGCTAGTTAATTAATCTTTTGATTATTAGTTTTTAGGTAGAACCACTAGCCTTGCGATGACTATAATTAGTTGTTGCGGTATAACAACCTTGAGATTTTCTGAGTTATTATTTCAGGTGATAAATTTTTATTTTCATATCAGAAAATTGTGGGTGACCCTTCACCAAAAACTAAAATAAATGTAAGGAATACCCACGAATTTTAAGAAACAATTAACATAATTTTTAAGGTATTGAAACTTAAAATAAAAAGTAGTGAGCAATAGTTCAGAAATCAATACTCTCAATCACACCCATAAACCCCAAATGATACAAGTGAAGTTTGCATGTTCCATCATCATCTAATATATACCTGTATAATCTGCTCCCCAAAATTTCCGAGTAAAATAATGGATCGTCACAGACCCACCAAGAAAGCAAAGTGGGTAACTTATCGGTCCATTTTGGACCCATTTTCCGGCTTCGTTTCACTTTTCTTTCGGGCCTTTTAGACTTTATTTCATTTGTTTTTAGTCTTTTAGTATAGAATTAGCTTATTTTATAGTTTCATTCAATAATGTTGTGTTTTGTTTGTTTTCTTCAATAATTGTGCTAAAATTGAAAGCATTTCAAGTGCTCTTGCATACATAGGCTGATTCAAAGACTCATATCTTTTTTATATAACTCTTTTTCAGGTGATTTCATTGGAGAAGATTCCTTATTCCAAGAGCTTTAATTTGATATATTATATGTTCAATTCCGCTAAGAAACGAAGGAGATATGGGCATTTGAAGACCGAGTGTGCAGATCTGCATGACCGTGTAACACTACCCTGCACGACCGTGCAGCATCCAGAGAGCCCTAAATCCGTGACACGACTGTGCAACTTATAACTGCACAGCCGTGCACGGCTGCAACACGTGTTTTTTCTCTTTTTTGGTCGTGTTCTTAATACATATTTGGGGTTTTCATTTACTAATGGAAGGAAGTTTTAGACCATACTTAGGGTAATATTAGGAGCTTCTCTCTCTAGATTAGAGTAGATTAGGCTTGATTTCTTCAATTTCTCTTTGATTTTCATGTCATCTACTCTTCTCAAAGTACTCAATCAATTTCTTTTGCACTCTTCTTTCTTTCATATTTTGCAAGTAGATTAGTGTTTAATTACTGCATTTACTTGTTTTCTTAGTAAAATTGCTTGTTTGTTGTTAGATTTAGGTTTAATTCATGTTTTCTTGCTTAGAATTCCACTTTAATCTCTTCTCCATGTTTTTCCCCAACTATGCTTGAGTAGTTAGGTTTTTCTAGGGATTTGATGACTTGATTATATGGATTTTGGAGGTTGATTATTGAAATTCATGAATGCTTGAATTTATTAGATTGTTTATTTTACTAAATTTCTTGTTGCTTTTCATGCTTGCTTGGTGAAGTAACCATGTTGAGTTATAGTGATTTTGGATTTAATTTTCAACCTTGCTTTCAAGATTTTCTATGGAGAATTTTCTAAATTGCTAGAGATAGTAATTGGAATTGTGAATCAATACAAGAGTTGACATTTTCGGTTTTAAGACTTGTTAAATTAGCTATTCGAGAGAGGTTGATTTAGCTTGTTTTGAGATTTCCTAATGTCTATTCGAGAGAGGGCTTAGAATTGGATTTGTGAACTATTTTAGAAGTTTACTTAGCAATTTAATTCCTCAAAGCATAAATGATTTTCAATGATTGAAAATCCTCCAAATGAAGTATATTCAAGGTTTTTTTTCCCTAGATCTTTTTACATTGATTGTCGCATTTTTGTTTGTTTTAATTGATTCGTTTAATAGTTAATTTTCTCACAATTCAAATATAACAAAAATAAAACCTCAATTCGCTAGATTTTTTAAAATCAACTCCAATCCATCAACTTCCTTGCGGATCGACCCTAGCTCCACTAATGCTACGTATTAGTTAGTTAGGTATTATAAATTTTATATTTGATAGGCGACTAGGGCCACGACACTCTAGGAGCCGATCACTAATACACACACAAATGCACACGTAGTCAGCAAAAGCTGAGTACATATATACATCAGGAATTAAATACATTAAATTCATTTATGGTTCGGCTATAATAATTAATTCTATGATCAAATATTAATGTTGCCCTTAGTTTGCCGTTTTAAGGGTTTAGATTCACATCGAACGGACTCCAAAAAAAAATGTCTGCCAAGACACCCGAAGGCCTCACTCGGTAGCTAGCCAAGTGGACTTAAACAACCCACCATTAGGTGAGTAGGATCCCAATATAAAATAAAATAAAACAATGATGTACAACGTCTTGTATCCCTTGATAGAAGCATAAGCTCCCCCATTGTTCATACTTGAGGTGCATACGTTCCAAGGGTTTGGATATGAATCCTCTTTCACTTTAGGTGTTTAATAGTGTCATAAAAGTCTGAATTCTTTTCACTACCCTAAGTATTTTTAACATTATCATTCATTCAGGCAAACAATTCCAATTTTATTTATCAATTTAGCGACCAAATCAATTATTGTCCTTTAGTGCCCATGGCCCACACTTGGTTGTAAATAAGATGATGCCCCCTTACCCCACATAATGTGGTAAAAAGAATAATGTCAATGGCCCAACAAAAAGGTGGTAAAGAGAATAATAACATATTCATGCCTCCATTTTGAGATATAACAAATAATCAGTTGCAACAGATATTATTGATCATACCAGATACAAATTTCTCTTTCATACCATCAAACAAATAATATCAAATCATCCAACAATCACAACGATCACTCAATTCTCCTAATCATGATACTACATTCAGACAAGTTCCTGAGTACATACGTACCTGGTATAATAGATTCGACTAGCCATTGTTAGTTGAATCCTCCGAATTCAAAGTCCTCTACAAGTTAAACATCGGGACTAATCATAGTAATCAATACCCTCATATTAACCCCAAACTACCCTAAGTACATATTACAAAATTCCAGTCTCTAAATACATTTCAAAATTTATTTCCGACTCCTACCTTTAATTCAAAAATAGTGAATTCGTGCCCTATAATTAAAATACCAAGCCGACATTTAGATAAATAAATAAAACATCGATTAGGCGTGATTATTCAAAAATTCCAACCCCGATAAAACACTTAAAACCCTTCCGAAAAGTCTCGAAAATCAATTTTTACAGTTCTAACAATACCCAACAGGTTCCTAAAACTACCGGAAACCCTCATACACAACTAACAACTAAAATCTTTGAAATTACATTATTTTTCCAAAAATAACAGCAACAATAAAATTAATAAAACTCCAAAAATCAACTCTTAAAGTCTCAAACTTCACACATTACGTTTATATATTTTATAACACATACCTCACGGCCTTTAGCCAAAAATACCTAAAATACATCAAAATATAACATTTTTAATAAAATTCCATAATTGTAAATCTTGTTTAAACACCATTTGAACATCATAAACTCAATTTTCAAACTCAAAAAATACTTACAGATCAAACCCTGCTTCATACCAAACAAATCTGATGCATAAAAATCACAAAATATAATCGTTATACATCTTAATTTGAGTTTTAAACCCCTTTTTCAAATATAAAATTTATAATAAATATCATATAAATAAAATCAGAATTTTAATTACCCCTAAACAAATCTAAAAATAGGTTTAAAACATGTATAAAAACCATATATAAAATCAGAATTCTATTGTTTAAACAAGGTTTAAGCAACACATATAAAATCTGAAATTTTAACCCTAACAAACATAAAAATCAGAATTTAAATCAATCAAAACATATCCAAATCCATGAATAAAACATACAAAAAATATAATACAATTTCAGATTTGAACTAATAAAACAAGATTTAAAACAAGTAACAAATTAAAAGAAATTGAAAAAGGGTATATGTATATATATATATGTATGTATATATATATATATATATATACATATACATATAAATAAAAATGGCACTATTCATTTGTAAACTTTGACTGCTTATAATTTCATGTAGATAAATAAAAATATAGTCATGATGGATTTAATTTGATTCGTCTCAATATGTATTTTTCAAACATATAATTTTTATAATTTTTTATTATGTGTAATTCAAGATATTTTAATTTAAAGTTGTGTATTGAGAAATGTGAAAAAGATAATGTAGCAAGTAATTTGGGATGGAGGGAGTATATATATAATACTGTGCAGCAGGGGCGACGACGACGACAGGCGGCAGGCGACGGCAGCGGCTAGTGGTCCCCAGTGGCGCAGCGGTGGTCAGCTGCTATGCAAATTTCGATATTTTTTTAAAACGTCGAGTGAAGTAGGAGGAGAGAGAGAAGCAGTTTGATTTTTTTTTTGTGTGTGTGTCGTTTGGCAACTGACTCCCTTTTTGGGTTTTTTAAAGAACTCACAACAGTTTGTCTGCAGGCTCAGAACAACTTACAACTTTTCAGCTAAAACCCTTTTTATAAAATAAAATACAATTATTTGTCGGTATATTCAAAACACACTACCGTTTTAAAATTTATTTTAAAACATTCCCAACAAGGATTTTCTAAAATACCATATTATAAATATTTAATTTTATTTAGGAAAAATGGAAATAAATAATCCCACCTTTGTGGTGTTTGCTCAAAATAATCCTTCCATTCATTTATTCCAAAATAATCGCACCTTTATAACATATCTTCTCAAAATGGACCATTACCTGCTGTTAACCATTTGTGACCGGTTTGGCAAGTTAGATTACATACGTGTCACCTTCTAAGTGGTCTAAACTCTACCCATGATCCAAGTTTCCGAGGAAGTTCTCCTGTCAGATTGTTGTTGTACAGAGATAAATTCACAAACTCTCAAACTCCCCAAATTCTCAAATGAAAGATTGTTTTCATGCAGTTGAATCTAAACAAGTTGTTTCAAGTTCTTAACCTCATCTAACCCACCTTTCAAATTGTTATTTGAAGCATCAAATCAGATTAAATTTGAAAATTTTCAAAACCCAATTAGGATTTTGCCAGTGATAGTTGTAAAGTTCAAACTGCCATAGTTTTTTGAGGTTGGAAATTTCAGGTGGGACTAACCTAAATAATTGATTTGATGGAAAATTCCATGGAAAAATCCCAGAAAACCCACTTAAATTCAAGTACTTCAATTGACTCAAAGGTGAAATATCAGGGAACGAACTAGAGAATTTGTTGTTACCGAAATCTAAGTATTTAAGCTAATTACATTTTTTGATTTCATTTCATTATCAAAATTTGGTACTGTTAATTCATTGATTTATGGACGTTTATGGGGATTTGTTGTGGGTTATTTTTCGATTCGTTGATTTGGTGTGGTTTCTGGATGTTTTGGATTCATTCTTAGTGGTTGTGGGTGGTGCGATGGTTCTTGACAGTGTGGGTTCAGGTGGTTTGTGGTTCTAGTGGACCTTCGATTTGGATTGAATTCTCTTCCTATTCACGACAGAGGCTGGATTTTTTTGGGCACTTGGATTAAAAGTTGAAATGAGAAAATGGTGAATGGATTAATGAAATAAAGGAAGAAAAGAAGAGAGAGAAATGACATAGGTTATTTAATTTTAGTGAAGAAGGAAGATAGATGGAGGAGGAAGGAAGAAAGTGGAAGATGAAGGAAAAAAATATTTATCAAAGGGGAAAAAGAAAAAAAAAAACTAGAGAAAGTAACCTCCTAAGCAGATTTTAGGCCTGATGGTCCATTTTGAAAAGATAAGGCATAAAAGTGGGATTATTTTGGAATATATGGAAGATGGGATTATTTTGAGCAGACACCATAAAGATGGGATTATTTATTTCCATTTTTCCTTTTATTTATTATTTTATTTATTTATATATATATTATTATTTCTTTTTCACAAACCTCGATATAAAAAAATATTATGCCAAAAATTTGGGTTATTACAATCTATCACCTTAAAAGAAGATTCGTCCCGAAACTTTGAACAATTTTAATTTAGTATTTTAATCAGAGGTGCACATTTTTGTGTTCACATATTTGTGTTCACAAAAACATAGCAACGATGTTGCCGACATAATTTTACTTTTTTTTTCTTCTCAGAATTAACAAATTATGAAAACCAAAAGAGAAGTGCGAAATTCATCCCACTCTGCCCCCTTAAAACGAGTTACGCCCCCGTAAAAGCCATCCCACATCGGAAGTTGAGGAGAACAAAGTCTTCTTTATATTGTAACACCCCAATAATTCTCATCAAGTTATAAATGCTATTTTCAAGAAATATTGAGAATTATTAAAGTATTATCGCCACGTGTGGAAACGTATCGGCTTACTCAGAATTTTGCAGCGGAAATAAAATAAACTAAATTTAAAATAAAACTAAATCTTATTACAACTTGGAACCATTAAGGCCCTGAAATTATTGAATCAACTTAAACGAAATAAATCCAACTTAATAAATGAAAATGTCTAAAATATCCCAAACTAAAACGTTAAATCGAATTTAGAAAATATTTCATAAAGTAAATAAATGTTTCAGAAATACCACTCGTCACTCAAGCCCATAATCTTCCCTGAATTCCTGCACAAACTTACCTTGACCCTGAACGACTGCTCACCAATAATTGGGTCATCACAGGGTCAAGATATTAACAAAACCAAATTTGTACGGCGTCAGCAAAGCTGAGTACGGCAATTAAATAAGCATACAGATCTATTGCATATAAAAATCATGTCAAAAGCTTAAATGCGATGGTGAGTAATTAGTTATTATTCCTTGTTAAACACATTTATTATTAAGTGGCCCTCTAGAGCCGAAGCCAGTGTAAGCACCAGGCGAGTTGTCTATGCCTAGAAGGTGACAATGGGAGCTACCCATGTCACAGATAAAGGAATGAGCTCAATCCGCTAATGGAACACGTGGATCCTACGGTCCCCTTAAAGTCACGAGTCCTGCCGTGACCCCAACCCACAACTATGCCAATACTCACGACGTGCACTTGTCGAGAGTTTTAATGCTTACCCGAATCTTTCACTTTAAGTGATTAGTGTCTTGAGAGTTGTTACACATAACAAGCACACACATACAATTCACATAACACTTGTTTTAATTATTGTTCAGATAAAACACACTGAACTCTTGTCTATTTAACGAGATTCCCATTAAGAACTTATGCCTTAAGTGGTATCCCAAAGCTACTAAAAGGGCATGAAATATTCGGAGAATCTATTCATGCATTACTAATAAACTTGAAAGGGACAACTTGTCCATATGCAAAATAAATTGCAACTAATAAACTTGAAAGGGACAACCTGTCCATATGAAAAATAAATTGCTACTAATGAAGCATGAAATATTCAAAGAACCTATTCATGCAATATTCTCTTTTATAATCGGAAACATGAAATAATCCTTCCTATTCTTTTCTTGATTGGTTTGCAAACACAAGTTATACAAACAATTAAATTCACCACAAACAGTCATGTTCCACAAATTCACATATCTTGACAATCATGATAGAAATACGCAAAATCCTAACATGATACTACGTCTGAAAACTTATCAATCACGCGTACCTCGAATAAACTTGGCGGTATTTAACCTTTTCCAACTCGCCTAAGTAATATTCCTCGCCTATAATATAAAAGACAATAATATTAAACTTGAGTCCTAAAATATCCAGCAGCTCTAACATATCCTAAGACTTTTCTTAAATTACCAGAGGATAATATTAACTACTTAATCATATGTATAAATACATTCTTTAATCCAAGGTTGTAAAAGAAAATTATTATTTTTTTTAAAATATATATATATATATATACGTGTACATATATATATATACACACATATACAATTATACATATATGCATACACATATATATACTTAACAGCAAAACACCACAGCAAAGCACGGTGAAGCACGGTGCTACCTACGGGGCACAATGACCGGCTGTGACGACAAGGCAGCAGGCGGCGACGACGACAGGTGAAGCCCCGATGACGCGGCACCAAGTGGCTGGTGGCGGTGCTGCGCTTGGCGGCTCGTGCGTGAGTGTCCGGTTTGATTGTTTGTTTTTTTATTTTTTTTTATTTTTTTAAAGAAAACCCACCACGCACAGCAAGCACAGTGGTAGCGGGTGGCGGCTCGGCTCCGGCGAGGCAGTTCGCGGCAAAAACAGAGGCGTGGTGGTGGTTGCTCCGGTGGTCGTGTGTGAGAGAGGTGGTGTTTGAGGTTTTTTTGTTTTTGAATTTAAATTTTTTTTCTTCTTTCTTCTTCTTCTTTGGGTCACGGTGAGAGAGAGTGGAGAGAGTTGTTTTTTTTTTTTTCTCTTTTTGCTTTTTGACCTAATTTGGTTTACCCTGGGTATTTATAATGTTACGGTTGTTCAGGGTTTATCAATAGGTTGGACCTGTGACAAACTCTTTTAAGCACGTATCATTTTCAAACACTAAATTCTTTTTATTTATTTATTTATCTGTTTGAACGGTTCCCAACCGGCAATTAAAACCTTTTGAGTTATATTAAATATTACCCACAATTTTTGTAAAAATGATTTCAAACATATAAATTATTTATATTCCCATAAAGTAAAATATTTAATTTATTTTATTAATTCCAATCCCGAAAATATTCGTTATGGGTATAAAATCATATATTTTTGTATAAATAATTCTATATTAAAGTATAAAAATTACGGGGATTACATATATAGAGATGGATATCTCAACCTAGTAGAGGCCTTTTGGGTGGGCTGTTCCCACTCCAAAGCAAATCCTTGCGGGCTAGGACCCAAAGAGGTCAGTATCTACTAGTGGGCTCCTGTTCACCCAATGATAGGGGTGTTACAAATGGTATTAGAGCAATCTTGCGACTGCGTCCACCCAATAGGGTTTGGCGCCTAGCGAGGGAGGATTCTGGTACTATGGTGGTTTAGAGTTTCTGGGCGCAACGAGCACGTTACGTTCCTTAGTAGGGGTGATGGTAACACCCATGAGATTGGTTTAAGAGGATTTGATAAGCTACTCATGTCAACAAGATGCATCTTTCTTTTAGGAAGGTCATATGCTAGGATACTTCGTAGTTAAGCGTGCTCAGCTGGGAGTAATCTTAGGATGGGTGACCTCCTGGAAAGTTTCCCTGGGTGCGTATGAGTGAGGACAAAATGCGCCGAAAGGACTTGTGTTGGCTTATGGGGTCAGGTTATCAGTCCAGAGTTCCCTTTGGTGATAATAGACCCTGCCTAGTGTGGGATCGAGGTGTTATAAACTTATAATAATGGTTCACCAAACATACACACAAACATTACATGAAGATATAAATATTACGCTACACTATTCTACTATACTAAAAACAGACTAGACGTTTTTTTTTACTTGACTCAATCTAAACTAATTAGACCTAGGCTTTCTCAACTACTTCTACTACTTCCCTCTTTTGGCATCATTAAAAAGTATCCCCAAGCATAAAAATTATGCACAAGGTATTGTTTTTATCTACATAATGATATAAATCACTATTCAGATAACCATGCTGCAAAAATAGAGTTAGTGAGGCAACTCACAACCCATAAACCAAAAGAATAGAAAGTTTCCACATAAAAACAACACAGTTAAAAGAACAAAATCCAAAAACATACAAACCAAATTGTTTTGGGATTGGGGAAAACAATCCAGCAGAAATTATTATAAAGTGTTTGAAATGAGAGTTCGGGGCAATCAAAGAAAGATTACATCATCATTCATCTTCATCTATCATTCTCATCATCATCATCACCATCCTCTTACTGAGGATCAACCTTATTGTTCTCTAATGAATCAACATCATCTTCCATCTCAGTATCATCAGTGGTGCCTTTAGCAGAACCAACAACATCTGGAAGTTTTGTCTTTACTGTAGCCAAGTCTTTATCCAGAGTGGAGACTTTTCTCTTGTAGCTCAAATGATATGTAAAAGGGACATCATAGCCCCTAGCTTAAATAATAGAGATAATTTTTTTTAGGAAAATTCTCTCTGATAGGCCTATGTTTCTTAATACTGCACATTCTTACTCTATTATATAGTTTTAGTGAGATGCAGGGGGATTTTGTGGGTTTGTTGGGTATATTAGGATTTCTATTTTTTTATTTACTTTTTATTTTTCTTATTTCTTTTGTTTTGATTATATTTATGATTATTGTCATTTTGGAAAGGGGAGCTCCATCTTTATTTTCGTTTTCCCCTAATTTCCATATTTTTAAGGAATAATTTTAGGTTTAGCTTAAGATTTTTATTTTCTCTCTCCTTCTTTTCGTTCCAATTACTCACTACAATCAGTTAAATCATCAGTCTTTTGGTAATTTATTTCCGTCTCTTCTTAGTTTAGTAGTTTATTTCCATTGTTTATCTTTTTATTTGCTTATTTAGATTAGTTATTGTAAGATTTAAGTAGTCTAATTGTTCTTGTTTAAAAAGTTTTCATCTTTATTGCTTTTCTTCTTTATGTTTGGTACAAACTATTTATTTACATTATTTCTTGCAACTATTGTTAGTGTAGTCATGTTTTTCTCCTTCCTAGGTTAGATTAGTAATGGAGTTGTGATGGAAATTGAATGATTGTTGTGTTTTCATTGTTAGTGGGTTATGAATGTTGCTTGACCTAGGTTTTGATGAGTAAAATTTGAATTGTAGCTAACTTAATGCTTGAATCTTGAGCTATTCATGAGTTGTATGAGAGTGATCTTTGTTGCTTTTTTTTTATTACATCCAAATATGACAATTATTACCAAAAAGGCAAAAACTTTGTTGCCTTTTTTTTTAATTAATTTTTTTTACTGTAATAAAATAAAAATAGAAGTTTTCTCATTTTTTTCATTACCATGCTCAGCATATAAAAACGCTCACCTAAAATCAACGCAGAACAAACTCTTCAACTGATCTTCCGCAACTATATTAGACATCTCTGTCCTAAAAATCACCATAATTTTTTTTTTCGTTTGTCTTTTCTCTCTCCAATCTTAGATCAAGAAACGAAGAAGAAGAAGATTATCTGTAGAGAGAGAAAGCTTTAGGAAATTCAATCATGGTGGAAACTCGTCGTAGTTCTTCTTCTACCAAACGTTCTCTTGATTCTCCTCTCCCTGCTTCCAAACGTCCTAAGGTATTAAAAATTAGGGTTCTTGAATTGAGATTTCTGCCGCTTTTCTTTAATTGATGAATTTGATTTATTTTTTTTTATTGATTGATGGATTTGATTTTGTATAAGGAATCGGAAGCATCATCGTCCACGGAAGAGAAGTCTGTTTCACAGATGCCAGTTGAAGATGTGGTGGCGAATCAATCTCAGGATCCACCTGAAGTTGGATCCGCTGATTTACCTCCTACTGATTCCCCTAAACCCTCAGATGTGAACTTTATTGAGAAATCTCCTGATGTTCAAATCAAAGGTAATTGGTTTTCCTTTTCTTTGCATGTCTTGTTCTTGCTTCTTATTTGGGGTTTAGCTGCTGGAATATGTAAGTTTTTTTTTTTTTTTTTTTTTATTTTTTATAATTATATATATATATATATATTGGGTTTTTATTTATTTATTTATTTTTTATGTAGATGATGTGGCGGCAGTTGAGGAGAAAGAAACAAAGACGGCTGTGAAGAGGCAACGCCAGAAAAAGAATGTTAGAAGTGAGCCGGCTGCATGGGGGCAGCTTATTTCACAGTTTTCTGAGGTTGGTTGTTTTTATGTTTGCTGTGCTGCTGCTTTATCATATTTAAGTGTTCGTTGCTGTGGTTTGTGGCTTAAGAAAAACAAACTCGTACCTTTGTTGGCTTTGTGAATTAGGTTTGTTGTCTGTATTGTTGTGCATCTATGCTGTGCTAAATAGCTAGGAATGTTTAATCATTCAAGAATGAACATTGCCAATATTTCTTAAAATTTATGGTTTAGAGGATATGGCAGCTCAAAAATGTTTTAAAGAATTTAAACTACTGTAGCATGTGATGCTTAACTTATACAAGCAGTTCCATTATAGACATCCAATTGGTTTTTAGTTATTTGCCTTGTTTTCTTAAATTGCTGATGTTGCAAATACAATATGAAGAGCCTTACGAAGAGGACTATAACACTTGCTTGTTGTGTCAACTGCTGATAATAAAATTCTTTCCTGGATCTTTTCTGGGTATGTGTAATATTGAGCAAGTACATTGCTCACATATGTACAAAACAACAATCAATCAATCAGAGCCTTATTCCCACAAATGGGTTCGGCAACATGGACCAAACAACATAATTAGCAAAAATAAATAAAAGGCCTTGTTTTGCAATTAGCACATACTGCTTTTACTTGCTGGTTGTACTATTTGTTTCAATAAGGTATTTGGTAAACCACCTTTTGTTTTTCTCTACTTGATTGCATAGAATGACGTAAAATGTCATTTTTTATTTGGAGATTTTTCAGGTTATGGTATAGATTGATATGATAAGTTTATGTGAAATCTAAGGCATAATAGTATTGGAAACCATCTCAACTTTCATTTTAGAATAACATTTAAAATAATACTTTTAAGCATTATAGCAATAATTGAGTGACAAATATGTGACATATTTGTTTATTATTACTTAGAATTTTTGTTTGTTACCATCTTTTTTTAACACTGTTTTTGAACTTTTACCTCTTTAGAATTTTGAATATTTGTTTAATTTTAACACCCTTTAGTTCTTAAAATTTTGAAGTTGCACACTTTGCAACTTTACTCCAAGGAATTAAGTGATATTTATTTTTTGATCTCCCCAACCTATTCCTTCTACTTTCACCATGATTTTTGGGATTATATGTATTTATTTATATGTATGTATGCATGTGTGTGTATTTAGGGTGGTGAAAAATTTCTTATTGTGAAAAGGTGAGAAAGAGCTCGATACGTATGACCTATGATGACATTGAGTAAAAACTATAGGTACATCCAGTGCAAACTATAAATACATTAAGTATAGATGCATTCACTTTATACTATAGACATGTTTGCAATTTTTAAACGGAGTAAAATGATGCAATCTCGATTAATCTCGAACCTTATCCAAGGGTCATTGTTCTTTCTCACCCTTCTCAGTTCTCACCCTATGTTACTCCGTCTCGCCATTTTGGCCGGTGTACCATGACACCAATGCCGGTTCGGAATGCTGGTCAGATCCTCCACCTTGCACTCAGATACGCCGTTGCCAATTAAACTTCAATTAGATCGCTTAGGGTTGTCAACACCATTAAAAATTGCATGGTTTTGAGCTGCTATAGTTCTCACAATGTTGGGGCTTTTTAGAATTGGTATTCCTGGAATAGATTGGTGAGTTTTAAATTAAAGAAGAAGCTTGCAGGAGAGAAAGTACAAGATCGGGTAGGAGAGTAGCCAAAGAAGATGATGGAAGCAGTAAAGAAGACGAGACATTGCTCAAAAAAGGATTTTAAATGAATCACATATTTTATTGTATTCTTATCTTCCACTTTAATAACTGTCATTAACTATCACGTGTTGTTGTGCTCTTTATCTTTTTATTTATTTTTTGGGCAGCTGACAGCTGTATTCCACTACATTTTTTTCTTATCTTTGTATTTTCCTTTTATTTTTTTATTTATCAAAAACCACCCGTATTCTTCCCTTCTAGTCTTCTACAATACTTCATGTCAATGGTACTCTGTAATATTTATTCTATTTACTGAACTAGTATTCTCTTTTTGGGATTTTGTATTAGCCATTTGTTTTTTGAATATTTACTTCACTTAATTTGAATGATTTATTTAAATACTAAGATTTTTAACTATCGTATCAGTATCAGACGCCCGAATCCGCACCCTTGTCCGATATTGGATCTCGAGTCCATGTATCTTAGTTTTCACCAAAACTAGTCTTTTCTAATGAGCCTAGTTCTTATATATATATATATATATAGGGTTGGGTTTTGGTCAGAAATTTCATATTGTGAGAAATGTGAGAAAAGATAAATACATCAACTATACATCAACTATGACCTAGAGGTACATTGATTAACAACTATAGGTACATTCAAAATATACTATAAATACATTGACTAAAAATGCATTGATTTTATGCCATAGATACATTGACTCCAAACAATAGAAAGAGTAAGGAGGGAAAATCAAATTTAATCTTAGCCATTCATTTGTTGATCAAAGGGTTGTGGTTGCTTCTCACCCTTCTCACCAAAACTATATTTTTCACATGAGCCTACTTCTATATATATATATATGATTTGAAAGTGTAAATTACAGGTATGATTAAGACTACCCTCTTTTCACCTAATTTTGAATTCATTTATCTCAAAGTTACTAGATCCTTACATTAATATTTGCTAATTATGTTCATTTGTTGAAATTAAGCTTTTATGATTAAAACCGGTAATTGGATGTTGAACCTTAATTTCAAACAAATAAGAAGCCGATGTAATACATTTTTTGTGGCTATAAAGTCCTTGTATAGTAGAAATTACTGATGTTACCTTGAAATCTTTGCACTAGTCTTCGGTATAGTAGAGTCAGATGTATTGGGCAAAAAGTTATAGAAATTTGAAGCTGTATAGAGAAATCGTATTGAGAGAAAGCGACATTTGGGAAAATAAACCTGGGATTATATTTTGTCGACGCTATCATTAAGTGGTGGTGGTTAGTGTTGGGGATCAAGAATGATAAATTAGTAGATAAAAAATATAAATATGGTGAAACTCAAGGTTTTATAATGTGGAAAACAATCCTTACTGTTTTGTAAAAAATTATTGTAAAGAATATATATGTTAATCATCTCTCTTCTACTACATTTTTGGTTCTCGCTAATTGGATTTTTGCGGGATTTTAAGGAGGTTTGTACAAAAGTAGAATCTTGGTTGAATCTTGAATTTAAATATATTTTTTATTGAGAAAGAAAAAAGTAGCATGTCACATAGGAGAGGGGTTCCAAAATTTTTAGGAGAGATAAAATGTGTGATACATGTGGGGATCAATGTTATAAGAGGGTGAATTGTAAAACAATAAATAAACACCGATAGAAAGTTTCAAAATGGGGAGAACTTTTTGAAATGTATTAAAAAGAATCTTTGGGAGAACTTTTAGAGCCAAAGGGAGTATAATTTTAGTCTCCCCCCTCCCAATAATCATGAAGTATAATTGAAAGAAGCTGGAAGCAACATAATTCTAAATACTTAGTCGAAGGAAACTTCACCAAAAATTTATTTCTATAAAAACAATTATTTTTTTTCCTATTTTTTTCCATATTTAGTACCCTTCTCCTGTAATTTTATGAGTTTCTTTTGTTATTCTTGCTTCTCTCTTCTAAAAATGCCAACAACGGAGTATTTCAAGTACTCCCCACTTTATCTTTTAAAGGTTCCTAGTCCACTCTAATCCTTGTCAATATAGGTGTCCAGTTGTCCACATGTGTCAACCAATGTTACAGAATTCGCCTTTTAGTTCGATTTCATAATTCCCGATTCGCCTAAAATTGGTCAAAAATAGCTCAAAGCCGGCCATAGTTTGCTTTTTTTGGATCTCCATTCACAAGGATTTTTGTGAATTATGTAACACTTATGTGTACTTTGTGCCCACACTTTGATACACCCTAGTCCCTACAATAATACCAAAGTAGCACGTGTCTAATATAAGCTGGATATAATTTATTTCTCATCCTTAAAGGTATGCTACGGTTGCATAATATCCAAGTTGCCCTCCACTTGTCAATCGCTCATAATCATGATGGTTTTTGTTCCGGTCATTCATTCCCGTGAAATATTCAAAGGTAATCAAGTTTACAACTACTTGCTTATAGGCAATTTCGTTCCTTCTAGTGTTACCACATCCTCAAGGACTCTCTAGTTACAAGTTATTGTGCTGAACCAAATATGAAAATAACGAAATACTCAAATACTCCCTCCATTTCTTAATGATGTTCTCATTTAGAATTTTTTGTGAGGATTAAGGCATTATATCCAAGTGAATATGAATAACTTTTTAGATTGGATGAGAGAGAATATGAATAACATTAATAGGTGAGAAAAAGAGGGTGGATATATTTTTTGAAGACTTTAGGGTGCGTTTGATTCGTCTGAAATTTTTTGGTATGATCTTTACCTTTTTAATCTGATTTGATTTTTTTTCTAATTGTAGTTATTTTTATAGTTGTAAACTTGTAATTTTTCTTATTTGATCTGAACATTTTTGATCTGAATTGAATTTTTCTTAAATAAGCATTAGAGTGCTTAATTAAGTTAAATCAAATGCACCCTAGAACAACCTCATTAATTTGTATGCATTTAATTTGGTACAAGTAAAGGTGAAAAAACTATAAAATTGGCTAATTTTAAGTCATAATGGAGAAATTATGGTAATATTAAATGCAACTAAAATAGAAATATTCTAAATTAGAACAACTTTTTGAAACACCAGAAAAGCAATACGAGAACTACTTTAAGAAACAAAAGGAGTATATATGATTTTGGATTTTTAAAGATGTTCTTAAACTTCTGTTTTTGTTCTAGAAATTTTTGGATGAGATTAAAATATAAAACAATGGAGGTTTTCTAACCGAAGTCAAACATTTATTTATTTTGTGTGATTTGTTTGAACTGTTATGGTTGGGTACTTGGGTTCGTTCGGTTTCCTAACTTAGGGGAAGAATCTTTTCATGTTTGTAAGAAAATTTATTTCAAAATGGTGAAAAGGGATAACAATGACATTTTCATTGTGGATTACTATAAACGGGTCATCGTCCATAATAATTAATTTACAGTACAACATATATCTTTGATGTGAAAATCTGAAAATGCAACTTATAAATGGGTCGAGTTGTGTTGACTTTGTGTTAGGAGTTGACTATTAATATTATACATATAGCCATACAGGCTTAATCTTGGCCCGGATGCATTTGTGACATGTGAACCTGCTTACTTAAATAGTTAAATACTTAATGTCTCTGGATAGTGGATCCTTGAACAAAACCTACTAACCTTGTATTTAGTTTAGGTTGTGTTGCCATGCTAATTTTTAGTGGCTAGAGCTTGCAATTGGGTTTAGTATTTTTGGGTTCGTGTCGGATTAAAGACTATACGGTTTGGACCCTCTAACTCATCCTGTTAAATAAAAAAAAAAATTGTTGTGTTGTATCAACTATATAAATTTTTGACCTAAACCCGCTAATCTTACATTGATCTCGTGTTGTGTTTTATTATGCTGAAAACTTGGAGGTTTTAAAAGAAATAAATTATATAAAACTAAGGTTCTTGCAAGCTGTCTTCACCTTTTTCTTTATGCTTAGAGAATTGTGTAGCCATATTTGAATTATAGCCTCTTTCTATTTGTGAATTCTTTTTGAACTATCTGCTTCTCTGAATTCTCTTCAATGGTTGTGCATCATGGTTCTGCATTGCTACACGCCTACACTTCTCTAAACTCCCAAAGTCCCAATCAATTATCAATCTAGGATCATTTGCGTGGTTGTTGTTTTAGTTGCATGTGAGGGTTTAAAGTAAGATGACACTGTTTACAACTTTACATGTTTCTCACTCCAATGAAGGATGTTATTGACTAGCACAATAGATCGTAAACTTAGTTATGCTTGTTGTACACTTGTACATGTGGTTTTCAGTTTAACTTGATATTGCATTTTTTTTTTGTTCAGACACCTCATGAGCTTATTCGGAATTCTCAATTCACCGTTGGCCATGGTCGTCAATGTGACCTCTGGTTAAAAGATCCTTCTGTCAGTAAAATTTTATGCAAACTTCAGCGTATAGAGGTATGAGCATTGTTATCACTGTGGGTGCTTAAGATGGGTGGAGCAACAACTTCATATCCGATTCATGTATTTCATGCTAAGTTGCTAACACATTCTATTCGTAAAATTTTAGAACGGGGCATCATCTGTCATCAAGCTAGAAATTACAGGGGGAAAAGGTGCTGTGCAAGTAAATAGCAAGCTCTATTTGAAGAGTTCCTCGACTCTGACCGTGGCTAGTGGAGATGAGTTGATCTTTGGGTCTGCTGGGAAATATGCTTATGTATCCTTCTGGAATAGTTCACTCATTTTCCCTGATTTTTTTTTCTTTTTTTAAACCTGTATCATAGAGAAAAATCTTTATATTTGACCTTGCTCACCTTTGATGTTATTTAAACAAGTAAAAATTTCGGGGGTGTCGTTTTTTAAGTAAACATGTTAAAATCAACCTCAATAGTCTTGTATTTTTATTGTTTCAAAGGAATAATATCATGCAGTTGAAAATCCGAAATATCACTTAAGTGCTTTCTTTTTTTCTTTTTTTTTGGAATGATTACATTAATGGGTACCAACTATTGCACTTTTTATTTTATAGGTACCAACTTTTGATTATTCACCAGCACGAACTATTACATAAAGTTGCAACGATAGGTATGGATGGCCTATAAATAGGTATGGATGACCTATAAGTTGCAACAATATTTAGGTCGTAAACCTATCATTGCAACTTTATGTAATAGCTCGTGCTGCTGGTGAATAATCAAAAGTTAGTACCTATAAAATAGAAAGTGCGATAGTTGGTACCTATTAATTTAATTATTCCTTTTTTTTTGGTAGTGTTTGTGCTGTTAGTACCTTTGTTCTTAGCACGTTATTTCATCATGGTTTAGTTACTGCTTATTTTTCAGGATTGCATTAAAATTTTGGGGAAACCATAGGGAGTAGGTAGTAGGTTGAGTTACTTGTTGCACACTTGCACAGCCTGTATCCTTGACCAATCTGCAGATTTTCCAGCAACTCTCAAATGATACTTCAGCAGCTTCTGGCTTACCATCATCTTTGGCAATATTAGAAGCTCAGAGTGCTCCTGGTCCTGCTTCAGGAAAAGACAGCAGAGCAAGAGGAAGAGATTCATCTTCTTCTGCTGTTGCTGGAGCATCGATATTGGCTTCACTGTCAACCATTAGCAAACGTCTTTCCCGTCTTCCTCCTTCCAGGGGCAATGATGAGGATTCAACTATGGGTTCTCTTTCTGGGGCATCAGACAATGGTATATGTGATGTTGAAATGAATGATAGCTTGGATCTTGAGGATTATCCTGGTGCCTCACCAAACCAGAAGGAAGTGGGTCTTGTGACTGATGAAAATACAAATGTTGATGATATGGCAAAGGATACTGGCTTGGATACTGAGGAAGCAGCAATCCCTGGCTCAAATAATGAGCTGAGGCCATTTTTGCAGCTGCTTGCAAGGTCTACATCTGATTTTGACTTTAGTAGCAGCCTTTCGAAATTGTTGGATGAACAAAGGCAGTTAAAAGAATTACTCAAGGATCTTGATCGCCCAACTCATGTGTCAACCAAGCGCCAAGCATTTAAAGACACTTTGCGTAAGGCTATTATATCTGCTGGTGATATTGATGCATCCTTGGAGAGTTTCCCATATTATTTGAGGTTAGTGTGTTTACGCTTTTGTTTCCTTTGTCTGCTGTTCTTTAATCCTTAAAGAATCTTCTGCTGTGGTGTATGATTTAAGGAGACGACTGCTATTATTCTCCTTTTCTGACATTGTGTGCTATTTTCCCTGATGTGGTGTATGATTTAAAGACATCTGCATCATAAGTTTGAATTATAATATGAGCTATTCTTTCTGTGCTGTTGTTTTTGGTATGTGTTCAAAACAAAATTAATGGTTAACTGAAATGAATAAATTATATTGCTTCGAAAAACCAAAAAGACACCTTTAGACAATAAAGAATAAATTGAAATCCTGAAAAGGATCAGGCGCACAAATCATAAAAGAGTTTGAACATATATATTTGTGAATACGACCATGACATATATATTTGTGAATACGACCATGACATATATATCATAAAAGTAATAAACTGAGTATAATGAAACCATAAAATGTTAATGCGTTCCTGCACATTATATCTATAATTCTCTATATCATCATTTTGTTATTTATGTGCTTTCCTGCTCCCTCTCTCTTTCCCTTATTTATGCTCTTATCTTCCACTTTGGTAACCTTTGAGTTCCATTTTCTCTATAAGCCCCTTTCTTTTTGAATATATTCTTCCTCTTCTCCCTTGCTTGCTAATGGAAGTAACCTATCTAAGTATTCGTATCTGGCTACATGTCCAATGTTTACAGGAGAATCTATAAATGGCTTGTTAACGAATCCTTTGCCAAAAAGTGGTTCTAGACAACAACTGAATTGAAGTTACTAAGTTAGCAACTATAGTTGTTTGAATGGTTTTAGTCACTCTCCTTTTCTCCATTAGTCCCATGCAGTAGAGATCCAAATTGATTTGTATCGATTTTTTCCCACCTTTTTTTTCCAGTGGACAATGATGCACATATATATTTTTTTAATTTTATTATTTTTTAATTTTATTATTTTTTAATTTTAGGAATAAAGAATTGATTGATTGGTTGTTGGTGACTTGGTATTTTCTTGTAAAGTAGCATTAGTTATTGAGTGGGGGTTCAATTTTTATTCCTCTATTTTGAATTTGAATATGACTTTGTTATTAAAAAGCATGCCTTGTTTGGCATAGCAGCCTCTGACATGCGTTATGTAACCCGTGCAGAGAGATATGGGGTGTGAATGTGATGCCTTCCAAACATTTTAGAGAGACATGAGGTGTGATGCCTTGCAAACTTTTTGTTTATACACGGGAAAAAGAAAGGAGATATGGTTAAACTTCAAGAACGACCAATATATTTGCAATAAAATTACATCTTACCTAGTCAATGTTTAAGACATATGCTCTTATAATCCTTTGCGTTTGTTTGCCTCACTCTGCTTAGAACTAAGATTGTGATTTCAGACTTCTTCTCAGTCTTTGTTTTTTGAATACCATTCGTCCATTCCTAAGTAGGGGTTTATTCTTACCAGTGGCGGACCCAAGATTTGAAAAATGGGGGTACGGAGTACTTACGTCGGACATTAGGGGTCCGTTTGTTTTAATGAAATTTTTTTTCCGGAAAATGATTTTCCTCTCTCTTTTCATTTTCCTTTATTTTGAAAATTGGTTTATTTTCTGTAAGGTAGAAAATGTGACATTAGGAAAGCAAAACCATTTTCCTTTTGTAGGGAAGGAATGCCACATTTTCCTTCCCACTCTTTACTTCTCCCCTCTTCACTACTCTCATCCTTTCTTCATTTTTACTTTCCTTCATAAGTTTTCCTTTAATCAAACAAATAAAGAAAAACTTTTCTTCAATCAATGTTTTTCATTGAAAATTGTTTTCCTTCGAAATAAAGGGAGCCTAGGATAAAATCAAATCAAAAATTCACATATCAAACAAAAATTATAATAGCATATATATTTTATCCATCAGACTAAAGCAACCAAGCTATTATCAATTGAAACTAAAACAAACCTAAAATAATTGGAAAATGATACAAATATTTAAAAATCAAACTAAAAAAAGAAAAAACCAGACTAAAAAAATTAGACTCAACCAGAAGTTACAAACTCAAAAAATCAGAAACTAAATAAATCAAAATTAGGCTAAGAGAAGTTGCAAAATAAAACAAGAAGTTACAAACTCAGATTAAACAATCAGAAACTTAAATCAAAATAAGATTAAAATCACAATCAAACTAAATTAATTGAAATGACAAAATTAGAAATTCATAATCAATTAAACAAACAAAAAAGCAAAGCATAATTAACTAAAAGCAAATAATAAAAAAAATCAACATCTGAAACAATTAAACAAACAATGACCGACAATTAAACAATAACAAAAACAATTAAACATATTTGGAAAAGCGAAAAAAGACAATATACCGACTGCAAGTGGTCGGTAATTTGCTTTTGCCGGTCAGCAATTTGTTTTTTGAACTTATTTTATTTTTTTTTTGAAAATGGGGGTATAGCTGTACGCAGTTGTTCCTTATTGGGTCCGCCCTTGATTCTCATTCCTCCCCCAAATAAAGCTCTTAAATAAGCTACCACAGTGCCACAAGTCTCGATTCATTTCTTTCTACTCGTTGATTAGCTTAATCAACCATTAAATACTAACTCTGTTAAAAAAAACGCAACAATTTCCATGGCACGGTCTCCTAGGCATTTTTTGGTTGTTGTGGGTAATTAGAAAAAGTGAGGGGCATTTTTTTTATAATTTTTTCTAATACAATTTAAATATATTGATGGTTTAAGGTTTGCATTGGCAAGCATGAAAATACAAATGTTGCATTAATAAGATAACGGAGGAAACAAATTACTACTACATGAATATGAAAACCCTTAATGTAAAACATGAATACAAATGCTAAAAAAGCTTTTAAACCCCTCAATCATAAGCCCCGACTCATTTGTCCAATTTTCACTTAATCGCCTCTGTTTTTCATTCACCATCCACCGACCAGTAACCACTGATGCTTATGATACCTGGTAGCATTCTGTTAAGGAGAAGAGATTGGGTTTGTATGAGGGAGAGTGTTAGACTATGTTTGGGGTATGGGAGGGGATGGACTTGTGGGGATTTGATTGCAAGTTGTGGCTGGGTTGTGGTAAAGGGTTTGTGAAGTTAGTATCAGTATTGGGCATGTTTGATGGCCTTTTTAATAAAATTAAGTTGGTGCTGGGTTTTGGGTAAGATGAAGGTGGTTATGAGAATGTAATTGACGAGGTATGAGCGTATAAGTGCTTATTCTTTTCTAAGATTTTAGGTAATTAAGGAAAAAGCCTCATGCTTACAAGTGGTTTCAATAATTTAATTATAAATTTTGTCTTTTGTAGTTGCTTGATGCTTTAGATATCCTTTTTGGAAGAAGAGTCAAATAGATTGAGTGTTTTTAGGGGGGAAGAGGGTGGGGGGTGGGGGGGGGGGCTGGGGGGTGGGCTGTAGATGTTGGCATTGATTGTTGGCATTGCCGGTAATGAAGGGTAGTGGTGGCAACACAAATATGTAGTGGAACTCTGTGGGCTTATTGTAAGACGAGGAGATAGCAGATCTTTATCACCTATTCTTCGTATTATAATCAGCACTTTCTTGATGGAATTTCATCTCATTTGCATACATACCTCTCGACCTGCAAGAAAGAGACAACGTATGCTCATCTCATGGGGATTCCCTTTATCCTCTTCTCACAAGGTGGATGGCCCAGATCCACTACAATTAAGAAAAAAAGCAAAAGAATTCAAATATACTTATACAAGAATCTGCATATCAAGCAGCCACTTTTGTAGTATGATCTGCTATCACTGGTTGCATTTTCTTTCTTTCATCCTTCCTGGGTGGTTTGATCTTCAGTCTACTTGTATGTGAACGGGAGTGGTGTGTATGCTTTGTTTTTATACCCCTCTGTTTCTCTTGTTCTTTCCTAGTAACTATTTTCCGTGCGCTTTGTAGATTTATCTACTCTGGTTGAGCCAATTGGCACAATTTAGTGACCATGTATTTTTTACTGTTTTTCTTGTATAAATCCTATATGAGTGTTAAGTTCTTATAAAGTTTTGTGCTGAAACAGTGAAACTACAAAGAATGTTTTGCTCGCTGCTGCATACATACCATTGAAGTGTAGCAAAATGCTGAAGTATACATCAGAGCTGCCCACTGTGTGCCCCAGGATACTTTTATCTGGACCTGCAGGTACTGACATACTCTATATTTTATAGGTAGTAGGTTTTACACATTAATGTTGAAGAATTCTCTATTGCAGAATGGTCTTTTATGTAAAAGCGGAATATTATTTACCCCAAGTTGCTGATTTGGAAAGTGACTTCAAACTCGAATTCGCAATTGAGTGGTTTTGCAAATGGCACCAAATAGGTGTCATTTCAAATGCAATTTTGAGGAGTGTTAAGTTACTTCTATCGTATTTGAAAACTCCAACAGGAGACTTTTTGGTTTGTGGTTTTGTTATCTTCTTATTTTTTAAGTCATTAATTTCTGGGTTATGTATTTCAGGTTCAGAGATATATCAGGAAACTTTAGTCAAGGCACTGGCGAAGCATTTTGGTGCAAGATTTCTTGTAGTCGACACTATTCTTTTGCCAGGGGTGAGCTCTTTGCAACTGTCATTTTTAATTCCCCCCCCCCCCCCCCTTATTTTATTATTATTACTATTAATATTATTATGAAATTACTAGTTGTGTTGCAAAAGAATACTTTAATTTTGGTATTGCTGGTACCATGGTTGTTTTATATGGTTTATATGGAAGGATAGGAGTTGACAAATCAGATTTTCACTATTACAGGGATCAACAACGAAGAACACTAATCCCTCCAAAGAACAATCCAAGCCTGAAAAGGCTAATACTAATGCTAAACGCTCATCAGTTGTGGCATCTTTACGGCATAAAAGATTAACGTCAAGTGTTGAGGCGGATATCACTACTGGATCTGCTATTGTGGCTCCACGCCTCCCAAAGCAAGAAGCATCTACTGCATCTTCTAGAAAGTACACTTTTAAAGAAGGTCAGTGCTCCTGCATTTTGGTTAGTATATATGTTATGACCCCTCTCCCTTCCTCCTGAAATAGTAATATTATTGTATATTGCTTACTGTAATGTCGGTGATTTTGCAAATGGCAGCATTCAAAGTTCTTTTATTTGCTGGGGTTTGAATGGAATTAATGGTTGTTGACCTAATTCTTGCTTCTTTATCTGTGTAATTTTTAGTCTCATAGAATCGTTGGTCACATTAAGTGGTCTAAACTTAAAGGAATGGATTGTTAAACTCAACATTTATTGCTTTTAGATAACTACTCCCTCCATAACATAAAGATTTCAACAATTGTACCGTGCACGGACTCTTAGGCAAAGTTTCATAATTCTAGTTTTAGACATTAATATGACACTAAAAAACCACTAATCAGTTATAAACCAAACCACTAATAAATATATCTACCGCTCCAAAACTGCAAGACCACCACCGTTCCCAGCCTTTCACCACCACCACTACACCATCAACACCACCTTTCCCAGCCAATCATCATTCACCACCACTACTGTGCCCATCCATCGACCCAATCCTCCGTAACCCAATCAATCGAACCCGTCCTCAGCCAAGCCTGTTCGAACCCAATCAACCTAATAAAACCAATCAACCGAGTCAATCAAACTTGTTCGAAACCCTGCTCAGGCAAAACAATCGAACCATCAGCCAATTAATCGAACCTGTTTGAATCCAATCGAACCCATCAATCGAGTTCTCGGTGGTCGAGTTAGGTGGTGCAGTGGAATTTTCGGGGATGTGGTGGTGTTGGTTTCGACCCTGTTAGTGGTGGCAGCGATTGGCGATGGATTCTTTGCTAGGGTTCTGGGTGGTCGAATTAGGTGCTTGCAGTTCTGGGTGGACGTGTTAGGTAGTGCAGTGGAGTTTTCGGTGTTGGTAGTGGAGGATTCGGTGCTGGTGGTTTCGAACTTGTTGAGGGTGGGAGGGATTGGTGGTGGGTGGGGATAGGGTTAGGTGTTTTAATTTTTGATGAGCGTAATTAATGTTAATGAGGTTTGGACATTTGGTATAAGATTGTAGTTAAGTTTTGAGTAATGGCAAGATTGTAATTTTTGTATTTTTTTTTACCAAAAATAGAAAAAAAATTGTTGAATTTTTTTTTGTTACACCCATATTTAGAAATTGTTGAAATCTTAAGGTTACGGAGGGAGTACCATGATTCCATCCAAGTTCTGTAGTAGTAGCTGTTATGGTAATTGACTGCCGGCTGTTCTGAGTTGCCAAGTATATACCCCGGGTCTAGGTAACTGTTCTGTGTCATGCTGCTGGGATGAATTTGGAATTTTGGATTTTGTGTGTTGGTGACTGATATATGAAGTGGGGAGAGTTGGCTTTGGAGGGTTATTCTCTTAGAGATATCCTAAAATTGAATTGGAGGGTTTTTGTTTTGTTAAAGCATTCAAAGTGTTTTTAAAAAAAAAAAATTGATGTCGATCTTTTTCTTAATTTCGGAACTTATCTTCTTATAAATAGTGTCATATTTGAAAATGGAAATTTGATGACACAAAAGAGGTAAGCAAATAGTATGTTTATAGTGACTTTTGAAGCTTGGATTGGGGGACGTGCAACTCAAGCTCTATGGCTATAGTAGCTTTAGCGATCTGTTATTTAGATATACATGTATAGAATAACCTCTTTTCTATGAAGTATGATATTTTCCTGATATTTACTAATTTCTACTCGTTTATTGTGAATGATTAATGCTATTTTCCTTACCATTCTTTGTGATGGATAACGGTATAAATCATTTTTAACATAATTAGATGAAAGAGATTTAACCATTATTTGCATCATTCTTTGGAATAATTTAAATATGATGGAACTTTAAATACAAACATGATAAGAAAAAAAATAACAACATTATAAAGCTTATCGTGTATTGTAAATTGTTTTCTGATCTCAGAGTCAAAGTTACTGATTTTTTTTTCAAAAAAATTAATTAATTATGCAGGTGATAGAGTAAAATTTATAGGCTCAGCACCTTCTGGAATTCCCCCCCTACAGCACTTGAGGTATGTCAATACAATTTGGGTTTTATATGAGCTTTTAACAAATTGCTAAAATTTGGTGCCCGATTCTTTTTTTTTTTTTTTTCAGTGGCAGTACATTACATTGTGATTTCTTGTTGTGATATAATTAGTTATCCTGCTTTCTTTTCAGTAAGCTCATGCAAAATTAGATGAATAAGTAGGTATGGAGTTACCATACAAAAAGTAGCCTCCAAAATAGTAATTCATTTGATTGAAAAACCTTGAAATCCATTATTTCATGTTATTATCAGTGGCGATTTAGTTTCAACAAACATCATGGCACATTTTCCAAGACAAACCTTTTAAGGGGAATTTATTAAGAAGTGTGTGATTCAGAAGGTTAGTGGTGCAAGAGAAAACACTTTCCTCCCTATATCTTCACCATCACCACCACCATTCCCACCAACAGCCACCATTGCCAAACAAAACACTGTCAGCAAAAACACCATTGTTAACACTAGATTGAAAATCTAAATCAAAGTAAAACGGATTCCAAAATACCAAAAATCAGATTCAAAATCCAAAAACCAAAGCAGGGGCAATTGATTTCGCTGTTGGGAGTGGCAAAGAAGTAAAGAACTCGCCACTGTGGGTGAGGTGATTGTGGTTCACTTTGTTGTGATTTCGCTGTTGGGAGTGGCAATTGATTTAGCGATCTTCTCATGTTAATTTTGTGGTTTAATTCTTTACTGTTCCTAGGTCCTGTGAAGGACAGTTTTCTAATAGCCTATAGTCACCTAATTTCACCCAATATTATTTTTCATTGTGTCAAAAATTCAAAGTTATTTTTTATTTTATTTTATTATATAATTTTTTTTTGTGGATGCTGAAGTACTTGATCTTTACTTGTTGATAATGAAAGCATTCTGTGCCCTTTCATGCTTTGGGTAGTGGAGGCATTATCTGAATGAGTTGGAGATGTTTTTTTTCTCGGATCGTGATTGCTTTACTTCTAAATTTTCAACTCCCTCTGTCTTTTAATCTAGTGATTTTTTGGTATACAAAATCTATGTGTTTGGTGTCGTAAAAATCAACTTCTATGTAATTTAAGTGTTTTGACATAACCGGAAAATGTGTTTGAGTAAGAATCTGTAGTAGTAAAGCTTGTCAGAGGCCTTTATAATATTTCTGAAAATCCCATGAATAGCGATTGCTTGAGGGGAAAATGTTTCTAAAATAACAAATCAATGTGAGGGAATACATAGTCAGAAAAGCACAGGAGTAATTTTTTTGATTATGTAATGAAGATGTGGATAGTGAGAGGGCATATTACGTGCTAAATTGATTTCAGATGCTGCTTAGTTTTCCAAACACAATTAATAGTTTGTATTTTGCAGGGGACCTGCATATGGTAGCCGAGGGAAGGTTGTCCTTGCTTTTAAGGAAAATGAGTCATCAAAGATTGGTGTCAGGTTTGATGAATCCATTCCTGATGGCAACAATCTTGGTGGCTGTTGTGAAAGTGATCGTGGTTTTTTTTGTGCAGGTGATTTCCTAAAATGTGTGTATGTCTCATATGTTATTAGAAGCTGCTATCCTTGTCTTAAGCATGAACTCTCCACATTGATGTAATTTTCTTCTTTCCCTATTGGTAGCTTATGTCTGTTATTGATTTGTGGATGTGTGTTTTTTTGTAGCTGACTTGCTATGCTTAGAAAATGCTGGTGGTGATGATGCTGACAGACTCGTAGTGAAGGAAATTTTTGAGGTGAATATATACTTAATGCTTTGTATAAAAATCACCTTTTCCTTCAATTTTTACCTTAATATTTTCTGTTGCTATTTCTTTTAATAGGTTGTGAACGATGAATGTAAAGATGGCCCTATGATTATGTTTATGAAAGATATAGAGAAATGCATGACAGGGAACCCTGAAGCATATCCAGAACTAAGAAGTAGGCTTGAAAATCTGCCTAATAACTTGGTTGTTATTGCTTCTCACACTCAAGCAGACAACCGGAAAGAGAAGGTAGTTGGTTATATATTGCGTTTTCTATTTCTAGTCAACATGTTTGCTAACGTTTCTGACTTGTTTTCTGGGGTATATATGTAAATATTATGGCAGTCTCATCCAGGTGGTTTATTATTTACAAAATTTGGCAGCAACCACACGGCTTTGCTTGATCTTGCTTTTCCGGTATGCTTACTGGAGTTCGTTTATAACCCATGTTTTTGTTTTTTTTAAAAAATTAATTCTAGGGTGACCAACATATAACTACCTCAGTCTCAAATTTATCGCTTCGTTATGACAAAAAAGTTCTTACAATTTTGGTAATATTATCATGAAATCCATATTCCGATGACCAAAATAGAAATTTAAGCAAACATTTTAGTAGTTAGTGATGCTAATAGCAAAAACCCGAGAGCAAATGTATGTAATAGTTCGAATTATTGAGAGCCAATTTTCCCAAACATCATTCCATGGTCAATTGAATTGGTTTTATGCAGTTTTGGGAATATTTTCTTATGTTATTGTGTTTTTCTTTGTATAAATTATACTCTAACCAAATAAATTATCCTTAATCAATTTCAAAAAAGGTTGTTTATTAGGAAATTGTTCAAGGTCTATCGTGAATGTCGTCCTATTGAAAATCCGATAACAATTAGAAATAACAAACATATAAGATACAACACAAGGTCATTCGAAAGAATAACCTTTTTTTCCAGTTACCAAAAATAGGTCACAATGTTTGGCATTAAAAGAGGTGGGGTCAAATTTTTGGAGAGCAATGAATTTAGAATTTAGAATTTTGAAACTTACTACTTGGTTCTTTGAATGATTGTTATGAAAATTTATGACAGTTATGCGTATGCATTATGCAATGATTCACTGAAACAACTTTGTGGAATATATGATTTATTGATTGGCGAGTAGTATTATCATTTTATATAACTAATTCTAGGATGATGGAATTTTGTTTCCGCCGGGAATGTGGGTTCCCATAAGTAGGGTAGAAGGAAGTAGTTTGGGTTAAAGTTTTTGGAATATTCCAACGCTGATTCCTGCAATTGAGGATTGTTTAGATGGTTATCTTGAGTTTTTCAATATTATCATCTAGTATCTTTAGATAAACTCTTATGTGTACCATATAGTATTTTAAACTTATTTTTCAAGGTTTATGTTTAAACTATTATAAACACTTGTGACCTTGGTTTCGAAAAAGCTTGTATGTGGCAGAGGTGCTGGAAACTTCACATCCTACTTTTTGGGCATAATGATATGCACATGAGTGTTGTTTGATGCTCATTTCGGTAAGGGGCATACGGGGACACTGAAAATTCTCATGTAACGTACGGGGCGCAGTTACCTACACGTTGCACTGCTCGAACTCTTCTCCTCCCCCGCCATATCCGTGTTGACATGACATGGCACAATATGCGACAATGGATCTGGGTCGGATCCCGGAGATGAAATTCGGACTCCTTATCTTGCAAAAGCCCCATGAAATTTAAATTATTTCCAAATTTAGGGTTTCAAAAACCCTAGATTTAAAAATTAGGCACCAGATTTGAAGTAGAGAAGACAAAAAGTTGGGGCTTTTGTTTGCCTGTGTACTTCGAATCTACTGATATTCTAGCTGGTTTGCCTTGGAGCTGTCGATTCATGAATTAGAGATTGAGGGAGAAGACATTCTTGTCTAAAAATAAATTCCTTAGTCCTTAGAAATTAGAATAGGGGAAACAGCAGTCAACTTTCTCTCTCTCCTCCTTTTACTCTATTATTTAAAAACAATTCGAAGTTGTTTTCATTTAACTTTTTTTTTTCGTTCAACTATATTTTCAAATTTTCTTAACTTGTAATTTTTACTTCTAATTCATAAATTAGTAATAATAAAATAAAAGCCTATGTCTTGGAGTCCATATCCTATTTTTGGATCCTTTAAAAACATATCCCGGAGTCTTTCAATTTTAAAAATTGAATGCTCGACACTTGGAACCACACCCATGTCCGACACCGTACCTGAGTCTGAGCAGCTTAGCTTACACCAGTTAATCGACAAGTTTTTGATGCAACTTTGGTGGTTAAACAAGATGGTGGGTAATATGGTGTTTATCTCTAACTTTGCTAACCTTGTCTCTTTAAAGGAATGTTCTATGAAGGAAAAAGTTTGAGGCTTCTTAGATTGCGTGCAAGTGTTCATTAGAATTTTTTGAGAATTAACTCCAACATTTTGAGCATGGTAATATCTTGCACAAATCGTGCAAGAAAAGTTCTTTGGTTGTAGATGATGTCAAGGAGATGAGTAATATGTTGTTTTTTTTGTTAAGCATTATCATGGAAAGGGTTATGATACATTTTCTCAAAATTCGGCTAAGGAGATCTAGAGTAAAGTTATTCATTTATTTGTCCAAAGGGTTATGGTGTTTCTTGTTGTTTGAAGGTGGGTAATCTTCTTTCACCCTTTTTTTTCCTGGGTTGTAGGTATCTTAAGTGATGTATTCTAGAGGTGAGGTAATTTTTTCCATTTCTATGATATACGTTTGTGGTGTTACTAATAGATTAGGAAGGCTTGTGAGGGAATTTTGGGGTCAAGGGTAAGTGAGGAGATGGAGGGGCCTGAAGAGGATGGCCCAACTTTTTCACTGATTTTTTGTCTAAATGATGCTCTATTGTGTAAGTGGTCTTGGCCTTTAGCACTGGGTAGTGGTTTGTTTTGGAAGAAAGCCATACATATGGTCATATGGATAGGATGCGCTACTGTGTCTCAGTTACGTATGTTAACCCTTGGGAAGTATTTTGGTGTGTTATTTTTTTACTTATTTTGAATTTAAGGTGCATAATGGTGAATTTGCTGTTTGGACGGAATTATTGGAAGGGAGAGAGGATCTAGCTAGTATTGTTGTTTCTTCCCAATCGTGTTCCTATTTCTTTATTTTGAGTTAGTAGTGGTTCAATGATAATCATTTATCTTGGAATTTTCATATTAGGTGGGAGCATTATCTCATGAAGTTTAAGATGTTGGATAGCTTATTTATGTCTCCTTGTATGGTTCTTAGGAGTTTGTGGGTGTGATTGGGTGTTTTGTAGGATCTTAGTTGTTGTCTATTTCCTGTTTGGTGGAAACTAAAAAGCTTGGATAACCTAGAGGTTGGGATAACTTATATGGCTCCTTCTGTGGGCTTTGTATTTCGTTAGTGAGGAGACAAGTTTCATGTATGTTTTTTTCTATTACTTCGTATTGTTAGGACAGAAGGGTACATTTTTGGTAATCTTGTAGGTTATTTGGTTGAAGAGGATTGAAGGAATGATAACTTGTGCAATTGTGTGTGGTACATTAGTCTTCACATTGGCTGAATGGGAGTTGGTGTATTTGATCTTTTGGACCCAAGCTCATTGGATTTTCTCTTATTTTTCCATTGCTGATATGCGAGATTGGACTTTTTTTTTTCCTCGTGGCTTAATTAGTGGCTGGATATTGTTACCATTTTTCTATATCATCTCTTTCCCTTAATTGCATTAAATTGCTTCAATTGAAGATCCAATTTAATTCCCTGATTCGAAAATATCCTAATTTGCAAGTTGTTAGCTAAGGCTTATCGCCGTAACAAAGGTTTCCGGCGACCCATCTCTGGTAGTTTCTCAGGGACGTCGAAGTGTTTTCAGGTGAGTTCTTTTTCTTCGATCTTTGTCTTGTAACTCTGTCACTCAATCGTCTCTTTTTCTGGTCTCTGTCTACTTTAGCATCATGGTAATAAATCTTGGTAACATTCACGATTGCATTCTAAAGGTTTTTGAGCTTATTAGACCGAGATGTTAGGCGCCAGTGGACAAATTCAATCGTTGTGTGGAAGTAGTTTTCAATAGTTACAACGGTTCACGATGACATCCGTGGTTTAGAACCATTTTCATTGTCTTATTTTTCAACTTCATTTTCACTCCTCAATTCGTGTTTTTTCCATGCTTTTGGAGGTTGCTTTTTTCTATTCCTCTTTTTGTTTCAACCTTTTATTGTGAGACCCCTGCTCCCTACCTTCTGCCCCTGACCAGTGAGTAGTTGTGTGGCTTTTGATTTTGTTTCTCTTCTTTTCATCTTTGGATCCTCTTTTTGAAATGGAAAATACTTTTCCTATTTTACTAGTATTCATGGTTGTTTTTACTGTAAATTTATTGGTACAAAAATAATTTTATAAAGAAGAAAACCTTAATCAGGCCATCTCTATTCCTTGTTAGTACCTTAGCCTAGCACTTAGGTTAATGCCCTTTTGAAATTGTTTAAAACTAATTCTCAAGGTACCTTTTTTTTCAGTAAAAAATATAAGCTATGAAGGACTTTCTTCGTTTTTTTATCTAATTGCTACATTTTACTTTTTTGAAAGTTGCAAAATAATGGCAACATTGACATATTGGTTAATGCTATGAGCCTAGGGTTACGATGAGTTGATGTCCCCATTTCTATCACAATTTTCTTTTCTTTTTTTACTGATGCATTGAGTCTTTCCCTACCTTTTTTTGCCTTGTAAGTATCGTGCACCATTTCAATGTAGCGACTAAAAGAAACAAAGGAAGAACAGATTTTGATGACCATTAGTATTTTTTTTTAATGCCTTTTTCTGTAGTGCTCAACAGCAGATCAGAGTAAAGCATTTAGAAATGCAAGTTTTTACTACTTATTTGACTTTGCTTGGTTTTTATGTTACATAAACTTAGTAGTGTTGGCTGAAATTGACAATCTTCATTGCCTAGAAATACTTTAACTTTATACTGCAGCATGTTATAATGAAATGACAATCCTTTTGAATTTACTTGCTGCTAATTTCTTCATTCAAATGATCTCCCATGCTAGGCTTAGGTTACTCCGACTCGCCATTTTGGCCGGCCTACCGGTGTTGACACGACACGACACCGGTGCTGGTATGGAATGTGGGTCAGGTCCTCCATTTTGGCCGCCCTTTTGCACTCGGATACGGCGTTGCCAATTGACCAAAATTTCGGCTTTCTCTGTCCCAAATTACCCATTCAATTGAACTTATTTTCAGATCTAGGGTTTTGTCTTCAACTGAATTAATGGAGCTTTCTGCATGAAAGAGAAGAGAAGGAAGGAAAGAGGAGAGAGAAGATAAAAGAGGAAGAATTTAACGGGAAAGATTAAATAAGAGAGAGAATGTGGGGCTGGCTCATACACTTTCTCAGTGCCTAACAGCTCACTCCTGTCTCTCTTTTTTTTTCACGTGACTACAAAGTACAAACATTAAATTTTGTTTCCTTATTTTTTTCAAAAAGGAATTCATTTTAAGCCCTCCCATAGTACCATTACTCCCATACAAACTAGCGATTTGAATTTTAATTTTTTCAATTGGTCCCACAGACTAAAATTTTATTTACTGCCTTTTAATAATTTTACATTAATGATAATTATTCTAACCTTAAGACTTAACCTTATTTTAATTATATTTATGAAGTACCGCTCCCGTATCCGTGTCAAAAGTTAGGACGGTGTCCTTGTATCCTAATTTTTTGATAATCAAGTATCGGGCACTAGGATCCGCACCCGTGTCCGATACTTGAACCCGAGTCCATGCAACATAGGCTAAGGCTTGTGTGATAGTCATTTTATTCTTTTTATTTGCTGCGCTGTGAAAAGGACCAAACTACATAAGGTAATATCTTGATTTATGCAGGACAATTTCGGTCGGCTGAGTGATAGAAACAACAAGGAAACACCGAAGATAATGAAGCAATTTGCTCGACTTTTCACAAACAAGGTCACCATACAGTTGCCTCAGGTACCAATAGATCTTCTCACTTCTTCCTTTGGATTGCTCTTGCTTTTGCAGCTATAACCTCCTATTTTGTTACAGGATGAGAATCTACTAGTCGATTGGAAGCAGAAGCTGGAGCATGATATGGAAACTCTGAAAGCACAGTCAAACATTGTTAGCATTCAATCTGTAAGACATGTCTTCTGTCTCTTATTTTATCTTTTAGTAACAAATGCAATTTTGTAATTGTATAGTGAATTTTATCACCACACCCCATTTCTCTAATGTTGTGTTTGCAAATTTATGGATGTTCATGTCAGACTTAGGTTGTTATTGGTTGTCGACATATGATTAAAGTTACAAATAATGTTATGTTGTACTTCTTTAGATGCAATTATTTCTCAAATGATTAGTAATGTGATCATCAATTGGATTAAATTCATAGGTTCATGACGTATGTTTAGCCTTTCCTTTTGGGTAAGTGTTTTCAGGAATTTCATAGAATCACATTTAATGACTAATTTGTGGATTTAATGAGAGAAGAAGATTTAATTGCTCAGTGATTTTAATGGTATCTTCCATTGATTCGGGTTGTTAGGATAAAAGTGTATTTATAGCCTTTCCTTAGCTTGTGAGGCTTTTGATGTCTATATGCCTAATGTGGTGCGTTGTATATTCTTCAATCAGAGTCCAGAATACAGTAAGACCTTAGCAATTTATAGGCTGTTCTCAAGAAATGGGTACTCTAAAGTCTAAATCCATTCACATATACACTTCAACCCTTCATGGATCCTTTTTTAGTAATTATCAGCTATCCAACAAAATATGATCAAATCCAGAAATGCAGGAAAGCAGATAGTCATAATGTATATTTAGAGAAAACAGCATGTTAGTGTGATAACTGAGAAGTCCTACAAAATAATTAGTAACTTTTGGCGAAACACATTGGAATTACCAATACAAAAATGATGAATCTAGCATAATATTACTAAAGAAGTATGTACATTGTACAGAAACTGCATTCATTTGTACTATCAAAAATTTAATGTTGGATAAGAAAGGCAGGGAAAGATTATACCAAGGTTTAGTTATCTTCCCCGAAATTCAATTATTATTTCTTCATCAATCTTAGTACATGTTTTTTTCTCACCTTTGGGATCTAAATATTCATTTCAACTATCCATAACAATTCTGTTTCCAATCTAAACATATATTGATCCCCATTTGCAATACTTTATAATACTCTCTGGTTTCTTCCAAAATAGTAACGTGTAATATGTTTGAGATATGGAGGGAGTATAAAGAAAACACATTAAATGTGAAACTAAATCTGAACTTCTGCTTTATCGTTAATAATGGATACCAAAAAAAATTATTTTTTTGAATTGCCTTTTTGTTTCCATAATACATCTGCTAATTGAACTGTGCGCATTCTGAATATCAGATGAAAACAATTGTTACTAATCCAAAAATTAATGAAACTAGTAATATACTCCTGCTAATTTTTATTTTATTTTATTTTATTGCTCTTGATGATTCCCTTTCTGAAGCCATGTCTCAGTACGATTATGCAAGGATTATTAAGCCCTTTTTTTTCAATTGTGTTTTTGTGCAGTAGGCAAGTTCACTTGAATTTTGCTGTGGGCTAGAGATATTATAAGCTATTAGGTTACTTTGGTTGCCATGCTAAAAGTCTGTTTTGTATGCTGGTTAGTTGGTTGTTGCCATGTGAGATGATTTCCAAGGCACATTCATGGGTTTCAAGAAAGAGGGATGTGTTTTTTGGGTCCCCGATTCTAGTGCATTTCATTGCTGTTGCCCTTGGAAACTCTTAAGTTGCTCTTACCTTGTGAATTTTGCCCACCCTTTCCCGTGAAAATAATAAAGGAAAATTTGTCAGAAAATACCTTTAAAAACATTTTTTTGTAACACCCCAATAATTCCCATTAAATTATAAAAACTATTTTCCAAGAAATAATGAGAATTATTAAAGTATTATCGCCACGTGTGAAAACGTATCGGCTTATTCAGAATCTTGCAGCGGAATTAAAATAGTTCGAAAATCAAATTGCATTTAAATCTATTACAACTTGGAACCAGTTTGGCCCTGGAAATATTAAATCAAACCTAAACGAAAATGATACTTATTCATGAGAAAAATATTACTTGAATTAAATAATGAAGTTGAAAACACCACTCATCGCTCAAGCCCATGAAAACCCCTGTCAACCTGCACAATCTTACCTTGACCCTGAACGACTGCTCACCAATATTGGGTCATCACAGGGACATTAGCAAGACCAAATTGTACGACGTCAGCAAAGCTGAGTATGACAATTAAATAAACAAACAGATCTAGTGCATAATACAATCGCAACAGAACTTTCGTGCTATGGTGATTAATTAGTTAATAATTTTTCATTAAACATTCTTGTTTATTAAGTGGCCCTACTTGAGCCGAAGCCAGTGTAAGCACCAGGCGAGTTGTTTATGCCTAAGGTGACAATGAGAGCTATCCACGTCACAAATAAAGGAATGAGCTCAATCCGCTAATGGAACACGTGGATCCTACGGTTCCCTTAAAGCCATGAGACCTGCCGTGACCCCAACCCACATCCATGCCAATACTTCATAGGGGTGCTTATCGAGCGAGTCGATCTTGAGCTGGGGGTTGCTCGACTCGTGCTCGTTAGGTTTCGAGTCGAGCTCGAGTCGATAACGAGTTGCTCGTTTAATGATTTGGCCCTATTGAATTTCAATTTTTTTAAAGAAAAATTAATGATTATGTTGTTTTTTCTTAAAGTATATTAATATATTACATTAAGTGTCAAACAAAATTTTCTTTATTTATTATATTAAATTATTTTCAATGATTTCACATAGAAAATTATTGATTAATATGTAAATTTATCGAGTTTCGAGCTAATTCGAGCGAGCACGAGCCATGTCGAGTCGAACTTTGACCGAACTTTCACCGAGTCGAGCTCGAGTAGCTCGCGAGCTGCTCAGCTCAATAAGCACCCGACGTGCACTTGTCTAGAGTTTTAATGTTTACCCGAATCTTTCACTTTAAGTGATTAGTGTCTTGAGAGTTATTATACATAACAAATACACACATATCATCCAATTCACATAACACTTGTTTTAATTTATTGTTCAGAAAAAACACACTGAACTTCTGTCTATTTAACGAGATTCCCATTAAGACCTTACGCCTTAAATGGTATCCCACAGCTACTAGAAGGCATGAAATATTAGGAGAATCTATTCATGCATTAATAATAAACTTGAATGAGACAACTTGTCCATAATTAAATAACTCGCTACTTGTAAGGCATGAAATATTCAGAGAATCTATTCATGCAACATCTTTCCTTATACTTGGGAACATGAAGTAATCTTAACTATTCTCTTGTTTAATAGGTTTGCAAACATAAGTTATACAAACAACTAAAACGATAACAAATAGTCATGTTCTACAAAATCACATATCCTAACATGATACTACGTCTGAAAGCTTATCAATTACACGTACCTTGAATAGACTTGGTGGGGTGCTCAATGGCGGTGGTTGTGGTGGCTCGTGGTTTGGTTTGCTAGAGGAGGAAAAAACTCTTTTTCTCTCTTTTTTTTTTCTTTTCGTTTTTGGTTGCTGTACGTGACTGTGAGGAAGAAGGAGAGTTTATTATTTTATTTTTTTTGTTTCTGATCTAGGCTTCTGACCTGTTTTGACCCGCCTTAGGGCATATATAATGCTAAAAGCTAATTAGGGTTTGCACTAAGTTGGGTTTGTGTCAGTAGGCCTAAATTTTTTATCCTTTTTCAAAACTAAATATATTTTTCGTATATTTTCCGTACGGCACCCAAAACAGATAATTAAAACCTTTAATTTTATTTTAAAAATAACTTAATAAATTCCTGTAGAAATAATTTCAAATGTTTACATATTGATACTCCCATAAAATTTCATTTTAAATTATTTTATTAACGCTAATTCACAAAACATATAAAATATTTGTTTAGGTGTATAAAATCCATGTACTTGTGTATAAAATATGTATAAAAGAGTCTATTCTAACGTATAAAAATATGGGGATTACACTTTTTGTAAGAAAAGACTTTATAAAAAATTTGTTGTGAACCAGGACCTAAAACAAAAAAAAAGTTGCAAGGAGGGACCTTACCACCATTTTCTGATGTTGACTGTGAATTTCCGACGTTGACTTGCTATTTCCCTCCAATTTTCCACTAATCCTTTCTTCTCTATTTATTGTAAATTCATTTTTCCTCCACTTCCCCTCCATTTCCCCTCCTAAATTCATCTACATAAACCCTACATTAACACTTCCTTCTCACATCTAAACTTTTCTTCTTATGAATTAGTGTTCTCATCTCTTAACCCCGTAAATATGAAAGGATTCGTGAGAAATTGGAGGGAAATAGCGAGTCAACTCCGGAGATTCACAGTCAACGTAGAAAAATAGAGCTAAGGTCCCTCTTTGCAACTTTTTTTTTTGTTTTAGGTCCCGTTTCACAGCAAATTTTTTATAAGGTTTTTTCTCACAAAATGAATGTTTTAAAAGGTCTTTTCTGACAAATTTTCCTAAAGTAAATAAGTAAATTTAAATTTAGTGGGTTAACTGCTAAGTTGCATACTATAAGCTGATGGACTAATATAGTCCTCAACTTTATTTATGAACTACTCCCTCCGTAACGAATTACTAGCAACAATTTCTATTTTTAGGTGTAACAAAATACTTGCAACAATTTTTTCCAATTTCATTTTATTCCTTTTTTGGTTAAAAAAACAACACAATACCCCACTTACTTTTCTCTTTCTTACTTTTCTCTCTTACTTTTATCATATTACCACATAATACCCATTTACTTTTCCTTCTCTTACTTTTCTTTCTCTTACTTTTATCATTATACCACTTTTACCTTATTTCACCTAGGAATTTGTGCTAGTACAAATGTTGCTAGTAATTCGTTATGGAGGGAGTACTAAACTGCACAATTGTATACTATACAAGTATTGACCAAATATTTAAAAAAAAATTGTGTCATTTTATGATTAAAAAAATATTCCTGCTTCCGTATCTTCTGCCCGTTTTGTTATAGGCAATATATTGTAGTAATGCGAATGAGTTTAAAGTATATTTAGCAAGTGAAAGAACCATGTAATCCATGGGGAATTATATCCTCATTCACAAGCTTGAATTTTGTTTATTTTTTCTATTACCATCGATTACAATTAGGAAGGGTGGTATTGAATGAGAATGAATATTTGTGAAGAAAAATTAGATGAATTAGAGTTATGCTAGTACCACCATTGTTTCTCCTTCCAATATTTACATATACATTGATTTTCATAACTGTCATTTAAAGGGTTTTAGCTGTTACCAAACGGGCCATTAAAGTTTCACCTATTTCCTACCCACTTTCACATTATTCCCTTTTTGGCAGTGTTTATTTTCCTAGTCATTTGTATTATTTTTCTCTTGGAATGTAGAGAGAGGAGGGTTAAAAAAACTGTAAACCTATCATTAATTACTTGTGTTTGCCTTGGTATTTGCTTTTACGATAAATGTCTGGATAGAGTTTCTAACCTCATGGTGCGTGGTTTTTATTGGTTTATTATTATTCTTATTACGTATAATCATGAGTTTAATTGGTTTGCTTGTTAAAACAATGATTCAGCATGAAGCCAAGCTGCAGTTTTTAATTTTCAAGTTATGTAAAGTTTATGAAAATATCCTGCTAGAAATAGTATTTTATATGAAAAAAATTGTGCTGTTCTGGTGTTACTGAAGATGGTTTCGAGCTGTTTCTACCATTACTTACTCAAAATGATTTAGAAATTCAATTCATGCTGTAAACCAACTTTAATCATATTATAGGAAGGTAGTAGTCTCTGATTATTGTTTTGTTATGTTTTGAAGGTGCTGAGCCGCACTGGAATAGAGTGTCCTGATATTGAAGCATTGTCAATTAAGGATCAAGCACTTTCGACTGAAAGTAAATTACCTGTCTGGTTACAATTATGAATCTTTGTTATATGGCTATTTTGATCTCACAATTGTTTTTTCTAATTTTTCAGGTGTGGAGAAAGTGGTTGGCTGGGCTCTTACTCATCACTTCATGCAGTGTGCTGAAACTTCATTAAATGATTCAAAAATCATTATTTCTAATGAAAGGTTGTTATGGGCAACGAAGCTACCCCCCCCCCTCCTTTTTCTCTCTAGGAGAGTTTTAAACGCCACTTGTTCTACGATTCTACCTGTTTTTCTTGATATGAGTGATATGCTTCTATGTTGGTAAAAGGCTGAAATTTGATTTTTGCAGTATTAGGCATGGACTTGATATATTGCATGGTGTCCAAAATGAAAACAAAAGTACCAAGAAGTCATTGAAGGTATTAAGTGTGCACTCTTTGAATTTTCCTGTTGTTACATGTCAAATTTACAAGAAGAAAAAAAAAGACTTTTTAGAAGGTTTATGTCATGTGTTTTTGTGAAAGGACATCTTCCCTGGATGTGTTTTTAGGCCGACAGAGGGGTCTTTTTTGGCTCCCCTTTTGGTTGAATACTACTTAAAACCAGCTTGTTCATTTCACAGGATGTAGTCACAGAGAATGAATTTGAAAAGAAGCTTCTGACAGATGTTATTCCTGCTACTGAAATTGGTGTGAATTTTGATGACATTGGAGCTTTAGAAAATGTTAAAGATACATTGAAGGAACTGGTAATGTTACCTCTACAGAGGCCAGAGTTGTTCTCAAAAGGACAATTAACCAAGGTTTGCTACTTGAGCATATTTGTTGTTGTTTTCTGAATTATTTCCCTCTTTGTGGCTAATTCACTGTTATTTTAGCCTTGCAAGGGAATACTTTTGTTTGGTCCCCCTGGTACCGGAAAAACTATGCTTGCAAAAGCCGTTGCTACTGAGGCTGGTGCAAATTTTATTAACATATCAATGTCGAGCATCACTTCAAAGGTATTGTTTGCCTTTTGTGCTATTTTTGCTTTCTATGCCTTATATGCCTCGCTTTGTGCTGATACTCTGTTTTACTAATAGTGGTTTGGTGAAGGAGAAAAATATGTGAAAGCAGTGTTCTCACTAGCTAGCAAGATAACTCCTAGCGTCATTTTTGTTGACGAGGTTGGTTTTTGATGTTCCTTGTGTTGTGTATGGATTTCCCCCCTCATGTTGTATGCGGTTTTCTGGATACTTAATTGATGTAGTTGTTTGACTCAGGTGGACAGCATGTTAGGAAGACGTGAAAATCCTGGGGAGCATGAAGCAATGAGAAAGATGAAGAATGAGTTTATGGTGAACTGGGATGGTTTGCGTACTAAGGATAAAGAACGAGTGTTGGTGCTGGCTGCGACGAATAGGCCTTTTGACCTGGACGAAGCAGTTATCAGGAGGCTACCTCGGAGGTTATTTTTTCAAAGACTATTTTTTCATTTAGCATTTATGTGATTTGAATCATTGTTCTGATTGTATATTTGTGGCAGATTGATGGTCGGCTTGCCAGATGCAGCAAACAGGCAGAAAATTTTAAGTGTAATTTTGGCCAAAGAAGATTTAGCATCCGATGTAGATCTTGCTGTGGTTGGAAGTATGACAGATGGATACTCTGGGAGTGACTTGAAGGTATTAACTGTATATTTTTATTTTTTTTGTCATAATGGCCTATGTTTGAACCATCTTTGTGACTCTGTAACATTTGGTGCAGAATCTTTGTGTAACTGCAGCTTATTGTCCTATCAGAGAAATATTGGAGAAGGAAAAGAAGGTATTGACATTTTAAGTGTCTATCTGGCTGACTGAAATGCTATTTTGTCATTTGCTATAACTTGTGTAATAAATTTTTATGATATTAATGTAATTTTTTAACATTTAAGTCTTTCACAATATATTAACAAAATTTAGGTGGCAATTATGATATTATCATGTTTTAATTGAGTCTACAAAAAGATTAGTATTGAACATGTAAATTTCTTTACAATCTACTAGTATTGGGCTATGTTTGTTCAACCATTTTCGCGTGATTTTCTTTTAGTATATTGTTGTGTAATTTATATGATTGTTATTGACATACCTTTTTCTAGCATTATTTAGGTCTTTCACAATGTAGTCACAAAGTTTAGGAGTCATGTACTTCCTCTTCCCTATAATTATTGTACACTTTTTGTTGTTTCACAATAATTGGAACTTTACTTTATTTGGTCCTCTTTGTATTTCTTTCGTTTTCCTCTTTTAAATCCCTGTGCCACCACATCCTGTTGATATCGTTCTGTGGACTCACGTTTAGGTTGAGTCCACAGAACGATTAATATTGAACATCTAAGACCATGATTTGTGGCTTTTATTTGAGGCAGTCAAATATGAAGGAATAATGATGTTGTAACATGCATAACATTTCTTTCTCCAAACTTTGTTTAATATGATGTGATTGCTCTCTTTGCAGGAGAAAGCTTTAGCAGTAACAGAGGATAGATCACCTATAATTTATAGTGGTGATGATGTCCGTCCTTTAAATATGAAGGACTTCAAATATGCCCAGGAACAGGTAATCTACTCTCCCCCCCCCCCCCCCCCTCTCTCTCTCTCTCACACACACAACCAACCAACCAAAAAGAAACAAAACAATAGGGGACAAGTTTTTCACGATAAATGCACCTGAAAAACCCAAATTCGAGTTTTCAAGAAAAAAGAGCTCAAAAATTTTCAGCAATATATATATATATATATATATATATTTTAATGCTAGTATCTGACATGTTTGTTAAGAGATGGTTGCTAACAACTACAATGATCCAAATTCAGGTTTGTGCTAGTTTTTCATCAGAGTCAACAAATATGAATGAACTTATGCAATGGAATGACTTGTATGGGGAAGGTGGATCAAGGAAGAAAAGCTCCCTCAGCTATTTTATGTAGAAGAGGTATAGTTCTATATGGTAAGATCCTCATTTTTTAGTTAAGAAGCCGCTCAAATTTTCCCGTCATTTTATAGGCATTATAGCTCAACCAAATGAGACTGGTATGGCGGTAACTGCCATTCCAGATGATCACAGCATCCTCTAATGTATCATATTTAGCCAGATTCCCTCCTGCCTCCTTTCCTAGCCAAATGTATAGTGAATGCATTATATAGGCTCCTTTCTTCTCTTCCCCTGGCAATTTTTTTGGCTTCAATAATAAGCCACACCTATTTGCTGTATATACTATCCCGTGCTCTATTTTAATAAGCAGATTCTTGCATTTGTTCGTACATTAAATGCATTACCATTGTTTTTAATTATGATTTGTTATCTGTTACTGTGCGGTTAAACCGTGGTTCAGTGGCACTTGTAAATTATGTACGTCAATACTGAGATTGTGAAATAATGCATAACGGAGTAAAATGTTATATGTATAAAGTTACATGACATTTATGAATCTAGTTTTGTAGTTGGGGGATCCATGCATAATGTTGGGAAAAAGGATGACTGAAGCGCGTGTTCCAACTTGGTCGCACTTGAATGAAACAAACATAGTTGCATTATGTGGAGATATGAAATGGGTGCCAGTGATTGATGTGCAGTACTTCCTCCGTTCTATATATTTGACTTGTTATTTCTGAATGATAATGGAGGTAAAATTTAGTAGGACTAATTAAATAAAGGGTGGGTATAGAGGGTAAATAGTAATGGAGCAGTTGATATATGGCCAATCAAAGGCTAATTCAGATGGCGATTGAAAAGCGATTTTTTTTTCTTCTCTTAAAAGGAAATAGAAAGTTCTTTGGTTGGAAAAATAAATAGGAAAGTCGAAATGTATTATGATCTGCAGTATGTATGGTCAATGGACTAGTATATTTCTTTAACTATTTATAAAATTCTTTTTGAAATATTTCTCACTTGTCATTTTTCTAATTGCTTACATTAAATTCTACTCCCTCTGCCCCCCCCCCCCCCCCTCAAAAAAAAAAAAAAAAAACTGCTCCACTTTTTTTTTTTAAAAATATTTTCCAAATTATTTGCCATGTAAAAGTACATGCATATCCTTATATAAAAAAACCTAAATAATACCCTAAAATTACTTAACTACACCTTAAAATTCACACAAAAAGCAAATAAAAGAAATGTAGCAGTTCTTTTTGGTAGTGGGGTATTAAAAGTTGTGCATTGATTTTATTGAAAATAGCCAAAAATATGGTTTTTTTTTTTTTTTCTGGGAAAAATGACCCAATTGATCAAAGAAGGTGACCTTTTAACTAAAGTCTAAATACATATTCTATAAAGTGGCCCCTTGTATATTATTTGTGGATCCGCTACTGTCCAGTAGCTTAACCTCTCTATTTATTGGCTAAACAAAAAAACCACATCAATTAGGCAATAACTTGCTCCCAAGTTTAACTATTATTAGACTGAATATATACCAAAAATCAATATCTAGTCTTCTAATTATAACCCTAATTAAACTAGTAAAGCATTAAAGATAGAAACAAATAAATTAAAGTTATGCAATATCTTTCCTCAATAACAACAAATTTCATCTTGTCAATTATAACCCAAACTCTTCTAGTTTTCATTGATACTTCGTATTATTTTCTTCATAACAATTGAGGGCCTGATCTCCCCAACTTACCTTTCAGTTCAATTCCTAATTTCCTTCTATCATAAACAATTCATTTCAGCTTATTTCAGTTCAATTTCGAAATTTATTCTTTCATACGAATAAAAAATTCAGTCCAACTCAGTTCAATTCATTTATTTTCATCCAAAACAAATAGGCCGTAAGTATTATTTGTGAGGTATAAATTATTTAATAGTATTTGTTTAATCATTTTTTTCTTTGTGGGAAAGGAGGAAGTATTATTAAGTTGTATTTAATTTTTTACACTTAGGGCTTGTTCTCCCCAACTTATTTTCAGTTCACTTCAATTTTTAATTTTCTACTCTCATAAGCAATTCATTTCAGCTTAATTCAATTTCTTTCAATTCGATTTTTAAATTGGTGGAACAAACTTAGCTTTATCCAAACAACCACAATTATACAAACTTCCATAACTTCCATTTATTTATCTATTCATATATATTATTATTTTTGTTATGGATTACAAAATCTAATGTTATTGAAAACCTAACCTTACTTAAGAGCAACAGATTACCTTGTTGAAGCAATATAGTAAAGTGTTGAATAAATAAGGAAATAGTAGAAGTAACCTCATGATCATTGTGACTTTAATTTAGAACTTGTATGTATATATCTCTCACACAAATATATAATAATAATGTAAAAAAAAAAAAGAGGAAAAATTGGTCACTCATATTGTGGACATTCCAAAAAGTGTCATGTTAAATTTTTGGGGGTATAAAATTGTTAGACAAAATAATATACTAAATAATCAATTTTTAACCCAATTATGAAGGAGTAGATAACATATGAATACATTGCTTCCACAAAAATATGTTGTACTGAGAACAGACACTCTATATGTATAACACTCAATAACACTCTATATAGCTATGCTGAGCTACATCGTAGTGGGAACAAATTATAACCCTAATTAAACTAGTAAAGCATTAAAGATAGAAACAAAATAAATTAAAGTTATGCAATATCTTTCCTCAATAACAACAAATTTCGTCTTGTCAATTATAACCCAAACTCTTCTAGTTTTCATTGATACTCCGTAACAGAAAGAATACAACAATTGAGGGCCTGATCTTTCCAACTTACTTTCAGTTCAATTCCTAATTTCCTTCTATCATAAACAATTCATTTTAGCTTATTTCAGTTCAGTTCCTAAATTCCTTCTCTCATACGAGTAAAAAATTCATTTCAGCTTAGCTCAGCTCAGTTCAATTCATCTATTTTCAGCCAAAGCAAATTAGTCGTGAGTATTATTTGTGAGGTATAAAATATTTAATAGTATTTTTTATCATTTTTTTCTTTGAGGAATAGGAGGAAGTATTATTAAGTTGTATTTAATTTTTTACACTTAGGGCTTGTTCTCCCCAACTTATTTTCAGTTCAATTCAATTCTTAATTTCCTACTCTCATAAGCAATTCATTTCAGTTTAATTCATTTTCGTTCAATTCAATTTTTAAATTGGGGGAACAAACTTAGCTTTATCCAAATAACCACAATTATACAAACTTACATTTATTTATCTATTCATATATATTATTTTCTTTGTTATGAATTACAAAATCTAATGTTACTGAAAACCTAACCTTACTTAAGAGCAATAGATTACCTTGTTGAAGCAATATAGTAAAGTGTTGAATATAAATAAGGAAATAGTAGAAGTAACCTCATGATCATTGTGACTTTAATTTAGAACTTGTATGTATATATCTCTCGCACAAATATATAATAATGTAAAAAAAAAGAAGGGAAAATTGGTCACTCATATTGTGGACATCCAAAAAGTGTCATGTTAAATTTTTTGGGATATAAAATTGTTAGACAAAATCATATACTAAATAATCAATTTTTAACGTAATTATGAAGCAGTAGATAACATATGAATCCATTTGCTTACACTAAAATCTGTTGTAGTGAGAACAGACACTCTATATTGTATAACACTCAATAACACTCTATATAGCTATATTGAGCTATATCATAGTGGGAACAGACACTCTTCAACGTCTACCGTAATTAATGTTCACCCGTTATATTGTAGTACTTGGGCTATGTTCTTTTAGGCTTAACTTTACGATACTTCAGTTCAGTTCAGTTCAGTTCAACCCACTTCAGTTTAGTTCAGTTCAACCCACTGCAGTTTAGTTCAGTTCAATTTAGCTTACTTCAGTTCAGTTGAGTTTAGTTCAGCCAGTTCAGTTCAGCTATTTTAGTTCAGTTCAGTTCAGCCCACTTCAGTTCAGTTCAGCCCACTTCAATTCGGTTCAGCCTACTTCAACCTAAAAGAACAGAGCCTACATGTTAAAGCACAAGTTTTTTTTATTACTGTTGAAGAGTGTCTGCAAAATAAAAAATGAGGTGAAGAAAAGCAACAAAGTTACCTTAAAAGAGTACAAAGAAAAGACACACATCACTAAGACAAGTTGACTTTGGCTTTTTCCTCAATGTGGAATGTATTTATCCCGACGCATAAATATATTGCTCTCTTAACAAACAATAGGTTACTAGAATTTTCAAAAGCCTATTGAAGATCTCCTATAATTTAAGGGCGATTCACCCCTCCCCACAAATGAATATTACTTTTTACCTTTTCCAACTCCGGTCATGTCATTACCTCTCAAGTTCAAATTAAATTACTCCGTAAATTACAGGTTGATCAAGGTAAGTACAATACAGTGAATGCTTCGCAGGTTGATGCAACCTTTGCAAGTTAATGTGGGTTGAACAACTTGCTACCATACGATTTGATGGGAACTAGCCAAGTGTTCATAAAATTTCGTTTCAGATTCAAACGACCTATAGATGATTCATGGTAGTAGCTATCACAGTAAAATAAACATTAGGGTTTGATACCAATACCTATAGTATATATCTAAGAAGGTCAACTTCTATTCATTTTTTTTAGTAGTCAAGTCATGACACTATTAACATTTGCATAATAAGCTTTATTTCTTAAAGCATCAACCGTAAACAAAAAAAAAATTTATCTTCACTATTGTACTTTTTCTTTCATCATCCATCAAATCATTATTAATTTCACCTTTTAACCATAAATCAAATAAAAAGGCTATTATAAAATAAATTAATTTTTTAATTTTTTTTACAATAACAACCCTAAAAATATAGCTATTGTAATGAACTATAAATGAATTATCCTACACCATTGATTAATACTACTTTTAATGTTAGATTTGATAAGTTATCATATGAAAGATTAACTTCTTATCATAGTTATCAATATCATTATTTTATTTTATTTTAAAAGGAAAATTTTTACAAATAAACCTAATTCGGATTAAACAAATATAAACTTAATTAAATAAATATAAAACTAATTTTAAAAAAATAATGAAAAATTTGTTGGAATGTTGGAGTAGCCGTAACAAAGCAATAAAATATAGTAGAAGATGGCTACTTTTTTCATTAATTAATCAAAGACACCAATGTTTTATATAGGCCAACGTCACAAACAAAACAAAGATAAAACTAAGCCAACTAAATTACTTAATAGTAGGAACATGACTCTAATAAATCCACTAACACGTATCTTATTATTGACTCAAACTAAAAACTTGCAACTAATTCAGAAACTTAAGGAACTAACTAGTCCACTAACCAACGTTAATATTGAAGCATATTACTCGATAAAATAAAGCTCCTAAACCTCATCATTAGGGCCATCATTGATTTTCTGAATTAAGGAAGAAAGGATTAAGATCCGCCGGAAGATAAGAAGTTGATGGCTGTAAACTAGAAGATGGGGCGTTCGATTGAGATTCACTTGTCTTGATTGCAAGCAGATGGAATTCCATTTGATTCAAAATAAAGTCGAACATTTGAATCATTTACCTCGCAGCGAATTATCTTTTCCTTCGCCTGTTTTTGTAACCTTACATACTCCTCTTGAATCACACCAAACACATTAATGATAGGAATTCCTAGTTTATTGCAGTCGGTCATTTTACTTCCAGCTTATCTATTATAGGTGCAAGCACACTCTCTTTATCCTCTTTGTTCTCCTTAAGATTAAGCATACAAGATTCTACTTTTGCACTTATAAATATTGCTTTCAGCCGACCTATATGGTCGACTAAATCGGCACCGGAAAAACCTTGACTACCATGAGCAGTATGTTTCAAAACATTTGAAACATTAACTTGAAATACATACCCGGGAGTCTCTAAAGAACACACCTCCCCCTATTGTACAACCTTCGGTAAGTACTAGCAAAGAAGCCATATAAAGATGATCTGTTAATTCTAGGTCGGTTGAAAATTCAACCATCAGTTTTGCATTACTAAAAGAACAATATAAAATAGCAATTTCTTTTTCAGAATGTTCTTGATTGGTTAATACAAACGCAATTTGTCGTTCTTCATTACCGTAACCCATAGTAAAAAACTATAATTACGGTCGAAATGCTCTTTTACAATATGTTCGTAAGTTAAGATAAAATTGAATGTTATACCAGAGTGTATTACAATTCCACCCTAATATGCTTGCATCCAAGGGTGAAGCTACATGGAGGGCTGGGAGGGGCCCGACACTCGTAAGTAATATAGGTGACCTTATGGTCCCGACAAACTTTTATAAATTATATTAATTAACTATTTTACTATTTAACCTTAGTGATTAGCAAACTCGTATTTTGTAAATTTTTTTGAAGGTACAATTCCCTTATTTGATTGATGATTTTTGCTAGTTTCAAATTACGTAAATGCAATTTAAATTGGATTTAATTTTATTTTGTAATTTTTATTTTATTTTGTAGTTTTTTTATATAAAAGAAATCTACAAAATATTAAAGATAAAAATAATTAAAGCATGAGATAAAAATGTTCGTCCTTGTCATTACGTATTAATAAATGAATTATATATGTTTAAAATCTTTAAAAAATATATTTGGCCGCCTTAATATTCAAATCCTGGATTCGCCCCTACTTACACTACTGTGTTGTCAAGATTATTCACATATTGTTTATCAATATAAACAATTTTTCCACTTAGTTCTCAGCAAAAAGGAAGAGGCATTGTTAATTTGATGATAGTATATGAGTTCTTTGCAAATTGGTGTTGTTGTGGCCTGTGGGTGGTAGACCACTGGCTAAGGGGAAGAGAGAGAAAGGGAAGATACGGAGGAGATGCGAAAGATGGAGGAAATAGAACTAAAGGAGGAGAGAGATTAATTTGATTAAATGATAAATGAAATAGTAACGGCAAGAGGGAGTATTCTCTCTTAGGGGCTATACTTTTTAAATAAATGTTACGGCTTTATATTTTAAAAATGAAACGAGTAATCAAATTTGGCTTTTGGAGGTCTCCTTATTCTAGACATCACATTAATTAAAAAAAATATACAAGTACTTAGAGTATCTCATTTGTCATAGCCTAAATCTTTAAACAAAAATACTCATTTTGAGTTATGGACTATAAGTCTATAAGTAGTGGTGGCTACTGGGCCGGGTTGGCTCGGCCCGGACCCAGTCCGGTTTTCATCCCTGATGGGTCAGGCCCGCTAAACCCGGCCCGGCCCGTGACCCAACCCGGTACAAACCGGGTGGGTTATGGGTCGAATTTTTGCAACCCAGCCCGTAACTCAGCCCGTTCGTTTGACCCGAATAATCTGGCCCGACCCGTGACCCAGCCCGTATTCGGCCCGCAAACCAGGCCCGGCACGGACCGTGACCCAAGCACGGCCCGTTCGGCCCGCCCGAACGAGTTTTTGCATGCATGCAGAATTGCAGGGTAACGGATACCTACAAGTGCTTCTAGCCCTCTCCTTTTTCTGCATGGTTGCTCCATGCTGCTGGCCCTTCTCCCATAACATGCCCCCCTCCTCTCCTTTTTCTGCTAGCCAACGTCCAACAGCAGGTCAGCAGCATACTTCCTCGTTTTTTTTTTAAAAAAAAAAATTTACATTTTCCCTCCCAATTTTCCCCTATAAATACCCATCCAATTTACCCCAAATTCTTCACAATTAACATCATTCTTCTTCTCTTCTCTTACTCTCTCTACTTCTCAAAGTTCTCATTCTGAATTCTTAATCTCTCAATTTCAATACTTAAATTTTAGAAGTTTATGCTAGAAAAAAAATTCATAAATTACTAGTTTATATTCAAGTTTTAGTAGTTATATTAAAATTTCAGTTCTTATATTTTTAATTAGTTTCTAACTTTCAAAAAAAAAATGTCTGGAAGGAATAGTGGTGGTAGAATTGGTGGTGGTAGTGGTGGTGGAGGTGATGGTAGAGGTAATGTTCATGTTTTTCCTAATATTAATGATCAATTTTACGGTTTATATGAAATAAATACCGATGAAATTGAATCATTAGCTAGGGCATTAGATAGTCAACAAAATCCTCGTCCACCTCGACCCAACCCATATCAATCCCATCAATCATCATCATCAATGCCACCTCCTCATATTCCAGTGGGCGCCGGAGGCGGAGGTACGGTTCCGAATTTGAATCGGAGGATAATATGGAAGGTATAAATTCAAATTAATTTTTTTGAAATTATTATAGTTTTTTACTTTATCATACATTTATGAATCATGAGTTTATATAAATAAATTAATTGTTTATGTAAATAATATAATTTGAAATTAATTTTGATTCATTCATAGTTACATTAGTTACATTAATGAGTTTATAAATAAGTTAATAATACAAATTAATTGTTTACATTAATGAAATTAATAATATAAATTAATTGTTTACATTCATGAAATTAATAATATAAATTAATTGTTTACGTAAATAATATAACTTGAAATTAATACTTTCAAGAATTTAAATAAATAAATTAATTGTTTATTTATGTACAAAAAATGGATATATTATGAAAATAAAGTATTAATATTTCATTTTTTTTAATTAAGGAGGAGGTGAATAAGGTGGTCCTAGTAACACTAACACAACATCAACCGGTAAAAGAGAAAGAGGTCATACTTCATGGGTATGGCCTTACTATGACAAAGTAGCAACAAATTATCCCGACAAATATACTGCAATTTGCAAAATTTGTCGAGATGTTACCAAAACAAAAAAAAAACCAAAAAGTTACAAGTGGACCAAAAACGATGGAACCGGAACATTGGCCTGTCATTTAAAAAATGATCACAACTTGGGGCCCGATGGTGCAGAGAGATGATTCGAGACAGGCTCAAATCCATGGGTACGCAACGACTACTCCCGGCGCAGGTATGCCTTTTGTTTATAATCGTGATAGAATGATTGATGAATTTTCTAAATATGTTATTCTTGATGAATTGCCGTTTACTCATGGGGAAAGCCCCAGTTTCGAACATTTTAACCGGGTTGCTATGCAACCGGCTTTTAGAATAATTCCTAGAAACACCCTTAAACGTCGCACCATCAAACTTTTTAATTCTTATCGAGCTTATTTGATGGAAATGTTCCGTACCTATGATGGTCGGGTTAGCATAACTAGTGACTGTTGGACTTCTTTTGTAGGTGAACCATTTATTTGTGTAAATGTTCATTGGATAGATCATGACTGGTTTTTACAAAAAAAGATTATTTGTTTTGAGGGAATGGAGGAAAACCATACGGGTTTTAACATTAAAACTCGTATTGTGAATTGTTTAAAAAAATTTCAGTTGGTTGACAAACTTTTTTCAGCTTCATTTGACAATGCATTGGCTAATACTCGTGCTATTGAATTTTTAAAACAAGACAGTGACGTACCTTTGCTACTTAGTGGTAGCCTTTTACACGTTAGATGTTGTGCGCATATATTAAACTTATCTGCGCAAGAAGGTATTAAAGAGTTACATCCCCTATTAAAACCTATTAGGAGTGTAGTAAAGTGGATTAGAGTCACTCGTAGTATGAGCAGGGCTTATAAAAGAAAATGTGAGGAAAGAGGACTAAAGAAAAAATGCATAGGTATAGATTGCATAACCCGATGGAATTCTACTTTTAAGTTATTGAATGATGCGATTAAATATCGTGAAGTTTTAACTGAATTATATAATGAAACTCGTTCGGAGCCTAATGAAATGATTACGAACTACAATTGGTCTGTTGCAATGATTGTTCGTGATGTACTTGTCGCATTTGAATATGCTACTAACGTTGTTTCTTATGTTTATGAGCCTAATGTACATTTAGTTGTATTAGAAGGAATTAAAATTGTGACGACCCGACTCGCTTAAATCGGCGCGGAAGAATTCGACGAGTCGAATAGTCAGAACTAACAACCAAATTACTTAAAAATTAAAACAAACCTCAAAATATTATTACTATAACCCAAAAGTAGAAATACCCACAAGTTTGTACATTACTAATCCAAAAGTCAAACTACCACTACTAATAAACGTAACTCCAAAACACATGTCATAGTTATAGCAAAAGTATACAAGCATTACTACTATAGTCCAAACTAACTGAAATCGTAAAACAACAGAAATACGACTATACAACTATATCGGCGCTCGCCCAACCCATAGCTAAGCAAGAACCTCATCATCAGAATTACCTGAAAAGTAAACAACAGTCCACCGTCAGTGGCGAGTAACATAACTGTCTCACCCTAACGGGAATACACAAGCACATAGCATAAACCAAATATCCAATCATAACATCAAATCATGCGAAATCATACAAATACATGCTTGACTCAACTAACTTATCCAAACTTATCTTTGGCGCAATCATTCACAAACTAGATCGGACTACGCACGTACGAACGCATCTTACGCGATCGAACTTTCCAACTATGCCAGGATTGAGAATCTTACTCCCAACCCTATGAAACCAATCTTACTGGAAATCCATGTCAAAGACGACACAGTGGTAATCACTATCCCAATACCGCGGTTAGGATAGGGGCAACGTCTTAACCCAAAAACATAGAATCTTACTCTAAGTTTTAGGCGTCTAGCTACGAAATCAAGCTAATCTTACATTCTTTAAACCTTACATCCAAAGTTTACATCCTTAGTTACTTCTTAAGTTGCATCTTACGCCTTGACTTAAGAAAATAACATGTAAACCTATCATCTTACAACATCTTATCACTTTCTTTAACCTTTTCTTTAACTTTCTTTAACTTTAAAGACTCAATCAAGAATTCATAAAGACTCTTAAAGAACTCATCAAGAACTTAAAGAACTCATCAAGAACTCATCCAAGATTCAAGATCTTCAATCAAGAACTCAATCAAGATTCAAGAATTTCAACCAAGAACTCATCCAAGAATCAAGAACTCATCCATACATACATAAACCACACGCATACTTACACAATTCAACACATGAAATCATCAACTTATCATCATCCAAAATTCACCAAATTTGAACATGATAATCAACAACTTAACACTAACATAATCAATCATAAAATCATCATATTCAAACATAAAATCATCATATAACCATTCCAAAATCAGATTTACATTCATACATAAAAACATGATCAAAACTTCATATAAACCAATCTTGTTCATTTAATCTATACTATGGAACATAGTATGCCAATTAGGTTGAGAAAGTATGTTACCTTATTGAAGATTAACACACAAAATCAACACAAAATTGCAGCCCGGAAACTAGAACCACACGGCCCTATCACACGGTGTACCCACAGCTTCCACTCGGCACCACACACGACTTGCACACACGAGCACGGCTGTTGTTGCACGGCTGTCCCACACAAGCCACCACTGCCACGGACCAACTGCACGGCCATGGCACACGAGCACGAACCACCACCGTGCACCACTCGAACCCCACACATTCAACACGATCAACCCACTCGAACAAGATCCTAAAACCAACCTGAACTAGTCATCTTGAATGCAAATTAGGTGGTTTAGATTGTGTTTTGATACTTAAAGATCAATGGAAGTTGAATCTTTAAGTTTGGGTATTGAAAAGATGATGAACAAATGTTCAACTTGAAAGAGCCAAAAATGGCGTGTGGATTGGTGCAAATAGGAGGGAGTTTGTGTCTTAAGCTTTTGGTGGCAAGAGCATAAGATGGCAAATGAGCAAAAGGATCATTAAGCCTTACTAACCCTCCTATATATAGAGGTTAGTTAAGGTGTGAACACAAGGCAAGTGGCAAATCCTTGCCATGCACATGAAGAAAACCGGCCTAAGCAAGAGAAAAGGGCCAAAATGGGCTTTCGTGATCAATTGGGCTAATTTACAAAAAGTGCATGACTAATCATGCTTAAATCGATTTAGCCCAAAATATTAAATAATTAATTAGAAAATTAAATAATAAAAGTTCTAATTAATTAAATAATAATAAAAATAATCAATAACTAATCAAAATAAAATAATTCGAATTAAATCGAAATTATTCATATAAAACAAAATAAATAGTTCAAAACTAAATTTGAACTATACATAGCAACACATAAATACACATAATCACCTGGCAGAAATACCTATAAAATCAGGGTCGTTACAACCTCCCCTCCTTAAAGAAATTTCGTCCCGAAATTTAAGGCAAAGGAGATCGCTCACCCTCAAACAACTCCGGGTACTTCTGCCTCATGGACGCCTCTGTCTCCCAAGTCGCCTCCTCATGGTGTTGATTTCTCCACAACACCTTGACGAGCTGGACTTGCTTACGCCGAAGGGTCCTCACTTCCCGATCCAAGATCTGGACGGGTCGCTCCTCAAAAGTCAGATTCGGCTCAAGCGTTGCCGACTCCACTGGGATAATGTGGGTAGGATCATGTACATATTTCCTTAGCTGGGAAACATGGAATACGTCATGTACACTAGATAAACTAGGTGGTAAAGCCAATCGGTATGCCACCTCCCCAACTCGTTCCAGTATCTCGTAAGGTCCCACATATTTTGGTCGGAGTTTCCATTTCTGACCGAAGCGTGCCACTCCTTTGAAAGGTGAAACCTTAAGCAAGACTTTGTCACCTACCTCGAAAGCCAGCGGTCTACGTCGATTATCGGAGTAGGATTTCTGACAACTCTGAGCGGCCTGCATCTTAGACCGGATGACTCGGACCTTCTCGATAGTATCGCGTACCATCTGAGGTCCTAAAGCCACAGAATCACTAATATGATTCTAACATATAGGACTTCGACATTTCCTGCCGTACAGGGCCTCGTACGGAGCCATCTCGATGTTGGAGTGATAGCTATTGTTATAAGAGAACTCTATCAAACAGAGCATACGTACCCAAGAATGATGGTACTCCAGAGTACATGCTCGGAGCATATCCTCCAAAGTCTGAATGGTCCTCTCAGTCTGACCATCGGTCGCCGCATGAAAAGCGGTGCTCAACTTCAGCTTCGTCCCAAAGGCTTCCTGAACTGATTTCCAGAAACGAGATAGAAATCTCGGATCCCGACCAGAAATGATCTCCCTCGGAACTCCGTGAAGTCGGATAATATCCTGAGTATATGCTTCTGCTAGACGCTCCATAGACCAGGTCATCTTCATCGGAATGAATCTAGCGACCTTGGTCAACCTATCCACTCTGACCCAAATAGCATTCAAGCCATTACAGGTGGGTAAGCTAACCACGAAGTCCATAGATACCAACTCAAATTTCCAGGTCGGAATAGGTAGTGGCTGCAACAGACCTCCTGGTCTCTGATGCTCGATTTTCAACTTCTGACAGACTAAACATCGAGCTACGAACTCTGACGACCACTTGGTAAAAAAAAAACTTCTGACGACATTTAGGCCAAAATTTTAATTTTAATTTTTCATTTTATAATTTGGTCAATACACAAAATTATACATTCCTATCTAATTTTTCAATCTTTTTGAGGAGTCTTAGATTTAACTCTTTTTTCTCACACATGTTTATCCAACCATCTCAAATTATTATAATTTTTTTTTCTCTTCCTTTAACATGAAAAGAGCCTTAGACTTCGGGGTAACAACCAAAATGAAATATTATTTAATCGCGGAATATATATTATTGCCCCTAAAATTCCCTAGCTATTTTTTCCATAATTTTTTTAATATTAAATTTAACTCATTTTCTCCCTTTGATCTCTTACCATAATAAGCAACATATAAGAGGAAAAAAATTTCATTTAGATCGAGCGCAAATATATTCAATATACTCAGTATTTTATATTCTATTGTATTTCTAAAGTTGTCATATATTATTATGATAAAATTGTGTTCTTTTTGGTAGTGGAGTATTAAAAGTTGTGCATTGATTTTATTGAAAATAGCCACACGTAAATAATTGTAATGTTTCGAATTTTTCATCATTCCTATCTACATCTCTTTCAAAAAGCAACAAAAATAAGAAACATCAATAAAATCAAAGAAAAATTCACACTAAAGTTTCCAACTATCGACATTCTTATAAAAATTATTAACTACTAGAAAAATTTACAACGGTCCCAATTATCGATTGTCTTATAAAAAAGTTATGAGTACTATTATTATATTTTAAAATGGGTCAAATTAAACTATGAGTCTATGACCTTTATAAAAGTGGACCCGGTAACTTGTTAACATATGATTAAAGGTTAAATACATTAACATGCTGCACATGAAAATATGAAATTGCAATGATTTTTTTTATTTATTTTGTTACCTCTTTTATTTTTCTTTATATTTTATTTCTTTTACAGTTCACCAGGTTTTGACTTAATATACAGTTGAGATGATTTTGTTGAGTAAAACATGGGAAGGATTAGAATTAAAATATTGTTCCAGTAAAAAAATATTTAAATATTGTTATATAAAAAATAGGATTATTAATAATCCAACCTTTAATTGTAAAAGGAATTCAGCCTCACATTATTAAAAGGTCCAGAATACAATATAAAAAGGTGGGATTATTACTGGATTTATAAAAGGTGAGATTATTAGTGGGATAAGTGTGAAAGGTGGAATTATTAGTTTCCAATCTTCCAATGTAAAATTCAACTTGCCCAAAATTTGTGATTTTGATATTTTATACTAAAAAAAATTGTTTGCAAAGCTTTGAACATTGCGAAGTTCACACATCAAATTCATCAATCTTTATATCTTATTCTTCACAATTTCTTTGGGGCTTTCGTTTCTTCAGATTTGAATTGCAGAGTCATGTCCTCAATTGTTGTTTTGATTTTGGAAATTAAAGAGAAATGTTTGAAAAAAAATTAAACCTAACTTTTTCCCCAATTCTCCAAAATCCTTATTTGTATTTCATGTTACAAATTATTTTGTGCTAAGTGTAGAGGAACAACCTAGAAAATGATTTCAAAAATCAATTTGAACAATAGTTATTTGATTTGTTCCAAATATTCCTTAAAGTGTTAAAAATATGGGGCAAAAGGGTTTGATTTTTCCGCAAATTATTATATGGTCCCAGGACCATGTAGGTTTCTGTGATCCTTGGCCAAAACGACGTAGTTTAGGAGTAGTAAAAAAAAAATAACAAACTTCATACTTTCAAGGATTCTATTCTACAAATAGAGTGAAAAAGTAACTGCTTTTAATTACGTATCAAAAAAAAACTCATTAGTAGGTAACAACTAAAATCTTCGTTTCCACTTCCCTAAGAACAATCTGCAAATAAATTCTATGGTTATTTGCACAAGCTAATCTTTTGTTTGTATTCAGTATTAATAAAAATGAATATTCAGTATTAAAAAAATGAATATTCAGAATTAAAAAATGAATGATCATTTTAGTTATCGCAAAAGTGAATGTAAATTCAAGTTCTTTGTGGTAAAATGAATATTTGGTATAACAAAATGAATATCCAGTATTAGAAAATGAATATTAAGTTTAGCTGGTGCAAAGTTGATTGTTGGTTCAGGTTTTTTGTGATAAAATGAATATTCAACATTAACAAAATGAATATTCAGTATTAAAAAATGAATATTCGATATACAATAATTAATATTCATTTTAGTTGTTGCCAACGTGAATGTAAGCTCGGATTTTTTTGCGGTAAAATGAATATTCAGTATTAAAAAAATGTGAATATTTAGTATAAAAAAATGAATATTTAGTATTAAAAAATGAATATTCATTTTAGTTGTTAAAACTGACTTGCTGACACGCGAGACCAAAATTGTTCTATGTGCTCCCGGAGCATTGTATATTGTAGTTTAAAAAATTAGTCTTTAAAAAAAAATGAAGCTTTTAGTTTTTTTTTTAAATTGTGGTTAAAAAAATGAATATTATACTGTACAAAAATGAAGATTAAAGATTAAAAAAAATGAAGATTTTATAGTAAAAAATGAAGATTCCCAGGACCACAGAAAGCTACGTGGTCCTGGGAGCATCATATAACAATTGTGATTTTTCGGCAAAGTGGCTGCAACAGTTGCAGCAGTGGAAGCCGGAGAGGAGGCGTGGAGTTTTCGACGTGTTCTGGCCTCTGGGTGGTTGGTTGCGTTTCTAGTGGCCGGTCGCCACTGACGCCATGGCTAGAGATGAAGAAGAGGAAGAAGGAAAGAAGGAAGATGGACAATAGGTAAGTGACCTATTGTTGTAGGTAAAAGTTCACTACTAGGATTTTACAATTAAAGGTTGGATTATTGCTAATAATCCAAAGGCTGAATTATTGGTTATTAAAAGTTGAAAGGTTGGATTATTTAAAATATCAATGTTTTTTTGTCCTTAATACTCCATCTTTCTCTATAAGGGAGCAAGTGGGACCACTTCAAGTGAAAATTAAAGTTTCTATCCATTGGTAGTGCAACACTAAGTTTTCAAGAGATAGTGGGAGAATGTACAAGTGATTTAAAAAAAAGGAAGGAAAATAGATTTATCTTCCTTTTGAAGGTAAAATAGTTTTCTAACATTGTAAGAGAAATTTCACTCCTAAGAAAATACAAATCAAACAATGTAAAATTTATAAAAATAATTCTTTAAGAAAACACATTACGCCGTATCAAACGGAAATAGTTATAGATTTTCCATTTGGTTAGCATTGAGCAATACTAAATAAATTATTGTGATTAATTTATGAAAATGCTAAATACAACCAGCCCCGTTCCTAAGGTATAAGAGGCCCGGGGGAAAATAACAAATGGGGCCCAATATAATTAATATTAGGTTTTTATTTTTGCTAATTAATATTAGAAATATTGAGGAGTCATTTTTATAACTATGTATGTACGGGGTATATTTGTGTGTATATGTACGTGTATATATATATACTCCCTCCGTTTTTTTTAGTTGTAAAACTTTCCTTTTTGGGTTGTTTTTAAATAGATGTAACATACCTTAATAATACCCTCAACTAATACATTAGAGAAGGTATTATGTCAGACAAGTCTGACCCTAATATATGGTCAGACGAGGTGACATTCCATTAACTGAATACTTCGTAATACATAGTTGATAGTAGCAGAACAACACCGCAACACCATCAAAAGTTCAAAACAGTGTAATGATAATATCAATAAAGAGCAGCAGCAGCTTTCACCAAAAAATGAGCAGCAACAACACAATATGAGGAAATTTTAAATTTTAAATCAATGTCAGTATAAAATATAATCAATAAAAAATATTGATAAACCTGGACGCATATTTTTAAACATGGACACATATTGTTAAACTTGGACACATGTTGTTAAATTTGGACAAATATTGTTAAACCTGGACAAATATTGTTAAACCTGGACATATTTTTTAAACCTGGACACATATTGTTCAGCCTAAACTAAATTAATTGGATACATATTTGTTAAACCTAGACATATATTTGTTAAACCTGGATACATATTGTTAAACCTGGACACATATTGTTAAACCTGGAAAAATATTAATAAACCTGGACGCATATTTTTAAACATGGACACATATTGTTAAACTTGAACACATGTTGTTAAACCTGGACATATATTGTTAAACATGGACATATATATTTTTAAACTTGGACATATATCGCTCAACCTAAACAAATATTGTAACGACCCGACTTTTTAGCTTGTCGATTTACGAAGGGAAGCGACACTCGGGTCATTACTTAATCAAATTAAACTATAAGTCATATCAATTGAATGGAAGAAATGTCCTTTATTAAGGTAACTACTAAAAATCCATAAATATTCCAACAATCGTTATTACATAGAAGATCTGAAAATACTGTCCCAACATGCTGGGATCATAAGATAAACTAAGTAAAGGTTTATACTGTTCTGGAAAATACTAGAAACTTTAAATAAAGACTAAATCTCTCAAGCCCATCCGGCGAAGCCCGCTCTATTTTGCTGCAACATCTCCTGAAACTGAGGGGGGGTCCACCGTCAGTGGCGAGTAACTAGGCTGTCCCATTTAATCGAGGGACCACCAAACACATAATATCATAGAAAAATATCATAAAAACTGTAAAAGAATTAATACATGCTTTACACAAGATACACAAATTCCATAAAAACGTACGTATAATATTACGTATAAAAGTACGTATACAAATACGTATAAAAATACATATAGATACCCCTGCAGAAATACGGTTAGAATACGTATAATTACGTATAAAAATACGTACATTCAACCCTGCAAATACGGTTAGAATACATACCAAATACATACATCGTCCGTATATACATACACACGTACATAATCGTATAATTTCAGGAAAATACACAGCGGAAGACTTACATTATACTAAACTTATACTTTATACTATACATCTTGAATTATCCCAATCTTTAACCTATACTTATCCCTTCTTAATTTATATCATTAATTTATCATCATCATTACATTATCTTAATCTTATCATATCATCATTCATTTCTTGTCGTAATCATATCTTATCATATTCTTAACATATCATACCATATACGATCATAACTTATCTTATCATCTTTGAAATCATCTTAATCTTCATCTTATGATTTCATCTTAACATATCAATCGTATAATCATAATATAACATCTTTGTTGGACCGGTCACTATAACTCGTTATGGATCTCGTGTTTCACCATAACTTCCTAGAACATGCCGGGAGGAGCTCGTGTACTCAATCCCGTAGCGGATCCCGTGTTTCACCACTAAGTCTAAGCTATGGCCATAACTCCTAGTAGCGGCTCGTGTACCACTACCAGACGACTACATATCCTAAGACCCAAAACTACTCGGGGGAACTCGTGTGTTCGTCCCATTGAGCAGTGGCTCTGACTTAACCCACTAACGACTCGTGTATCATCAGGTGGGCGTCCATATTGTATCTTATATCTTCATTTAATTTAATCATATCATATATTAGGATAATACTAGGTGACCGTAATAGGAAATGAAATGTTCGGAGTCCCAGGAAAGAGAGGTGCGGCACGTATATTGGCCACCTTAAATACCAAGTCTTTCCTAGCCAGAGACCGAAACATAACATGTATAGCTATTACTCTGTTTCCTTTCTTATCCCTAGTAGTATCTTATGCAACTTTAAATCTTATAATATACTATCATATACTTATAATCCTATCCTTTCGGATACTAACCTTAATATCATATACTAACTTGTAGATATTATTATTAATAATTGTAATAGCCGAATACTAATAGTAATAATAATAGTCATATTATCTATCCCTTCACTTTACGACTTATCCCTGATAATTATTTTGTCCGTAACTTTTATTATTAACTATTCCCTGAATTAATAATAATCCAAAATTAACTAAAATTTGACTATTTCATATATCCCACACGGCAACATTAAAATAACAACAATAATTAACTATTTTCTTGAATTAATTTAATTAATCAATATAATTACAAAAAATTACCAAAATAAGATAAAAATCATATTTTTCAACAACGTTCATCAAGATTAACATAAAAATAATATTTTTAACTCTTCTTTTAATTTCTATACACTCGACAATTATAAGATAATAACAAGATTTAATTTTTAATTCAAGATTAATCAATATAATTCAATACTATCAAGATTCATCATAAAAATCATATTTTTAGTTCCCTTTTAATACTTAGGTCACTCGAAAATTCAATAATTAATAATAGCATATTTTAATAATTCAATTGCCCTATTTTATACAATCTGATTTTTAAAGAATTAAATTAAAAACGACCATCTAAAGATCTCTAAAAATCTGGAAATTTTTATGGGAGCTAAATATGGGTTCAAGGATTAACGTGCATAAATTTCGTCTAAAAATAACATCTTTTACTATTTTTAAGTGATTTTATAACTAACCAGTCAGATTAGGCTGAATTCGGTTTCAGAATTTTCTGCCATAGAAAACGATCTTTAAAAATTACGAAAAAATTACACAAGATTTAAAACAGTATTACTGACTTCCACCTAAAATTTCGTAGCCATTAGATTTGATTAAGTTTACTAATTAATTCGTAAACTAAAACTGGACAGTTTTATCAGTTTGAAAGATTAAATTATTTCAAGCAAGAAAAGATCGAATTTTGCCACGAAATAAATTATGATTCAAAATAAAACAGTAAACAAACTGCCACGAAAAATTCATCAAGAAATAACAAGATTTGATTGGTAAATAAATTCATACAAGATCATACATAAAATCAAGAAAATACATAAAAATCAATCAAGAAATTCATGCTTCATGCTCGACATATCCAAGTAAAACAATATTAAATTTCCTACAATTTTCATGATATGATTCCTAATTAACTATGTGTTTTTCTACCCATAGATTAAAGAGGAGAGCATAGTTACCTGGATTCGCTTAATTAATCCAAGGAAAAACAATGAAGGTTCGACTTTTTGAGGGGATAATAGGAGAGAAAAATGATCTTTAGAGTTTGGAGTTTTAAGTGCTTAAATGCATAATGGCAACACAAGGGACAAGAGTCCTATTTATAGAACAAGATGAAGTGTTGCAAATCCTAAAATAAGGGAAAGTGAGGGCTGGCCATGTGGACTAAGTATAGGGGTCAAGTCATGGGCTTGGTTGAAAAATACTTAAGCCTTCTTAATTGGTAATTAGCATAATTACCCAATTAAACTAGAAATACCCAATAGCCCAAAAAGGAGACTAAAAACCGGCCAAGGGTAGATAAAAGAACAAATTGGGTCCTTGGCCCAATTTGATGAAAAAGAATGGGCTAAAAAGTAAAACAGTCCAAAATTAAATGGGCCTTTTTGGACTTAGAATTAAGACATATCATTAATAACCGCGAAATTTTCTGGCCCAAAATTCCGGGTCGTTACAAATATTGTTAAACCTGGACAAATATTGTTAAACTTGGACACATATTTTAAACTTGGACACATATTTTTAATCTGGACACATATTGTTAAACCTGGACACATATTATTAAGCATGGACACTATTATTAAACCTGAACACATATTAAACATGAAAAATTCTCCAACCTGAAAACTTACTTGGATATTTGTTGACAATCTGGTGTGCCATTTGAGGAGTATTGAAAACTGACTTGGATATTTGATGACAATCTGGAGTGCTATTTGAGAGGATATTAGCCGACAATCTGGAGTGCTATTTGGAGCATTGAAAATTTCTTATCTTTCATGCTCTAATGTAACAAAATTCTTCAGTTGTAAATGCATCAATTAGCCGACAATCTTGCAATTGAATTTCTGACATTTGTTTAACTGCATTTCCTTGTCTCTCTGATCCAAATTCGTTGCGATTTTCTTAATTTCTTCCGATTTTAATGGAATCGATGGTAATTGATGTATAGATGCCAGGAATTAGGAAGTCAAGTTTGATCGTAGCCATGGCGAATTATTTGAGGTTTGAGTTGCCATTTGAGAGGGGCAGATAAAGCTCCACAAAAGAGAGTGTAGCTTAGGAAGTCGTCTGACAAAAATATTTAGTCAGACGGTCTGACCCAATACTTTCACAATAGGTTAATATTACTAAAGTCAAACACATTTATTGCAGTTTGAAAAATAAACCCTTAATAAGCGTGCCATTTTGGTATGTTATATCTAAAAAAACGGAGGGAGTATAAAATTGTGTTAAACATCGGTTAATGACGTTTAAGTCAATTAATAAAAATAACTTAAAAGTTATGATGGTTATTAAAGAGAATTTGACTTTCAAGAATACATTAGTAAATAATCATGACATTTATAATATATTTATTGATAAATTTACCATTGATTTCCAAAAAAAAAAGAAGATAAATTTACCATTGAAATCAATCATAACACGGAGTAAAATGAAAATGATTAAATATTTCTTAGTCTTTTTAAGTTTTTATACACTAATAGGAATGTATCATTATAGGGAAAGATAAAAAAGGGGAGTTAAGAAAGGAAAGAGGAAAAAAGGAAAAGAAAAGAAAAACAAGGCAAACTAGTGCAATGGGATTTGAACCCCAGACCAACTAGCCAAAGCTAGTAAAACAAGAGATGTTCTCTACCGTTGAGACACTACTTTAAATTGTTAATCAATTTACAATAAAAAATATATATTTATCTATCAATTATATATTTGAATTTGGGCCCTTCTTTACTGGGCCTAGGGCGATTGCCCCAGTAGTCCTGCCTCAGGAACGGGCCTGATTATACAACACTTAGGATTATATATAAATATTAAATAAAAGTAGAAATACGAACTAAACACAAGCATAAATTTTAGCAGCTATCCAAAATTTTTACTCCTTTAGAAAATATATTAAATGCTTTCCTTTCCTTGTATATAACATTAACCTTAATTTATATGTAATTACAAGGAAAGTATGGATTATAACTTTAATGGTAATGCTATATAGAACTACATATGAGGATGAGGTCTTGACTTGGTGGTCAAGATCTTAGAATTTCAAGCGTTAAGGTAGTGTTTGGATATGTGTAATTCATTTCAAATTGATGAATTTAATTTCTAAAATTGAAATGTTACAATTTAAATAACAGTTATTTGTTTGGGTTGTTTTTAGAATTTAAAATGACATAGATTTATTAAGTATTTGAAATACACAACATTTGCTTGTTAAGCATTTGGGTTGGGAATTGGGCCAAATCCAATTCCAAAATTTTTTTACTTGCCAAACATGTAATTCGGCTCAATTCCATCATTTCAAATGAAATACTTGTATCGAAACATAGTAAAATTATTTCAATTACCTTTCAACTTTCAAGCCTTTCAATTATTTAAAATATCAATGTTGAAAGGCAGTGCATGTGGATTTTTTGGGCTAATTAATTTGGAATTTTTGGTTCATCAAAAATTAAAAATCTTGGATACATTCCACGGAATTTTGGAGGTAGAAAAATTTGGCGGAATGCATGTCAGGTTTGGGTAAAACATTGCAAATCACGATATATGAATTCACCATACAAAATTTATGCTTCGCCCCTAGTATGTGTTTGAGTAAATTTAACATACTTTCTCTACCCCATATTACTCGCAACATTTTTTAAGCACACATTTAAATGTGATTTGAGCATGTAAACATTTTTCATGAGATTGATCACATTACTATCCTTGAATTCAATTTCAAGTTCAGTATTTCCACAAAACTGTACACAGTAACTAAATTACTACATTGGCAGCAACATAATATAGCCACCAATATGTGTCACAAACTAGTAATCTCTGGATCATCTTTCTCACGGACTACGGCCAAGTTGACCAAGTGGCGCATGGTCGGTCTTCCATGTGGACAGTTCCATGGAGACTTCAGTTCGGCCAAGTGCTCAAGGACCTGTTGTAAGAATACGAGACTTAAATATCAGTACCACATGATGAAACATGTGCCAAATAACAAATAGCAGAGGAGTACACAAGCTAAGCAGGCTTTGATACCGTTATGCAGTTATGCTAATGCATTTGGAAGCCATGGAAGGGAAAATATGTTGTACTCAACATCAAATTATGGAGGAGAAAAAATAAACTGATAAACAAGTCCTTGTCCAACTTTTTCCTATTGTATCACACCATGTGCTTCAAGTCCTTTCATCAAACACTGGTGCATTCTCTTCAACTTATCTAAACTAAACTTATTTGAACTTATCTAATTTTTGTATAAAACTTATCTGAATTTATTGCACCTGATTGAAACTTATTGAACCTGATTAGCCATGATTAGAAAAAATAATTTGACCTTATCACACTTGACTGGACCTAATCAAAACTAGGGCCGGGGCAAAGATATTTGAGGACCTGTGCAACTTTTAAAATAGGCCCTTCTAGTTAGTTCTAGGTGATGCATATTGCCCCAAAAAAAAAAAATTGAAATACTATTTAGAGTGATGTTCGAGATTGTAAAGACAATAACTACAATAAATGTATTGGGTAAAAGATGTTGGACATCAATGGTGGCCCCCATGACTTTATTTAGGCGGATTACAAAATAGGGTATAATTGGAGATTTAGGCCCCGTTCTATAGGACTGAGAAAACCTTACTCTTTATCAACCTCTATCTCCCTCCTTACTTTCTGAATATTATTATTTTTTAAATATAAAAATAAATTGGAGAGGGAGTCTCTAAATTGTGCTGGAGCTAGAGTGCTAGACTCTAAAATTTGCAGTTTAGCTGTTTGGCAGGGTAATAATCGGTCACAAATTTTATCAGGTTGAATGTAATGTGATAGTGACGGAAGAGCAAGATAAGAGAAACAAAATACTCCCTGTTACTGAATGTTCATACCACCTTAAGACTTCTTGTACGACTGAAAAATTTAAGTGGAGTGAACATTTAGCAAAGGAGGGATGATCAAAGAAAACTCATCCAAATAACAAAGCAAACATTACCTTCTGCATTTCATTCCTTCCAAGTGCATCACCGATCATAATCGATGACCGGCAGGCACGTGATGCTAGCATTGCACGTACTCTGGAGGGGCAAATTGATTCAGAGGTATCCATCTTATAACTACTCATCATCGAGCATTCCCCTTGACCATCCGAAACAGTAGAAATAAGCTCTTTCACATCTGTGCTAGAATAGAAGGTACATTAAAAATAGTTGGAGTGAGAGAAAATCTGCACCCAAATAAATATGGGTATAGATACATGCCAAGTATAGTCTTTGATCAACACACGTTCATCTATTTATTCTGAATATACAAAAGGATTGATTATGGTACTAACTACTAACTAAAAAAGCATCAACTCAACCAGAAGATATTGCATCAAAATCGGGAGTAATATATTATGTATCAGTGTGACTTTGGTTCCCTTCTATAATTCGTAATTCGCCCAAAATGGGCCAAAGGCCCAAAACTAGCACAAAACCAACCATAATTCGCTTATTTCAGTTTGGACTTTGCACGAAGTGAGGGAATTACCAAATTAGGCAACACTTTTATATATCTCAAAATCAAAAACTTTTGGGTTAATCTGTGGTCTGCACAAGACAACATTATCATTCTGCCCCACCAGTTACATTAACACTTGGAATCAAAATAAAACATGGTATATCCCATACATGATATAAAAGCTCATTTGATGTGATAAACAAACTTTCCAAGAACTCTATAAATTAAAACTCGGCCGTTCCATTATAGACCATCTCTATAATAAGTAGCATATGAAGAGGATGCTCAGCCAACAAAAGCAACCATCTCTATAAATTAGCTCACTAAAACCCAATTAGGTCTCCAAATTGTCATCTATTACCAGCTCATTCATCAAGATGCAAACACTTCTTATAACGGGACATCAGCATTAGCTAGTTCATCACAAAATGATTATTTATCTTTATTTAACAGCACTCTGCTGTTTCTGTATCCCTCTACCCATAATATCAGTATAACAGAAAGTGTTTAACAGGGTATGTTAAAGAGATAAACTCAAGAAAAGCAAAGTTTAATCCAAAAGACAATAACTAGCAAAGCTTAATGTATCAGTGCAAAAGCATGTACGTAAAATTATTACTAATCTCTTGTTAGGCAATTACTACGCACAAGCAATGCTTATCTTTTTTTTTTTGAAGGACAAGCAATGCTTATCACATGAGTGCTAGCGTGTGCATGAATGCATTAATATGCCAAGGTGATTAATGATTATGCTTGAAGCCGTTGAGCATTCTAGTGAATTATCAGATTTATCACTGTCTTAAGAGTCTTCTACCTTTGGTTTTTATCATTTGCAACATTCTATTTTTTACGCATGCTGAGACAAAATTTTATTGATTAATATTTTAATTGCGTGTTTGTAAAAATTATAACTACATATTAAAAAACTACGGAATACATGTTAACGAATCCAACGAGACCCCATTTAATTATGTTTTTCATTATGTGTAAATCTCAAATGTTGGTCAAAGTACATAACACAAATAATTACAAATAATAAGAACCAAAGGTAGTATTATAGTAAAGGAAAAATTCATATGAATAATCCCAACTATTTGAGGTCTTCCAATATTAATCCCAACTATAGGTTATTACACTATAATCCAAACTATGGATGTAGTTTTATGATATTAGTCCATACTAACTTTTGACCGGCTCTGATCTCAATCGTAGAAAGGGAAGAAGATATAGTCAAGTACAATAAATAGAAAAAGATGAAAGATAATGAATAATTTTTGAATTGATGACCAATAACAATAGGTTAATTAAGCCAATGGACTAATATCATAAAACAACCCCCAAAATTTGGATTATACTGTAATAACTTATAGTTGGGATTAATATTGGAAGACCTCCAATAGTTGGGATTATTCATATGAATTTTTCCTATAGTAAATTCATCATGTTGAACAAGAGAATGAGTTTGCCTATGGGTTTTTACCTTTCACCTGAAACTCTAAAAGGGTTTCTCTCATTTTAGGTGGTAGGAGTTGATAGTTACTAGTAAAGAAATGTTTAGTTAGTTTATAAATCAGGGAGATGTTCTAACCATACTAGGAGTCTAAATCTTATTTTATTGTGATAATGACATGAGTTTTAAAGATATTTGACAACTTGTGTTTATTGTGTCAGGCGAAAAGCAGTTCAATTTGACAACTTGTGTTTATTCATACAATACTATCCAAAACATCAATGCCACCAAAACCCAAGAAGAGAATCATGAGAGCTTTATTAGCTACAAAAAAGTGTCAGGCGAAACGCAGTTCAATTTAACAGTCATAAATAGATAATCAAAATCCAAGCAGAGATTGACCTGGAATTGAGAATTGATTATATTATTTTTCATTAGCCAATAGAATGTAACATCATTCCCCACAATTCTACAAAGGTAACCAAATTGAGTAGGGGACATATTGAATTCAAAATCAGTTCTCAAAATCATAATACAAAGAAAGGGTATTGCAGTTTGAAGAAGTCTAACTACAAGCATTACCTTCCACTCCAAAAGTTACATTTTTACTGAAAGGCACAGTTTTTAACTTAAAACGATTGCCTGGAGATGCATCAAGATCCTCTTCCAAGGAAAAACCATTTTTCCTACAGGCAACATAAATGTTCAGACGAAGCAATACAATGTGCTACCAAAAAAAAACAATAGAAAAGGATTATAACTTTTAAAAACAAAAAGAATTCTTTTCACTTCGCACCTAATTATATCCATATTCATCGAGGCAGTTATTTCTTCCTCTGGAGACAATTCCAGCCTGATTGGCCTGTTTGTACAGAAGAAGAAACAAGATAATAGCTTCAAAAAAGACATGCTTATGTACATTATGATTATATTCTGCAATTAAAATGGATAAAACTGGAAAAGATACTTCATTCAAAACATGATTCAAATACAACTGTATATCTATAAAATGTCTTTCTAAATAACCAAAAACCAGTAACTAGCTAATGCACAGACAAACATAAGCGACCACCTATACCCAGGTATGCCTAATAAAAGTAACACATGTTATGAACGAAGAATCTAAAGAAGATGATAATAAATTGGAAGTTGTTAATTGACCAGTCATCTTGAATTTGTAGGCATTTCTTAAACTTTCTGGTCCCTGCACCGTGCAGATAACACATAACACGATACAGTTGGTTGGGAATAAACAGAAGAGATACAAGTCTTTTAGCAGCCTCAAAAAGACTTTTGGCACTCTGATGAAGAACAAGCTTTCAAATTAAATTTTGAACTCAATTCCAGTTAGTAAATACTCTTGAAAGTTGAAATCGATTTGATAGAATGCGAAAATAATAAAGATTTTATAGATAAAAAGAAATGAAAAACTAAGTATATAATCAAGTATTGCTATTTTAAAAATCATACAGAAATGGCCACAAGGATGAGATACCAGAATAATTTTACATGTTGCAGCAAAACTGAACAAAAAGATGAAGTATTAAACATTGTAGCAATTGAAGCCAAACTATCAAAATTCAGGAAGCTAGTTCATTGGCTATAGTATGTGAAACATTTTCAGAATCAAGCTGCAGGTTTCTCTGATGATCAAGAGCAACAAAGAGTTCTTGAGTATTGGATTGCCTCAACATCCAGAAGCAGAGAAAACCAAATGTGAATGGAAATTTTAATTCTACTGCCTTTTCTGATAGCTAGCAGAAGGCTGACTGGTAGCAAACAGCACAACAAACATTTTACCTTAGGTCAAAGGATTTCTCATGCAAATCTCTTTAGAAGTTAAAGCTTACTTTACAAAGACACTTCAGAATTGCCTTAAATTCTAATTTTACCTAAACATGCTAGGAGACAAAGTCAAGAAATAATTAGGAAGAAAACAAGAAGAAAAGTCCATTCTTGACCACAAAATTGACAGTCGTTTAGCTCAGTTGCCTTTGTGGTGAACAATCCTTATATAGAAACTAGTAGTATTAGCCATAAGGTTAACTAGTTATGCAAAGGTCTCTTCCTTAAAAAAATCTAATAGATTTAAATCCCAGAATCAAACAAAATTAGTAAGATTGGCAATCAATTGACTCCAACTCACTCTCTCAAACCCCAAAAAGTTCATTGTGTATATAGGATGATTGTGATGACGGAAATGACAAATGAGGGCCTAAGATCTATACTCTGCCATCTTTCCAAATAACTGGGTTCCCTTTCCGTATACCGGGTTACAAATTTTGAAACAGAAATAGTATATTTCTCTTCTGAAAAGTATTAAAAAGTAAAAGACATGATCGAAAATAAAGATCATGAAGTGATTATAGGTGTTTGTTTAAAACTTTAAATACCAAATACTTTCCAATTTTCCATGTTATATATTACATTTTTCTTCCTTTCTGAAAATATGTATACCGCTTGGCACTTGTATATGCTAAGATTCAATATATTCAGTTTTATTGAAAATAAAATGACACTTGGTCCAAGAACAGCATAGTTTATAACAGTAGGCTGGACTAGAAGAACTGCAAAGAATGAATAGATTTTGAATTTTTGTTGCATCATATCATGAGTAGCAGATATTTCTTCAACTAGATTTTGGGAAGCCAAAAGAAGATGAAATTTACATGCATTAATTTATAAGATAAACGATAGCAATAATATATCTTTCATCTAATATCCTAGTACACGAAAGGGAGGAGAGAGAGGAGGGGTACTTCTATAAAGGATTGATGCTACAACTCAAAGTTGATAATTCACAAAAAACATAGAAATTCGTCACACAATACCAAAAGTCACTAACTCTACAACAAAAGGACCAATTCCAAACAAGTAGAAAAATTTACCGCAGTAAAGGCTGTTGGTTCATGACGGTTGATTCTGAGAGGCGCTCAAAATTATATTTCTCATCAGCTGCATGCTAATGATCAACAAATAATACAATAAACCAACAGGACAAAAAAGAAAGGAAATGCAATCTATAATTTCATGTTGCAGCATAGAAGCAGAGAACTATAAAACAGATCTTAATGGTAATAATCACTGAGAAATTGTGGTTATTAAAAAAAAAGGTAAAATTGATAACAAAATTCTCAATTATGGTTTCCTATCCTTTTCAAAAGATCCCAAACTTTGATTGAACATAAAAGTTTCCAAGTTTGAGGGTTGTCTTTAAAAAATGGGTCTATATTACTTTTACTTACAACATAGCTATTTTTATTCCATTTTGTTTAATCAATTTTATTTTTTGAAAATTATTGTTCCACATATCACATTTTATTTGTTGTACCGGTTAGAAATATCTAAAAGACTAATATAATAAGTTATAATTCAAAGTTGGGAGCACTCAATTAATCCAAAGTAGGGAATTTTTAAAAATGATTGGCCATAGTTAAACCCTTGTTATCAATTTTCCTAAAAAAGCAGAAGAAAAGAGAGATCAACCTAAAGGCTGACCAAGGGTACCTGATCTACAATAAACAAATCTTCATCTAGCTTCCCGATGATAAAGCCCAAATTAAATTGCCCGATCACCTGAATTGATACAAAATTAATCATAATACGCCGTGAAACCAAATGTTGTCGTCAGCTGCATGTGCCATGTCAAATACTTAACAACAACAGGCTAGTAAAGAGTGCTAGCCTGCTACAATCTAAGAAATCACAAATGATGTATGGAATGTGAGGTAGTAATCAATTACAGGGAAAGACGTAAACATAGAATTGCATTACTTGTTCAAGCAAGCAAGCCTTGTTAAATTATTTTAAAGAAAGCTATTGTTTACGCATTAATTAAGCACAACAAAAGTTGTTCACTAGCCAAACAATAAATCAGAAAGCATGACAGCTGAAAGGATGTTGATATAGGGTGACAACAAGAGTTAAGGGCTAATAGGCTAATAGATAATAATGGAGGTGAGGCGTCCGAAAACTGAGAAGCCAAACCGAGAATTGCATCACCAAAGATAAAGATTCTTAATCTCAACTATCATGTATGTTAGAGAATATTTCTGTTCATCAAGCCAGTTAGTGTCAGGATCAACATATATACAATACATATGTACATATATACATGAAACTTACTCGATCTTGACCATAACTTTCAAGTGTGGGTTAACCAAGTAAAACAATGACACCATATTACTATTATTATTTTTCCTCATCAAATTTATGCTAGACAATATTGCTTAAAGAATCATCACTAATACAGCATAACAGTAATATAGGCAACAAATAACCCATAATACATAAGCAAAAAATAACTATGATCACAGTAAAGACAATCACACAACAGTGCAACACTAGGAAGAATAAAACATTATACATCATAATAGGGGAAGTGGGGAAGCAGCCATCTTTAAACAGTTAATCTGCTGTAAAAAATACAGAACTTTTTGTGGGGATATACCATTATTTGTTGCCATTTTGTGGGGATATACCTCAATAAATTTTTTTGCTGTAAAAATACATTATATTTCTTATCCTACTAATAAAACTATCCACTGGAGTTTGACTTGACCCTCCATATTTTAACCCACATTTTTCCCCTAATAGTATTCAGACAATCGAGTTACTAAGTTCAGATTAAAAACAAAAAAGTCAAAACATTGGAACTTCCACGCTATCTTAGGTCTGGAAATAGGTTTTGAGGCCATGCAGCACAAAAAAAAAAACCGATGAAAATAAAGTAGTAATGTTTCATTTTCCTCTTGAGAGTTGAGACTACCCCAGCCACAGCTTCAATATCTCATTGCTAGTCCATCAGTCCTCATTAAGCAAAACAAAGTTGATGTCTGTCCTTGACCCTCATTCCTCAGGACCCCATCAAACAATATAGGCAGACTACAAATAAACCCAGGAGGCTGGCAGTTTTTATTCCACTTAAAAGGTAATCAGTACCTTACCTTCATCCTGCTGAAGTCGCTTTTTCTGAAAAGCCTTTCCAGTTCAGTGGTTGCAGCAGCAAGAGCCCTAGCTTTCCACTCTTCATTGTCCATCTGTGAAAGCTCTAGTGTTGCAGCGGCATAGCACCTACAAAGTAATTTTTAAAATTATAAAAGACAAAAAGTAAAAGGAACAAAGAGCAAAAATTAATTTCCAATTCAAGCTTTCTGCACCTTTTAGCTGGGCTCGTAAATGCATCGAATTTCGAATGCAACATTGATAACTTCTGATTTCTTTTTTTCGTGAGGTATTTCATATCAAATTGCAAACTACAAGACGCCTTTGCATTGGACGAAGGAGCAGGAGTACTTTTTGATGGCAGGGCCTCTAGTGATTCATCTTTTAGTTTACTCTCTGAGTTTTCTATTCTTGAACTACTTAGTATGGTTGCTTCTGCATGAGGCACTCTTATTTCTTGAAGACTGATGTCCTGAAATTGAGAACGAATTTTTAAGTTCCAAAAATCAAAATAGAAAAGTTACTGTAAATAGTGCTACCTGATTTCACATCACAATAGCAAATCAAGTCTCAGCAGATAAACCAGTATGCAAATTTTGATACTTAATGTAAGAATAACAGTGTCAATGATTATCTGATACAAAGTTGTGTTCAAAACTGTATTGAGGTAGATCACCGATCAAGACAGTGATAAAACCTATCAATAGCTAGTAAAATCCCTTCTTCTGGTCAATGTAAATAAATAAAAAAATCAATAATTTTGTGAAATTTATCCACAAGAATCAACTAGAAAACCTCAATAAATAACATGATCTACCCCTAACTAAAATTCAATCATGTGAACAAATAATAACAAAATCCTTGTACTTCTGAAAAATTCATCAGATACCTTCCCTAAGTTTCATAAAAGTAGGATTGTCACAAAAGGTTTGCAACAACTAAAAGGAAATCCAGAAAAACTTCCCATGTATGTAAAAGGAAACAAAAAATCTAAGACGGCCTTAAACCTTGGTTTAAACTGTGTAAATTTTCTTTTGACTACCTGTATTCTTAGACTCGTTTATAAGAAACACATCCTGTTCATTGCGCCCGGAATTATTAGGACACAATTTGATCTTCAAACAGATTATATACTATTTAGTTTATGCCCTTCTACAGTATATAATCTCTCCCCACCATTTAACTCAAAAAGGCTAGTGAGATCATATAATAATCAACAGCCTTGTGCTTTTAAAGGCCGAGGCACATTATCAAGGAGAAAATGTAGAGTTTCATGCATATAAAATTATAAATGTAGTTCATATTTTGGTTTTCAATTTGTGATAATTATATCTAATGCATCATGGAAATATTGCCCAAGATCAGGAGAAGAATGCTCACTAGAAGCACTTAAGTTTTTGAGATGATTCACACTGATATTTGCAATCCTTCTTTTCTCAAGATCAATACCTGTCCTTAACCCCTGCACTGGAGAGTCTCAATTGATGTGTCTACTTACAAACAACTTACCTGAATTGTTTTTCCTCAAGTGCTTGATTGGACATATTTATAGGATGTTTGGTATAGATGATTTTGATGTAGGAAAGGGATTCTTTTCATTCCTTTTTGTTTGGTATGAGCTATAAGTATTAAGTAACAAATACTGTTTCCGGAGCGTAACAAATCCCCTCATTTGTTACCCTTGTCAAAGTAGTGGAATCAAATTACATTCCCTTACTCAATCAAAACTTCTCATTTGTTTCCATTCCACTAGGATACCAAACATCTATCAAAGGTAACACTTTTTATTATCCTTTCCAGTCCTCATCAAATTCATTTCCATTACATTTATGTGAATCATACCAAACACACCCTTAAAAGTAAAACCATACAATTCAAAACCGAGTTCATGTAGTGGAGTACGTTTTTGGCATGACATGAAAAGGAGGAAAATTAAGATTCCCTTTATTGAAATTAATCCAATAGACTACCATAAGTAATATCATTGTTATAGCCCCTGTTGGCAGATTAAGCTAATTATGGCAAGTACACATTATTTTCAAAAGATAGGCAAAAGGAAACTTCGCTACACATTAATAGCAATGATAAGGTGATTTTATATACTACCTCCATTTCAAAAATATGTGTAACAATATATTTTGCACGCATTTTAAGGTTGAGAGTATACATTGTAAACGGACAAACTAGTTAATATAATTTTAATACCTGTTCCGGGCCCACCCAGACGGTCAAACCCGTATTAGTGGGCCCAAAATCCTAGGCCCAGTTATGATAGGGCTAAGGACACATCAGATATTCTACGAAGAATGAGATAGTGCCACGTGTCAGCGGACATAGTAAAACCTTGACCAGGTTGCTGCTACGTGTCATGGGCCAGGCCCACGCATCAACCCAGCTGACTTGGTGAAACCCTAACTGGGGAACCTAATGCCTATATAAGGATCAGTCCAATCATTCCAAAGGTACGCAATATTAAGCACGCAATTCATAATTCACAAACCCACATCACACTGACTCCTTACTCCCGATATCTGACTTAAGCATCGGAGGGGCGTTCCCGGGTTCCACCCCCGGGTTAGCAACCTTTGACTGTTTTGCAGGTCAAAACCCTAGCAAGAAGTGTACGGAGTCCGCATCAATCACTTCAAAGATCGTTGACTATTCACGAGAAGTTCCCGAACAGGAACAATACCAATAAGTTGTAGTTCCACTCTTCTTAGTTATAATTTCCCTACTTATTATTGGCTGCTTCTGCTTAATTTAAATCTTTTTGTTTAGTTTTATTTTCTTAATTTTAGTTACTTGTTTTTCCCCAAAAAGGCTCTTTAGTCTTTATATAATCTAGACTTTTTAGGAAAGTAAATATAACTGCACTTCTTTGTGGGATCAACCATGACTTACCTGCTACATTAGTTCGAGAGTTGGGATTTATTTTTGAGAGGTAAGTGACAATCTTGTCAAGCAATAAGTGAAAGTTTTATTTTGTTACAAGTTCCAAATTCACTTGTAATGGAGAAATACCAAGTTCTTGTTGATATATTAGTCACGCCAAGATCTTTATCACAATTGTAAAGAGATCCAAGTACACAATTTTAAGGGCTAACTTTAATAGGCTAAAAGTAGAAACATTAAAAATTAAGAAAATATTAAATCAATAATAACAGCGATATATGATTTTGCTATCAATACCTAAACTAATCCACCTTCCTTCCCACTTTAGTTTTACACTTTCTTTTTTCATACATCCTGGCATCCTGCATTAGTTTTTACACTCCAGTTGGTCCCACTAATAATTTGATTTATCTCTTGCCACATTAGTTTTTGTCACACCCCTCTATTTCCCACACATCTACTTATTCAATACAAATTAATGAGCTAACTCTTTTCACAATTACGTTTTCCATCTTTCTATACTACTAAAACACAAACCACTAAAATTCTCTCCTAATCTAAACCTTCTCCCTCTCACACTACCCCCCTTAACTCTATACCTTTTCATACAAAAAATAATATTTTTGAAAATCAAAATTTTTATTAACTTAGAAATCCCACCACCTGATAATTAATAGCATTACGAGCATTATCTTTTCAATTATTTTCCTCATTTATCTTTCATTTTTTGTTACTTAGATATTCAATTTGCATTTTTTTCCTACAATTGTACTAAACATATATTATTTAAAGTTTTTCTCAATCATCACCATTGAAATGTACAGATATCAATATGTCATTATAATCATGTTTTACTTTGAACTTTTTTATTCTTAGTATTATTATTAAGTATAACTTTCTCATAGTGAGAATTATATTGATCAACACATACTATTATAAAAAAATTACCCAAAGTATTATATTAATCCTTTTTCCTTTAAACAAGTAGTTTGTGATTTTTCTCTAAGAAAATGCTCTCCTCTTTTATTTTCAAAATTTTCTTACCTATTTATATTAAAAAATTGCATATGAGAAATGTCCACTTTCTCTTATGTACACAATACATTATCTCTTAAATGAAAAATAATAATTGCATTGGAGAAGTAGCCAAAAACTTGATTTGCAACTATGCTCGCTTTCATTCAATAGTTAAATTTTACTTCAAATTGATATTTTATTACATATATTGGCTAAATAAAAAAAAAAACTGAGCACTTGCTCGGGTATTAACTAGTAAGATAATAATTAATAAACATACAATTTATCACCTAAAACAATAAATATGAACAGACATGCTAAATTTGATCATATTAAAATAATATCTATGTTATTTCAATTGCCACCTCTCCCTGTCTCTCTTTCTCTAATGTTGGAATTGTGCATAAAATGGTCCATGAAGAGTATAAAATACACATACCTCTGTCAACACTTCACTGCAAGGATCACTATCATTCAGAATAGGATTAATATCTTGACACAAATCTGTAGCAGTTTTAGAAAGCTTGGATGACTGATGTTCATACAGCCCAGAAGAACCATGAACTTGATTACACTTGGTAGCTGAGCTTGCAGAACCAAAATTCAACTCCACATCATTACTTTCTGAATGACATTGAGCAGATTTATTTCTCAATATAGGGGCTTCAGACAATGGTGCAGACATGTTTTCAAACTTCCGTTTTTGCAATGTAAGAAACTTAGCAAGTGAGGATTGAATAGAGCCTGATTTATTGGTCACGCTATTATTAACATCTCTCTCAGCCCCTTTAAGGCAATGTTCACCAATATTGATACTTGTTGTTTTGTTGTCACAGCCCAGTAGATAAGCCTTCTTATGGTTGTGGGCCTTAAGACTAAAGTCATTGTGCTGCAACTTTTGAGCACTCTCTGTGCCAAGAGATGAAAGATGTCTGTCCTTCCCAATATTCAGATCTGTGTTCATTTTACCTCCAGCCCCTTGCTTCTCATCACATATTTCTTCAGCTGGAGCCGTCTTAGAAGATGACTGCTCATAGGCCAGCTGCGATCCCACAGGACATGGAAATGGATTATCATCTTTTTTATCAGGTAAATCATTGTTCATAACATTATACGAGACAGCATTGGATGAATAGATCATCCCCAAAGCCTCTCTCAGACATTTCAGAAAAGAGCCTTCATCAGAAAAAAATATCTTTCTCTTATCTGGTGTAACATTTACATCATAAGCCATAACTGGAATAATGAAGTTCAAAATTGCAACGGGATATTGTCGTGAATTTGCACACCTATATAACTCATTCACAAGTTTACTAACTTTTGGCATATCAACAGGTCTCCCATTTACATAAAAAAATTGCCTGTCACCCATATTTCGCCCACTGCCATAACCTGACTTAGAGACAAAACCCTCAACACTGCAGTTCTCTGACACAGAGATATTTACAGGCTCCAAACAAGTAAAAGTGCTCATGCCAAACAATGTTATGATGTTATCCTTAAGTGATCCGCTTCCTTGGGTTTTCAAGACCACAGATCTTGCATTTTTCCCAGACATATTGGTGCAGACAAGTCGAACTCCTTTTGCAATGATAGCATAAGCCTGGAATGATAGCACAAAAAAAGCCACATCTGTCAGTACACCTTAGCTGTATTAAAAGAATAAGGAACCCTTTAGTCCATTGTCAAAATAAAAGAATCCCACAAGGCCACAAGCGAGAGGGACACATCGATAAATATTCTTTTTCCAAAATGCTTAAAAAATTATAACTTGTCAAATACAAATACAATGCAATATGATGACCATCTTTTTACTCACATTCAATAAAGAAACAAGCTTCCCGTATTCCTTACGAATATTACGACTGAATTCTTTGCTTCTCACAGGCAAATTTGAGAACAGTTTCTTCACAGTGATGGTGGTACCAACTTTCCGTGCTGTTTTACTTTCAGTTACTAATTGGCCAGAGTTGTCAAAAGTCAAGTGGGTAGCAACTGACTCGTTTTTTGTTCTCGTTTCCACTGTCAAATTCCCTAGCGCACAAAGTGAACTCAGCGCCTCACCTCTGAAGCCAAATGTGGCAAGAGACTGGAGGTCAGGAAATTCTGCCAATTTAGAAGTATGATGTTTAAGAGCAAGAACCTGCATCAAAAATAAGGAATTTTCATTAATATATCAACCTTGAAATCCAGACCAAATCATCACCCAAACACTATTCAAGCAAATGAAACGAAAAGGTCCTTCATGCAACAAACTTTCAAAAAATTTAGTAATTCAATCACTGAAGGCTGCAGCAGCCTTAAATCAATCTTAAGACTCGTAAAATGAATGTGTGCAATCATACCTTTTATTAGTACGGTTCAGACAACTCGCAAAATCTAAGTATTAAGGTCCTGTTCATTGGCATTTATTTTTGGTCCAATCCAATCCAGTACAATTCAGTCCAATCAGTTTTAATCCAGTTTTTCAACTAAGTTTAGTTTAATTCAATCAAATTCATATTAATTCAATCCAAAAGAACATGATATAAGCCACAACATCTTAATCTACAAAATTTCTCTCAAATGGCCATTACGTACTAACTACAGGGGTCAAACTATTCACAGCTATATCCTAGCAATTCTAGATAGTATTTCCTGTAAATCCCCATAAGTTCATATGAAAGTGTCCTTATAATCAGATCTTGGATTTTTTTTAAAGGTATGTAGTTATATGTTGACCCTTGTATTCTAACATAATACTGATTTACAATGTGAATCATATAAAATTGGTTTATGTGTTGTCTAATATATACTATATTAATATCATTTTTTCATGGTTTTTTTTAAGTGGGTTTATGGTGGGTGTTAATTAGATAGGTAGTGGTGCAGGGAAGGTGGGGATTAGGCGGGTGTGAAACTGTGAATACCCAAATAGGTGGTGGGCAAGGATGGTTTTATATCAATCCCTACTTCCCTATGGGGATGGGGATGGGGATGGGAGTGGAACATTCGCCTCTCCGTGCCCCCATTGATATCCCTATCATGCCCATCTCTAATGTGAATAGAGTTAATCTTTGCCTTGAAAACAAATCAGTACCACACTACCAAATTATACTTCCTCCTTTTTTTCTTAATGCCACACGCTGACCTACACTCTTCAAGGCACTACTTTGACTACTAAGTACTAATACTCTAGCTTTCTTTGCACGCTATGCATGCATTGCATTTTGAGCTAATTGTTACTTGGTAGTAAAAAAATTAAAAACCAAAACTTTGTATCTAAAGTTGACATCCATTTTGCAATGGAAAAAATTGCTTATAAATAGCAATTAAAAACACGTTATTTAGAAGTATAAATAATGAATTTGTCTCTTATAATCACTGCCCCCCCCCCCTCTTCTGATTTACTTATAAAGTCCTTATACTAAGTTTTTTTATCCATATTATATGTGCAGTAAGCAATTCACAATTTTAATAATTTTGACCCTTGTATTTTAATAATTTTAAAGGGTGTTATAACTTTTTGAGTGGGGACGATATAGCTTTCCCTTAGCTTATATAATAAAGTTCTATTTGTGTATAACTTTACGATATAATAATTAACAAGTTAAATTTATGATGATATACATTAATATCAATCCAACAATTTTATTACGCCGTACATCATAAAATTTGATTTTAGACATTAGGAAATTGTATAGTCATCCAATGAAAATTTCATTATATAGCCATTCAATTGAACACTCTTAGAATCTTGGTTGTGCATATTATTATGACTTGGTTGTAATGCAAACCTTATTTTTATAAGGCCATATGTATCAGATTAATAAGCTAGGGAAGAAATCCAGCTGCAAAACGTTATTCATTCAAGTTTGCAAGCACAAGATGCAGGAGATCATTTGTGTAAAAAATCATTGTACACAATCTTAATGTGGCCTCAAAGCCCTTTTCTGCATGCTCATATCTATGGCACTAAGCTATCTTTCAATCACTTGAACTTCTCAATACCATCCAGCTATTGCTTAATGCTTCCACAGGTATAGTGACCAAAAAATCATTAAAAACTCAAAAGGAAGCAATGAAAAACCTTGAACTCTTGAAGTATTTCAACTACGTTAATAACTGAACAAAATCTTTTGAAATCCCAAAGTGGAATGTCAAAAGTTTCGGAGCCTAAAACCTAGCAAGGTCTCTGAAACAGGTAAAGAAAAAATATCAACTCAGATCTTTTTCTGCTAACTTTAATTGAGCATATCATTCTACAAAAAATTCATTTATGTTCTGAATAAAGTTCATTTTCAATACTAGAAAAAATATATTTTGGTTGCAAAGTGGTAAGACTGTAGCTTACAGCCAGGTTTCTGCCTACTATCCGACCTAGAAGATTCTACTTTTCGACTAACCACAAAATGTTTTAAAAATCACCAGCTTAAAAAGTCACAAGGGACTATAATACAAGGCATGGCAAAAAAAATGATAATCTTCTTAAAAGGAACAATAAACAAGATGAGATATATAATTTGTGCAATAGCCTGAAAAGATCAATTAAAAGTTATATTTTGCTTTTCCTCCTCCCAAAATGAAGAACTAAACGATTCTTCAGTGTATACTAACTAGTAACTACAAAAATCTTTCATTTATCGCTGATCTTCAAGCAGTGTAGAATACCATTCCAAAGTCCAAACCTTTGAACAATTTCTTAATGCAACAAATTTAGTAAAATCTTGATAGATTGTGATTTAAAAAAATTTGTAAGCATAAAATTTCCACCTAATCTAGCTTCTAGCATCAACTGATCTCACATGATGAACACCATTGTCTAAGTTTTAACCTAGCAGCTATATATTAGCTCAGAGCTACATTTCCAATTTCACCTAAAAGGTATTCGATTGACCCAAATTCACACTTCGCAGCATATCAGCTATGTGGTCGGTACAACAATTAAAATTTTGAAAAGGGTCCCATTTTCACCTCTGAAGCACGGGCACTTCCCTTAAGTGTCATCTCAAGTACCCGGTATGAGTGCGTGGGGGTACAGGTACGGCCCCAATAATTATTGGGTACAACATTGACAAATTAGGTACAGCTATTTGGGAACAGGTCCTTCACTGACTATTTATGGAGATGTTTGGAGACATCTCGGGGATGGCTAGACCCACATGGTGGAGTACCCAAGGCTAAATTATTATTCTTTTCCAATTTCTTTTTATAAAAAAAAAAAATCACGGCTATCAAACTTACTTGTCTACTTGAACTTACTTTTTTACTGAATTTTCCCATTTCACTGTCTTTTTTTAAAGAAAAAAAAAGTTGTTTTATTTATTTATTTAATTACTTTTCAAAACTACAGATGAGGTCACATGTTAAGGATTACTACTTATCTACAATAATTTTTTCCAATTTTTTAAAATTCAAAAATAGTGGTCGTACCTTGCCGTAACCATACCTTAGAATTTTAAAAAATGTCATTTCACGTCCTTGTTCCATCACTTTCATCGTGTATTTTAAATTCAAAAAAAAATTTAAAACCTCCAAACTCCTCATGTATTTTGTGTTCCATCCTAAATAATGACATCATTCACATCAACAACAAAAATTTTAAACCGGTGTGAAAAGCCCCAAACATAAAACTACGTGAGAAACAATTCCACACCAGGCACAGGTGTTTGTCCTTCCCAATTCTGCTCCTGGGTGAGGTTAGAATTTGAAGGGCTTATCTTTTGACTAGTTCCTGTCATTTTTCAAAGGCTCAAAGCCTGACGTAGGCTAAGGCTTGGGGTTTAGAGATGTTGAAAAATGGAATATTGTAAGCATGGGCCATGGGGAGACATGTATGGGCAATTTCTACAGAGCAAGAGAATTTGTGGGTGAAATGGATTCATGGTGTTTATATAAAAAGAAGAGATTGATGGTCTTATCAACCACCATCGGATTGCAGCTGGTGTTGGAAGGTTTGTGAAGTTAAGAATCTCCTTGCTACAAAAGGCTTGGATGCTCAGTACCGTGCACACTTATTCTGTGAAGAACGTTTGCCATACTTTGCTGAGCTGTGAGCCTGTGACTCTATTTGAGGACATTCTTTCCCATGGGCTGGCAAAGCACAGATTTTGCACTTGGTTAGCTGTTAAGCAAAGATTAATAGAGCAGACTAGTTAAGATGGGCATATGTAGAGAAGTTTCCCTATTGTGATAATGAGCAAGAGAACCCTGAACAACTGTTCTTTTTGTCTCAGTTTAGCAAGGAGATCATTAATACAATTTTCCAATGGCTGCAGACTAAGCCTTGGGGTTGGTCTGTCTACAGAGCTTTATCTTGGGTAAATAAGAAGGCTAGTTCCAAGTTCAGAAAAGCTGTAATTAATATGGCTATTTGTGCTTCTATGTACTATATTTGGCAAGAGAGAAATAAGCTCTTTTGGCAAGGTTCTAAACAAGAGTATGTACAAGTGATTGAGAAGTAAACTTTTTTACTGTTATTATAGCGAAGGGTGTCATGCCTAACTTCAAGAAGAGTATTGTTTTGATAGCTTGTTGTTATAAGACCCTATTCTTTTGGATTTAATCTTGTTCAGGTCCATTCACGTCAGGTTTATTAAGTTCAATACAATTCAATTCTTATTATTTGTTATTAAGATCATAAAAGAATAAAGAATATACAGTCATCAACTATATACTAAAACAAAGAACTGCTTACATCACTATACCCAAAAGATGTGTATGTGCCACTTTCACATTAAAACTTCTCCCCCCCAAATTGCTAGGGTGAAAATGTGAAATGATCCTTATGCTACTTAAATGGGTAGACTAATGAGTAATGAAGTACTTCAGATTTATTGTCTATCTATCCCATGCATGCATCCTTATTTTTTAATGACTATTCTAATTCATTAAATTTAACCATTTCTATCATATTCATGCTCCCTTCTTCTAAACACGTTCAACTTCATCAAAAACTTCTAACCTATTTTACTTCCAATTCAAGAAGAGAGTTCATCCATTTTTACAAAACCATTTTTCCCTTTTTGATTTAATAAAATTATTTCTAAAAGTTTTTTTGTTTGTGGCTTGGAGAATCATAATAATTATGAAAACATAGGTGATTATTGATTGAAAGCTACAAATTTATTTTTACATTGAATCCTTGGACTGAAGTTTTTGGATTCCTTACTATTAACAATATTAATTATTATTATTACTACTAGTACTATCATATTATTACTACTACTATTATTATTATTATTTCAAGGACTTTTCCGACATATTTATTCGGAAATGGTTTTTGGCGGACTTTTCTGCCACGATTTCTCCGATCTACTTTTCCGAAAACGTTTTCAGTCGACTTTTCTGGCAACAAAAATCTGACCAATTTTTCCTGAAACAGTTTTCGACCAACTTTGCCGGCAAAGATTTTACAATCCACTTTTCCGGAAACAGTTTCTGACTGACTTTTCCAGCAATGATTTTTCCAGGCCAACTTTTTTCGGCAACGATTTTTATAGCCGGTTATTACCGCAAGTTTTCCAGTCAACTTTTCCGGCAACAGTTCTCCGACCGACATTTTTGGCAACTTTTTTGACATGAAATTCCAGCATGATTTTTCGTTTGTATTTCTTTAGCAACTATTCTTCAGGCATAATTAACAAATAATAAATAAAACTCGAAAAGAATATAAATAAATGTAAATGTAAAAATATAAAATACAATTAAAAACTTCAGCTCAGTTCCTTCAGGAAAAATAGAGTAGGACCTAAATGTATCAAGTTTTATATTGCTTTTAGCCTGGTATGCCAAGTTGTTCGGTTGTTTTTCTCTCTTGTAACCTGCTTTGGTTTCCAGCTTAATAAGACTTCACTTGCTTGCTTGCCAAAAAAATTAAAAAATCCAAACTGCAGAATTTAGCTATATTTCATAAAACATATTTTGATAATGTTGGATTTAAAAAGGAATGATGAAAACCCAATATTCCCATAATCCCATTGCATATCTTCCTAAACTTACAATAGCAACACCATATTCGAACAATAAATACTCCCACAAGTGAACAACTATACCATAAAACAAAATTTAGCAAAAAAAATTTAAAAATTTTAAAAAAAAAATCTTGAAATTAGAACATAAGAAAGCAAACCTTGAAGTTAGAAGGGGAAATGCCGCAACCATTGTCGATAACTTGAAACCATTCTTCACCATAATCCTTGAGAGAAATCTCGATGCTAGTAGCACCAGCATCCAAGCTATTTTCAACGAGCTCCTTGATTCCAGAAGAAAGGTCCAAAATCACTTGACCTGCGCAAATTTTGTGGACAATGCTTTTGTTTATGGGTTTGATCATTGGCAAGTCGAGGGATTCAGTTTCAAATTCCGCCATTTTGAAGAAGAATTCACAAAGAGCTCTAGAGGAAGATGATTGATGAAACCCTAAGAATGAGTGACTAGTACTGAGTAGGGAGGGTTTTAAGTTCAGTAGGTTTTGCCGCCAAAAATATGACGCGTAGTGCGCGCTCAATTGATCATGGACTCACGGTGTCCGTTAGGCTGTTAAGACTTTAGATGAGAGCATTCCTATTTTGTAGACCAATTCTTCAAATTTCTTTGATGGATGTGATTTGGTAAACATGTCAGCGAGATTATCACATGATTTAACTTAATGAATGTCAATTTGTCCTTCCTTCTAAAGGTTGTGTGTATGAAAGAGTTTTGGAGTCAAGTCGCCCTTTATATAACTTGCACTTACTTGAATAATGCAACTTGTGTTATTTTCATATATCATTGTTCGATTCTTTGTAACAGCTTTCATCCCACAAGTGAGGAAGAAGAAGATACGTGAGTTATGACGTAAGAGGAATGGGCTAGAGGTATTTTATAGGCAAGTAGGAGGATGGTAGGTGGGATGTGATATGTGTCATGAAGGGCAAGTGGGTAAAATAGGACAAATAAAGGTTACATGGGTGGAATTAATAAAAGGAAAGGTTAGTGAGAAATAGGACAAATAAGGGTCATATGGGTGGAGTTATTAAATAGTAAAGGTTTAGCAAGTGAGAAATAGGACAAATAAGGGTCACATGGGTGAAGTTATTGAATAGGAAAGGTTTAGCGAGTGAGAAATAGGACAAATAAGGGTCATATGGGTGAAGTTATTGAATAGGAAAGGTTTAGCGAGTGAGAAATAGCACAAATAAGGGTCACATGGGTGAAGTTATTAAATAGGAAAGGTTTAGCAAGTGAAAAATAGGACAAATAAGAGTCACATGGGCGAAGAGTAGTTGTAGTCTAAAAGTCACATGGACTTTTGGCTTTTGCAGTGTCATTATTAAATAAGATACACTTCAATGATAAAGGTTGGAGAATTGAACTCGAATTCAAATTACATACCAAATTAGAAATAAAATAATTTAATTTATCCTACTCGAATTCAATGCACATAACATTTTGGTTTGATATTAGATTTTTTTTAAAAACAAACAAGTTTGGTTTCCCAAACTCACAATATTGGGTTTACTTCCAAACCATTTTGAGTTCACCATTAATGAAACCAAAATAAGGTTTGCTCCTTCCAAACCTTTTTGAAGTTCACCGTTAAAAATGCTAGGGGTATTATTCATTCAAATGTCACATAAAAACTACTACTCAAGAGGTGCCTATGTTACATTCTCTCCATATATAAAGAACATTTTTACATCAAACCCCCTTGTATAATTAAAAATTAGAAAATAAATGGCATGTATGTCACCATTTTAAAGATACAGAAGAACATTGAATTCATAGAGCCAGCTGAATAAGTTGCCTCAACCAAAGTAAATAAACTACTAATTCCTATGCTAATTTTGAATAAACAATTTGACTGAAATAATAAACTTTGGTGTAATCTACTAAAAAAGTGTCTGATGTTCAGTTTTACAACGCTCAAACTAGAACTAAGTTCCACTTTTAATGGAAATAGTCCAAATAAGATCTGCATCAGACTGCACGGATACTACATCGTCTTTCACTAGGTTGGACGTGCTTACCAAGCCGCCAAATCTCATCTCACTATCATCTGAAACATAGAGGGAGAAAATGGTGTTAAACTACATTAGATACAAAAAACTATGATTACAAAAAGATAAAAGCAAAAACAGATACTAGGTAACCCTTTTTTACGATGTGTCTGGAAAAGAGGAAATGGACAGAGACGAAGGGAGAGAGAACAGAGCAAAGTTATTCATTTAGATAAACATTTAGGCTATGTTACTCGGGCTCTTTATTTCATTTGAAGTACTCGTGTCGGACACTCGAGCCTTGGACATTAGCATGACACTCGGGCACTTCAATTTGAAAAAGAAAAAAAAAACATTCATATTTTTTCATAAAACTGCCATGCCCGGCACTTTAATACATACCATGGCCGATACTCCTAACAAAGTCCGTGTAACATTGCAGTTAGGAGAAAGAAGGGAAGGAGAAGGAGGGATCAATTTTCCATCACTCTAACAATCATTATCTCTTCAAATAATAATAATAATAATAATGGACCAAAAGCAATAATTTCCATTATTATTATTATTATTTGAAGCTGATACATCAACCTAAATCCCAAGCAATCAAAAAGGAAAAAAAAGAAGATCAAATTAACTATCTAAAATACTACGTATATGACTCAGCTATCAACAAATTAATCAACATACAAGCACTTAAGCTGTGTTCTTTCAGTTTTCAAGATTAAGCATCAAATCTAATAAGTTCAGAGAAAGGAGTAATAAGTAAATTCAAATTACAACCAACAGTAAGTTCAACTAAGAGCTAATAAATTCAGAGAGATTAGGATTAGGTCTGATAGTTCACTTATGTACAGAACTTCAGGCAAGGACCAAGAGTTTTCAGTAAAACACAAAGCCTTGCAGGGCTTCTTACAAGAAACTCAGAAGATAAACAACATTGGTTTTAGCATCAAGAAAGTCATTATAATCCCAAAAGAAATCATCAAAAACGATGAAGAAAACTAAGGGAATGAATGAAAGTAACAAAAGTGGGTTGGACAAAAGGCAAGGGAAATAATGGTTCTGGTTTAAAGCTTTGGCAATTTGGAAAGGATTCATGAAGGGATGGAGTGGGTATTCTCATGGTTTGGAAATTTAGCAATGATGTAGTGGAGGTGCTAGAAAAAAAAGTGATTGGACTTTGAGCTTTAAGCTTATTATAAGTGCCTGTGCAGCACAAGTTGTATTGAGTGAATAGAGTTTTGGGAGGATTTAGAGGAGGTGGTTAAGCATGGCCCTAGAGGGGTGAAGTTGATCATTAGTGGAAACTTAAATGGACATGTGGGCTCTAATAGAGATGGCTTTGAAAGCGTGCATGGAGGTTTTGGTGTTGGGGATATAAATGAGCCACAAATGGGCATCCGATGCTTGCATATGATTTGGGTATAATGAACGCTTGGTTTAAGAAAAGACTATCTTCGCTAGTGACATATAGAAGTGGCGTTCATGCAAGTCAAATCGATTTTTTCCTAGTAAGGAATGCTTGGAGAAAGAGTTGCATTGATTGTAAAGAAATACCTAGCGAGAGCACCTCAACACACATATATCACAATTGGAGCCTTGAATTAAGTGATGGAAACTTCAAAGGAAGAGAGAACAAGAGTTCTAGATAAATGGCCAATATTGGGTATGACATAAGACTTGACTTAGAAAAAATGGAGCATAGCATAAAAGAGGTGGCAAATGAGGTCCTTGGAGAGTCAAAATAAATAAGCACGCCTTTGAGGAAAGGATAGAATAAAGACTAGAATTGTTAGGAGAAAAATGGGAATCACTTCCATAGAGGAGAAATTAAGGGAGAATCAACTAAGATAGTTTGGTCAAGTAAGAGGGTGAGAGAATAATGCACCAGGGAGGAGACTTGAAAAATGGCAAAGAGTAGACACGGTGAGGCATAATGTACGACTAAAATAAACTTGGAGGGTGGTTGAAAATAATATTAAGTTGTTGGGAAATACTAAATAGGGAAGATTTAGAGGAGAAGGATTCACGTGGATAATTTCTTTACAGCGGACCCCAAAAATTTTGATGTTTGATAGTTTGATGTTGTTGCTATCCCAAGTATAATAAATATCAAGTTTAAAGACGATGGGTTAAACTTATTTAAACTACATGGGAACCAGCAATACTGCTATTTGCAGTTGAGCACGCATTCCCTTTTTTTTTGAAAGAAAAAAAGCTCATGCCATATATACTCTCCATTCTGGATACAAACAAGAACAAAAACAAGAGAAGAGACGAGATCTAAAAATGAGAATGAGGAAATGCTTGATCATGAAACAAGAAGTTAGAAAAAAAATTATATTCAAGCAAAAACAAATCATGATAACATAGCTGCGCAGTTCAACACAAACAACAGCTTATTTGATCTACTTACCAAGGTCCCATTCAAGCCCAGTGGTTTTGGTACGCAAAGCAGGCACTCCAATAGGTAATAGTCCACAATGTGGCCCAACAACAGAAGGCAGAATATGGATCTTATGTTGGTGAGTTTTAGGGAGAAGGTGAATCAAGCAATCATCTGAAAGAAGGACTATTTGCAAGCTAGAGAAACGGTAGAGGACATTGATGTTTCCAGCTTCATGATCAAAGCGTCCACCTAGTCCTCCAGTAACAAAAATACATAGCTGCAAGGCAGATAACAACCGATCAATTGCAAAATTGGAAACTAAAACTATTGGCTCATTTTTCAGGCTAAAAATAATTTAAAATGTTCAGATTGCAGCAAAACATAAGCTACAGGCATGGCACAAAAAGTAACTTGGACAGAAACACTTTTTTTGGGTGCAGGGTTAACGACGAACTTCTCATAAGTCATAACCAATTGGCACAACTTTCCTTCAAAAAAAAATTTTGACGCAGCTTACCTTTTTTTTCTCAGATTCTGGCGTCAACTTACTGATATGTGATATACACTTGTTAAGGTCTGTAGTATCTTGGTCATGAGATTCATTTATTGCATCACAACCCTGAAATAATAAGCCAGTAGCAATATCAAAAAAAAGCCAAGAGAATCATGTGCTTTTTTAAAATTTTGGATTGGACAATCATAATTCCTAAACTAGATAAAAGTTAACAAAGAATTGTGCACATAGCAGGGAATCAACTAGCTCATGATCTTAACCAAATGACCTAAACAAGCAAAGTACTCAAATAAAATAAGAGCAATATCATAAACATTAAACAGAGATCAAAGATCACTATCAAAATATGCAAGTTTATCTAAAGAAAGACTGCAAGTAGAGGCAGAAATGAGATAGGTTCATAGGTAAATGCAAGACAACAAGTGATTTACTTTTTCAATAGCCATACAACAGCCTAAACCAAGAAGGCAAGTAGGCAATCAGTAACTTTCAAGCAAACACTCATCATGCAAGCGAAGAGATGGATACTTTGTTATACAGATTAAAACTGTTTCAGTCACAAACATAATTCCAGAACAAGAACAGCACCTCTTAAAATATTATTTATTTTAAAGCCCGGCTAATGAAAAAAATTACCAGCTTTGCATAAAAATCCAGAACATCTTCTCTGATAGAGTCCATATCACCTTTTATTACATTGGGTATATACCTGTAGCAAATCCAACATTTTAAATCGAGACTTTACTGCAAATCAAATCATAAATTTTACCAAACATATACTTCCTCCGTTTTTATTATGTGCAACAAACTTGCATGTATGGACTCTTAGACAAATTTTAATTGAAGAGAGAAAATGATAGAGAGAGAAAGAGATGTATGTAATAAATAGAGAGAGAGAAAGAGATGACGTTTGAAAAGGAAAAGAATTTTTTTTTGCACATAATATAAAATTTCCATTTATGGTAAATGTTGAACATAAATTTTTAAAAAAAAAATGGAGTAATTACATAAGATTAAGTCACAAAATCAATCAAAAAGCAAGGTCAAGATACTATCCATTCAAAGAATTGATAATGAATAACACAATTTGCCAATGCTAATATAATTAATATTTCTTACAATGAGTAACAAAAACATAAAAGCAAGAGAATTTGCATAAGCATTACTGCATTAGCAATCAATAAAGTGATATTGGCAATGATTAGACAAAAAAATTAAAAAAAAAATTAAATGCTATGGTGCTCCAGAGGAAGTCTTTTGCTTGCAACAAGAGGTTTCATGTCAACATCTTTTTGACATAAAGAAGACTGAAGTTTCAATGTACACATTCTAATCTTTTTTAAAAACCATATATCCCTAGAATTTAACAGCCCTTTTATGGTGGAAAATGATATAGGCCCCTAAAGCTGCACATAAAGCCAAAAGTGTAGATATTTAGTAGGCATATATATTAACTAGTGAAACGCTACACGTCACCCCAGTTTTAGTAATTATCGGCTTATCGCCCCAAATTTTAGCCTAAACATTATTAATGGTGTAACACTAATCGATACCTGATTTTATCCTAAGTTTGCAAACTAATACAGTGCAATACGTAATACCGTTTTAAGATAAGTACTTAATACTAAGTATATACTACCTCCGTATCGCAATACTCGCAACTTTTGCCATTTTAGGTTGTAACACAATACTTGCAACAAATATTTTTTTTACTATATTTAGTGAAAAAATTACCCATGTGAAGCTTTTTTTAACTTTACTTTTGTTGTGGTCCCACTTAATTATTCAATTTTCACTCTATTTCTCTCTTTAAATCCATTTTTGCCTAGGAGTCTGTATCGCATACTTATGTAGAATGTAGCTAGTATTGCGATACGGAGGTAATAATAAACATAGCCTAATATATAATAACCATGGACTAATAGTATTAATCTTCGTAGTTTTACCAAATGCATTCAATATATTACATATAGTAGTATTAATCTTCACTGATTTCTTATCACATTAGTTGGGAGAAATCCCACCTCGGAAAAAACTTGGTTAACCCATCGAGTAGACTACTCACTGTTAATTGAGATTACTAGGGAGTAGTGATAGTGGAACCCACCCAACTTAATAATCAACATTTTAATGTTGTATTAGTCGTAGGTAACCCACTACTAATACAGCATTAAAGTAGGTAACCCACCCGGTAGATGTAGTTATATCCCTGCACCTGGCCTTAAAATTGAATGAACAACAACGGTCAACTACCAATAAAATAGTGATTGCAATGGCATCCACGTCTCTTCTTAGTTGGGTTAATATATAATAAATTCTCACTCTTCTTTCCCAACAATCAATAAACTCAAGCTTTCATAGTAAACATTAATTAAACTTATCAATCCAACCCACGCAACTAATCCACCGACAATGAAGAAAACACAGAAATTCACTTGCAATTCACTTTAAATTCACATTCTTAATTACTCATTAAAAAAAAATTGCTTAAAATTATGGACATTGTTATACATTATTATACTTCTTCTTAAAATGGAAATAATTTGTAAATTAATGACAAAATTAAGCCCAAATTGATGTAAGGCTATGTTCATCATTTTCCTAAAATTAGTATTTGTTGCCCCAATTTTTGAATGAAATGACCCTAGAATCCCAATTACTGTGTTGGTCATGGTGGTCTTAGTGGTGGTGGACTGGTGGTTATGGTCCGATGGTGAGATTGTTGTGGTGGTGTTTTAAGTGGCAATGTCGAACTTTCATCATAAAGTCGGGGCGATAGTAGGCAATTTTAGGGACCTTTGACAATTCCAAAACAAATATATATATCATGACAATAATAATTTAAAAAAAAAAAAGGGATTGAGAATTTGAGATTAAGAACTAACTCATTGCGAACATCAATTGGATTTTTTTCAGGAAAAAACTTGGGAATTTCATCGAATAAACGGTTTGCTCCTCCATCTGCACAAACTCGCAGTCTTGCTGCTCTATACGCAAAACAAACACTCAATTAGAAAAAACTTAACCACCAAATAATCGCAAGTCCCAACAAAAATCAAATTTCAAAATCGAAACCATGAAAAAATAAGAGGAAGAAAAAAAAAGGCACCATGGTCCCAGAGTAAAGGAATGAAACGAGGAAGGCGTTGATTAAGAATAACCAAAACATAATCTTGCGCCAAAATTGGCTTGTGAGCTGCCAATTTTGGGAGAAGATAGTGGGTTGAATGATGCATGACCTCCATTTTTGATGTCTCTGTAGTTCGTTCTTCTTTGAAATTTGAGACGAAGTAGTTGTGTATGAATTGAATTGGACAAGTCAATGTGTAAAAACCAACTTTTTCGGGGTTTTTTTTAAAAAAGAAGAAGAAAGAATAAGAAAAGATGATTGATTGCATAAAATAATAGAGATGACAGATGAGAATATATGAGATCATGAGATTGAGAGTATGAGACAAGTTAGCATTTTTTAAACCTTTTCAGAGTTTTGGACTATATATGGGCCATATAAATATATAATAATCACATGGGAAAAAAAAAGCATTAGGGGAAATACCTACACTATTTTTTTTAAAAGAAATTCATATAAATAATCTTTAATTATTGCATCCTTACAATATTAATCACAACTATTATGAAATCCTATATTACAGTATATAATTTAAATTATGATGTCAGTTTCATAGTATTACTCCCATTAGCGGCTACCCCTTTATGTGACTTGATTCAACCGATTACCCCCTTGTTTTCCCATGGTCATCCTCCTCCTTTGTACTATTTAAACACTCCCCACCCCCCCCCCTCCTCCATTTTCATTTTCGAAACAAAGTGCTTTAAAAAAAAAAATTGAAGATGCATAAGACTTCCTCTATCCCATCCCCTTCTTTAAGATGTCACCAATATATGTCTGGTGTGATGAAGATTTGTAAGCGTGGGAAAATATAGGGAGGCAATTCTATGCATGCTATCAATTTTTAGTTTGTATAAGTTATGTGATACTAAATTTTTATTTTTATTTAAATTTGAAGGAACTTAAGTGTAAGTTTTTTTATTGGTATGGTGGTGGACGAACAGGGGTTGATGAGGAAGACTGTTAAAGAGCAGGAGATGTTGGTGATGCATTTGTAAGAGGAGAAAAAAATACACCATAAACATATATTTTTTTTAAAAAAATAATAATTAAAAAAATTGAACTTTACATGGATTAACACAAAAAAAAAATCATTGCTAATCCAAATGAATGCAAACAATGACAAAATTTAACATACATTTTTAAAAAAAATTGCAAACAGATAAAAATTGAACAAAGCGCAACAAAGAATTCGAAGTTTACTTGCATTGGCACGAAAAAAACCCATTAACGCAAAGAAAATTCCTTAGCTAATCAAGTTCATGGACTAATCTCGCAATTGCAGAGTTGCTCCTTCTCATACGCAATTTCGATGATAAAACCTTGCAATTTCGATCAAAACCCCTTCAAATCTCAATGAATTTCATACGCAATTTTTTGGGATACAAAATTGAAGAACCCATTGATGAAATTGAGGAGAGAGAAATGCTAGTAATGTGGAATTACTTTTTTTTTTATTTTGACTGAGTTTTGAAGGGACTTAGTTACATAGGGTTTTTAAAAAAAAACTTGTTCAACCGGTTGAAAACAAATTGGAGCAATACCATGAAACTAACATCATAGTTTGGATTATAGTATAATTTATGATAGCTGGGATTAATATGGTAAGGGGTGCAATAATTGGGATTATTTATATGAATTTTTCCAATTTGCAATAAGATAAAAAATAGTTACAAAGAAAGATTAGGTAACCCTTCTAACCAGGGACATGCCCAACTTATCCTCATCAAGAATAGTACAAATTTGAGAAGGAGGATTACATTGAATATATAGAATAGACGGGATTAGATGTCCCACATTTGCAATCTAATCGGCTACCCGATTTTCTTCACAATAGATATGTCGAACAGTGTAGGTGTGAAACCGTGAAAAAAGAAATTGAATTTCGGTGACCATAAAATTGAACTTGTAGGGAAATACCCATTTTTCTTGTTGAGATGCCAACATGATAAATCAAATAACAAATGTGTTATACTCACCTTGTCCCTTGAGAAAGCCCCATATTGACTTTTGTTAATATTTATTTAGTAATTTTGACTCTCTATAATTATATATATAGATAAAGAAAAATATAGTCAAATGAGATTTCGTTTGATTCGGTTCAATGTGTAATTTTTTAATATGTAATTGTTATAATTTTTTATTAAACATATAAAAAGATATTTTTATATAAAGATGTGTTCGGGAGATGAGAAAAGTGAATGGGACATTCTTTAAGGGATGGATGGAGTATTGTTGAAAAATATTACTGTTAAGAAATACATGAAGAAAGGAGAATATAAGTTTTTTTGTAACGTGAATGAATAAATATTACTGTTAAGTTTTTTTGTAACGTGAATGAATAAATTCATAGACAAAAAATTAGTGTAAAATACAACATTTAGAATCATCACATATCATCATACTATTCATACTCAATATTCATGAATAGTAGAAGATATTGTGATGAATTCTAATAATGATCTCATATTAATTGCAACAAAAGTATTTATACAAGATTTATAGGCAATATTTATTTTGAGTATTAATAGAGAGAGAAAAAATAAAGGGGTAAATGATGCTTCAAATTATTAACAACAAATGTTTTGTTACCCATTGAAAGCCGCAACCATGTTGGTGTAAATGTAAGTTATCAGCTTGTAAATGTTGGCTATTAGATGTTAAGGTAGTTAAACAAAATATGAGCGTTCGGTAAAACTAGCTGTTGAAACTCTTACGGCCCGTTTGGTAACCGATTATAAATCATGGTAATGGGAATGAATTTATAACTAAATTTGGAAGGGAAATCAAAACTCATTCCCATGGTGGTGCTACCTTAGCTCCAATTTATCTAATTTTCTTTACAAATATCCATTCCCATCAAATATGACCCCCACCCCAATAGTAATGGATGAGAATGAAAAATGAGAAGAAAATTGAAGCTTGAGAATGAAAAATTGTTTTCCATACAGATAATAAGGTTCATCCTCAACAAAATTACACTATAAATTCATCACCACAACTTATTACCAACAATCAAACAGACTGTTTGGAATAATGGTTACTATTCATGTGAAAGGGAATGTGTTCCAAAATGGGGTTGCCAAAATTACTTTTCCGAACTTGGGATGTAGATTATTATTATTTTTTTTCCTGATTACTGTGTGACACTTTATCCACATCAACGGCGTCAGTAGCCTAAAACCCTCACTTAAACCCTGCAATTAAACATTTTCAGAACACTCTTTGCTTTTTACAGCAACTTCTTTGTATACTTGTATGTTGTATCCTTTATTCATTCTCCTGATTTGCGCTTGCTTCAGTTTAATACACGAACATGGCCACTTTCTCAACAAATTGGGTTTTCAACGGTTAGTTTCCATCAATTTTTCATTCATCTTACTATGAATTTTTTTTCTCCCTCGTTTTCCTATTGTTTACTTTAATTTAATGTTGCAGATAGAGGATTGAGATGTATGGTTCCTTCTGAATTCTCCAGTTTCAAGGTTATCTCTGTTTATTTACGCATAATGTTTGTTCATAATTCTCATCATCTGTTACGCATAATTCTTCCAATTTTCCATTGATATTATGATTGTCTTATGTTCTATGTATATGTGGAGAAAAAAAATTTCATAAAAACACAGGGAAAAGGCTGCTTCAGCTATTTGAATTGTGAAAATGTGTTTTTTTTTTTTTTTGGAAATGGGTTTTTCTGGAAGGAGTGGTGTTGACCTACTAACAGGTCACGTTTTGTTGATAGAGTTCTAGCTTCAAAGGGCACAATCAAAACTTTTAAAGAGTCTTTTAGATTAGAAGAAAACCAAACAAATTGTTGTTTTTTTTAAAAATTTTTTTATAATTAAATGTGTTCCTTTCATTAGTTTGCAATAGAAAGTGGGGTGGGGGGGGGGGTGTGTGTGATGATCTATGAATTAGTTCCTGTATCTTGAATTGTTGATTTATGCTTGCTTTCTAATGCCTGTAGGCCTCATTATCCAATTCATTGTTACTTGACAGAGGGAGATTGCGTCCTCTGTCAGTAAGGTCTCGGCTACACCGAATAAAATGTCAAAAGGAGGATGATTCCTTTGAGGAAGTATCTGTTGAGCGCGCACCTTATCACAGCTATATGGACTCTACGTCCGGAAGGATTGAACCTGCCTCTGGTGCGCGTGCAAGTATTCCCGGTCAGGAGTACTGGCCTGAAGGCACTGCTGATCGGGTTAGGGCTGCCAGAGCTCCAGAACCAAAAGGAGAGTCAGCAAGTGCTTCATCCTTTGGGAAGAAGCCTGGAAGCAGGCGTAAAAATTATAAAGGATCAGCTGCTGTTGCTGGCTCTCAGGGACCTAGTCCAGTCACATACTCAGACCCAGTTCTAACAGAGTCTTCTGATGATGATTTTGTTGAAGATCTTAATGATGTTGATTCAGAATATGTAGTCTTTGAAACAGAGCCTAAAAGAGAGGAGATGAGTGAGTATGAACTGGATAAAAAGATTGGACGACCTCATCCATTCATTGATCCTAAAGTGAAAAAAACAATTGATGACCCACTTACCAGTGATGAACTTTGGTGGAATTGGAGAAAGCCCGACAAAGAGCAATGGTCAAGATGGCAAAGGAGAAAACCTGATGTTGAGACGGTTAGTGTATACTAATAAGCTTTTATATTCTACTCTCCTGTCCAAAGTGAGTGTCGAATTTTTGATTTTCAATGTCATATTGTCATTAGACCTGAAACTTAAGCTCTTATTGTGACAAGAAAATTTAGGTTTTTGACTTTTGAGTTATGAAAGAAATTTTTAGAACCTTCTAGATGAATATATTCCAAAAGAAAATCATGGCAATGCTTGTATAATCAGTTTTATTCATTGGCCAAATTTCCCGTTCTACTTTAAGAATTCAATGTTGAGCCTAATTTGGGACGGTGGAAGTAGATTTCTGTTGGAGAAATTAGGGTTTTTTGTGACAAACAAAGATGTAAAAGAAATAGTAAAAAACTCTTCGAGGCGTGTACTCACTTTCCTAAAAGCAGAATTTTGACCCTAAGAAAGTTTGGCTATCCAAAAGTCTACCTTTGAGATGCAACGAAGAAAACAATGAAACTCACGCTTTCAATGAATTACAGTCAATGAAAATCAGTATTTTAGTGAAGGTTGAAGATGATAACTTTAGAGAGAAAACACTCTGTTACTTTTTGCAATACACTGAGTGAATGAATTATACGTTCATTTAAAATTCAAAACTCAACTACCCACTCATCAAACAACCAGCAACAGCTCTAAACCACGTACTCCTCACCCCAAGACCAAGCAACGTGCATTGACCGAGAAAACCGCTATTCAAATCAAAGACTGATGAATTACCGTGGGTGCGACCCAGGGACGCGGGCGCGACCAGCACACAGCCCGGGCGCGCGGCTGGCCACGTGAGCGCGACGTCACCTAGGCGCGGGCGCGACAGCTTGTTTCTCCTCTGATTCGTTTTCCTCGTCGTGGGCGAGGGACTTGGCGCGGACACGCCCAAAACGTCCCTGTCCACGGCGCATTTATGCACATTCCTAAGTTTTACAACTTAGCTTATTTTTCACCGAAAATTTTTTCCGAGCTTGATAATGGTTCGGTAATAGTTTGTATATCACTATTTCGCTAAATCGTTACACCATATCCACACAAGTTAGCAAAATAATCATGAATATATTCTTTATGCTCTAAATATGTCCAACAATTTCTAGTATGGTTGAAGTTGATTTTCTTTTTCTTATGGTTAGAAGTCCTATTTTAAAAATTTGCTAGCTCCTCAAGAGTGACAAGTTGAAGTTTTTGATTTTCAACTTGAGTACAAGAACAAAAATTAGTGCCATCAGATGCTTAACCTTCTTCTGGTGCTTACTTGCAGGTTTTCCTTAAAGCTATGGCTGAGGCTGGGCAAGTGAAGCTTTATGGCGAGCAACCGACACGAACAGAGACTTCACTATACAGAGCTAGACGCCATCTGTTTAAAGATGAAAGGTACCATGATAGTGTCCATTTGAATCCTTGACGTTTGTTTGTAACAACAAGAGTCACTATGATAATGGTTCCATTTATGAGTTCTTCATGATAGATCTATAGCATGTCAATTTGTTTCATAGGTTCATTTATTTCTCTGCACCCATGCACACATGCATTTTTAGGGGAGAGATCTCATGAAAAGGTGCTTAAAACGAGGAGGAATGTGCGGCTTTTTTGAAATGGTCTTCATTGTTGTTTGATGCAGGCTAAAAGCTGAACAGGAGAGATTAGAGAAGATAGGCCCCATGGCATATTATTCAGAATGGGTTAAAGCATGGAAGGGAGACACTTCACGAGAAGCTATTCAGAAACATTTTGAAGAGACTGGTGAAGATGAGAACACACAACTTATTGAAATGTTCTCTTATCAGACAGATAGAGAATATCGCATAATGATGGGGACTGATATTCGTATCCGCAGGGATCCTTTGGCTATGCGAATGCGTGAGGACCAAATAAAGGAAAGTATGTTCTTCAAAGGATTAGTAATCTTGTGGATTTAGTAAACGTTATGTTCTTCATGATAGCATATTATTTCAATTTGAGATTATTCTAGTGCTGGAATTAGAGCTTGTTGATGCATAGTGCTGCTGCCTGATTGCTATGTTTTCAGGAGTGCTAAAAACTATGGGTTTTGTGTTCTTTTCATGTTTCCTAGTTGTGACTTGGATGAATACTACAGTAACACTTACTATAGTCCTACGTTGGTGCTCCATTCAAATCTATAGATATGGTTTCCAGTTAGGGATGAGTAGACTATATGACAGATTGCAAAGGGACAAAACTCTTATATAATATTTCTAATATCTCCCATTTAGAGAAGTTTGTCATTCAATTTGAATATATATATCTTCGAATGTTTGAAGGCCCTATGACAAATATTCTTTATGAAAGCTTCAAGATATTTGTGGCACAACAGAGTTTGTCATATGAAACAGGCAGATGCAATGATATATAAAGTGTATTATTGAATCTTTGCTAGTTTGATGCACCATGTTTCAATCATCACTGCATGATATTTCTCCTTTGCCATTTTAGGTGATCATTTTCACCTTTAATTCAAAAGCAATCAGCTTTTAAAAATGTGGTAGCTTCATTTTATAAACTAGATTGCTTTACTGGTAATCCAACTAGTTCTAGTAGATGCTTTCTGTGTGTGTGGCTGAGTTGGCTTTTTTGCCCTCTTCCTCCTAGACAACTTTGGATGATTTGATATCCTAAGCTACTTGTTTAATTTGGTTTTGGAAAACCTGATTCTGCTAGATGGAACAAAAATTTGAACATATATGTAACATTTTTTTAAATCAGTTCATCTCACCTGTCATATTTTGAGATACAAAAGCTATTATCTCAAGGAAAATTTTAGAGAAACCAAGACCGTATTTAAAATTTGTTGCTGAATGGTCACTTTCTCTGGAGATATCTAGAATTAAAATTTCAGTTAAAGATATAAAAAATATTGGCAGAATTTCAGAAGCACTTTGTCACCTATAGTATTGTAATCACAGGCATACTAGTATAATTTAGCTAGAAAATGTTGTCCTGTTATGTACTATCCTATTGCGGGCTTATAATGCTAATAAAGGGTAGGCTTATCATTTGGTTGATGAAAGTGAGATATTTTGAGTTGGGAACTGCTCAAGGTAACAATATCACAGTGTCAGGTGAGGTAAGGGTACATAACATGTAACAAGTATCAGAATTTGTGTGTCAAGCTGTCAGGTAAAGATAGTTGTGAGTGTTATACATGATAATATGAGAGGTACAGGTTACACCCTGTAATGCTAATAAAGGGCAGGCTTATCATTTGGGTGATGAAGGTGAGATATTTTGAGTTGGGAACTGCCCAAGGTAATCTGTAACAAGTATCAGAATTTGTGTGTCACTCTGTCAGCCTGTCAGGTAAAGATAGTTGTGAGTGTTATGCATGATAATATGAGAGGCACTAAGTGTTAAGGGTGAGTTAAAGAGTCTTAGAGGCTACACCCTGTAATGTTAATAAAGGGTAGGCTTATCATTTGGGTGATGAAAGTGAGATATTTTGAGTTGGGAACTGCCCAAGGTAACAGACTAACGGTGTCACACTGTCAGGTGAGTTAAGGGTATATAATCTGTAACAAGTGCCGGAATTTGTGTGTCACACTGTCATTTAAAAATAGTTGGGTGAGTGTTATACATGATTTGAGAGGCACAAATTATTAAGGGTGAGTTAAAGAGTGTTAGAGGTTACATCCTTCATCCCTTGAGGATGTCTTTTTGCATGTGGGATATGAGAAAAAATAGAGAGTGGTAGTGGGAATTGTGTTATTTAAAAAAGGAAATGTAACAATCTTTTAGGGATTGAGGAAAATTTAGCAATCTTTTAGGTACAAATGACATGGGATATGTATATTTTATTCTTGAAAAGAACTCTCTTAAATTATTACTTCCTCTGTTAATATTAAATTGCAACATTGGGTTATTCACAATTTTTTTAGGAGAGGAAAGAGATAGAGAGAAAAAAGAGTGGATCCATGTGATAAGGGCAGAGATGGAGAGAAAGAATCTCCAAATTAAGTAATGTTGCAATTAATATGAAACTTCCAAATAAGGGGAATGTTATAATAATAAAAGAACGGAGGAAGTAGGATTGTTGTGTTCATAGATATATTGGGTCTGATATATTTTGCTTTTGGCATAAAACCATGGTTGAGTCTGCATTCAAAACATGTCATGTCAATTATTTGCTTATGCAGATAATATGATGTTATGCTTGGTTTCTGTATTTCTCTTCATGCCTTCTGTCTTCTTGGTTTTGTTGGTTTATTCTTTCAAATTGCGCTACTGTGTAGATGTTGGATGCAATGGCCATACTTTTTCCTTATTTATTTCATGATGTCCTGTTAAGAACTATTGTCATCTTAATTCCTTAAATTATTCTACTGTGCAGTATGGGGTGGGGATCCAGTTTATCCAACAGTAAATTACATTCAAGAGCCAGATGCTGTGATGGATTATAGAGGTCCGGATTTTCATGAACCTACGCCTAACATGCTGGATCATCTGAAAGAGGTGAGTTTTTTCATGTTATGGCTTCTATTACATGTTGGAAAAATTTATAGGACATGGAGCTTGTATGCACTCAGATTGTAAACAAAAGCAGTAGAAAACTGGAAAAACAATAAGCAAGCATGTATAATGGTATAGTAAACTATTAAAGAGCTCAAAGGCTCACTCACTCCTGGTCACAGCAATGTGAGAAGCTGGACTTTTTCCCTATACAATTTCTAGTATGATTCTCAATTTCATTTGGATGATTTGCAAGCTATTACATTAGGTCCTTAGGACTATTTATAGCAAATTGCATACACCTTACTTACTACAAGTAAAAGCTGCAAAACAAAATAACAGAAATATTCCTTTTGTTACTGCCACGTCACCAGCAATTAATAACCCACTACTCTCCTCCGGGTGCATTGTCATCCTTGCCCTTTTTCTTCCTTCTTACGTAAATCTGCAGTATTGGAGGCCTAACAGGAGCAAATGGAAATCTTCATCATAAATACTTAATATGTTAGTACCTGACGTGTATATTACAGCGGAGCAAAAGCTATGTTATGGACTTTTATTCTGCTCTTATGTTAATTTTCTTTAACAATCAGACCATTGTAGAAATTCAGCGTTCTTTTGTTTCATTTTTTTAGACATTGATTTATTACTTTTCCATCGGAGGTAAAAGATTCGCCAATTTTCTGGTTTGGATTATTAATAAATAATAATAATATTAATAAAGGAAACTCATAATTAGCACTGCATCTTGTTGTACATATTAGTTTAAAGTCTTGTGCAAAGGAGCAACTCTAGAAAGTTAGTACTTCCTCCGTTTCAAAATAAATGCAACATTTTCTATTTCACGAAGTTTTAAAATAAATGCAACAATTTTAATCTTTCCATTTTGGTAAAAACTTTCTCTCTCTATCCCTTTTACTCTCACAACAAAATATTGCCTAGGAGTTCGTGCCTCCTGCATTGTTGCGTTTTTTTGAAACTGAGGAAATACTATATTATTGTTGTCACTTGTCAGTGTAATAAACTAATAAGTCCTAGTCTAAGTTCACGTATGCGTAAAATATTAGGTGATAGAGCTCATTCTGATTTCTATCCATGATCCAAACTGTCCGTGTTCCTTAATTTTTTTGCCAGGTTAAATGATATGGCTGTCACATTGCACCCTAAATGAGGTCAATGTACAGTTAACTAGGTACATAGGTAGTGAAGTGTTTAGTTTATCAGTGAATTCATCATTTAATTACTTACCACGATATTGCACTGTCGTTTTGTACTTATATAGTGCAGTTTTCTGATTTTCTTAATTATATTCATGTTCAATCAGCAAGGAAAACTCATTTCAAGAGAGGAGCTTGAAAAAATATTGGCCAAAGAGAGTACTGAAGAGCTAGAGGTAGTAAAGCTATTGCCAATATTACTGTTCTCTTCCTTATGAATATTCTAGTTGACTTGCTGTATTTGCATGTTAGTTCATTTCAGCTATTACATTTGATAATAATTTTAGTTTCCACTTTTGGTTGACTCTTTATTTTCAAGTTTCATTCATGTAATGTGTACTTTAGATATCTGCAAAGCAATTTCATTGTCTGGTACTTATTATTATGATTTCTGTCTGTATACGTCCTCCTATCTGGTTGCTAGTATATGTTATATCTGAAGTTTTTCATGCATTTATAGCAATTTAGAGTTTGTCTCAAACAACACCATGAAGGTTGGGCTGAATAAAATTGTAAAAAAAGTCATAATACGTGGTAGTGTGGTACTTCCTTCCTCCATTCCTAAAAAAATCATTAAATATTTGATGCATTTGGAATCTTGGTATCATTTGTAATTATTTCCAATTTTTATAATTTTTTATTGACGCGTAATTGAAGATATTAAAAGTAAAAGTGTGAGTTAATATAATATGGCTCCTGATTTTACTCTGCAATAAGCAGGTAGCAGATATGGATGAAGCTATGGCACGTGCTGTTGACATTGGTGAAAATGAGGCAAGTTCCATCTTTCCTTTAACAATAATATGCTCTCGTATTTATTTACCTACCCCCTCTGTTCCCAATTTTCTTGCACCATTTTCCTTATTTGGTTGTCCTTAATTCTTTGATCCATTTACTTTTTTGAATTTTGACAACTTTTATCTCTCTACTTTTTTTTTTTTTATATGTGGTTGTCCTTAATTCTTCCCTTAACTACTTTCGCTCTACTTTTTTTCCTTGCATCATTTGTGTGCATAGCCCACAAGAGACAAAGAAAAGGGGAAGGAGTACTTTCTATTTTGGTGTTGTAAAAATATCTGTTCATAAGATTGACACTACATTCTTTGCCTCACATCAACTGAACTCCTTTTTTCTCTCTCTGTTCCTACAGTTCTTTTATATTTTATACTAATTTTCTTATTCTACAAATGGAAAGATAAATGCAAGGCAGCTTAGCTTATTTCAAGCCCCCCTCTCCATATAAAGCTCCCTATGTCACAGGAATCTGATTTACACAATTGTTTCTCCTTTTGAATTTTGTTGTTGTTGTTGTTGTAGGGTGAGGATGAAGATAGTGATGTAGAGGGAAATGATGACGATGAAAAGATTAATAGAAACTGGAGTATTCTTAAGAGTAATTCAAAGCTTCGCAAGTCAAAGGTAATTCAGCTTTTTAATTCAGCTCTCTTATTTAAAAATTATCGAAGTAGATGCATAGAATTCCTTCTCTCTTTTGTTGTAGATTTGTTAACTTTAAAGTGAGAAAAATATTAGACTACAGACCTACAGGATAGATTTTCATTGCAACTAAATATTCTGCCAGTTATAAGATGCTCTAGGATAACAGGTCCAATTACAACTGTGGTGTATCTGAACTGTGTATATAACTTAAAAAACACTGGGAGCAGAAGATGATTTTCCTTCTTTGGATTCTTTCACATAGCTGTTGAAGGGTAGAGAAAATAGCACTTCTCATGAACTATGCGGTCTTGAAAATTAAGCTGTCCCAAGCACTAGTCATGAACCTGCAATGCACATGATGAAACATACAGCTTGCCTGATCTATGAAGTTCTTTCATGTTGATTGGTGATACATGGAGGAAATCATGCTGGCAGATAGAAGAGGAATCCCTGTACACACATGCTGCAAAGCTTTTTTTAGCTTTTAATTGTTGACTGGAGCTTCATGTTGCTGTACCTTGGACTCAGTTGATTAAAATTTTGCTGCATAGCAACACAATATGTGAAGTATCTCTCTCTCTCTCTCTCTCTCTCTCTCTCTCTCTCTATGTGAACCACTATCCTGCATATCAGATATGCATAACAAAGCAATCTATCTGGTGATTCTGGTCATGAAGCTCATTTATGATTGATTTACCACTTCTCTTCCGCACCATCAGCAGCAACAGCTGTTCTGCTGCTGGGCTGTTGAAATCCATAGATTTATGTTTATGCAACAGTCTAGCTTTTAGTTCCAGCTGCTAACCATGCTGAAGAAGTGTGTGCACATTTCTTTGATGCTATTATGCGGTTGGATGGTGTCATGCACCAAGAGAAGGCAGTTACCCATCATCACTTACCAACGTCACAACAACTTGGGCAAAATGGGAAATGAAGAGTAAAAGGGAGATCAGAAAAAGTAGTGCTATTATGTTGTTGGATGGTGTCATGCACCAAGAGAAGGCACCCATCATCACTTATCAATGTCGCAAAAAGGAGCGCAAAATGGGAAATGAAGAGTAAAAGGGAAGTCAGAAAAAGTAGTGCTGTAGTAGTGTTTGTAATGTGTCCTAGAGTAAGACAAATGCTGTCTTAGAGTAAGACAAATGATAAGGATGACTAGGGGTTTAAATAGAGTATGTTGTTGGTAGTAGTGGTCATTCAGAAAAAGAGTCTTATGGTTTTGCTTTTTGGTTAATCTTTCTGGGAGTTTGGGTAGCAACTCGAAGGCTGCCGGCTGTTTAATATAATCATCTACCAATTATGCCATATTATCCTTTGATATTTAATCTGCCATTGTTAGTAGAGTTTTGCTATTGTTGCTTGTTCTGGTTTATTGTCAAGGTGAGTGCAGGTGGGGAGACAGGCAGACAGCCAGGCTATAACAGATCGCTTGGACCATTAATAAATTTGGAATATATTTTATGAGTGCTGTATGTCTCCACCCCAGTTCTGTGGTACTTGGTGAGAAGCATTGGTTGCCATGATGCCATCCCTTTGTTTCCAGTTTTTCATCTTTTTTTCTTTCTCCCTGGAGAGACCTGCTTAGTGAGTAATCTGAGGATGGACCTGCTGCCATCCTTATCATCTACTAGGGTAAGGCACCATATATTCTGCAATCGCTCTCCCTTGGGATCATAATCATTTTAGCTTAGGCCTGAAAAACTGGACACCCATTTTTGTCGTGTTGGTTGTAGCCTTGTGGGCAACACAATGAATTTGTCTCTGTTCATGTGGAAATGAAGTTGATGTATCTGTGGCATCATATTCAAATGCATCTACATTCTATAGATTGCACGTTTAATGCTGGTTTAGTCTCTATAAATTTTACAAAGTCATTCGTGAATTATTCTTAAAATAGAAACTAAGTACATGGTGGTAGAAGGGAATTCAGTCTGAAATTACCATGATACTTTTAATGATGCAAATTTGATATGATTACCCAGATCCTGAACTTCTCTGTATTGATTGGCAGCTTCAGAGTATTCTAATGATTGAAATTGATGTGCTAGTGTTGGTGTGACTATGGATTTGGTTGAGTATTATATTTAGATATATATTCCCTGTGTGATGCTTTCAGGACAAACCTAAGAAGAAAGAATCCATGTCGTTGGATGAGGCTGTAGATGATTCAGAGAATTTAACTGATTTTCTGCTGGACTTTGATGAAGAAGAGTAACACCTCCAATTCAATGGCTTCAACATTAAGGTATGAAATGAGTAACGCTGCAAATGTTTTAATTTTATTTTTTCATGGATTTTCATACATCATACCCTTGTACTTGTTGGATTTTTATGCTGTGCCCGTCTTTTCTTCTAATGGGTTTTCATACACCATTGTGCTAGGGATGTCAATGGGGTGGGACGGGTCCGGAATTTGTTCCCATCCCCGGCCCACATAGGGATTGATGTAAAACCATCCCCATCCCATCAACCACTTGGGTACCCATATCCACCTATTCTCCACCTTCCCAAATCCAACCACATTAGAGGCGGCATTCAGGTCATTTGGGTCGGGTACAGGCCCAATTGATTTGGTTCAGGTCAACTCGGGTTCAAGAGCTTTTAGTTTCAATTTGGGTAATTTGCCAAATTGATTTAAAGGGCATAATAATCACGATTCCACACATTAATGGTTGGGTAATTCGGGTCAATAGTATCATGTGAATTCGGGTATGTTTCGGGTCGTCTCATTCGGCAATATATAATTTTTAAACCTCTAGAAAAAACACTATTATTGTTAAATGTATAAGAGTATTAATATGATTGAGCAAGGATGGGGCAGGTATAACCTAAAATCCATCCTCATTCCCATGGCGGTAATGATTATCATCCCAATCCTCGCCCCACCACCAGCCCACTGACAAACCTACAGTGGTCGTATAATTTATCTACCATTTCTAGCAATCAATCCAAATTTAATAAGTAATGTTTGTTACATGTTAATATTTTAAAACTCACTTTGGTTGGAAGATTTTCCTCGAAAAACAAAATATTTTCTTCCCAAATTTTCTAGGGATTTTCCCCCACCAAAGTAGAGAAATTATTTTTTTTTTATAGGAGATTTTAGTATTTCACCGTAGTATGTTGTAAAGTTGTATCCTTAAAAGTAAAGAATCTTGCCAATTTTGAAAATCCTTCCAAAATTGGCAAGTATAACTGGATAAGGTTGATAAATTTCACAAGTTCAAGGATACAATGTGGACAATATAAGTATGGCACACTAGATATATCAAGCAAACACAATAGTATTAGCTTAGGAAAACCTTTTTTTTAATGTACATATTTCTTCCTCTTTTTCTCTCTTTTTTGTTCAATGCAACACTTGTACTTGTACACTTGCCAAGATACAACTTGACCATTAAGACAAAATTTCTCGTAAGATGTTCTGATGGGTTCTTTTCTGTAAGACCTGGTTTAATTATAGAAAAGGCTACATTGGTTAAGGAAAGGAGGAAACAAGTTACCTTATACAGTTAGGTTGCGTTTGATTCAACTTAAATAATCCTGTGCTTATTTTCAGAAAATTCAGACTAGATCAGATTAGATCAAAAAAGTTCAAATCAGATCAGAAAAATTATAACTATAATAATAACGACAATTAGAAAAATTCAGATCAGATCATAAAATTCAAATTAGATCAGAACAGATCAGAAAATTTTAGATCAGACCAGATTAGATCAGAAAATTTCAGATGAATCAAACGCATCCTTATACTACTCCCTTCGCATCGGTTTATCTACAACATTTCTAAATAAGGCTGTAACACAATAACTGTAAAAATTCATATTTTTCTAAATTTGGTTAAATTTTAGACCCAAAATGACAAAAGTACACTAACTTAAAAACTTAAACAAACATATACCCTCCTAAATCTTACACATTTTCCAAAAGTATTTCACACATCAATTGTTTGGTTTCCTTTATTTCCCATGAGCAATCAAAATTTCCATGAAATGTAATTTGCTCTAGTTGGTTGGTTGCTTAAATTTTTATAAAGTAGGGAAAATGCAAATTCCTAGGAATTTGGAATTCCTACAAAACATAAGAATTATCTTACCAAGTTCTCCCTTGGTAATTAAAAATTCCCATGATTTCTTACTTTCCTCATGCACACCAAACAATTTTTGGTAAATCATAGGAAATGCAATGTGGGAATTAAATTCCAATGAATTACAAATTACTATGGGTATTTATATCCCATATCAACCAAACAATTTACTCTTCAAGATTGTCCTAACCTTACGTTTTAAAAAAGTCACTAGAAAACCGCGCTAACTCATTTGTTGCAATTAAACCGATACGGAGGGAGTAATATTTTTTATGAAAAAATGAACAAAAGAGTTGCGCAAAAGTACTAAAAAGCTAGATAAATAGACAAGTGGTTGAATACTTGAATCCTTGACGACCTACAAAAGACATTAACAATCAGAATTTTTAACTATCTTCCTAAATTAATTCCAACTTATGATTGTTTTGGTTTTATCCTCCAGTTTAAAGGTAACCTTCTCAACATAACCAAAGTGTTATTTTTTGCTGGCCCATGATAGGACTGTTGTATATGAAAAAATTTGTAGTTCAGATTATTTTGAGAAGATACTCATCGAACTTGGGATTATTTTAGAATAAACAATTCTGAAAGGTGATGGAAAATTAAGGTTTTTCAAGTAAAAGTTTCCTAATACCTTTAGTTATAGACTTGTGGTGTTTATTGTATTAGTAAAACTTATAAAAATTAGATATTTAGAAAATATATGTAACTATGTTTTTCTTTATGTATAGATCATAAAAGATGATTATGCGAATGGTGTAAGAATCTAAACACTACAAGTTAGTTAACTATATGTTGTATATCTTTTTTTGGCCCTTTAAAACTGAAAATGCTACGCACGCAATATTCTTCACAATTGTGGATTGTTTACATTTCAAATAGGTTCAGTATCACTTTGCTGTTTTGCAGATTTAATATGCACCTGTGTTCCAGCAGTATATTAAATGTGCATACGACTCGGGAGAATGTGATCTGAAATGAAGATTGGTTTTACAATTGCAGAAACAGGCAACAGAAGTTATAGATTGACCACCAGTTGGAGGAACCTTTTGTTGCAGCAAATCCATTTACACCCTTTATGTTTCTCTGGATTCTGAATCACTTGCTTCATAGCAGGAGCAGATTCACCAGTTGGATGCCTGTAAAAATGCGTGTATTTAACTTGTAGCATTTGTTGTACATTGTAAGTTGTAATGTTATTTATTTGCAAACCTAATAAAAAAAATCTTATGTAATATTTGATGTCAATAACATATGAGGAGGCCTGTGCATTTTACAAGGTCAAATAATCTTTGGAAAAATTGTTTTAAAAGGGATGAACTATTAGTGTTTCTATTTTATAGGTACCAACTATCAATTATATCTCATAGGTATCAACTATTAGGTTTTTTTTCACAAAAAGGTTCATGTGACCTTTAACCTACTAAAATACAAACACCAAAATTCATATTCTTGAATTCTCTACAAATAGACATTTATATTGGTATAATTTTTCACATAAATATTTCAGAGTATTGATTTTGATTTTTTTTACTACTAAATAACAATAGGTTCTAAATTTGACGCACGCATAACGTGCATATAAAGCTAGTTTAAGATAGATAGAATGTTGAATTAATACAATCTGTCACTTGGTTCTAAATTTGACGCACGCATAGCGTGCATATAAAGCTAGTTTAAAATAAATTCTGATCAGATAATTTAATTTGATGCTTTTAGACTTTAAATATCTTTAATTATGTAACAAAAAAATTACATATTAAAAAATTACTCATCAATACAAATAAAATAAGATCTCAACTGATATATTTTTTCATTATGAATTAACATATGTAAGCAGTCAAAGTTTAGTCAAATCTAAAAATAAGTTCAGATGCGATCCGAAAAAATAATTTCAGATCAGATAAGTAAATTTTAGGTGAATCAAACATAGCCTACTCAAGAGTCAAGCACTTATTTTGGAGTGTTCAGACTATATTTAGTTTACGAGCTCCTATACGACGCACTTAGCGTAGAGGTATGTGCTCCTAGTCCTAGGCTTATATTATACTCATTTAACATGTAATTTTGCTTATCAAATTATTTCAGATTACGCATTTAGATTTTTATATTGTTCATTTTCTAAAATTGCATATTAGATCATATAAAAAAAGGATGTACATAAACACAGATGTAAGACATAATATCTATTAGTTTACCGTGCTTTTGCTAATCTAACCTATAATTTATCTAATTGTTTGATTTAACTAATTTTTTTATCTTAAATTTACACTAATTTTTTTTTGACAAGAAATATACACTAATTCTCCCTCCTTTTTTTTTATAATTATTCCAATATTCTATTGCAATCGTCCTTGAATGGAATTATATGAATTTGGTCAATCGGTTCAACATGTTATTTAGATGTATTCTGTATAAACTTTTTTATTTAGATGTACAAATTAATAAAAAGTGGTAATCAAGCAATCATTTTTTTTCTAAAAAAAAAGGATAAACATATTATCACAAAATTCTAAATACTTTATATCACTTGCATTAATTCCGCTTCACTATAATAAACATCATTAAAATTTCAAAACAATGACAAAAGAAAGTTCGTACCGGGGCATATTAGTACTCCGTATAATCTATTGTATATTGTACGAGTTTACGGGCGTCATTATTAAACCAAAACTCAAAATCCAAAAAAGCCCAAATCACCCGCTCGAGAAACTTGGCTTTGATCTCTCAGAACAACAAAGAAAGAGAAAGTGTTGAAGCTAATACTCTTTTTTACACTTCCCTTTTCTTCTTCCATTGTTCAATTTCCCCACTAATTGTATACTCTAAGCCCCCTTTTTTTCTGGTAATTAAATTAATTTTGTTTGCATCTTTCAAACTTTTGTTATAATTTTCTAGGGTTTTCACTAATTCTGTATACTACTACTGTTCCTATACCCTCTAGCTGTTTGTTTAAAGGATTTTGCTCTAGGGTTTTGCTGTTTGTTGAATATCTAATTTTGGCTTGGTTGCAGTTTGGTGTTCTTCTGGTACAATCATCTAATCGAATTCTAGTTGAAAATGGTAATATATAATTTTATTACGGAGTATTATTTTTTGTTTTTGTAATTTCCTCACTTTTTTTTAATGAGTAATCTGGTGATTGGTTTGATTCAATTGACACTTTGTTATGCCTGAAAATTTCAGCTTCCTTTATCATTATTGAAGACTGCGCAGGGCCATCCTATGGTTAGAACTTAAATACCCTTGAATTCAAGAGTTCTGTTTTTTTTTTTTTTTTTGTATAAAAATATTGATAATCAATTTATTTGGTGAAATTTACTTGCATATATATATAATTGTTATACTCGAAATTTTATTATTGGTTTGTTATCACAGTTGGTGGAATTAAAGAATGGGGAGACTTATAATGGGCATTTGGTTAATTGTGATACTTGGATGAACATTCATCTTCGTGAAGTCATCTGTACTTCTAAGGTGAATTAAGTTTTTTTTTTTTTTTTAATTTTTTTAGTGGAGTTTACTCGCATTTTTTTAGTAGTTGGTTTTTAGACATGGAATAATCTTGTGGACTGAATGATGGTCTTTTTGTGTAGGACGGAGATAGGTTTTGGAGAATGCCTGAATGTTATATCCGGGGAAATACTATCAAGTATCTACGAGTGCCAGATGAGGTACAGTTCTGATTTATTCTCAAATTTCTCCCCCATCTTGGAAGAAACTAGTTTTTGGTCTATTCTATGGCTTTAGAAACTTGCAATCAAATTACTTAGTACCAACTTATATAGTAGGATCTCTCATTTTTCACAGAACTAGTACTGGTGAAAAACTGCAATGTTAAAATATGCATGAAAATATTAAATTCTGTGAAGTTTCTTAGATAGGGTTTTAAAAATAGGAAAACATTTTGGCGATCATGGTAATCTCACGAGTCACGAGTACCCTTAGGATGGTGCTCCGTGATTTTCAATGCGATAAACATTAGGTTAATATAAGTGAGCATCACTCTTTTAGAATTACACTATCACGATGACAATGAACATTGTTAAAATCTTGAAAATTGACTAAAAATTCGAAAACCGTCCCTTTTTTCATAAAGTAAATATACAATACCATGATCGCAATGAACATCATTAGAATTTCAAATTTTAAGTTATAAATTTGGAAACCTCTTTGCATATGGTAAAATTTACACTACTATGATAGTAATGAACATCGTTAAAATTTCAAAATTTGAACTACAATTTCGAAACCGCCTTTATATTCCCTCCAAAACATGATTTTCAACTCCATGAGCATTAGGTTAATGGCTAGGTTGGGCTTGGGGTTGGAAATGAATACGAATACGGAGACTAAAAACGAAAAAAAATAAAATATTAATGGGTACTAGGGATTGAATTGGGTATGGGGTCGGAAATGAATACGAATATGGGGACTGAAAACGACAATAAAAAAATAATATTAATGGGTACTAGGGATGACAATTTAGTCTGGATCTGACACTTGTCCATTGTTACCCACAAGAAAACTCGATTCGAACCCGGAAAAAAAGTCAAAAAATCTTGACAAATTTAGTCCTAAGTTGTATTTAATCAAATTTATGTAGTTTTATATAAATTATTTGGTAGTAATTATATATCTTATTAAGATATAAATCTAATTTTTTTATTAGCAATAAAATAAAAAGTAATTTTAATGTAATATTAAACATTTGTTTGATTTAGGTATGGAATTTTAGTCCGGATTCGACCCTAGTTCGATCCGATCTATAAGATAAAATTTTGATTTGAATCCAAAAATAGAATTCCGCACCCAACGTCGTCTAAAAAGTCCGACTCCAATCACCGTCGGAGTTTTATTTTGCATAATCTGATTTGATTTCGACTCGTTGCCATTACTAAAGGGCACGACCAATGATAACATGAAGATTCGGATTCATCCCCAACATGGGGATAAATTAGGTTTGGAGACGTACATATATGAAGTACCCATGCTATATAAGGTCAATTTGAATGAATATCACTCATTCAATTAAATGTACATTACAACCATCACAATGAACATTGTTAAATTTTCAATGAATAAACTAAAAATTCATAAACCATTTCTTTTTTTCTAAAACATTATTTTCAGTTTGATGAACACTAGGTCAATCTCAATGAACAACATTTGTACACTTAAATGTACATCACCACAATAGCAATGAACATCGTTAAAAATTTGAAATTTGAACAAAAAATTCAAAAACCGCCCCCTTTTCATCTAAAACGTGATATTTTAATGCGATAAACATTAGTTTAATTTGAATAAACCTCTATACACTACCACGATCGCAATAAATATCGTTAAAATTTCGAAACTTAAACTCCCCTTTTCATCTAAAATGTGATATTTTAATGCGATAAACATTAGGTTAATTTGAATAAACCTCTATACATTACCACGATTGCAATAAATATTGTTAAAATTTTGAAACTTAAAACTAAAAATTTGCTGTTGAGTTTGATTTTTAATTTAGCAGTTGATATTTCACAAAAAACTGTTTTTCTTAGGGAGTACAAAACTACAAATGTACAATCCTCAACATATGCACGATTTTTTTTTATTGACCCAAAGTTACCTGTTACTTGCTTAACAAGTTAACACCATTTTTTAATATTGAAATTGAAATGTGTAAATGATTATTAAAAGAAATAAAGAAAAACTCAAACACTTAGACTTATTATTTTTATTATTTATTTATATTGCATTTTAATCTTCTTTTCTTATGTTCAATAATTATTTTTATTCTTTTTTTTTTCTTTTCTTGGAATGTACCTATAATAATAGCTCAATTACAACACAATTACAACATTGGATCACTAAAAAAAATTTGGCTTAAATTTTGGCTTAATAGTGAATAATCCAATTGTTGGATTATTAAAACAAAATTGCCAAAAGGTTGGGTTATTAAAAACAATTTTATCTTAAAAATACTCCATAAAAGATTATGATAAATGGATACTTGAAAACTAGGAAATAAAATAGCTAATTTGATGTTGAACTTGTTCAATTTGATCAGAAGAAGGGGAACCCGAACTTGAAAAGATGTTAAAGAATTTTCTTGTTCTTTAACAAAAAATAATGTAAATTTAGAATTGAAAGGGCTATATGTGGCACAATTTCAATTTTAAAGGAAAATTTTAAGAGTGCAATGAGCGGATGTGTGGCGTACTGGCGTGTACTAAATTCTGCTTTAAGGGAATAGTATAGTTTTGAAATGCATAATGCAATGGGTTTGTAAATTGTGTGGTCTATGCAGTATAGAAGGTGTGCTTTATTGAACACAGGAAGAAAAATGTACTGCGGAATTGTATATTACTGAAAGTCCAGAACTGCGTATATTGCTTGATTTATTGAACAATAAAACGAAGTGTCGAAATTAATACTGTTGAGTCTCCTAATGCTGAGAGTCTAGAATTTTTGTGGGGCTCAACACCATCTTTTTTTTTTTTTTTTTGCATTAAGCCATCTCCATTGATGAATGTATGAGGAAGCTGTGGAACCATTTTATCTTGAAATTTTTAGACCCAACTACATCTTCAAAATTTGAAACCAATAGTTGAAAAAGTGCAAAAAGCAGATGTGGCACTATATAGGGCATGATTATCTTGGATGGCCATACCTGGTAGCTTGGTACTGCCTCAGGGTACATGCTACACCTCTTCACTAAAGCTAAATACCTAGGAATACATGTACATGGATTTGATCTACTCATGTATGATGGCAAAAGACTAACTGTATAAGTTAGTTCAATTTGCTTAAATTGTAAGTTACTGCTTATATACTGTTATTAAACCTCATTATGGGAACATTGCAATATTGAAGCAAGCCTTTTCCACCGTGCCCTTGCTTCTCTGGATACACAACAGCTGCATGTAGGATCTGAGTCTCGAATTTCACACGAAAAATCTAACACACTCCTTTTTCACCATCATATTGTTATCAGCATAATATAAAAATATTTGGTTTAAAGATCCTGATTAGACAATCACTGTGTAATTAGACTTCTTTTGACACGTGAAATATAATTCACCATAGGAGGGTGGGTGAGTTCTTTCCCATGCTATGAGTGGAATGACAATTCCTTTGGAAATATGAGTTCCCATGCTCTCTGTATTTTTGGTCAACCAAACAAAATGATTTGGCCATTTCCTAGGAAATCATATTTCCAAGGAAATTTATCTCCAACCAAAAACCCGTAGACTCATTTAAACTAATGCCAATTTAAAGTATTAGTCTTTAGTAATTGCTATTTTACAAATCTTTCTTGTTCTTTTAGCAAAGTATTATGCTGGTTTTTCAATTGAGGGGAGGGGTATTATAGGTGAAGAAGGGATCTCAATTGCACTGCCGTATTTCCTCATTGCTGAAAGTCCATAATTTAATTATTAGGCTTATCACCATCTTGTTGCAATTGGGCCATCCGAATTGATGATGATCAGTTTGGGTCAAAGAAAGTCGTGGAACCACTTGAGATATAACGATGAAACCCAACACAATCTTCAGTTTATAAATTCTTGGAACTGTTGAGACCCAAACTATAGTTAAAGTTAATAAAGTATCAAATGTTTAATTTTTTAAAAGAAAATGGTAATATCATAATTAAAAAAGGATGGAAAATTTTTACGTAGTAAAGTGACAAGTGTATAACTTTAGGAGAGAATGATGTCATAATTGGCCTTTTTCTAGTATGTTATGGAATGGATTGAAATTTTGCTTATTGAGAACTCTTTTTCTCTCAAGGGTTCTGTTGAGGTTAAGACTGTAAAGTCTCTAAGCTGATTACTTTACAACTCAATATTGGATTTTTCTTGTCATATCATTATGTGTATAGTATTAGTATATTAAGTTATCTGTTTAAGATCTTGATTAGACAACAAAATCATACTCATTTCTCTTGATGCTTCACTAAGAGTTGTTGTGTAGATGGGATAAGGAGGTAGGGGATAGGGAAAAATGAAAGGGAGTTCGAGAGTGATTTATTGGTTGGGAGGGATAATGCTAATAAGGGGGATAGGGGTAAAAATACCCCTTATCCCTCTAAAAGTACCATGGAGATTGGTGGCAAGGGAAGGGATGAAATTTTGTAAGAAAATAATAATTTTGCCATTAATGAAAAGTTAGGGAGGAGAGCGGAAGAGTGTTAGTAATTAGTATGAATATACTCAGCATTTATGTACTTGAATATTTATTCTAATTTTATTCCCAATTTCTACCAAACATGAGGTACCAAACGCCCCGAAAAGGTTTTATCTTTAGTATTGGTCATTCCATATGTTGTATGTTGTATTACAAAATTACTCTTCAAATTGCCGAGCTCCTTGCTAACAATTACTTCATCGACATCTTAGGTGTGAGCATTAGTGTATCAATGTAGTGGTTTATCAAAATTGTTTGTGGAGTAGTCATAATGTGTGGTTCTCCATTATAAAACAATGCACCATGTTTTTAAAGCATGTTACATGTCTCTGATCTGTAATCTATGGAGACCTCTTGTCTTTGACAAGAATCATCATCCACCTTGGCACTAAAATAGCAATCAAGTTGGACACATTGGTATGATTTCGAGACATTTCCCTCCAAAACTAATACTTCCTCCGTAAATGAAAAATTGCAACATTTGCCATATTTAGATGTTTTTAAAAAATTGCAACAAACTTGTCACTCTCTATTTTGGGTAATATTTAACATATTTCTCTCTCCTACTTTTATTAATCTACTAACTTTTATTTTTCTCTCCTACTTTTTTTACTGTACTAACTTTTATTTCTCTCTCCTAATTTTATTAATCTACTAACTTTTATTTCTCTCTCCTACTTTTTTTACTCTACTAACTTTTATTTCTCTCTCCTACTTTTATTAATCTACTAACTTTTATTTCTCTCTCCTACTTTTTCTACTCTCCTAACTTTTATTTCTCTCTCCTACTTTAACTAATCTACTAACTTAAACACACTTATAAAATTTTTTTTGGAGTTCGTGACCTCCCCTTTGTTGCAATTTTTCGTTTACGGAGAAAGTAACAAATTTTTAAAAAAGTTTTTTTTTGATTGCTAAACCAAACTTCTTGGACATTTTAAATAAATTACTAAAATAGAGTTGGTTCTAGAGATTTGATCTTAATTAATTTAGCCCAAATTTAGAATATCATCTTTGTTGTTTTATTTCACTTTTGGGTTTTGATAAAAGTGAATGAACAAGTGGTCCTTAATTTTATTACTCCCTCTTTTTTTTAGTCGTAACACTTTGATTTTGGCACTATTTAATCATCATATTTTGACCAACTTTTATGATCTATGCATAAGGAAGAATATAATCATACTATTTGCCTCAATGTGTAGTTATTAATGGCTAAAAACATTTCTCTTCAAGTATGAAAATGAAGTGTCGCATCTAATAAAAAAATGCTATATATTAAAATTAGGAGAAAATATTGTTGAAAAAGAATGTTAACGAATATATGTGGTATGTATGGTAAGTAAATAATAAAAATAATGTGCTTATTTGATAACTTTTTAGTAAATAGATAAAATAAAAGTGAAAAAGGTTAATTTTGGACAGGGTTGGGAAATGGGAATTTGTAATGTGGAAAATGAGATGGGGTTGAGGATGCTGCTTTTGATTTCGAATGGGTACCCCTTAAGATGGCAAAATAAGGATCCCTTGGATTAGTTGTGGTGGGGAATTAGTAAAAAAGTTATTTGGGTAAGGAATTGAAGAGTAAACTGACACAAATGCTTATGATGTTCTATTCAAGTAAATTTGACTTGTCTATAATTAGCGGGACTTGTCAACACTTAAATGCCTTGTAACTCATTGTAGTTGGGAATTGAACACTTGAACTTGGTGGAGTTTTTAGAACCTATTGAAACCTATCAAAACTTAATAGAAAATTATTCCTTTTCTTAAAAAAAAAAAAAAAAAAAAATAGAACACTTAATAACAAATCCGTTTGCTGAGAATCTCCAAACCTATGTTACTTGGACTCGTATACCCATGTCGTCCAAGTGTCCGACTCGGCTAATTTGTGAAAAATTACCAAGATTTTAGCCCAAAATGAAGTGTCCAAGTGTCGTACCCATGTCCAAGTGTCAAGGATCCGACACAGGTACTTGAGGTAAAATGAAGAGTCCATGTTACAAAGCTCCAAACTGACACCCGTTTTACTTGGGTGGCTTAGGAGTTAGTTCTTGAAGTTTTTTTGCTGCTTCTTGCTTCAGATATATCGTACTAGCCCTTTCGAATACCTTTTTCCCTAACTTACGTGGGGTTCTTTTGATTTTAAGGTTATTGACAAAGTCCAGGAGGAGAAGAGCCGCACAGGTACCGTATTTCATCTTCTTTTAATGATAAAAGGCTATTCACATCTTTGATTATTTGTTTGTGGCAATTTGCACTGTTTCTCAATTAGTTGTATTTGCTCCTTTCAGACAGGAAGCCTCCTGGAGTAGGACGTGGGAGAGGAAGAGGTAGAGAAGATGGCCCTGGAAGACAGACAAAAGGCGTTGGACGCGGCATGGATGATGGAGGTAAAGGTGCTGGAGGCAGAGGTCGTGGAGGTCCAGGTGGAAAGCCCGGCGGGAAAGGTTTGATTTTTCCTCTATTAATATAGTCTCAATTTATAAGAAACACACACCTTTCCACTAGGCATCAAATTCTAATTTCGACCACTCTTTCCTCTTGTAGCAGCTGGAGGCCGAGGTCGATGAAATGTAACTAGAGAGAGTTGGCTGAGATACCTTTTGTGGTGGTGTTATGCTGCTTTTGATGCAATTGCCACCGTTTAGCGATTAAATTTTGTTAAAATGGGACAATCAGCAACAAGTGAAAGGGCGTGATTCGAAAAATTAAGCATACTAATCATGTTTATGGATTTAAGTTTCCTAGTAAGATAATGTAATCTTTTGGTAGGTTGTATAACAGTTTGTCTTGGTTCTATTTGTGGAGGCTTGAAGCCAATGATTGTCAAATTCCTTGTTTATATGCTTGGTGGCTTGAGTTATTCGGCTTTGGACCAATTTTGCCCCCGGCTCACATAATTTAGTGTCTTTAACAAATGAGGTATTAGCATTCCCAGGGTAACTCTAGTAAATGGAGACAATGGAGTGATTGGTACATACTGAGGTAAAAGTTGGATTTTTTTTTTTTTTTTTTTACCATGTAGTAGAGTGAGTTAAACCAATGCTCGAAAAGTCACTAATTGGGGATTTTTTTTTTTTTTTTTAATTTTATCTGCATGAACTTTTTCCAAAAGTGTCTTGTTTTCCCTTTGTGAACTTATTGGAATGATCACTTAATTTTTGACAAGTGGAAAAACCAACAAATTAGTTTGTGGCATAAGAACCGTTACAACGCTTTTCAGGTTTGCTTCTCAATAGGAGAGTGATGGTCTAGCTCATTGAGAATTTGAGATTATCCATCTGGTCCATAGTATCATCTGGTTCACTTAACTTTTCGCAGTCCTGTTGTGCCAGTATCAATTCCGCCTAGACATGTGCGAACTATACAAGCCCATTAGACACTAGATCTGGTCAATGGTAGGTCCAGGTAAGGCCTAAGGTAAAAAAAAAAAAGTTACCCTAGGGTTAAAGTTTAAACCAATGATAATCTTTTGCCACAATTTAAGCTATCATTAGTCAATGTGATTTAAAACATGTATGGAGACCCGTCTAAAATGAAAGAAAATTAGGTTGGGACTGAGGATTATGCTGGAAACTAAACCTGACGTCTGATAATTTTGAGGTCAAATCAGACAGTTATATGATAAAGTCTACCGGATATGGGTTATTGAACACTAATTTAGGTTATATGAAATGGACTACTCTTAGCATTAATTCACTAAATTTAGGTTTAAAAAATCTTTTTATTGAAGATGATCTTATTAGTCATTCGTATTTTGTCAAGAAAATATGCATGCTCATTGAAGATTTAGACCCTTTTGAAAGTCATTAATCATGTTATCGAACACTTTCAATCAGAATCTCAAAATAAAATTATCGCAAGGTGAATAGAAAATTATCTCAATTATCTAGGATATTGGATTTTATCTCATAAAAACATTGATCTTTTTGTAGATTAAATCTATTACTTTTTAGTATTGAATAGATTAGGGTTCAACCTAGTATTAGTGTTGTAAGAGAAAACAAGCTTTGAGGGGATAATGAGGGTTCAACCTAACTATGAGAACAAAATCTTCATGTTGGCTGATATCAATCCCCATTTTGAGGGAGGGAGAGGGGGAGAGAGAGAGAGGAAGAGTTGGTAGGGCATCAAGCGGGAACTTCCCAAAAGGAAATGTTGGCTGATTGTAATTGAACAATCAACCCTAGCTAGCCCAAATTAAAACCCACCCACATACATTTCCTCAGCCACACCCTCCGCGCCATTAATGGAAGTTGAAGAAATGGAAGCATCGTTAATGGAAGTTGAAGAACACCCACCGGTGAATTCAATTGAATCAACACCTAACTCTTTCAAACGGTTTCCACTTAGAAATTCCATTCAAACCAACTTCGGTGATGATTATGTCTTCCAAATCACTTCCAAGTACACTCTTTTCTCTCTCTCTCTCTCTTACATTGTTGCAAATTCTTATGTAGTTCTTCCAATTGTTCAGAAATTATTATTTGCATCTTTTTTTTTGTTTCAAATTCGAAATCTTTGTGATGTAAAGGGAAGATTGGTCTGCAATGGCGGTTTCTCTGTCCAACAATTTGATGAAGCTTTACTCGCCTTCAACTGGGCAATACTTTGGGGAGTTTAGTGGTCACACTGCTACTATCAATGAAATTGCTTTTGTTGATCCTTTGTCTCCGCATCTCTTGCTTTCTTGTTCGTCTGATGCTACTCTTCGAGCTTGGGATACCAGAAGCCTTCAGCAGGTTTTTTTTTTATTTTTATTTTTTTGATTCATAAGTTGTTGGGTCTTTTGCTGAATTTGACTTGTTTGAATTTTTTTAAAATCTTTTATGAGTATGATTGCTAATGGTTGCTGCATTAATATGCTGAATAATTAGCTGCTTTTGGGTTTATAATGAATTGCCTTTTGCAGGTCTCATTGATAAATGCTGGCCCTTCACAGGAAGTCTTCAGTTTTTCATTTGGTGGAGAGAATAATCTTATTGCTGGTGGATGTAAATCTCAGGCATGTATGATAATGTCCTTTTAAAGTTTTCTGCTGTTTATTCTGTGTTTTAATTGTAGCACATATGTGTCTTTTTGTTAGGACCTTGTAATTTTGTATCAGTATTCAGTAATTATGTGTATAACATGAGTTGGAAAGTGACCAATTTGAAACTTTATTTTCGATGGGCACGTCATCATTTGAATGTGGGATACATTGACAGTAAAGTGAAATTAGAAAATATTTTTGGGAAATGCATCTCAGGTCCCCATAAAGTAGTATATGTTCATAAAGAAGAAATAGCAATGTTTTGTTGTGTACTCTGTACAAGAGGATATTCTGATTGTGTTTTCTGTACTTTAATTCATGAAGTCAATGGATTAGACAATGGATATATGCCCTGAGCCGCTTGAATGGCAACTCTGAAAGAGTTCAGATTATTGTTGTGGATTGAAGAATGATTTGTCGCTGGAATTATTAGGTCTTCCACGATTGCAGTATGATATACCAAAATTTGATGGAAACCAGTAGATTGAGCTTAGTTCTCATTCCATCTGCTTTGGATGTTACCAAGATAAGAGAACTTTTTAATCTGATTTCTCCATCTTTTGGGAAACTGAACTGCACTTGATTGATGGTATTTTCAAGATTTATCATGCATCTGCCTCAATTTAGAGAATGAGAGGTGAGGGCTTGAAGCACATCTAATTACATTTTCATTTCATCCTAAGCAACAGATGGTGCTAAGACTTAGATTATTTCCTTTTCATCCTCTCTTTTCCAAAATCATAAACAGTTTGGTATACCTAGAATACTGATATATGTCACCTTGAATGTGCTAAGTAATCCGCAAGTCAGGAAAAATGTAACCATTCACAGTACGGTTTTTGCTGAAGAAATGTCATAATTTGTTCTCACAACTGATTTTAACTATCCAGATATCATATTCATGATCCTTTGAAGGCAGACCAGGAGCTATGGTGCAAGTTGTATTTTACTTGCTCTTCTTAGATATCTATCATACTAAAAGTCATTTTGACAGTGATCAAGGACTTTTTGAAGAGAGTAATCATGTTGATGAAGGATGTAGGACTAGGATTCTAGAAATGGAAGTATGGCATTTGATTTCATTGGATTGCAAGGAATTTTGTGGTTTCTTCAAACCTTTGGGAGGTTGATGGTTTTTCCCTTCTGTAAGAGTGACTCAAGGTGGGTTGCTGTGTCCAGGGGCGGAGCCAAGGGGGGGCTAGCGGGGGCCTCGGCCTCTCCCTTGGCCCAAAATTGTTAGTATATAATAATTTTAAGTGAACTTAAACAATAAAAATATAGTAGTTCTATTGGTTTGATTGTTTGTTTATATTCCCTTAGACTAGGGTTCGAGACTCACTAGTAACAATCATAACTTTTTTGCTCCATACCATTCTATTACTTTAGTGTGATATTAATTTCGGCCCCCGCGATAAAAAATTTCTAGCTCCGCCACTGTCTGTGTCATCAAAAAGCTCGGCACTATGTTTGTTATAATTTGATGTTCAATAAGTCCTTATTTTTGTAAATTCATTCTTTAAATCTTCGGCCTTGTAATTACTCAGTTTACTCCAGTTAACTTTGAATAGCAGTGGAAGAAATGTGGTTTTTAAAGCTTTTCGGGAGTCAATATGTAACTGTATATTGAAAGTAAGATTTTCTGAGCTTGTGGTTCTTTGGAGGTGGAATCGTGGTTATGGAAGACAGTCAAGACTCAAGAGTCAACCTTTTTTTTCCTCATATTTTATCTCTTAGGCTGTTGGATAGGGATTAGAAATGGGAGTAAATGCCATGGATTCTCTGATAATGCATGATGTCCCATTGTCTTAGCTGACAAACAAATGCTTTGAGTCTATGTTACCCGGACTCTTTGTGTCACCCTAAGTGCCCGTGTCGGACACTCGAACCTTGGACATTGGTATGACACTTGGACACTTCATTTTGAACCAAAAATATTCATATTTTTCATAAAATTGCCGTGTCCGACACTTGGATATGTATCCTTGTCCGAAACTTCTAGCAGAGTCCGAGTAACATAGCTTTGAGTTCTTTACATAGCTACATCAACACCTGGCATGAATAAGAGCTGTACTTCTTATGAAAGGAGCTTCCATATTTTTTTGGTTCTCTGTATATAAAAATAAGAAAAATTGGTGGAGTAATCTGGCAGATGTGACCCGATTTTATTTTGAAGAGGAGCATCAATTTTATGGGATAATTACTAATTAGGGACTACTATGATTTCACTTTGTTGATTTACCTTGCAAGTAGAATTTTTTCTATTGTAGAAGTTGTTAATTAGCTTGCACAGTGACCTAGCTTTGCTCCTGTACTTTTATCTGTTAGACCTCTTATCACTTGATACATTATGCAGATACTGCTCTGGGATTGGAGAAATAGAAAGCAAGTTGCTTGTTTGGAGGAATCTCACGTGGATGATGTTACTCAGGTTAGTTGATATATCTCTGATTTTGGTAAAAAAATAAATTCTGCCTTCTGTTATTTGCACACATACTCTCTTTTTGTACATTTTTACTAGCTTGCCAACCAGTAAAATAATTATAATCCTTTTCTTTGGACCTTGATTGTTGCTTAAAATTTTTGTTGTTAACAGGTCCGTTTTGTTCCTGGTATTCAAAACAAGCTTCTCTCAGCCTCGGTTGATGGTTTGATGTGCCAGTTTGATACTTCTGGAAACATAAATGAAGATGATGATCTATATTCTGTAAGTTTGTCTGCTAATCAATTTTTTTAATTTTTAGTTTTACTTCTCCCATTTCTACTTTGCAATTTGCCAACACACACCTTAAACCTCCCACAGAACAAAAAGGACAATATAAAATGATGATAGGAGTTCTTATACTTGACTTAATATCCAGTAATTTACCAATTCTATCAATCCTAGGTTAACATTCAAGAAAAAGACGAATGAGCCGACTTAATATTTTGGCATTATCACTACAAATAACTTTCTTAGGGGGTGTTTGTTTCAAACGAATAAGGTATGAGGTATGGGTTTAGAATGACTCAAACCCATAATTTGTGTTTGTTTTAAGAAGATACAAAATTAATCCCGTACCTTAGGCCCCCAAAACACATTCCTAATTCCAAACCAAACTCCCCCCTATTTATTATATTTCTATCATTTGAGTATTTGCTTGAGATATACAAGATGAAAGCCATGTACTCTTGTTCTTGCATGCAGTTCCACGAGGGGGGGGGGTCATAAACTCATAATTCATCTATCTCAATAAAATCTATGATTGGTTAGGAGAACATCTAGTGAAATTTGTAAAATTTTGATATTCTTATAGTGCTTATTGAAACAAAGTTAACAATCTCCAATATGAAAACAATTTTCTTCATGTAAAATAACTAAAGAGAGTAAAAATTAGATCAATATTGTCAAAAATCCATAAATACAACTGGGAAAAAAATATGAAGGAATTATTATATATCATTATTTGGATGTTGAGTTATTTTTCTTCACACGATTTGATGATTTTCCTCCATCCCTTAGGTGATGAATGCAGGCACATCAATTGGAAAGGTTGGTTTTTTTGGGCAAAACCATGAGAAGCTTTGGTGCTTGACTCATATTGAAACTTTAAGGTATTATTGAAAGGTGATTTGCTTTCCTGATTGCTGGTTGTCTACCATCCATCTAAATCTTCATTGTCTGTAGCTCTTTAGTGAATGTCAAAGGTCAACCCGACCCATTTAATAATGGGTCGGGTTCAAAATTGAATGGGTCGGGTTCAAATTGAAAATTCTAACGTGATTAATTATTGGTGTTGAACTTTAAGTGGTTGTTTTAACTTGATTACTACTTTGAATGCTCTATTTTACTGAACTTTAAGCTATTGGAAACTAACAATTATCTACTAGATTTTAATGTTCTAATTTGTTGAAATTGTAAATACTTTTTATTTTGGAAGAAATTGTGGCAAAAAAAAGGGTCAACCCAAATCCGATGTATTTATTTTCAGGCCGAGTTAGGTTACATGACCCGATAACCCGAAACGAACCCTACCTGTCAATCTGATTTGTCAGCCCTAGTCTTAAGTGTCCGACTTGGCTAATTTGAGAAATAGTCATAAGGTTAAAAATGAAGTATCTATGTATCTTATCATATCTGACACAACACGCATAGACACGTTTTTTTAGGTAAATAAAGGTCTCTAATTAACATAGGTCTCATGTTATTTATTTATTTTAAAAAAATTATTAATCTTTGTTTTCTGTCCTTCGATCTTGGCAACTGAGCCTTCATGTAATGTATATGCTTCATCACCTTTATGATAAGGTTGCGTTCTTGACTTGTGAAACTATTTATATTAGATAAAGTAATGAGCAACGATTATAAGTAAATGAATTAGTTGTAGAAAACTACATGACTACGATTATATGAAAATACTAATTATAGACCTTACAACCCGTTTCGTAGCCGGTCATAAATGACAGTAATGAGAATAAATTTGTATGTAAATTTGGAAGGAAAATCAATATTCATTCCTATAGTGGTGCTAGTTTAACTCCAAATTATCTACTCCGTAATTTTTTTCACAAATATCAATTTCTTTTCAAATCTCCCTCTTTAATGGTAATGAATGATATAATAGAAAATATGAAGAAAATCTAAGCTTGAGAATGAAAATATGTTTTCCATGGAGATTATAAAGTTCTTTTTTAACAAAATAACACTTTAAATCCATTAACATTACCACAATTTATTATCGAACACAACCAAATGAGCTGTTAGGGTTCTACATAAGATGCCAAAAATGAAAATATTAACTAAAAACAAGCATTAGTTACACCAAACACTTGATTTTGGCATGCATTCATGCTTTCTCCTTTATTTGGTTCTAAATTATTCACTTCTCTTCTATGCTTGATTATGAGCTGATATTCTATGTGAATGTAACTTGTCATCAACTTCAGTGTCTGGGACTTGAAAGAGGAAAAAGTAGTAGCTGACTTTCAGGAATCTCGTTCATCAACCTCAGAGAGCTGGGTTCAGGATAATGTAATGTTTTAATCTTAAGTTGCTTAAAATCAACATGCTTTGTATTAATTTGTCCCGTATTTATGCCTGAGTGAAATATTTCTTTGCAGGTTGATTATTTTATTGATTGCCATTGCTCAGCAGAAGATGATAGCTTATGGGTGATTGGAGGCACAAATGCAGGAACCATTGCCTACTTTCCTGTAAATTACAAATCAAAAATTATATCTTCTCCTGATGCTATTCTCGAGGGTGGTCATGCAGGCATTGTTAGGACTGTTATGTCCGCTTCCGGGTTGACAGGTACGTCTCCAAACAGTGGTATGTTTGGATGGACAGGTGGCGAGGATGGTCGGTTATGTTGTTGGTTATCTGATGAAACTTCTGATGTGAACCGCGCATGGATATCAAGCTCCTTAACAGTGAAGCCGAGTAAGAGTCGCAAAAAAAGCAGGCATCAACCTTATTAGTAATTGCTTATTTTATATCATAGATTGTAGTTTCTGCTCTTTAGTATGCCTTAACCGGGTTTTTCAGTCTCCGTTTTACACCGGTTGCTGGAGCCCCGTTGTCCATCAACAAGTATAACATGTTCTTCATATAATCATATGGTTTGATATATTTGTATTTAAATGTTCTATCTTTTTTTTAAAGACAGCAAGGATTATGGGCCCCACCTAAGGCTCCTATCATAGGAAACGGTATGAGGAATCGAACCTGGGGCATCTCCCTTGGGAGCGATGTTCCTACCACGGGAGCGACATTCATTTAAATACTGTCTTATGATCTTATCAGGGTTAAACGGTTTTGTCTGAAAAATTTATATGGCACGAAGTATTTTTTATGATGTAGAAGTATAAATTTATACTGATAACTATAAAGCTATCAGTATAAATCTGACAAACTAATTTGTATTTTGTGCAAAATTGTTTTCCTCTCTCGTTTGCAAAGTCAAAAAAAGAGAAAAAATGTTTTGTACATCACACTACGTTGGTGTACAATTTAAAGTTATGCTGAAAATATTTATAATTATCCCTATGTAAAAATATTAACAAAATTGGGATAACTTTAAATAGGTTGTACATTACTTTTGCCCGATTAATTTGAAGAAATTGCATTTACAAAGCATTCAAATTTATTGCAGTACATGAGAACATGGCTTGATTGTTTGAAAACCAAATTATGAAGGTTTTTTCAAAAATAGATTCATAAACAAAAAAGGTTAGGTTTTTTTATGTAGTGCCCTTGTGATATAAGGTTTTCTACGATGTACCCCTTCAAAATGAGACTTCTACATGGTACCCTTGAGGAACTACTGTTCACCACGTAGTTGTGTCAGACCAGTTCAACTATACCTGGACACATGATTAACACGTTAAAAATAATTATGAGAAGGTATTGTGTCAGACCAGTTCAACTATACCTGGACACATATTGTCAAACCTGGACAAGTTTTGTTAAACCTGGACACATGTTGTTAAACCTGGACAAGTAATGTTAGCTCTGGACACATATTTGTAAACCTGAACACAAATTTGTAAACCTGAAAATATATTTGTAAACTTGAACACATGTTGTTGAACCTGGACACATAGTATTAAATCTGGACACATAGTACTGAACCTGGACACATATTGTGAACCTGGACATAAATTTGTAAACCTGGTGAAACTTATTGAACCTGGAAACATATTGTTTACCATGGAGACATGGACCTGGACACATATTGTTAAATCTGGACATATATTGTTAAACCTGGACACATATTATTGAACCTGGTCACATTTTGTTGAGTCTGGGCATAAAAAAAAATACAAGTGTTGGACGGTCCGACGGTCGGACCGTCCGACACAATACTTTCACAATAATTATTAGTGCACTAACTTTCATGATTAATATATAAACAACTGCTTATTTTTGTTATTTTTAAAAAATTTCGGTAGTTTTTGTTTTTTTAATGTATTTTTATTGTAATTCTTTGGTCATAATTAGTAACAATTAGTAGTAAATTATATTATTATGACGGTTAATGCACTAATAATTAAATTTAGATTGTTAATTACATAATTAATAATTTAGAGGGGTATTAAGTGGTGAACAGTAGTTTCTTAGGGATACCATGTAGAAGTCCCAATTTGAAGGGGTACATCGTAGAAAACGCTATACAACAGGGGCACTCTATAGAAAAACCCAAAAAGTTTGTCGTGCTTGCACAGCATAATGCATTTTTTTTCCATTAGCTAATTACTGAAATTAAATTCCCAAAAATAAACAAATAAATAATATGGTAGGATTATATATACGTATGTATATACTTTACTCGATGTTCTTTATATTTTTTTCCCAATTCCCAGGACTACTGTATCTAAATGGATGGTTACTACGTTCTTGCTTTATTAAGAAACACAACTCATTTTCTTACCTTATTAAAAAATATATAGTTAAGTTAATAAATCTCAATGGAAACCCCCCCCCCCCCCCAAACTCTTTTTTACGAGGTCTTATTAGTTTATTGGCTAGTATGAGAATTCAAACCTTAAATAGTAAAGCTGTGGGGATATTACATACCTCGTACCCTGGATAACCCTTACAAGTTATAATCTCTCGCAAACACCATTTCTCGAGAAGCAAACCTATTTAACCTCAAATTTTGGATTTAAAAGGAGAAACACTATTAGTTCAAGTGGTTAGAGCTAAGGGGTATGAGACTTAAGGTTTCATATTCGATTCTCATGCTTTTTATGTGGAGTTCCCCTTTACTTCCCCTCCACATGCAAGTTGGATTACTTCCTTTAGACTTGTGGCTCTCTATCACTCAATAAACTAGTGATTTTCTTACCCAATAAAAAAAAATCTTGGATTAAAAAGGGTCAAACTTTTGATAGGGAGAGGGCACAATCTCCAATCCAAAGTTTGGTAAGCCTTGTTAGGAATCATGCCACAAAAGGATTTATAACAACCAAGTTTCATTTTAGTTTCACAATGCTTGAAGCAAAGCTTGCATAATGTCAAATAAAATATTTAAGAGCAATAGTAATGAGAAACTTGTGTTGAGGTTTGTGTTAATTTTTTAAAGTTTGTTCTTAAGTCTCTCTATTGCTAATGTAAGTTACTAGATGTGAGGTTTGTGAAAGTTACTAGTTAGTAACCTAAATTTGTCATGTAAATTTTTTTTTGGCAAGGGGACATACATATATTAGAGTTTCCTACTGTGAGTGGCAAGCATGTGGGTTTTTGATACTCCTGACTTATCAACCTTTTTGACGCAAATGGCGAAAAATAAAGAGAATAAATATAACACGTCTTTAACTAAATTACAACAATCTGAAGGAGTTTTTTTTGGGTTGATGAAGGAATTTTATGATTTCCATGCTATCAATGTGGATGGACTCCCTCCAACATAGCTTTGAGTTATGCTTGAATGGGAGAATTAGCAAAAATCTTAGTTACTCCAAAATTAATTATTGTTTCTCTATCAATCAATTTGCACCCAACCCGTTGCTACTTTTGGAGAGTTTCCTCTTCACCAGCTTTCCAAGCACCATCAACCTGCAAGAAAAAATTATGCAATAGATTTTCTCCATTTCTGCTCCAACTGAGTTCTCTATCTTTCGAAGTTTCAATGCCATTAGCCATTGCTTTACAGGTAACCTTCAGATCCCCACCCTTGATCCATCTTCTGAATTATGATTGAATGATTTCCATGACTCTGTAGATGGTAATTGATAGGCTTTTTGTGAGAGTTGATTTCCTTTTTGTTTTTAAATTGGCTCCTCCAATACAAAACCTTGATAGAAATTTGTCTAATGTTGATGATAGGTTTATTTGGGATGAGGTTTATTAAATATAATGGCATAACTATTGCTATTGCCCTAAGCAACACTCCCCACTAATAACATTATAAAGGTATCAAGCACAACATTCTCCCTTCTACAAAATTTTACAATAGCACTTTGATAGAAACAATTTGGTAAAGTTTGTTTGACTTGGAAAAATTATATGAAAAGGTATTACGTTGTAAAATTAACAATTTAGCACAACACCTAAACATCCACAAATTCTTTGCCCAAAAAAATTATAAAAAAAAATTAAAAAAATCCACACGTTTAACCAAAATGCTTGAGTTATGCAAAATGAAATACCACCTTCCTCTCATTCTATAGACTCCTCTCTTCACTTGCCTCTTTATTACATGCCTAATCACATGCCGAAACAAGGATTATACAGCAGGATAATAATAATACATAAGCAGACATCAAAATTCCTACCAGAAGTTGGCTCAAAACCACACATGGAGTGGCTTGAATATGTCTACCTTTCATTTCCAGGCCTCTGACACCTCTCTTCCTAACGATTCACAAAGAGATTATGAAGGAATATATATATCTTTAAAAAGTACCATTGAAGTGTAATGACATTTCCCAAAACGCTCTTGTATTGTTAGTAATGTTTAAGAAACCCCTAAAGTTTGTGTTTTCGTATAATATACCCAACACCAAACTTCCATTTTTTTAGTTTGGGCATATTGGGTAAGAAACTTAAACATTAGAGGTACTATAGCAAAAGTTATTTTGAAAATATCAGTAAACCTGAAAAGTACCTTGGAAAAAATTCCCAAACCTAAAATATAAAAGAACAATCATATAATAGATGTGTCATTGTGAACTTTGGACCCAAATACATAAACTGCTTAGAATATCCTCATGATCTTATCTTAATCCTTTCCGTGACCAAGTAAAACCTTCAGAAAGTGATAAATACACTCCTTTTTAGTCAATACACTACACTTTTGTTCATTTTTCTCAATTGAAAAAATAAATAAATTGGAGTGTATTGAGTAAAAAGAAACTGTATTTATCATTTTCCAAAACCTTCATGCTAGTATTTAACTTCACTTTGGTAAACAGATGAAGTTACCAAGATACAATTGATAAAAACACAGTGGAAGCACCACAAGGGGGCAGTTGACAGCAGTCACAGCCACATTCAATTTCATCATTGGGAACACATTGCCATCCCAGTTTCCCAGGCAAAACATGACACTAAGATGATAATCATATTCACCATAGAATGATAAAAATCCCTGTAAATTGTGAATATCAGTTAACAAGGATAGAAAACCAAGTGTTACGGAGGGAAATCAAATATCCAGCCAAGCCTAAAAATTTCTACTTTGCATGCCTCAGATGAACCTGGGTATGATGCCTGCAAGTGCCAGATTCCAGGGAATGGACTGCAAGCAGAAAATCTGACCCAAATCCCAGAATACAAAAGGATATATTTTTCTAAGACCACTCAGTCCCCGTAACAAAACACTCTAATAGCAGTCCGATCATGTGGATCAGGCTGCTTACGTTACAATCTACCAACTATGCACTTGATGCTTCAGTCTTCTCTGCAGCAGCTGCTTCCTCCACCTTTTCACCCGCCTTGGAAGCTCCTGCTTTTTCAGCATCTTCCGCATCTGGTTTTGACACTTCTTCCTCTGCATAAATAAAACCATTGAATGAAAATCATTTAACAAGAAATGCAAATACTCAAATAATATTCCTACCACAAGTACCTTCAGAAGACATACGTATAAACACAAATGAAACAAACGGGAGGTACAGGAAATAATAGCATAAAATAACCACACATCAGGTATAGTAATCCGTTTCCTTTAGGGGGTTGTTTGGTATAGATTTAGGAAATTAAAAAGGAGGTACAGAAACAAACTAAAAAGGAAAAGGGAAAGGAAAATAATAAATGATACAGCAGTTATGTTATAGTGTCAAGGAAGAAGATAAAGATATAGCGCTTATTGGTGGAAATGAGAAATCGAAGACAAGCTGTAAAAGGAAGAAAGAAAGTACTCAATGAATAGGTTTTATAAAAAGGAAACAAAAACAGGCACTAAATTCTTTAAAATAGTTAGTCCAGCCACTCCAACACCATCACCTTGGGAGAGAGCAGGAGGGGTTACACAATTAGACCCCAATTAGAAATCAAGAATTTAAAAGCAAACTATCTCAACCAACCACAAATGACCAGACGAGATTTTAAATCAATCAAGCATAATCATTTTAGCATGTTGTCCACTCTATAAATGTTAATTCAAGCAACAAAAAAAACTTCAATAACCAGTTTTGTGATAGAAAACAGAAGACAAGCAATAAAAAGAACCAAAAAAGTGCTTAAATACTTGTTTTCTTCATATCCAGAAGAAAGAATAAGGAGAAATCAAATACTCATGTACTCACCATCATCACTTTCATCAAATTCTTCGCCGCCACCGCCGCCAAGATCACCGAATTTCTGAAATTTCAATGAATTAGGAAGCAAAAATAAATTGGGGCAATGGGTACAGATCAAATACTAAGGATAAAGAATCCTTACCGAGAAGTCCATTCCACCAAGATCAAAGTCTCCTGGACCTAAGGAAGTAAAGAAAAGTATTTGAGTAACTTACAGTAACATCATAAAGGTGTCAAGAAGGGAAATAATTCACAAAATGAACCCAGACACATACCACCAGCCCCAGCAACATCACCACCATCGTCATCTTCATCTGCCCACTTATCCCAATCAACCTTGACATAATGTGGAGGCTTACCATCTCCACGTAAAAGCCTATTCCACCATTTAGTCTCTGCCTTCTCAAGAATACAGAATATGCTTCTGACTCCATAACTAATTTTGCTTTCCTAGAACATGTCAAAATTGAGCAAATTAGAAAAAATTAAAACAAAGAACACTAAAAGCAAACTCCTTTCCTAAACATTTCATTAAATTCAATTGGGCATAGAATAGAGCCTAAGTTGGTCATTGTTTCCAAGCCACATTGTTACATATTTTTTGAAACAATGAATTATTTCAATAACTACTTGTGCACTTCCTTCTTTTCTTCAGTGTTTGAGGCGCTAAGGAGAAAGGCAATAGGGGCTAAGCGCTTAATTTGGCCAAGGCGAGGCGCAGCTGAGGCTCACTGAGGCGCCCTAAGGCACACCTAAGGCTCTAGGAAATCCAATCGCCTTGGTGCGCCTTGAGCCTTTTTATACATTGCTTTTCTTAATGTTGTTCTCATTTATAATATTGTGTGAGGATTAAAGCATTATTGAATGTAAGTAAAATACTCTCTTGTTCTATTTTTTTTTTTCTAGATTGGATGGGAGAGTGTGAATGAAAAAATTTGAAGACTCAAGTACAACACCGTCAATGTGTGCATTGAATTCAGTACAAGTAAAGGTCAAAAACATCAAAATTGTGTAATTTTAAGAAACAATGGAGGAACAATGGTAATAATAAATGCACTTAAAATAGAAAGATTCTAAATGAAAACAACGTTATGAAAGACCAAAAAGGAATACAGGAACAACATTTAAAAAAAAAAAAAGAGTAATTTATTAGATATAGTTTTCAAAAATGTTTTATTGACCATAGAATGATACAACCAAAATATTGACCACATATATTTTAAATAAAGTATACTAGTCATAATAAAAAATATACGATATTTAAATTAAACATGAATAGCGTCCCGCCACTATTCAAGTCATTACATTGGGACAAGCTGTTTTCAAAAAATATAGAAATGTTCATGAGTTTAGTGAGAAAATATGCACTTATGTATTATGAAAGTATGAAACATCAAGTTACAATGATATAATACTATCATAGAACAACCGCTTTGCAAATGAAATAGCCTTGAAAGGCTCCAAGACTACATGACAGTAGTTATATATCTAAATCTAGTTATTTTAATTCAATGGAGGAAGGAAATCATCCACTGGTTGAGCAAGAAAAAATGAAGGTGCCACTAATTGCAGCAACCTACTGTACAATGGCAAGGGCAAAGAAAAAATAGCAGCCATCAAATTATAGACTGTTCAATATTCACTACTTCATGACCAGTAAACATGAAAAAGAGATGAAGAGAGTCGATAGGTTTCAGATAAGTTAACTATCAGCTGTCACAACAACTTAAAAGGCATATGGCCCTATGGCTAACTATGATTAATGAAATTTACCTCTACATCAACCTTGTCAAAAAGATCTAGTTTCAGTTCATAGACATGATCGCCAGCCCCACCAGTAGCAGAAAAGGTAAAGGTTCCTTCGGGCTCCAGATTAACCTTTGGATTTTTTGCATCGGGCAGCTGAACAGTAAGGTACACTTTGTCTGCCCTCTCAGCCCATTTTACTTCAGGATGACGACTGAAAAAAACACACATTATCAGGTAACTAAACTGAGGAAGTAAATATCATGTCAGGAAGTTGTTTTATGAAAAAAAAACACAATGTTTAGGCCACTATCAATACAACAGGCTGACAGCAAACATCAGACATCCAAAAGGCTCACTTTGCAGTCAAAGCCAATGTCAAGCATACACAAGCTTCAAGACTTAGCATGACTAAAAACCCTGGATATGACACGTTTTCACAATGAAGTTGAACGGTTTAATATGGAACTTTCATCATAAGGTACAAGCTAAGATCCAGCAACAGAAGAATATCCTGAGCTATCACAACTAATGAGTCCTAACTCCTAAAAAGTAAATATGGTGATTTCAAGTGAAACCATGAAAAGACCTAGACACTGTTGCAACTTGCTCCATAAGGGAGCAAATCAAATTGAAATCTTTTCAACAAAAACAAACCAGGTTCAGTGCTAACTAGTCAAGATAGAGATTACACAAAAGAGTAAAAAAAAAAATATATATATATATATATATATATACCCCCCAGTAGGGCAATAATTTATGCTCCCACAAATAGATCCACACATCATATTCTTAAACCCAAACTAAATGTTCGGTTATTCTTACTAAGTTACTAACTCACAGGTCACAAATCAAATCAGCAGACACAAATGGGATTATAACATTTCATTATATAGGTTTCCACAATGACAGATACTTCCATCACAAAAAAAAAAAAGTTCACTACATAAAACCTTTACTTGGCACATTCGATCCATTACAACGATTTGGGAAAACATTGGACTTTAACTAGTGAAATCAAGGAATTACATTCATCTCATGAAAATGATTTGGGACATTAAGATTGTTTAAAAACAGATTTTCCAGCAACATAACTCATGCTCTACTCTTAAGACAAGATTTCAAGAAACACAAAAGAAAGAGCACAGAACAACCACAGAAAAGGGATTTAAGCAGAAATGATATATATATTTTTAAAATTATAAACCCTAGGTAAACCCAGCAATGGAAAATCAAAACCCTAATTAAAACAAGATTAAATACAAAAAAAAGATAAACCCTAAATAAACCCCGCCGCACATTTTCAGGAATGAAAAACCAAAACCCTAATTAAAACACAAATAAAGTAAAAACAAGAAAAAGACATAAAGGCATGAAATTAAGTAGAAAAGATGAGAAATGTAGAAGAAGGGAAAGGGGAAAAAGATAGAATACCTCATGGTGAGATTAGAGAGAGAAAGTAGAAAACCCTAGAAGAAGAGGTAAGGAGAAAATGGAGTTTCGAAAAGGAGTAGCAGACGAAATAAATGGGGAGGGAGTAATGTGACGTTACAATGTTAGACTCAATCGAGAGAATTCTAGCAGAGTGTGCTCTAAATATATACATAGTTAAATAAATAAAGTGCAATAATAATTTAACCAAAAAACTGACAAAAAAAAAAATGTTGAAAGTAATAGGGGATGTTAGGTGAATGACACCTCTGTCCAAACACATTTAATGCTAGAAGTGCAAAGTCATATTTTTCTAAGAAACAAACAGGTAGTTTCTTTTACCCAATATATTTTTTTAAAAAAAATGATGCAGCCTTTATAATTTTATATATTTTTTGTAATACACTTTTATGTTATTGTTTGTTTTCGAACCCACGATCTCTTGGATAGATTATGGGCCCTCGGACCACTACGGCTTGCATCCCAGTGTGATAACTTTTATCAATTTTTTTTTAAAACTCTTGTTTTTCATTTTAATCTGATAAAATACAGTAAAACAGTATATGAAAACAGATCGGTATTATCCTCTATAAATACCGGATTACCCACCCCTCTTTACCACACATCTCTTATCTTATCCTTATTCTCTTAAACTTATCACCAAATATAAATTTTTTTTTCTCCATTCTCCAAACATCCGGCCACCATGACTCCCAACAACAACCACCAACAATCTTCCTCTCCATCTTCTTCAGTGGAAGAAAATTTAAGAGCCATAGAAGTCTACTTATTTTTAATTGTCGCGTTATTTGTATTAATTGTAGCTATTATGTTTGTCATTTTAATAAACAATTAAGTTTTTTTTGGTGTTTTGTCATTTTATCTATTTGTTTGTACCTTGTTACAAACATGGATTTTTTTTGTACTAGGTAAAGTATGTCAGTGGTATTCCAGTTATGGTTATCTAAATGTCATTGTATTTTCTTCTTCTTTCGTTTTTTTTGTTCATTTTGCATTAATTATTCTAGTTGATTCATTTAATCTCATTATACTACTTATAACACATAATAAACTAAGGGGAGATAAATAGAGTAATAATAGTTTATTATTAAAATAATGACATGTTTAACATGAAGAAAATTAATTAATATATACTTATTTTATTGTAGCAAAATGGCCGCAGTCATGAAAAGACAGTTTAATGCTTTTGAATTATCCGGCACAAATTTTCTAGAATGGTCAGTTGATGCACAAATTAACCTTAAGGCTCAAGGGTTGGAACACGCTATTGCCAAAGATGATGACCCTATAAAGGCCACAGAACAAGAAAAAGCAAAAGTTGTTGTCTTTTTAAGGCACCACCTTAGTGACAGCTTGAAATCTGAATACTTGAGGGTTGATGACCCTAAACAATTATGGGAAAACCTCCATGACAGATTTGGGCACCACAAAGCAGTGCTCCTTCCCAAGGCCCAATATGATTGGTCCAGTCTGAGGTTTCAAGACTTTAAATCTGTCAGTGAATATAACTCAGCAATATTTAGAATTGTAACGGTATTACAATATTGTGATATTCTGGTCTCAGATGAAATGATGATTGAGAAAACTCTCTCTACTTTCCATGCAAATGACATTATACTCTCACAACAATATCGCAACAAAGAACTCAAGAAGTATTCTGAGTTAATTTCTTTGCTACTTGTTGCTGAGCAGAACAATGATCTGCTACTAAAAAATCACAACCTTAGGCCTACTGGGTCTAAGGCAGTGACTGAGGCTAATTTAGTAGAAGGAACACAGCCACCTGAATCAAATTTTGTGAATAGAGGTGGGCATGGAAAATTTAATCATCGGGGTAGAGGACGTGGTAATTACCGTGGTAGGGGACGTGGACGTGGTAAGCACCACTTCTCTACAAATAACAACAATTTAAAACATTTTGACAAACAAAAGGGAAAAGAAACCATGAGCCATAAATTTACTTCTGCTAAAGGAAAAGACACATGCAACAGATGTGGCATGGCCGGGCACTGGGTACGTACATGTCGAACTTCTAAGCATTTCGCAGACTTATACCAAGCTTCCCTCAAAAATAAAGATAGAAAAGCAGAAGCAAATTTTGCCAGAACAAGTACTTCAATGCCTAGTTTGGATGTTTCTGACTTTTTTATGGATGAAGTTGATGACTCTATGTTTAATGGAAACAATAAAATATAAATGTATCTTTATATTATTATGCTACTAAAAGCCTCCCTTTTATTATTGTATTTTTTTCTCTTGTTGTTAAATTATCTATGTATTGCATTTCCCTAATTTTTATTAATAAAAGTTTTTTTTTTCTTTTTATTATACTAATTTCATATTTATTATGAAGATATGGATATTCGTGGATCTCAAAACCAATGCCTTTTGGACAGCGGAACAACACACACCATTTTGAAAAGTAAAGAATATTTTTCAGAACTAAAGATGTTCCAAGCAAGTGTAAACACCATATCTGGATCAACAAAATTAATAGAAGGTTCCGGAAAAGCATGCATGATACTTCCTAGAGGAACGACATTAATAATTAATGATGCATTATTTTCTAGTAAATCTCAAAGGAACCTCATAAGCTTTAAAGATGTATGCAAAAATGGGTTTCATCTGGAAACAATGATTTTAGATAATAAAGAATATCTATGCATTACGGCTGAAAAATGTGGCAAGAAACACATATATGAGCAATTACCGGCATATTTCTCAGGACTATATCTTATTTATATACGTCCAATTGAAATAAACATGGTATCTAATCGGAAGATAGATAATCATGAATTGCTTAATTTATGGCATGACCGATTAGGTCACCCAGGTACTGGAATGATGCATAGAATCATTGAAAATTCAGTTGGACATTCATTCAAGAATATTAAAATTCCAAAGTATGATAAATTATCATGCATAACATGTTCACTTGGTAAGTTGATAACAAGACCATCATTGAACAAAATAGCCACTGAATCTCCATCATTTTTAGAAAGAATTCAAGGAGATATATGTGGACCTCTTAATCCTGCTAGTGGACCATTTAGATATTTCATGGTGTTGATAGATGCTTCAACACGATAGTCACATGTAAGCTTGTTGTCCAGTAGAAATATTGCATTTTCAAAATTACTTGCTCAAATAATCCGGCTAAGAACTCACTTTCCAGAAAATGCAATCATAAGGATACGGCTTGATAATGCTGGGGAATTTACGTCCCAAACATTTAATGACTATTGTACTTCAATTGGGATTGAAGTAGAGCATCCTGTTGCTCATGTCCATACACAAAATGGCCTCGCAGAATCTCTAATTAAAAGGCCGCAATTAATTGCAAGGCCATTATTAATGAGGTCAAATTTACCTTCATCTGCTTGGGGTCATGCAGTATTACATGCCGCCGCATTGATTAGACTAAGACCAACAGCTTATCATAAGTTCTCACCACTCCAGTTGGTCTCTGGGCACGAACCAAACATATCCCATCTGAAAGTTTTCGGTTGTGCTGTGTATGTCCCAATCGCTCAGCCCCAGCGCACAAAAATGGGTCCACAAAGAAGGCTGGGGATTTATGTGGGATTTGATTCTCCGTCTATCATAAAATATCTCGAGCCAGTGACTGGTGATGTTTTTACTGCTAGATTTGCAGATTGTCATTTTCATGAAACTGTATTCCCAGCCTTGGGGGAGAGAAAGTGGACCCACAAAAGAAAGAAATAGAAATTACATGGAATGCAACACAACTACAATTTTTAGATCCAAGAACGAATGCTTGTGAACAAGAAGTTATGAAACTTGTGCATCTACAAAGTGTTGCTAACCAACTACCTGATGCATTTACAGATGCTAAGAAAGTAAAAAAATCACACATTCCTGCAGAAAATGCACCTGCATGCATCGGGATTCCTGCAGATAATAAGACTAACAAGAATGAGTCTATTGTGCGTAGAAAGCGCGGAAGGCCGCCTGGTACAAAAGATTCTAAACCAAGGAAGTTGAGGAAACAAAATGAGATAGAAAATGGGACTAACATCATCATCTCTACCGAGAACCGAGAAAATAAAAATAAAAATGACAACAAAGAGAGTGAAATCTTAACGGATGAAGACAAGTGTATTGATAATAATGAAATGTCAATAAATTACATTACTACAAAGACACAATGGAATAGAAAAAATGTTGTCATAGATGAAATTTTTACTTACTCCGTAGCGGTTGAAATGGCACATGATGAGAATGATGACGAACCAAAGACAGTGGATGAATGCCGTCGTAGAGACGATTAGCCACGATGGAAAGAGGCCATTCAAGAAGAATTAAATTCACTCGAAAAGAGAGAAGCCTTTGGGCATATCATCCAAACACCACAAGGTGTAAAACCAGTTGGATATAAATGGGTGTTTGTAAGAAAAAGAAATGAGAAAGATGAGGTAGTAAGGTACAAAGCAAGACTTGTAGCACAAGGTTTCTCCCAAATGCCAGGGATTGATTATAATGAAACATATTCTCCCGTAGTTGATGCAACTACACTAAGATTTCTGGTAAGCTTGACAATGTTTGAAAATTACAAATGCGCTTAATGGATGTTGTGACTGCATATCTATAAATGGGACACTTGATACTGACATTTATATGAAAGTCCCCGATGGACTTAAATTACCAGAAAACCAAAAACCCAAGGAAATGCTCTCTATAAAATTGAAAAGATCACTCTACGGGTTAAAACAATCAGGGAGGATGTGGTATAATCGACTCAGTGAATATCTTCTGAGAGAAGGATTCAAAAATGATCCAATTAGTCCCTGCGTATTCATCAGACGATCGCAGTTAGGTTTTGTTATCATCGCAGTCTATGTGGATGACCTAAACATTATCGGGACTCCTAAGGAGCTCGAGATAACTGCGAAATATTTGATGAAGGAATTTGAGATGAAAGACCTTGGAAAAACTAAATTTTGCCTCGGTTTACAAATTGAACATCTAAAGAAGGGGGTTTTCATCCATCAATTGAACTACACTGAAAGGGTTCTGAAGCGTTTCTATATGGACAAGGCACACCCAACAAGTTCTCCCATGATTGTTCGATCTCTAAATGTGAAAGACGACCCATTTCGACATCAAGAAGAAAATGAAAAGGTTCTCAGTCCAGAAGTACCTTATCTCAGTGCTATAGGTGCTTTGATGTACTTAGCAAATAACACACGACCTGACATTGCTTTTGCAGTAAATTTGTTAGCTAGGTACAGTAATGCACCAACCAAACGACATTGGAATGGAATCAAACACCTATTCCGTTATCTTCGCGGAACAAAGGATCTCGGTTTATTCTATCAATCAAGTGAAGGCGCTACCCTTGTCGGATATGCAGATGCTGGTTATATGTCAGATCCTCAAAAGGCAAAGTCGCAAAATGGATATGTGTCACCTTTGGAGGAACTGCAATATCATGGAGGTCAACAAAACAAACATTGACTGCTACATCATCAAACCATGCAGAGTTAATCGCCTTATATGAAGCAGGGCGGGAGTGCGTCTGGCTAAGATCAATGATCAGTCATATTCAAGAATCATGTGGAATGAAAACAATTTCAGAAAATCCAGCGGTAATCTATGAAGACAACACTGCATGTATCACTCAAGTCAGTGAAGGTTTCATCAAAGGTGATAGAACTAAGCACCTACACCAAAACTCTTCTTCACACATGATCTCCAGAAAGAAGGGAAGTTTAACATCCAACAAGTTAGGTGTAACGACCCTGATTTTGTTGGTATTTCTGTTGTGTATTTATTTGTGTTTATGTGATTTTATGTATGGTCCAAAATTTATTTTGGACTATTTATTTTATTTTATGTGAATAATTTCGATTAATTCGAATATTATTTTATTGTGATTGATTATTATTTATTTTATTATTATTTAATTAATTAGAATTTTATTATTTAATTTTCTAATTAGTTATTTAATATTTTTGGGCCAAATGCTACTTAAGCATGATTAGTCATGCAAGAGTGCAATTATCCCAAGTATTTATCGAAAGCCCAATTTTGACCCATTTTGCAAGCCATGGCCGGTTTTCCCTCCCATATTATGTGGCAAGTTTTGCCACTTGCCATGCATTCACACCTTATCTAACCTCTATATATAGGAGAGTTAGTAAGGCTTAAACATTATTTTGCTCATTTGCCATCCTAAACACATTTGCTCATCAAAAGCCAAACACAAACACTCTCCATTTGCCTCCTTGTCACACGCCATTTTTGGCCATCTTAAACCCATCATTTGTCCTTCATCTTTTCAAAACCCAAACTTATAGATTCAACTTCCATTGATCTTTAAGTATTAAAACACAAACTAAACCACATTATTTGCATTCAAGATCACTAGTTCGGGTTTGGTTTGGGCTTTGTTCGAGTGGGCGCTCGTGTGGGTTGTTCGTGTGGTTCGAGTGGTGGCACGAGTTGAAGACGGTGCTGGCCGTGGTTGGTGGTTCGTGTGGAGCCGTGTTCGAGTTGGTGCAGCCGAGGGGTGGTCGTGCAGTGGGCAGCCGTGCAAGTCTTTTGGGGGCCGTGTGCAAGAACCGTGGGTGCAGGCCGTGTGTTAGAGCCGTGTGGGTGCGAATTGTTGGGGCCGTGTAGTTCGAATTCCGGGCTGCAAGTTGTGTTGAATTTGTGTGTAATCCTTAATAAGGTAACATACTTTCTCAATCTAATTGGTATACTATATTTCATAGTATAGATTAAATGATTAGATTAGACCGTTTTGATGTTTTGTAACCTTGTTTATGTGTGGATTATAATCTGATTTTGGGTGATGATTTATGATATTTTCTACTTGATTATATGAATTTCACGATGGATTATGTTGGTATTATATTTGATGTTGTTCATGTTCAAGTTTGATGAAGTTTGGATATTAGGAAGTTGATGGATTTTATTGTTGAACTTGAATGATTTCATGCGTGTGATATGATGATTTTGGGATGAGTTCTTGAATTGAATCTTGGTTGAGTTCTTGGTTGAAGTTCTTGAATCTTGATTGAGTTCTTGATTGAAGATCTTGAATCTTGGATGAGTTCTTTATGAGTTCTTGATCGAGTCTTGAAAGTTAAAGAAAGTTAGTTTTAATTAAAGAAAGGTTAAAGATTGTTATAAGAGGTTCCAAGTTTGTTGGTTTACATGTTATTTCTTGAGTCAAGGCGTAAGATGCAACTTAAGAATTAACTAAGAATGTAAACTTCGATTTAAAGTAAAGATTTGCTTGATTTTTCTACTAGACGCCTAAAACTTAGAGTAAGATTCTAAGTATTTGGGTTAAGACGTTGCCCCTATCCTATCCGCAGTATTGGGATAGTTGGTGGTCTTACTATGTTGTCTTCGGATATGGATTTCCAGTAATATTGGTTTCATGGGGTTGGGAGTAAGATTCTCAATCCTGGCATAGTAGAAAGTTCGATCGCGTAAGATGCATTCATACATGCATAGTCCGGTCTAGTATGTGAATGATTGCGCCAAAGTTAAAGATATGTTAATCGTTGGTTAAAGTTAGTCGAGTCAAGCATGATTACTTGTTATGAATCGCATGTTTTGATGTTTGATTTGGTTGTTTGATTTGTGCTATGTTCAATGTGTATCCCCGTTAGGGTGGGACAGTTATGTTACTCGCCACTGACGGTGGACTGTTGTTTACTTTTCAGGTAATTCTGATAATGAGGTTCTTGCTTAGCTTTGGGTTGGGCGAGCGCCGTTGTTATTTAGCTTTTATATTGTTGTTTTACGATTTTTACTAGTTTTTGGACTATAGTTGTAGTACTTGTGTATTTCTCTAACTCTGACATATATTTGGAGTTTACGTTTATTAGTGGTAGTAGTTTGACATTTGGGATTAGATATGTACAATCTTGTGGGTGTTGTACTTTTGGATTTAGTATATGTTCTATTTTGAGGTTTTGTTTCAAATTTTGAGTATTTTAGTTTGTTAGATCTGACTATTTGACTCGTCGGTTCTTCCACGCCGGTTTAAGCGAGTCGGGTCGTCACATTAGGTCATGCGACAACCTTGCAGACTTATTCACTAAGTCACTTCCATCAAAGAAGTTTGAAGAATTAGTTCATAAAATTGGAATGTGTCGCTTAGGGGACATATGTTAGATTTAAGGGGAGTATTATATGCACTGCACTCTTTTTCCCTCGTTCAGGTTTTTATCCCACTGGGTTTTTCCTAACAAGGTTTTTAATGAGGCAGTATACCAAAGCATATAAATATGAAGTTGTACTCTTTTCTTAGTTATGAACTTTAATTTTGGTGGACATTCAAGGGGGAGTGTTGAAAGTAATAGTGGATGTTAGGTGAATGCCACCTTTGTTCAAACACCTATGACCAAACACATTTAATGCTAGAAGTGCAAAGTCTTATAAGCTACTATGTAGCCATGCAACAATATACAACTTCACTCGTCTATAAATACTACCAATTGTAAATGTAATTGATGTACAATGCAATTCACTGATATCCATATTCAGTAGAAATCTCTTTATTATATATTTCTCATAACAAAAAAAGGTTTTTTTTAAGCTATGAACTTTAATTTTTTGCCTTTTTAAGTTTTCCTTTTGAAACTTCTAAGCTATGCCCCTCAACTTAGGATTTTTAATTAATAGTGCTCACTCTGTTAACTCAACGTTAATAGATCCGTTAGAAAGAGCTGCATTTTTCAGCTAAAAACCTTAGAATTTTAAAGGGGAAATTACCCTCCTACAAAATGCAACTCCTTTTAACGGATATATAAACGTTGAGATAGTTGAGCGGGCACTGTTAAATAAAAAAACTACGTTGAGGGGCATAGCTTAGAAGTTTCAAAAAGCATGGGCACAACTTAGAAAGGCGAAAACCTCAGGGACATAGCTTAGAAAAACCCAAAAAAAAGTATACCACTAAATTGCAGCCCTAAATATTACATTAACGACCTGTTTACTTCAGTTTAGTTCTATTAAATTCAGTTCAGCTCTCAATTTCCTTCTCTTATAAACTATTATTTTTAGTTGTATTCAGTTCAATTCAGCTTAGCTATATTCAGCTAAAGTAAACAAACCCTAAGTAGATGTAAGAAAGATAAAAATATTAGAGAAACTGATTTTTACACCCTATTTCGAGGATAAAGAAATGTGAAAGAATTGTGCCAGACGGTCCGATCAATAAATTTGGTCGGATTGTTGTACACCTGCAATTTTAGGAGTAAGAAATATGTGTCAGGTAAAAAGTGTATGCGTCCAGATAATTGACTTATATGTCCAGGTGAGTTTTTTTATTTATTTTTTTGTCTAGGGGAATGTTAGATTTTTTTTTTCTAGTTCAATGTTATTTTGTCTAGGTTAATTTTAATCTTGTCCAGGTAAGTCACTTATATGTCCAGGTGAGTCATTTTTTTTGTCTGAGTGATTATTAGTTTTTTTTTTGTAAGTCAATGTTAATTTGTCCAGGTGAGTTTTAGGCTCTGTTCTTTTGGACTTAAAAGCTACAATAATCATATCAGATTAGATCAGACTTAGTCAAATCAGATCAGATCAGACATTATTACTCTTTATTATTATTATTAATAATAATAATATTATTATTATTATTATTATTATTATTATTATTATTATTATTTATTTCGAACATCGTTTTTTCCGCTCGACATTTTCCGACGACGGTTTTCGGACTGACTTTTTCAGCGTTGATTATTCGGCCGACTTTTCCGGCGACGATTTTCAGGATGCCTTTTCCGACGACGGTTTTCGGAATGACTTTTCCGACGATGATTATTCGGTCGACTTTTCCGGCGATGATTATTCGACCGACTTTTCCGGCGACGATTTTCAAGCCGAGTTTTTCGGAGACGATTTTCAGGACGACTTTTCCGACGATGGTTTTCGGACTGACTTTTTCCGGCGGTGATTATTTGGCCGACTTGTCCGACGACGGTTTTCGGAATGAATTTTCCGGCAGTGATTATTCGGTCCACTTTTTCGATGATGATTTTGGAGTCAGATTGATTGAAGGGTTTGAAAAGAATGAAAAGTAAAATACCGAAGAGGTGAAATGAAATGATCTTGAGGCTTTGGGCTCATTAAATTTTTGTCCCTAATAAAAATAAAAATAAAAAAATAAAAAATAAAAATAAAAATAAAATCAAATCAGAAAAACTCAAATCAGATCAGATCAGACAAACTCAAAACAAATCAGATCAGATCAGATCAAACCAGATCAGTCCTACAGAACAGAGCCTTAATCTTGTCAATCTAAGTCATTACTTGTTTGGGTAAGGCAATTTTATGTCCAGGTGAGTCATTTTTTAGTGCAGGTGAATGTTATTTTTTTCAGGTTAATGTTATTTTGTCCAGGTGAGTTTTAATCTTGTCCAGATATGTTATTTTTTGTTCAATTAAGTCAATTTTTGTCCAGGTATGTCACTTTTATGTCCAGGTGACTCGTTTTTTTTTGTCCAGGTCAATGTTAGTTTCCCATGTGAATATTATTAGTTTTAATCTTGTCCAGGTATATTATTTTTTGTACAGGTAAGTCGCTTTTATGTCCAGGTGAGTCATTTTTTTTCCAGGTGAGTGTTTGTTTTTTCTCAGGTTAACGTTATTTTGTCCCAGTGAGTCATAATCTTATTCAAATAAGTTATTTTTTGTCCAGGTAATTCACTTTTATGTCCAGCTTAGTCTTTTTTTTTTGTCCAGGTGAGTGTTGATTTTTTCCAGGTTAGTTGGACTCGTCTGATAGTAGAGTATCAAAATTATTTTATAGTTTCAAAATCATTTCTAGAGTATTAGATGTTGTCAGGTTTTCATACCGAACTAGAATTTATATATACCCTATATCGGGTGGCATGTACAAATATACACAATGTTTATATTTTGCTCATTTAATATGTATTGTTTGAAAATGAGTAATATAGAAAACTAAATGAGCAATCTGAAATAATTTCATAAACAAAAATAAAATACAAATACATTTTAAATGAGCAAAATGTATATTAAAATAGTAAGATATAAACCTGTGTACGCGAATATCTATATGTGCACATGGGTACATAGTATAAGAACCATAAAAGTAATAAAAGTTGACCAAATAAAATGAGGATTTTAGGCCCAATGAGTAAGACCCATTCCTATAAAAATTAAAATTAAAATAAAGGCCTAATGAATGAAATGGATCCCAACTTAATACTAGGGTTGGGTATTATGGACCGAGATTCTTGACATTGATTTGAAAAACATCGAACATAGTAATATTAAGTATACGCATTTAAAACTGAACATTTATGTTATATAGTTAGGGTAATCATGTTTTCCTTATAAAACATTTAATTAATCTATATAATATATTAAAAGGCGTTACTTGAACCATGTTGTATCACGTAAGCTTCCTTGTGAATTGTGATTCACCACGTGTCGCCTGACTGACATGTCGACAATTGTGCTCCACAACTCCTCCTCGCTCGTGATTTGCCATGTGTCGATTGACTAACAAGATCCGTATCGAGATCCGCATTTTCCCACAAGATTCGTATCCGACCCAAATCCGCGCGGATCTAAAATATGAAGATCCAGATCCTAAAAAACGGATCTGGATCCTCGGATTTGCATGGGACAGATCTTTGTTCTGTTGCCATCTCTAGTCACAACTAATACTTTTTTCAAAAATTACCAATTCCACTAAGACTCAACTCTCAAAATGCAAAGCCAACTCCTTGTCCGAAGCAAGAAGAAATGTTCTTATCGAACTTCATCGTCGAAAGCCCATTACCAGATGCAAAGTTTTTCTCCCTTCGTCCATCCCGAACCCACTGGACAAAACTAATAGTTTTTTTTTGGGAACAAAAATCCTATTCAAAAGACAATAATTTAGTTAGTTGCGATAGAATCTGCCAACCAAAAATATAGAGAGGACTTGGAATTATGAAAGCCAAGAAAACCAACAAAACACTTCATGTTATTATGGAAGATAACAACTGAACCTGGAAATACGAGGGTCGGGTTAAATTGGTTAGTAAGAAGTATTATTTGAAGAAAACTGATCTCTTTGACTCTAAAGAGACAAATTTAACATCTTGGCAATAATGGAGGAATCTAATGAAGCTAAGATCATTATACATATTAGCAAGTAAGTAATGGTGAAAAAAATCAATTTCTTGAATGATAATTGGCTAACCACCAAAAACACTGGAATAGACTAAAACTAAGACAAATCCTACCTGCCTGGATTGTGGTGCTAACAATCAATATCCATATTCCTAATAACGAAATACAAGACAAATTCCATTAGGGATCTTCTCCAGATGAAAATTTCTCAACAAAATCAGTTGCATTATATGTACAAGGATATACATGTCATAATAGTACACAAAAAGTTACCTTTTATTTGGATAAGAAGCCTTGATATCCCTCCAAAAATCAAACAATTCTTTTGAAAATTATATTTAGAGTGACAGACTTCTTAGAAATTAAAGACTAACCCGTAATTATATAGCGATTCTCGCTTATTGCCTCTTCTACAAGGTTGGATACGAAAAGAACATCATAATTATCATGTTTGCTAACGTAGATCAAATATCGAATCGGGACGAAATGAGGTATGTAGCAAGCAACAATTGAACTACCAACCAAAAAGGCCTTTCTTCCCACAACTCATGCTATACTTAATTTATAGCATTCAAATATTCAGAAATTGTTATTAAAAAAATCAAAATCGATGATATATACTTGCATCATTCATAAATTCATATAGTAATAGTATTTGTTTACTTTGAATTCTCCAATTCAAAAGAGAACCCCAAAATCTGATTTTGATATGCTTCTAACTCATCTTAAATTCGTATTTTTCTCAACTCATCTTACAATCTTATGCAAGCACCACACGTAAACAATTTTTGGTATTGTCAAAATAGTATGTTCCTCCAACAAAATTACATCATTTTTTTGCATGTGAATATGTGATCATATGAGCTCATTTTTTAGGATTCATTTTCAAACATGAGAACTTGTTACTTTATTAATATGAGCTCACATGATCATATGAACTTGTTACTTCTTTTACTCATGTGATCATATGAGCTCATTTTTTAGGATTCATATGAACTCCTTTCATATCATTTTATTAATTACTTTTAGAATGTTGCCTGATTTTAAGAAGTTGATTAGAGATGAGTTTGTTTTTCAGTAGTTTAATATTAAGTAAAAAATAAACGTTTGGGAATGAGAGAAAAATATGAAAAAAAAGAGAGTATAAAATAATGGCGGTGTAGTGGGGTATGTTTTGGGTAGAAGAGTAAATAAAATAATGAGTATATTATAAGTTTTTTAAAATAAAGTAAGGATTGTGATGAAATAAAGTGGCGCAGGTAGATTTTTAAAAAAATCACCAGCAAGGAAAAATATTCTAAATGTAGAACATTATGTGACAAGAAACATAATTCACATAAGGGAGAATTTGCTTGTAGTGTAAAATTAAGTTAATTGAAAGTTTATTTCAATTAAATTAGGTATCTTTATTTTGGATATGCAGAATCCATTTCAATTTTAAATTCTTTTGTTTGGGCTATTTTTTAGATTTTGAAATGAGATGAATATTTAAAATACATATCATTTACTTATTAGGATTTAGGTTGAGAATTGGGTCAAAATCAATTCATTTTTTTTTTTACTTCCCAAATATGTAATTTGATTCAAATCCATTATTTCAAATGAAATAATTATATATCCAAACACAACATTAGTTTAAACAAATTGTGTAACTTACATTTTAGGTCATGTTAAATTTGATTGAATATTAGAAACGGGCCTGGGCAACCCAATATCGACGAGGAGAGTTAGGTTACTTATAAGCCATAGGAGGTTCCATCCTAAAACCAATTGGTAATAGGAGGAGTAACTCCTAGACTTATAAGCTAGTTTAGTCTCTCCTCATCTTCCGATGTGGGACACTCACTAGTGCACTATATGGGGTTCAACAGGCCAAGTTTTTAGAAATGCGATTCAAATTATGTAACTCAAAACGAAGAACTTGTATCGTTTCCAGGGCCGTCATAAAGAATTTAGCGGTCATGTTCTAAAAATAAAAAACAGGTCTTTATATTATAAAAATTAATGTATTATATAAATGTATATTTCAGGTAATAGATTACACACTTAATAAACAAATATTCTAAAGGTGCAGGGTTCAATCCTTACTTCTTGATTGAGGATTCCTTCTCCCCCTCAAATGCAAGCCTTTCCAGGGTTATTGTGTCATACATGTTAGCAACCCATTAGACCATTATCAGCTAATGAGTTAGTGAATTTTCTTACCATATAAAAAAGTAACGACAAATGAATAAACATTATTTTATTAGCTAATGTTAAAAAATTGAAAAATTTAAGGATTATTTGTTTTTAATAATCCAACATTTCGCGTTTTAGCAACCAATAATCCAACATTTGGATTATTAGCAAATAATCCAACCTTTGCACCAAAATCCAACCAATAAACCTGAACCTCTCATTTTAGAGTTTTAACAATTGTATAGGTAAGTTAACGTTAGAATTTTAATGTGTAGTTGATTAAAAAACCCAAGAAAACAATAGATCAACATATAATTGATCTCTTATTTTCAAGTTTAGTTCATTAGTTGCTAGAAATCGAAAGGTTGGATTATTAAAAGCAAATTTTCCAAAATTTAAAACCCTTTTTACGCCCTTGTGCGGTTGGTCTCTTTGCACATCATTAGAAATGAACCTAATCGTTTTCGTACCCGAATCTATACAACTTGCTTCAAAGTTGAAAGTTATTAATACTCCTTCCGTAACATATTAACAGGAAAAAGTTACTTGTTGTGATCTCATAAGCTATTTTTATTTTACTATAAAAACAGATTGTGGATATCGTGATTCCATTCACTTCACCAATTTCAGTTTTTCATTACACACACACACTAACATTCTCAGCTCAACCATCCTTTTTCCTAAACTCAAGGTAATGTTTTATGTTTACCGTTTTTATTTCATTTTTAATTACCACTAATTGTGTTATTACCAACTTTTACTCCAATAATCATCTCTTTTCTTTGCTACACCTACTTAGGGCTTGTTTACTTCAGATTATATTTATTTCAGTTCAGTTCAGTTCAGTTCAGTTCAGTTCAATTCAGTTCAGTTCATATCTATTTAGTTCAATTAATACACTTCTATTCAATTCAGTTCAGTTCAATTCAGTTCAGTTCAGTTCAATTCAATTCAGTTCAGTTCAGCTCTATTCAGCTAATGTAAACGAGCCCTTATCAGGGTCCTCAAAAAATGAGTTAAATATATCCAATTGAAACTTTTTCAAATTTCTTTATGACTAATTAATGACAATATACCTTTTCATATCCTTTTTTTATTTTTATTTTTTAAAGTTTTTATGGTGGGATAATTAATACACTTGAATTTTTCAATGATTAAAATAAATAAAAATAAACCTAATTGATTGGCTTTCAAAAAACACAATATTTCTATTTTTATTTTTTCTTTTATACTCCCTCCGTTTTTTTTTATTTACACATTTGGATTCATTAAAACAAAGAAACTAATTGAGAGTATGAAAAAAATGATGATTAAAAGTTGTATACAAAAGTAAGAAAGGTCGGGAATATGGAAAAGATAGAAATAAAATTCATTCTATTAAAGTTTGTCAAAAATAAGAGAGAGTATAAGAAAAAACACTTGGGACTACATGTTATGATAATCAATAATTCTTTCATTTTTTTTAATCCTCAGAAAGGTTTCAAAATAAACTAAATGAATGTGTCGGAAAAGAATTAATAATGAGAATAGAAATAAGGAGTACTTTCTTTCCACACATTTTATGATTAATTACTAGAAAAAATATATATTTTAATCGTCTAATACACAAGACTAACATAATTTTATATTAAAAAACAACATGAAAACTCTTCAAATTAAAAATCTACACCGTACTTTTTAGAACAAAGAACACTTGGCTGTATACGATTTTCTTTTGTTATGATTTTACATTTTTCATTCTAACAAATAATAAATTATAAAAGCATTTTTATCTTTATCTATCTATCTATCTATCTATCTATCTATTATTCCTTTCTAAAACTTTTATCACTAAAAAATACTCACCCAGTTCCATCTCAAACTATAATTTTTCCATCCTAACAAAAAAACTGCAAAGTACATTAATAAATAAATACATAAAGTACATTAATAAATTTCCCCCCTTTGCATGCCCAATGGCACAACGAAGATTTTAATCGTCATATACTAGGAAGTAAAACCAATACTTTAATAGAGAATAAAATTGTAAAAATCATGATTTTTTTCCTTACCCATCATATATAATGTCTAACTCTTTTTAAAGAGGAGTGTATTTCTTTTTTGAAAAAATGCAGTGTACTTTTTTTAAAAGAATGTCAAAATTGATATTTGCAGCATTATGGATGGAATAAAGCAAGTTCAATTTGAAAAAAAAAATCCAAACACTAAATATTTATTCATTATATCGATTTATATGTATTTTTTCATAAAATCTACTCCGTCCGTCCAATATTAATTGCTCCATTTTGACTAAAACTATGAGAGATTTTTGGCCAAATGGAGCAATTAATATTGGACGCAGGGAGTACACGTTAAAATACATACCTAAGGACTATATATGACATAATCCAATTATAGTATACAATGCTATTTTTACTGAATTTATTGTTTAAATACAAACCTAAGGTAAGGTCTTAGAATTCAGATCATTATTATAGTATTTAATTATTTATTAATTGTAAAGCAAGTGAATTTTAGTCTAAACTGTACATAGATGAGAGGTAGTATTATTTTGATTTTACACCAAACTATTTTACTTTATGGTGAATGTCATTATTTAAAAAATGTCATTATAATATATCAATAAAGCAATGTGAGATTTTTATATAATGTCTTAATTATTTATTTTAAGATACTTACAAAATATCCTTTCCATTTATGTAAACTTAATATTTAATTAGTCAATAATCGTCGTATCTAAAAAACTAAGCTGTGCATAGCACGAGTATTAACTAGTGGAATATATATTCCAAAAACACATAGGTAGAGCCCATAATCTTGCAATTAGTGCAAGGAAAGGTATCCCACTTTTGTGTAAGCTAGCTATGTTCCCTTTGCCAAAAATAAATAAATATAGGTAGAGCTATAGAGCTGTAGAGCCATAGAGGTGTCAAGGTGATTGGTTGTGTTGGGTCAATGTAGGTTGGCTTCGTTGATTTTCGAGTTGGATTCGGGTAAGGTTTAGGGTCGAGATGGTAGCAGGTGCAGTTTAAGTTCGATTCAGGTCAACTTGAATTGGGTACGTAATTTCTTACTTTTTTTAAAGGGGTACCCAATTCTTTATTTTAAAAGAGGAAAAAATATATTTTTTAGATATTTTTTCAGACCTCTTGCTGAATGTTGATGTTGGAGAGTGGAGACCTATGTAGCTGCTAAACTCTTTATCAATTCATCATAATATTACACACTGTGTGATTCAACCAATAACATCTAGAAAATAAAAATTGAAACCACATGGATTTTACCAATAAAAATTGAAACTACATGGATTTTACCAATAAAAATAAAATTTTATTGGTCACATAATGAGTGTATTCTTACTTTTTGAGGAAACCGCAAGGATTTTACTAGAAAAACAAAACAAAAAAGCCATTTTAGTTAAACTTTTAGTTGTTTTTTTTTTTAAAATAAAGCATGGTAGAAGATGTTGATTTTTAAACATATACATTCATTATAAATTGTGCTAAAAACAAACGTAACGTAACCAACATTTTTAAACCGAAGGGGTAGCGTTTAGCAATAAAAATAGAGAGTTCAAATGGAAGATGGTGGAGATACTTGGGCTTGTACAAAACTACAAATGACAACTTATGCTGTAAGTCCCTGAAACAACAATCTTAGGGTAATAGACTAATAGGGTATGTGTAGACCAAAAAAAAAGCTATGTTTAATTCACTTTATTTCAAGCCCTTATTATTTGTTTTAGATTAGATCAGATAAAAAAAAGGGTTCAAATTAGGCCTATCAATTTAATTTGATTTTTCAAGATCTTTTAATATCTTTAATTTCATAACAAAAAAATTATAAAATTACATATTAAAAAACTAATTATTGATACGAATAAGATAAGATTTCAATTGAAATATTTTTTCCTTATGGATTAGCGTAAAGGCCTGGCAAAGTTGATCTGAGATCCGAAACCTGATCCGAAATACCAAACTCGAGACCCGATTTCGGTCCGAAAGGACAATCCAAAACATCATACAAAATCCAAGCCAATCCAATTCTCATTTGGTTTGAAACTCACCCAAATTCAAATAGGCCAAAGACGAAAAAGAACCCGATCCAAACTCATCCGATTAAAAAAAATCAATTTAAGAGTAATTTGCTTAAAGATAAATTTAAGCCATTACTCAATTTCCACTTCCAATGAAGCTATATACAGAAGAAAAATAAATTAAATTACAATTCAAATGGGTAACAATTATTTTAATTGTATATACACAAATATTATTTACGTAAGATTGTTGAACCAAAAGAAAAACAATAATAGAAAAAATTATCACCGATATTATCGAGCTGATCTGAAATTATCCGATCTGAAAGGATCTCATCCGAAGTGATCCGGTCCGAAACAATCCAATCTGAAATGGTACAAATCTGAGCTGGTTCGAAATCTCAATCCGAAATATGATTCGGTCCAAATAGTACAACGATCTAAATCAGGTCCGAATCCGAAATGGACTGACCTGACCTGAAAGTGGTTCGAAATGGTCCGATCCGAAATGATCTGATCCAAACAATCCGATTGTAAAGTCTATTAGCGACAGCGTATATAAGCGGTTAAAATGTAGCCAAATAAGGCAATCAGATCAGGAAAAAAATTCAGATTAGATCATCAAATATTTGTTTAAACAAACATACCCTTAATTACTCTTGAAAAAGGTCTAATGCTAGCTTCTAACTCCATACATTATTTTTTATTTCAGGATGAAGCAGGAAGCCTAACTTAAGGTTGAACGTAAGAGTTGCTTTCCTCCATATCTTTTACACTCTCAATTGTTCTACTTGTTGTCAGCATTAGGGGATCATCAGGGAAAATGGTCTTAAGACAGGAGGCTTCTTCAACAGATAATGAAACTCCATCAACAGAACCACTTCTTGAAAAAGCAGTTGTTAGTGATTTTGCAAATGCTTCCATAGTATCCAAATTCTTCTGGTTATGGATGAATCCTTTACTTAGTAAAGGATACAATAAACCTCTCAGCATTGATGATGTCCCATGTCTTTCACCTGAACATGGAGCTGAGAGAATGTCTTTACTCTTTGAATCTGAGTGGCCTAACCCATATGAGGAGAGCAAGAATCCAGTTCGAACCACCCTTTTCAGGTCAGTGGCCGATCCACATTGTTTTATGTGGGGTCCCTTGACCCCTCTTGAATATGAAAGTACTCCGTAAAATTTTACTTGCATAATATAGATATTTTTTTAGAGCGATGCCCAACATAGCTCTGAACTATGTTTAACTAACGTAGCATAGGGTCATTTATGTATTTTGCATGCCAAAATCACCAATGATTATTTGGCATGTGTTCCATCCTTTATAGCCAAATGTTGCAAACATCTTGTTGCAAGAGGTAGCAAAAGTTTCCTACAATATTTATCCACTTACCCCATTAAAATTAATCAATTTCATTTTGACCACACTACATAATATTTCTGTATCCGCCACTGTTTCAGGTGCTTTTGGAAGGAAGTTGCATTCACAGCTTTCTTAGCAGTTATTAGAGTTTGTGTCATGTATGTTGGCCCCACTTTAATTCACAAATTCATCAATTTCACATCAGGTGTAAGAAGTTCTCCATATGAAGGGTATTACCTAGTCTTAATTCTCTTAGTTTCAAAAATGGTAGAAGTCTTAACTTCACATCAATTCAACTTCAATTCCCAGAAGCTTGGAATGCTAATTCGCTCTACCTTGGTTACCAATTTATACAAGAAAGTTCTAAAGCTATCATCTTCATCAAGACAAGCTCATGGAGTTGGTCAGATTATAAATTACATGGCCATTGATGCTCAACAAGTCTCTGATATGATGCTACAACTTCATGCTATATGGCAAATGCCTTTACAAGTATTTATATCATTATTTCTTCTCTACAACTATATTGGTGCAGCAATTATCACTACATTAATGGGGATTATTGGGGTTCTATTATTTATGCTATTTGGCATGAAAAGAAACAGAACTTTTCAGTTCAATGTTATGAAAGATCGAGATTCGAGAATGAAGGCTGTAAATGAAATGATTAACCAAATGAGAGTAATCAAATTCCAAGCATGGGAAGAACACTTTAACAAACGAATCCAATCTTTTAGGGAATCAGAATTTGGTTGGTTAGCCAAGTTTCTATACTCATTGGCAACTGATATGGTAGTGTTGTGGTCCCTACCTTTAGTGGTATCAGCCCTCACATTTGGAACTGCTATCTTTATGGGTGTTTCATTTGATGCAACTACTGTATTCACAACTACTACACTTTTTAAGATGTTACAGGAGCCAATTAGAGGTTTTCCCCAGTCAATGATTTCAATTTCACAAGCTATTGTTTCATTGAAGAGGTTGGATGATTTCATGACTAGTAAGGAATTGGAGGAGGAATCAGTGGAGAGGGTTGAGGAGGACTATGATACTAGTAACACTCTAGCAGTGGAGGTGAAAGATGGTTATTTTAGTTGGGATGATGAGGGTGGGGAAGAGGTACTAAAAAATATAAATATAAACATACAGAAAGGGCAGCTTGCCTCTATTGTTGGTATTGTTGGATCAGGAAAATCTTCCTTACTTGCCTCAGTCCTTGGTGAAATGCACAAAATAAAAGGAAAGGTATGTATAGTTTTACTTGCATTTATCGAGGAAAATTAGACTCAACAACACAAACTTTAACGGTTATGTGCAACCAGCAACACCCACTTTGATGTTAGGTGCGCGAAGGGTGACATGAAGTCATGAATGAAGTATATGGATGAAGATTCTCCATTGAAATTGTGATAAATTTACATGTTGTAACCTTGATTACAAATAAAATCCAAAATCATATATTTATGTTACTCCTTATACCCAACATCAAAGTTTATGCTGCCAATTGCAGCTGTTAAAGTTCGTGTTGTGGGTGCGCCCAAGCCAAAATTTTACTGTTGAGGAAAAAATTTCCTTTCCTTTATACAAGCTATACATCTATACTAGATAGTATTTCTTTTCTAAACAAAGCTCAACTTTTTTACTGAGGGGAAAACAAAGCTCCACTAGTATTTAGGTTATCTTAATTTAGTTTTGAGGTTTATTTGAACTTTCCCTAGCTTTACATATCATCTAAAATTGGAAGCTTTATTATTAATTTGAAGGCATATTTTCAAGTAATAAAGAAATAGACTCACTAATATATACAAAAAAAATTACTTCCTCCGCTCCATAATAATTGCAACACTTTGACCAAATATGTGAGAGCTTTTTGATCAAAGTGTTGCAATTAATATGGAGCTAAGGAAATATAATTTGAAGCTGTTTCAAGTATCCAATATTTCATAACACCTTACAATTATATTTGTGCTTGTTTTTACAGGTTAGAGTTTGTGGGACTACAGGTTATGTAGCTCAAACAGCTTGGATACAGAATGGAACAATTCAGGAGAATATCCTTTTTGGTATGCCAATGAACCAAGAGAAGTATAGAGAAATGCTGAGAGTTTGTTGCTTAAAGAAGGATTTGGAAATGATGGAGTTTGGTGATCAAACTGAGATTGGAGAAAATGGTATCAACCTCAGTGGAGGACAAAAACAACGAATACAACTTGCTAGAGCTGTCTATCAAGACTCTGACATTTATTTGCTTGATGATGTCTTCAGTGCTGTTGATGCTCATACTGGATCACAAATTTTTAAGGTTTTTCATTCTCTTGATTTGATACTCAGGTTTCAGTGTTTCACACTAACTTATGTTCTGACTTCTCTTCCCTATAATAACATATCAATTTAAATGTCCTTAAATGCCATTTTTTCATAAATTAAAAAAAAAGCAATAAACTTTCAACAATCAATTCTAAACTCTAAAGTCTAACCATTAAATGCCAAACTCTCCTTGCCAAACAAGGCCAAATGGCCAATTATCTTTCTTGTTTTCTTTATTACTCCAAATTTGAGAAATAGTGTCAAACAAGTTAAACATCATCTTTACTATGAGTTTACGAGTTTTCCTTTTTGATTCATTTCAGGAGTGTATAAGAGGAACTCTTAGGGATAAAACAATTATACTTGTTACCCACCAAGTGGAGTTTCTGCATAATGCGGATCTCATCTTGGTGAGCCATTTGTTTCTGCATTTTGTGACCTTCGGCCCTGTTTTTTTTGGACTATATTAATTTGAAGTAAATTGAACTGAATGGAATTAAGCTAAATCCTAGACTCATAAGGAAAGGAAAGGAAAGGAACTGAACAAAATTTTTTGAGATTAAGTCCAAAAGAACAGGGCCTAGATATTAATTGTCCTTTCTGCTTAAAAACTTGTATTCATTTCCTGGGCAGGTCATGAGAGATGGCTCCATTGTGCAAGGAGGAAAATATGACAACATTTTAGACACAGACACAGATTTTCATGCCCTTGTAGCTGCCCATAAAACTTCTATGAACCTTGTGGAAGCAGGCACTACCACTAAAATTGTACAAGAATCACCCAATGGTAAAAAATCTCCTATAGCATTGCCTAGTCATAGTGAATCTGGAGAAAATGGTTCTATTGTAAGATCAAACTCAGAAAAGGCCAACTCTAGGCTGATCAAAGAAGAGGAAAGAGAAATTGGTAAAGTGAGTTTGCATGTTTACAAGGTTTACTGCACAGAGGCTTTTGGATGGTGGGGTTTAACTGCTGCTTTGTTGTTCTCTTTTTCATGGCAATCATCTATAATGGCCTGTGATTACTGGCTAGCTTATGAAACCTCCGAAAAACATAACACATCGTTTAACTCTTCTTTCTTTCTTTGTATCTATTCAATTCTTGTAGCTGTTTCTATTGTTTTGGTTATCTTCCGATCCTTTTTCATTACGTTCTTTGGGCTAAAGACGGCACAAGCTTTCTTCACCCAAATTCTTCATAGCATTCTTCATGCTCCCATGTCATTCTTCGACACTATTCCATCAGGAAGAATACTAAGTCGAGTGAGTTTTTTTTTTTTCCCTTTCATCTTTTCCTTATCCTTTAAGGAGTTAGTTTTGGTATTATTCAGAGTACTTGACAAGCTTTGCTGATAAGAACTTCTTCCTTTGTCTTTCAGGCCTCTGGTGATCAGACCAATGTTGATGTGTTTGTGCCTCTTTTTATGAACCTTGTGCTTTCTATGTACACAGCTCTATTAAGCATTATCATTATCACCTGTCAGTATGCCTGGCCAACTGTTTTCTTCTTGGTTCCATTGGGGTGGCTAAATGTGTGGTACAGGGTAAGCAGTCTAAGCACAGTTGTCTCTCCTAGGGATGATAATTAAGGCCAAGGCCGGATCCGGCCCTAGCCTGGTCCGATATGCAAGACAAAATCCGACTCGAAACCAAAAAATTAAATCTGCATTTAACTCGGTCTAAAAATCCGATTTGGAGTCGGATGTTGGAAAAATAATCCAACAAATTAATCCGACTCTGACACGTCAAATTTTCTATTTTTCTAAGTTTTACACTTAAATTAAATGTCTAAGTCGGACTAGAGTCAGTTCGGGGTCGGATTTTGGAAATCGGAGTCGGAGGTCGGATTATATATAATCTAATATAATTCCAGCCCTTTGCCATCCTAGTCTCTCCTAGTCTTCTTGACTAACTCTGAAAATAATGCATGGCAAGAATTTCATGGCACAAAGGTTTTTGTGTTGAAGACCAGCTTTGTAAACATGTACACATTAATGGCAATATATATAATGCATACAAAACTGAAAATATATATATTTTTTTCAGAACTATTATCTAGCAACATCACGCGAACTGACTCGTCTTGACTCAATCACAAAAGCACCTGTTATTCATCACTTCTCAGAAAGCATTTTGGGATTCATGACAGTTCGTTGTTTCAGAAAGCAGCATAATTTTATCCAAGAAAATGTCAAACGTGTGAATGCAAACCTCCGCATGGATTTTCACAACAACGGATCAAATGAGTGGTTAGGTTTCCGTTTGGAACTCCTTGGCACCTTCCTCCTCTGCACATCAACACTATTCATGATCCTGCTTCCAAGCACTATTATCAACCCAGGTTTCTTCTTCTGAGATTACTGATAAAATTGTTCTATTCTATCTTTAGTAATTAATTTCATTTCATCTTTTTTGTGTCTGATCCATTAAAATCAGTGATGAATCTAGATTCAGTCATGATCAATCCACATCCACATTTTTAAAAAAATGGTTTTTTTCATACAATATTCTTGTGGTTTCCGATAATTTATGTGGTACCCAACTTCTTTCAATTTTCACCTTGTATCGGTTTGATAATAATTTATAATCAAGGTAAACAAAAAAAAAACATTAATTTTGGGGTTCAAGTACCAAACTTTGGCTACATTTCACACGATACTCCTCAAATACTTTTACATACGTCATGTCAAACATACTCATAATTTAGTAATAAAACTAAGAAAAAAAAGTAACATCAAGTAATTGCCTTGATTATGAATTATTATAAAACCTTGAGGTTATCGGATTAAAATTGAAAATTTGTTGGATACTATGTGAATTATTAAAAACCAGAATGATACCTATGAAAAATTCCTTTATTTTCAACCTGCTCAAAATATCATTCACTATGACTCACCTCAATGTTCTTTCTTTATAAACTTTGTTATGTGTACAAGTTGACAACCCTGAATTCAAAATCTTAGATCTGCTTCTAATTAAACTGAGTGTGATAATTTGTTGTGTGATCCAGAGAATGTTGGTTTGTCACTTTCATATGGACTATCCCTCAACTCTGTGTTGTTTTGGGCTATTTACATGAGCTGCTTTGTGGAGAATAGAATGGTTTCTGTTGAAAGAATAAAACAATTTACTGAAATCCCTTCTGAAGCTGAATGGAATTTGAAGGATTACCTTCCTCCACCAACTTGGCCACCACATGGCAATGTAGAACTTGAGAACTTGCAGGTTTTTATACTTCCTAAACACAACAAAAATGCGACTTACATCCATCTTGTGCTTCACTATTTTTGTACTTTTTTTAAGTTTTTTTTTTTTTTTTCAAATACCACATTTATTTATTTATTTTTAACATTTTACCATGTTTTGTTTCCTAAAATCCCATATCACTTTTAAGTTTTTTTTTTTTGGGCAATTTTTTAGCAAAAAATTCACATGAAACCTTTAAATTCTTTGTCCTTGTTATATACTTGTGTTAAGGTTGCATTAAATAAACTAACTATGAGCCTCACATATGATAAAATTTGAAAGAAAATGCTAAAAGGTGGTAGTTTATTGGGTATCGGAAAACAAAAGGTGGTAAAATATACTACCTCCGGTTCTTATTATGTGAAACTCTTAGAGTTGCACATTCTCCTAGGCAATTATTGTTGATAGGTGATTAAACATAGCTGAATGCATATGATTATAATTAAGAGAAATAGGGGATCACAAGCCAAAAAAGGGTAAAAAATTATATAGTGTTATTTAATTAAGGGTAAAAAGGTAAATGTATGCATTATTTTAACACAGGGGAACAAAATAGTGTTTCAAACTAGGTTAGCCCCGTGCGATGCACGGCTTTAATAAAAATTATAATAAAATTAACAAAATGAAGAACATGAACATGTTAATTTACAATTAAAAAAAAGATTAATCAAAAAATTTTAAAGTGGTTATGTTTAAAGAGTAAGTAGTCCGAAAAATAAATTTTAGTTAAGGTAATGAAATAAAAGATAAAATTTTATAGTATTAAATTATGTTTTTTTTTTTTTTTTTGTTGAGGAAGTATTAATTATGATATTAAATAGAGAAGTAGAAATGTGAGATTATGAGTGAAATAGTGGTATGAGTTTTTTTTAGTTTTAAAAAAATATTTATTTATTTGTTATGGTATTAATTATGGTATTAAATAAAGAGAAGTAGATTAAGGAAGGGGAGAGGAGGGAAATGTGGAAAATGGGAGGGAAGGAGGGATTTTTTAGTGGTAAGAGTTTTAGATAGATAGATAGATAATATGAATCATCAATTTTTAAAAAAGTGTTAAATAATAAAAAAGGAGGTAGTATAAAAAAAAAGTGGTAATGCAAGTTAAGATGAAAAGGTAGCAATGGACAAAATATCCTAATCTTAATGGAGTTTATTGCTTTTTTTACAGGCCAGATATAGGCCTAATACTCCTCTTGTGTTGAAGGGAATAACATTAAGCATTAAAGCAGGGGAAAAGATAGGTGTGGTAGGGCGCACTGGAAGCGGAAAGTCAACTCTGATTCAAGTTTTTTTCAGGCTCATTGAGCCTTCAGGTGGGAAAATCATCATAGATGATATTGACATATCAATGGTAGGACTCCATGACCTTAGGTCTCGATTTGGGATTATTCCACAAGAGCCTGTGCTTTTTGAAGGGACTGTAAGAAGCAACATTGACCCTACTAGCCAGTACTCGGAAGATGAGATCTGGAAGGTGAATTCTAAAATTGCTTAACATAAAAAGTTATAATGATTCAATATTAATAAGATACTTATTAAGACGAACAAAATAAGATTCCATATGACGATGTTTAATTTTATATATTGAATGTTATTTAGAAACTCCCTCCACTTGTGAACAGGGAAAAAAACAACAAATTTCCACAAGAACAGAGGAAGTAGTTCAAAATTTCAAATGATTGAGAAATGTAGTAGTGTAGTACTCTGTACTCATATATTCCATTTAACTAATCTTTTCAATACTTCATATCCAGAGTCTTGAACGATGCCAACTTAAAGAAGTGGTGGCATCCAAACCGGAGAAACTTGATGCACCTGGTATATCACTAATTTTTAATCATGGGAAACGATCCAAGGTAACCTTGTACTAAGGCCCAGTTGTTTTGGACTTAACAGTTAATAAGTCCAAAAGAACAAGGAATAATAATACTGATTTTCTAAAGTGACCCCAATTCACAATTTGAAAGACTCGTTAAGGAACGCCATATAAGGGAGTGTCATATTAGAATGGCGTATAGTTCAAGGTTACCATAAATAGATTCCTTGTTTGTATCTTGGTAACACCATACTACGAAGTTACTCATTTATTTGTCTCTTTTGCTAATTTCTAAAAGTGGTTGATAACGGAGAGAATTGGAGCGTAGGGCAAAGACAGCTTCTATGCTTAGGCCGAGTCATGCTGAAAAACATTCGAATTTTGTTTATGGATGAGGCGACTGCTTCCGTAGACTCTCAAACTGATGTTACGATCCAAAAAATCATAAGAGAAGACTTTGCAGCTTGTACAATTATCAGTATTGCTCATAGGATACCAACAGTTATGGATTGTGATAGAGTTCTTGTCATAGATGCAGGTATTTAGTCTTTTACACATTGTTTGGATAGAAGGAATTGAAAAGAAAGGAAGGGGAAGTAAAGGAAGGAGAACAAATCTCCTTGTTTGGGAAATAGGTTGGGGAAAGGAGAGGGAAGGATCCATTTTCCTCACTCCTTTAATAACCATTATCCCTCCAAAGTTGAATATGAAACATTTTTTGTTTCATCCCTTTCTTTCCCCTCCTTTTACCCTCCCTTTCCTTTCCCCTCCATATTAATATAGTGTCGGTCTTAATAAGAAGCTTAATACAATTGCTTATTCTTATGCTATGTTATATGTGAATAGGGAAAGCAAAAGAATTCGATTCCCCAACTCAATTACTTTCGAGGCAATCACTTTTTGGAGCACTAGTTCAAGAGTACACTAATCGCTCGTCTGAGCTCTGATAATTAGTCTTGCACCATCAATAGAAGTGTACGGATCAATTATATGTATAGCTCTAATGGAATGCATGGTTTCATGCAAATTAAGCATTGTTCTTTGGAATAAAAGGCTTATAGCTTTGAGACTAAATCCTTTAATTTGCTATGATTTATTTAGTGACAACTCAAACAGTTTACAACTGCTATCTGTCAGGTTGATTTAGAGCCTAGTTTTGAGAAAATTATTGAGAATTTTTTATGGTCAAGCTGAACTAGGAATTTAGGATAGTGTAGATCGGGCCACATTAGTAGCCAGCAAGTAGGAACACACATGCATAGACTTGTAAGGAAATGAGGTTGAACTAAAACTAGAGTAAATGTCGTTTTTACCCCTTTTTTTCGCACCTTCTCTTTTCTTTTCATGTAAATTTGATCTAAAAAGGCCTCTTAAGAGCAAATAGAATTTGTCACAAGTTCAATGTATAAAAAGGCTCAAGGCGCACCAAGGCGATTGGATTTCCTAGAGCCTTAGGCGCGCCTTAGTGCGCCTCAGTGCGTCTCATTGAAGTGAGGCGCACCTAAGAAGGTATGGGGAAAATCTGGAAAAAAATCTGGGAAAAAAACAAAGGTGCGCCTCAGCTGCGTCTAGCCACAAGCGCCTCGCCTTGGCCAAATTAAGCGTTTAGCCCCTATCACCTTCGCGCCTAGGCGCGCCTTTTCAAACACTGCACAAGTTCTCATGTTGATGAGGGAGTAACGAGTAAGTAGCCAACCCAAGTAATTTATTTCATTTTTTTAAAGTTTGTGAATGGTTGATTTTACAAACAATGTTGACATATCGAAGCAGTATTCATAGATGTGTGTTCTTGGGTGCAACGATGAGCGTTGTTGGCTTGTTGCTTGGGGTTGAACTGCTTGGAGTTTGGCTTGTTAGGAGGCATGCGTTTGGTCCTAAGGCATACTCATATGTGGGGGTGGGTGGGGTGGGGCTGTGGGGGGGTGGGTGCTTGGAAGGGCATGCAGTGGAGGGCCGCGACCATGTTGCAGGGGCTGCTGGAAACATCATATCCAAAATGAACTTCTTGGTTTCGTGTTTGAATTTAGCATATAACCTAATTTTTGGAAAGGTCTTGAAGTCTATTTTCTATCACAAATAGAATCACAGCGATCAAGTTTGGTAACTGAAGTTATGATCAAAATAGCAGATGTGGATACGGACCCTATTCACTTAAAAGTTAAAACATGGATTTCTAGTGCTATTTAGGTCAAGATATGCATTTACCTCCTACTTTCCCATTTTCCATTCCTTTTTGGGTGGATTTTAGCGTAAAATTGTATGAACATACACAATTTCAATGTTTTAGCCCCTATTGACTCACAACACACATATCGAGTGCAATTTAGACCAAAGTTTGTTTTTAGCCCCTAATATTAATTTTTCTTGACTTTTTGGACACATATTACTATATTAGCCTTACTCTACATAAACATGCCCCTATTTTATTTGAAATTACTGATGAGGTGAATTACTAATTTTATCTATTTATGAATATCGTTATTATCTATTTATTATGTATAACGCTTTGTATATAATAATACTTTTGTATAATGAAGAGTCACACACAATGGGTTATTTTTTAAGAATTCAACTCAAGGCTAAGTTAGTAAAGTCATAACTAGATAATTCCTGAGCAAATGCTCGGTTTTAAAATGAACTACTAAATAAATATTCTTATATAAATTAAACTTGATATCTTTTCAAATGGAATTATTCAAAAATAAGTTTTGAACTTTATAATTTCAAAGCACATTTATTAACTTGCAATCATTAATTATTTTTTTACATTTTATATGCAACCATTGAATAAGTTGAGTTGGGAAGGAAATTTGGGATGGAAATTTATGGAAGGGTGGGTGTTGCTTTAGTAGTAGTTAAGGATGATGAGTTTGCCATCATTTAAGTGATTAGTGCTCACTTTGTGAATTAGCTAAAACTATAATGTCACTTGATCAATAAAATATTAAGTTTGTCACCATTAACTAAAACAAGCATAAGCATACGCAAGTATACATCAAACTCCACCATGTAATGAAACACTCTAATGAAAGTGTTGTTCATAACCATTTTCTCTCCGAAACTTCACCAAATAAACCTCAAAAGCCAATTAAGAATGTAAAAACCAACAACCATCCAATAATCCTCAAGAGGGAATCATTTCCCGTAAATTGCATACAACTTCAAAATATCATCTTCTCCTAAATTTAACCCTATAACTATGCAAACAAACAAATCAAGAAAAAGAATTGAAAGGAACTCACCGAAACTGACAAGCATAAGCAAATCCACAAATCACCTCTTCACCTTTCACCCATGCGGCTCATACACATGCAATTAACAAAATGCAGGTCCATAATAAGAGATTTAACATTTCAAAAAAAAAAATGACTAATGGTAAATTACATTGGAAACTCGCTTAGTTTTTATCAATATCAACTTAAAAATAACCAAAAAATACATACTATTATTTACCAATTGATAAGAAAACCATTAAAGTATGTGTGTGCCAAACTAGAACTTAACCAAAATTAATGAAAAGGGATAAAATACTTTTGAAAAGGAAAAAAGCAAAAAATAAGCTTAGTTGGTGCACTCTGGTCAACAACCAAAAAAATGAACAAAATAAAAACACCATGAAAAGAAAAAAATTAAATAAATAAGTCGACATGCAAAATGGGAGCAGATCTTATGATAACAAAACAGTGTCATTGATAATTCATCTCTCCGAACACAAAAGGATTTGATTTTTTAGAATCCATATCTTGTGTCCACAACTCCACATTACATCTAAATACATATGCAATAATGCAAATAAATATGCACCAAGAAATGATACTAAAGTTCCAACATGCCATCTTCAATTTCATATTTTGGATATCAGTATATCACCTTGGCACAGCCAAGGTTGTACCTGAAATGGATATCTACGTCAGGTTAGCCAGATTGCAACAGGTTTATTTCAACTATAAGCCTATAACTGATGATGTTACCAAATAAAATGATGGACAGAGTTGCCACATCTAATAATTTCTTACACAGTTACACTTAGGTGTACCTAGAAATATGCCAAAAGTGTTTGTTCTAAAAGGGGGTCTAATGATTTCAAGTGTGTTCTTTTCGCGGGATTAGATTGGATTGAATAACTTTAAATATTAATATCTTGAGCCACATATAACAAAAAAATTTATAAAAATTATATATTCGGAAAGTACATGAGATTGAGGCTCTCGATTGTAGGGGGTGGAGGAGGAAAATCGTTGTGGACGACTACCCGGAATAATCACTTTGGTTCATGTAGCCGATCCCACTTATGGGAATAAGGCTTTGATTGATTGGAAAGTACACATCGAGATGAATCAAACAAGATCTCACATGCCTTTAGAAAATAGATTGAAGGGATGAGAATGTATTGGAATGGATTGAATTTGAATGGATTCGAATGGATTGAATTTGAATGGATTACAATGGATTGGATTGTATTGTATTCAGTATTATAAACTCGTGAAGAGAACACATTATATAGATAGTGGATCTACTAGCTTCACGCTCTATAAGGCATAGGTGAAATTGTAGTAAACAAAATTCCGACTATTAAAAAAAGTAATTTTGGGTCACTGAAGAAAATACCAAATAAATAAATACACTTGCAATTATACTAATACCCATACCCCTATTAATGATCTAATATTTCATGTTAATATTAACCCAGAGACAAGTGAGGGAAAAGGAGGTCATCCAAGGGAGATTAGAACGGAAATCATTCCACAACCAAACAACACAATGTTAAAAAATATAAGTTTGCAATATCAGTTCATCATTTTCTATTACATCTGTTGCAAAAACATGCAGCTGCCCACATTCTAGATTTTTCAAATATTTCGGAAAATTATTTTAAAATAAAACTCATGAAAAAAAAAATCAAGGAGTTTAAAACAGAGTAGTATGTAACAACAAACAATGAATTGGCAAAAGCATCATGCTTTATCACAGATAACCAAAACAAAATTGGCAGAGTCAGAGCATGCTTATCAGCAAAACATATGTACAGAGTACAAAATAATAAAAAGATACAACTGTTTACACAATTTCCACCACAAAGTCAAATATCAAACATTACATGTCTTCAAGAAATCTTCAATTTACACCACAAAGTCAAATAGCATATACAGTAGTAAATTGCTCCAGACTATGTAGTGTCTTCCCCTATCAAGTAGCATAATCAGCAATATGAAATGTGTATGATTATCGAATTGAAAACAACAAAAAATTCAATTTCTCTGCCTTTCACCATACCATTTTACACAATAATAAAGTACTACAAGGCATAGATGACACAATGATGTATTATCACAGATAGAGTTTCTTAAATAGACTAGCAATGAAGGTAGTATCAAGTATGTAAAATGAACTGGATAAAAAAAAATGTGATTCGAATCCTAAAGAACAAAATAAACCTAAATTGAAAAAATAAATAAATAAACGATTTACCTGAGCGGCAGCAGGGGCGGCAGGGCCAGCAGTAGCGCCGACAACCATCAGAAGCAACCGCCGTCAGTGGATGAGGCGATGCAGAACCAGGGCGACATCAGGCCCGACGGCCGGCGATGGTGTAGGCAGCAGGGCAGCCGGATTTGCTTGGTGGAGGTGAAAATTATATAACATAAAGATTAACATTTGTTTTTTTTTTTTTTCGCATTTTGAGGAAGGGATTTGGAGGTGTATCGACCAAATTAATCAATGTAATTTTGATATTACTAACTTATAATCTTGTATTAAAATTATTTTGATTAATTTCGTCATATACACCCCTAAATCGCTTCCTCATAATGCGTGAAAAAACAAATGTTCAAATCTTTATGTTACGGTATTTTTTTTTTTAAAAAAGTGAACATTATATACTTCGCCACAGTTAAAATTGAACACTTTCCTTTCATTCTACCCTTAATACTCATTTCAGATCAAATCAGAAAAAATAGATTCGGCTCATATAATTTAACTAGGTTTTGACCCCGTGCAAGACACGGGTTATGTTAAAAAAATATTAAAAATAAAAATTAAATTTAGAAAATGATATAGAATTTTGATTATCAAATTTGAATTTTCTATCAAATTTATGGGGAAACTCTAAAATCATATTCATATATGATACTCAAGAATAGACAAACACATCCACAAAAGTAGCAAAAGGAGGATGATGTAAAATGATACGAAGAGAAAAAAATACGAAGTAGAAATGAACCAAAAAATAATCAAAGAGGATAATGATTCATTAGTGATATCTTCTTAAACTTGTCAATTCATCATAAAAAATGAATCTCTACTATCCAATTTCAAAACTAAAATAAAGAGAAAGAGAATTACCCATTATTTGTTTCTTTGGTTTTTTTTTTGTTAAAAAAATGTGATTATAAGACCATATATATTGTCATATATCGAACAACATTCAAATTAAAGAAGGCAGATAAAGGGTTGCCAAACCAATCAATTCAATTGCACATGAGAATGGAAGAGACAAATTGTCACTATATGAAATAAAAAAAAGGAGGAAATTAAAAGGTTGAGTAAATTGATTGTAGATGGTATTAAACAATTTTTTTATAGACATAGATGGTAGAAGAGCGATGATGGTTGACATGTGGCAGCTAAAACTCCATGTTTTAAATATTTAAGTTTAGATTTCATAATTTAAAATTTTAAATCTTTAATTACGTAACAAAAAAAAAATCTTATTAGGATTTTTTTGTCAAATGAAACAATTTTTTTTTTTTAAAAAAAATTGCAAGATGAAACCTTAAACTATAAATATTTGTCACATAAAACCTGTTGTTCATTTGCCGGTGTTGACTCAAATTTAACAACATTAACCCCTGTTTAATGACGTCTCAATCACAAAATAAAAGGTTAATTGATTAAAATATTAGAAACGAAAAAAGGGTCCATTTTCCCCCAAAAAAAAAAGAAGAATGGCATAGGATTTGAAGAGAACTATGAAGATTTCCCCAACATTATTTGAAGAGTTACAACATCTTGGCTAAAATTATGCAATACATGATACTATAAAGCTTTGTTTGTTTGATGCAAGTTTTCAGCATAAATAGATTACATGCAACTGATCTCTTCTTTGAGAAAAAAATTACTACTAATCTATCAATAATATCTAACTAAAACTTATTTTGATCACCGCAAAAACCAGTACCAGTACAAAAACCAGTAACAATGGCACAGCAGTGTTCGGACAAAATGACCTCCGAGCTCCGAATCATCAGTTAAATGCATTTTACTGTCGTTTGAGAACCGAAAGCCTTCAGTTGAGAGGACGAAACTTTCGTTTTTCGATGAATTTAACTTGTTTACAGACCAGATGAGCGATTTGCATATTCCTGTACCAGTGCTCCGAAAAGTGATGGCCTCTCTAGCAACCTTGTTGGTGAATCAAATTCTTTTGCTTTTCCTGTAATCATAAATGTTTGTTTGTTTTCAATATAAACCATCATATAATTTGAGGATATGCTCTTTTGAATTTAATTTCAGTTCAGTTCAGTTCAATTTATTTTAGTTCAGTTGCTGTTGAGTCTATGATTCAGTTCAGATTTATTCAATCGAAAACCTGTTCTTTTAGGCTGAATGGATCTGAACTGAACTAAATTGAAGTGAATGAACCCAAATTGAACTGAATTGAATTTGACTTTTATTAAGTCCAAAAGAACAGGGTCTAATTTGTTCGAATGAGCATTGCATAATTACCTGCATCGACAACAAGAACTCTATCACAGTCCATGACAGTTGGTATCCTGTGAGCAATGCTTATGATTGTGCAATTGGCAAAGTCTTCTCTGATGATCTTTTGAATCACAGCATCTGTTTGAGAGTCTACTGAAGCAGTTGCCTCATCCATGAACAAAAGCCGACTCTTCTTCAACATCACTCGCCCTAGGCACAGAAGTTGTCTTTGTCCAACACTCCAATTATCTCCATCATCCGCCACTAGTTCAGTGACACACCAAAGCGAACAAAAAAAAAACCACAAAACAAAAAAGATCAGAGTTCATTCCAAGTTCAAATTTGCTATGCATTAGGCCCCGTTCACTTCAACTGTCTTTCCCATAATTACTCCATATACTATCGTTTTTAAACAAAGCATAATGGCATAATCGTAAATATACAAAGGGAGCGTGCCAAAACCATGACGGTTAGCTTTCAGTTTATTTACGATTATGCCACTGTGCTTTGTTTCGTGCAATATTAGGAATTATAACAAAGAGTATACACTATAGAGTATACCATGAGCATCAAGTTTTTCAGGTTTGGAAGCCACAACATCTTTAAGCTGACAACGTTGGAGGCTCTACGAAACATAAAAACAAAAATCTATCAGTCAGCAACATACATTCATAGTTGATTCATTCTTAATGATGAAATCTATTCAGAAATGCAACATTAACATATATAGTTTGGTTTTTATTATACCTTCCATATCTCGTCCTCCGAGTATTGGCCAGTAGGATCAATGTTGCTCCTTATAGTCCCTTCAAAAAGAACAGGCTCTTGAGGAATGATCCCAAATCGAGACCTAAGATCATGAAGTCCGAGCATTGAAATGTCGATATCATCGATGATCACCTTCCCTGCTGAGGGCTCAACCAGCCTAAAGAACACTTGAATAAGAGTTGATTTTCCACTTCCTGTTCTCCCTACAACCCCTATTTTCTCTCCTCCTCTAATGCTTAATGTTATTCCCTTCAGTACCAGAGGAGTGTTTGCTCTATATCTCACCTGTATGTTAAAACAAAACAGAAAAATTACTCTTAAATCAAGCAAAAAATGGCAGCATTAAGGTCAAGGAACATTGTGACATGTAGGAATGACAACGGATCGGATTATGCATGCATAATCTGACTCTGACCCGACAGTAATAGGAGCCGGATTTTTATTAAATGAAGTCGGATGCAGATTTTAATTTTTCAATTCGGATTCGAATCGGATTTTTTCTTGCAGATTAGATCGGAGTATGGTTAGATCCGGACTATATTCTCATCCGTAATAAAAAAATGTCTAATATTACATTAAAAAAAATTCTATATTTTATTGTTAATACAAAATTAGATATTATATCTTTATCATAAAAATATATATATTTAATATAAAACTCAATAAATTTAATTAAATACAACTTAGATAAATAAAAAAAATCTAACTACATGTTGGAGCCGGACTAATCTGTTGGATCTTTTCCAACATCCAACTCTGATCTGACTCCGAGTCGGATGTTTTTAGACAGGGTCGGGTACAAATTTTTATTTTTCGGATTCAAATCAGATTTTTTTTCCTTGCAGATTGGGTCGGACTAGGGTCAAATCCGGACTAAATTGTCATCTCTAGTACTGACATGTGAGTTATGTTTGGGATCATTTTTTCCCACTCACGCCTGAGATTTTAGCAAAATTTGCATAAACAACGCCAACAAATGTTACATAACTCGTCTTTTAGTTGGCTTTTATAATTCACAATTCGCCCAAAATGAGCCAAAGATAACCCAAATCCGACCACAGTTCATTTTTTTCAAATCGCAATTCGCAGACACTTCAGGAAACTATGTAACACCGTCATCAACTACAGGGGATAGGCGCAAATTATGCCAAAAATTATTACTTTTCTTGGATCTTTAAGAAAAATCTATATAATTAAAAGAGATGGATTACTGTTGAGTAAAATCAATCAATTAGGATAGACCTGCAAGTCCTTGAGCACAACATTGCCTTGGGTTGGCCAATTAGTAGGAGGAAGGCGGTCCTTTAGAGTCCATTCAGCTTCAGAAGGGATATCAGTAAACTGTTTAATCCTCTCAACAGAAACCATTCTATTTTCCACAAAGCAGCTGGTGTATACAGCAAAGAATAGCACCCCATTCAGGGACAGTCCATATGACAGTGACAAACCCACATTCTCTGGAAAAAAAAAACACATAGTTAGAGATTAGCTTTTATCTCAAAAATATCCTCCACAAATAAAATTGTTGGCACACAAATCCTTTAATAAACAGCCAACAACCACAATTAATGTTACCAAACACTGTTTCAAACAGCTGGCTTACACAACCATTTTAAAAAGCCAATACATATAGTCAGTCAAACAAGCCAATTAAACCAGCCAACAGCTGATTGCCAAACAGGGCCTAGCCTTTGTACTTGAAGAAAAAAGTGGGAATATTGGTACAATTGGTCTCTGGTGAGACCGTTAAGAAAAAATTATGTAAAAATCCGTAAAAGTTACTGTAAGATAATTTTACATAGGCTAGGTTTGTTATTAGGACAAAAAGTTTTTTTTCGTGATAATTATTTTTTTTCATTTTACATTGTTTGGTTCGAAAAAAGTTAATTCGAAAACGTGGGTTGAAACTTGAAAATTTATTTTAGGCACTGTTGAAAACAATTTCAACCAAAATTTGTAAGAAAGCGTTTTCGTTCCATCCCATTCCACGCGTGCATGCCTTCTTACGGGCATATTTAAAACTTTCTTTTGTGTTTCATATTCTTCAGTTTCCTTGCAACCAAACATTGGAAAATGTGTAAAATGAAAAGCTATATTCCTTACAACCAAAAAAGCTCCATGAAAATGTTTTACATTCGACTAAACGAAGCCATAGAAATCATTTTCTATAACATTTGCAAGAAAAAACTTTTCCTAGTGATACCATGTCTTATAGTCAGGGGTGGAGCTGGTGAGGGCCTTGGCTTTCCCTTTGGTTCAATACTAGATAATACCGAAGAAAATGCTCGGTTTATTTAACTAAGGTAAGTATTTAGATCTAAATTCAATCTTTCCATGCAAAATTTCGTAAAAAGTTATTGTAGATGAAAATTTATTTAAGTGTTTTATTTTAGTTATATTAGACAATACGGAATAAGTAATAACCAAAATGTACATAATTTTAAAATTAACTTATGCAATACATTAAAATTAGTCATTCACTAACTATAATTTTTTCTATAGTCATTTCAAATTTAGATTGGTATCAATCAAATTACTCTATTTTCATAAATTTATGTCGACTAACGTTGACGATTTAATCTTCTAAATTTTTTTTTATCAAGATCATGCAGTTATTTCATGTAATATAAACTTATACTATTTTCCAAAAAAAAAACTAAAAAAAAGTCATCTATGGTTATCATGTCATTCATTTTAATAACTTTCAGAATAAATATTTCTAAATGTAATAAAAAAGTTAATGACAATCAAAACTCTTATTTGAAACTTTTATACAAAACAATAAGCTTATTTAATAGAATGGTTCATTCATTTGAGAAGGTTTTTTTTTAATAGGGCAAAGAATAAGATGGAGACAATCAAGTTTAGTTAAAGAATATGGAATCATTAACGAATTAAGACTAACAAAAATTACTTTAAAATTGAAAATGAACACTGATAAGATTTTTTTGAAGACGGGTCGGTAGTATATAGTTTTTATTAGAAAGTAAAGTACAAATAATTATAATTGTTTTAGAAAAAAAATACTAATAATTGTTTCTTTGGAAAATGGGAAGCATATAATTATTATAATTATAATAAATAATAAGTAGGATGGAAAAATAAGAGTTTAGGAGGGAAAAATAAGAGTTTAGGAGGGAAAAATAAGGGTTCAGGATGGGAAAAACTTTTTTAGTGGCTTGTATTTTAGTATATAGTATAGATAAAAATTAAATTTCCCTATAACTTCATGATTTTGGGTGTAGTGGAGATGGTCTAGTCAGGTTGTTAACTAAAAGTCGTGAGATTGATTCTTTTTACCAACATTTTGATTGCCCTTGCTTATATTACAACATGACTGTCCCATCAAAGAATTTGTAATATAAAAGTTACTCAAGTTTGAGAAAAAAAAACCTGGTTTGATGATACTACTAGGCAAGATGATCATGCATAGTGCTGATGAGCACAAAAGGAAGCTTCCAAGAAGTTCCAAACGGAAACCTAACCACCCATTAGATCCATTGTTGTGAAAATCCATTCTCAAGTTTGCATTCACCCTATTCACATTTTCTTGAATGAAGTTTTCCTGCTTTCTGAAACACCTTATTGTCATGAACCCTGAGATGCTTTCTGAGAAGTGATGAATCACTGGTGCTTTTGTGATCGAGTCTAGCCGAGTTAACTCCCTTGATGTTGAAAGATAATAATTCTGCATTACAATCACATTTCTTAGCCAACTACTATATGAATTTGATCAATGAAAATCATGGAAAGAACAACTTTCTTCTGTTCTATGTAGCATGGATACTTCATTTGACCGCAGTTTCATAACCAATACTTTCGTTAATGTCGCACCATACCCATTGGCACATGTTTTTTGAATTTTTCGTTCTTAGTCCCCGTACCCGTATTCGTTTTCGTCCCAGTACCCAACTCAGTGCAACCTAGCTTCTACTATACAGTTTAGACTATAGAGGGGATAATACTTCTAGTTCTCAACTATAGTTTCAAACTTTCAATCATTATATCATAGTAAAAGATTTGGCAACAAACAATGATCTTCTTAAACTTTTGGAGTATTTTTTTTAAGATTACTTTGTTGTACGGCACTGTTCTTTTGGATTGAATTAATTCGAACTAAGCTGAACATAATTATATCAACTCCTAGAGTCAGCACGATTTTTGAGCTAAGTTGAACTGAATTTGTCTGAATTGAACTGAAATTTCAGAAATTAAGTCCAAAAGAATAGGGCATAACTTGATCTTTTTTTTTATGCACTTGATCTTTTCTTACTTTGTTAAAAAAATGAAGTATCAGAGGAATAAAATAAAGGTCTGTACTCTTACCCTGTACCACAAATTCAGCCACCCTAGTGGAATAAGGAGGAAGGCAGTTGGCCAAGCATATTGACAAGTGATGATAATGATGCTAAGCAGTGTGATGTACATTGCAACTGTAAGGTTCAACACAAAAGGCACAAATACGTCGACGTTGGTCTGATCACTGGATGCCTGAAAGCAATCACAAGTTCCCATCAGTACGATATATGTCGCATAAGGAATAAAAAATATTGCCGAATCTAATAAAGCTTTTTTAGATTCAAAAACTGACAAGTGAAAACTGTTTTTTTCTGGTTTCTGATTTTGGCTAGGCCCGAACAACTAAACTAGAAAAAGAAGGATAAAAGAAAGTGCACCCGACTTAAAATTCTTCCGGAAGGAGTAGTATCGAAGAACGACATAGGAGCATGAAGAATACTGTGGAGAATCTGGGAGAAGAAAATCTGGGCAGTCTTGAGCCCAAGCAAAGTTATAAAGAATGATCTTATGATGACTAATACTACAGAAACTGCAGCAATAATAGAATAGACACTGATAAAGAAAGAAGCACTGAAGAACGAAGCACGATCCGCAGCAGTTTCATAGGACAGCCAATAATCACCAGCCATTATAGATGATTGCCACAACAAAGAGAAGGCTAAGGCACAAACGACACCCGACCATCCATAAGCCTCAGTGCAGTAGTCCTTATAGACGCGCAAGCTGACTTTCCCTGTTTCTTTCTCCTCCTCTTTGATGAGCTTAGCCTCTCCCTTTTCTGACTTTGATCTATTCAAAGAAGCGTTGCCTTCGCCATTACTGTGTGATTCTCCTCCATGAGTCTTTTGTTGCTGCGAAGATTCTTCTAGAACCTCGGTCTTACTGCCTGCTTCCACAAGCTCCATCGACGTGTCGTGGGCTGCCACTAGTGCATTGAAATCTGTCCCTGCTTCTAGAAGACTATCATATTTTCCTGCTTGCACTATCATGCCTTCTCTCATGACCTAGTCAGACAAGAAAGAACAGTTTAGTTATTGAGATTGTGTGTTGTGCTTTTGCATGAGCATCTAGTCAGACAAGAAACAACAGTTTAGTTATTGAGATTGTGTGTTGTGCTTTTGCATGAGCATCTAAGGGTCCGTTTACTTTGGTGTAAAACGTTTTCGATGTAAAATGATTTTCCATGAAAAACATTTTACGTTGGAAAACTCATTTTCATATAAATTTTTCAATGTTTACTTGCACGGAAAATAAGTTTTACTCCCAAATTTGGAGGAAAATGTTTCCAATAGGGTGTAAAATGAGTTTTCACCCAAAGTTTTACATTTTATTTTTTCACCCAAAGTAAATGATGTAAAATAGAAAATTGTTTTCAGGGAAAACATTAAATGGACCCTAAATTTTCTTGAATTGAAAATGGATGGCTCACCATGATATGGTCTACATTATGCAAGAAGTCCACTTGATGGGTTACGAGTATGACGGTTTTGTCCTTCAGAACTCCTCTTACACATTCCTGCAGTATTGAAGATTGAATATGTAAATTAGCCATGTTGAGTGGAAATTAGACTGTAACAAACTTTTGATTGATTCCCCATCAAAATGAATCAGTATGTATGGTGCACAAGGCCCTGTTCTTTTGGACTGAATGAATCTGAATTGAATTAAACAGAATCCTAGACTCAGCGGATGGTTCTCAAATTGAGTCCAAAAGAACAAGTCTTGCAATATTTGTTAAAACAAAAGAAGATTGGGTATGTAAATTAGCCATGTTGAGTGGAAATTAAATTGTGAAAAACTTTTGATTGATTCCCCCATCAAGATGAACTATTATGCATGGTGCACAAGACCCTGTTCTTATGGACTGAATGAATCTGAACTGAATTAAACTAGTTTCAGACTCAGCAGGAGCGAAGCTGAGCTGAACTAAATTGGATTTGTATGAAACTAGTCAAAAAGAATAAGGCCATGACACCACAAGTTGAATCTCTAATAGTAAAATATAATTCATATCCATGAATCTGTACAGATATGACATTACAGTTAACTTCAAATGATTGTATGAGAAACAAAAAAAACACTTCAAGTTATAAAAAACCAAAAAATAATATAGCTATATAGTGTCACAAACCTTGAATATATCTGATCCAGTATGAGCATCAACAGCACTAAAGACATCATCAAGCAGATAAATATCATTGTCTTGATAGACAGCTCTAGCAAGTTGTATTCGCTGCTTCTGACCGCCACTGAGATTGATGCCACGCTCTCCAATTTCGGTCTGATCCCCGAACTCCATCATTTCCAAATCTTTCTCCAAGCAACAAACCCTCACAACCTCTTTGTATTTCTCTCTGTTCATAGGCATTCCAAACAGGATGTTCTCCTCAATGGTTCCATTCTGTATCCATGATGTTTGTGCTACATAGGCCGTCGTCCCACAAACCTTTACCTGCAGGTCACATATATTATCATTTATACCACAATATCCCCTACAAAAAAACACCTTTTTTTTCCATTGTTACTTAATTCACCTTTTAGTTCGCTTCTATAATTCGCAGTTCAACCAAAAACAGCCTAAAAACGACTATAATTTGCTTTTTCGGGGGTGAGGGGGTTCATAATTTGCAAGGAGTATAGTGAATTAGGTAACACTATTTTCTCCAAACAAAATCCAGACATCAAATATGATTCTAAAGAGACAACATACATACTTAACAAGAAATGAGTATACCTTTCATCTACTTTGATGCATCTTACTGAAATGTAATCAATTATACTACAATATCCCCTCCAAAATTTTCTCTGTTTTTCCCAGTGTTACTTAATTCGCCTTTTAGTTCGCTTCTATAATTCGCAGATCAACCAAAAATAGCCCAAAAACGACTATAATTTGCTTTGTTGTTTGAGGGGGGGGGGTCATAATTTGCAAGGAGTATAGTGAATTAGGTAACACTATTTTCTCCAAACAAAATCCAGACATCAAAGATGGTTCTAAAGTGATGACAACATACATACTTAACAAGAAATGGGTATACCTTTCCTCTACTTTGGTGCATCTTACCGACATGTAATCAATTATACCACAATATCCCCTCCAAAATTTTCTCTGTTTTTCCAGTGTTACTTAATTCCTATTCTCTGTTTTTCCGGTGTTACTTAATTCGTCTTTTAGTTCGCTTCTATAATTCGCAGTTCAACCAAAAATAGCTCAATATCGACTATAACATTGCTTTCTTAAAAAAAAAATCAGACATCAAAGATGTATCTAAAAAGACAACATACACATAGATAACAAGAAACGAACATACCTTTCCTCTGATTTTGTGCATCTCACCAAGAATGGAAGCAAGAAAAGAAGACTTTCCAGATCCAACAGTGCCAACAATAGCAGCAATCTGGCCTTTCTTTATTTCAACATTGATATTTTTCAGGTCTTGTTGTCCACTTTCATCATCCCAGCTAAAGACACCATCCTCAACCTGTATAGCAGTGACACCATCACAACCCTGAACTCGCTCCACCGATTCCTCTGTCAACTCCCTACTCATCATAAAATCATCGAGCCTTTTAAGCGAAATCATAGCCTGAGAAATCGAAATCATAGACTGAGGGAAGTTCCTGATAGGCTCTTGCAGCATCTTGAAGATAGTTGTGGTAGTAAACACTTTCCCTGCATCAAGTGGGACCCCCAGAAGTATGGCCGACCCGAATGTGAGGGTGGATATCAAGACCGGTGTGGACCACATGACCACAATGTTCCCTGCAATCGAGTACAGGAACTTGGACAACCAACCATACTCTGAATCCCGGAATGTTTGAATCCTAGAGTTAAAGTGTTCTTCCCATGCTTGGAACTTGATTACTCTCATATAGTTAAGCATCTCATTTGTAGCCTTCATTCTCGAGTCTCGATTCTTCATCAAATTGTACTGAAACTTGTTGTTTCTCTTTGTTCCAAGGAAAACAAACAATATAACCCCAACAATTCCTACAAATGCAGTCACCATAGCTAACCCAAGATACTTGTAAAGAAGAACCAATGCCACTGAAAGTTGCAATGGCATCAACCAAATAGCATGAAGTTGAAGCATCATATCAGACAGTTGCTGAGCATCAACTGCCATATAATTCACAATCTGTCCTACCCCGTGAGTCTGTCTTGCTGAACATGTCAGCTTTAGCCCTTTCTTGTACAAATTTGTGATCAGGGTCGATCGAATTAGCATCCCGAGTTTTTGTGAATTGAAGTTAAATTGATGTGAACTCAATACTTCTATAAATTTTGCTACAAGAAGAATTAGAACCAAGTAATACCCTTCATAAGGTGAAGTTTGTTTACCAGAAGTAAAATCAACAAAACTCTGAACAAGAACAGGTCCAACATACATCACACAAACACGAATCACGGCTAACCCGGCTGTGAATGCAACTTCCTTCCAGAAACATCTAAAAAGGGTGGTCCGAACCGGGTTAGGGCAAATTTCATTTGGTTTAGGCCATTTTGACTCAAAAAGTTGAGACATTTTTTCTGCCCTATGTTGTGGTGAAAGTGTTGGTACATCATTTGCTGTAAGATGGGTTTTGTACCCTTTACTTAGTAAAGGGTTCATCCATATCCAAAATGTTTTTGAAAGTAATGAAGCATTAGCAAAACCACTAACATTTGGTTTCTCTAAGAGTGGTTCAGCTAATGAAGCTCCATTGTCTTCACCATTTCTAGTTGCTACCATTATTATCCCAGTTGAACCTCTAATTCCAACCACAAAAAGCACAATTGAGAGTGTAAAAGAAACCAGAGAAACAATGTCTTCTAACCTAAGATAATCATATTCAACTTGTTCATTGTATGAAATCAAGCGGATTAAAGCTGAGGCAACAAACAAGGCATAGATTAAAAAGCTTATAACCCAATAAGCTCGAATCGAAAACGGGTGGATAGCTGATTCAAACTTCTTCTCATGTGCAATTATGATCAATATTGCAACATAAGTTAAGACTTGAACAATCCCAAATGTTTTCCATGGAAAAACATCATGACTAAAACTAAAAGCTAAGATAGCAATTAGTAAATGAACAAATGCTAACAAAATTGTTGTAATGAGGGATAGTTTATACCAAACATTTGTCAAAACATGATGAACATGATTAGTACTAGTAGTTGTTGTTCTTCCATTACTCTTCCTAAAGTTTGAGTCTTGGTTTTTTCTCTTGAAGATAAATTGATAAAGGAAGATACCAAAGAGAAAAACCAAGAAAATAGCATCAATTGAAACAAGTAAAACTCTTTGGAAACATGGAGAAAGAAGAATGAACTTAAACCATTGTAATATGGATGATGATGATGATGGGGTTGAACATGAAAGTGAGATTATCCAAGAATTTGAAGACATCCTTGGTGTTTGTTGTTCAAAATTTGATGTTGTTGTTCAAAATTTGGTGTTGTTCAAAATTTGGTGGTGTTGTTCAAAAGGGTTGCTAAATACAACACCTTAAAGACTTGTGTTTATCATTTTTCAGTCAACAGTTTGGCTCCAACAGAACACCCTGTAACAAAAAGTCCAGGAAAAAGAACAGATTACAAGTCAGAGAGAATCAATCATGAAAAGATAACAAGTAAGAGCCATAAAAATTAGGAGGAATTTTATTCATGAAATAAGAAAACAAAAGAATGAAAGCAAATTAATACAGACTTTTTAGCTAACCTGTGGTGCAAATTTATAAGCAAAGTGTTTGGGAGACAGTTAATAGACACAGTTAGAAAAAGTTGACAAAAGGCAACGTGTGTTTCCAGGAAAAAGGTTAAAAAAGGCCAAAACTAATCAACCAATAGATTTTCTTTGATTCGTCCATAATATATAATATTAATAGATCTAGTCGTATATATAAATATTATGTACAATATTTGTAAACTATATATGGACATGAATTAAATAAAGACTTATATAACTATGTTTTTCTTTAAATATATAAAATCAAATAGAGTCAAAATTACAATATAAATTATAGTAAAAGTCAAAATAGATTAAATATTGTAAGACGTAGTGTCTATTTTAACGCGACTTTTCAGTGTAATAGGTTTTAAACTGAACTTTATCACTGGTTATTTGACTCAATTTAATTGATACATGTGCTTAAACAAGGTGAGGATGGATGAGTTGTATCAATTATGTACGGTGGAATTTAAATTCAAGATCAATTTCACCCGTTCAAAAGAATTATTCCATTGTAACAAACCTAAACTTTTCAAAAATTACATTTTTGTTGTTGTTGATAAGATTCAAACTCTTCCAAAAAAAATGTACTCTAAAACAAAACTATTGGGTGTGATGTAACAAAATCTAGGAAAGAGAACAAATTACAAAATAAGAGCAAATCCACAAAAGCTAAAAAGTAACCAGCCATAAAAAAATAAAAATAAAAATCATTATAATTATCCATAAAAAACAAAATAAAATAAGGACATAAAATCAAACAAAAATACCTAGAGTGTAATGTATCCACTATGGAGAATTATCCAAATGAAATGATTATAAACTTTTTAGCTGTACAAGTTTACAAGCAAAGTGTTTGGCAGATACTTAATGGACTTTTTCGTAACAAAAAAGTTGATTTAAGAAATTATGTGTTTGCACGAAGTTTGATCTATGTTTCTATGAAAAAGGTTGGAAAAGCCAAAATAATCAATAATCGAAAATCGAAATTATATTTTAACACGATTTCAAGCTTTTAAGGTTAAAAAAAAAACTATGGTTGTTGACTTTTCAACGTACTTTTTATTTTTTTTAATTTTAGGTATCCTGTTTGGCAAATAAAGTTTAGAGTTTAGCTATTAGAATTTAGAGTTTGGTGATAGAGTTTTCACTTTTTGTTCAGAAGATTTGACTGTTGATTTGAAAAGCTATAATGTGTTAACTTGTTTGGTAAACTTAAATGATTAATTAGAGTTTTACTTTAATGAAAAAACTCCATATACTAGCTTTTTCATTTTGAGAGTTTTGGTCTCAAAATTCTCTCTAAAACTTATTTCACCAAACCTCCCATTTAGAGTTTTGACTAGTCAAAATTCTAAAATTACTTCAAACCTCTCTATAAGCCTCAATCATCTCTTTACCAAACACCATTTAGATTATCAATTTAATTTAATTGATATTTTTTCCGCTTCATATTAATTGCAATGTTCATTTTTTACACTTATCAATGTATAATTTAATTATATTCGTAATATATTTAGTTACGTTTTATCAAAAATTATAAAAATTAGATCATAATGAAGTGCACATTGAGACGATTCAAATTAATGAGATCCCACATCACTAAATTTGTTTATATATATATATATATATATATATATATATATATAAAGCACAAAAATAAATTATATGAATGATTACGATGAATAGTGTCCAAATCGTCAACGTTACAATTATATTGCAGCGGAGGAAGTATAATACACAATTACACTACACTTACAAGTGGACATTGCGCGCTGCATCTACCTGATAAGTAAACTAACCACTACTAATAAATATATTAAAATATTTTTAATCATATGAGTGAAATTTCACTATTAAGATTAATCATTTACTATAAATTTTAAACTCATAAATCAAGATTCCACACTTATCGCACTATCTATCTATTAAAAGACTTATTTTATTGTGACATAAGCGGACAAACCTTAGTATGGGCTTTTCAAATTACTATATTTTGAGAAGACTAATTTGAGATGAAACTAATATTAAATATTTAAATATAGAATACTTTACTACCTAGCTATGTGTATTAAAGACTCGTTTACATTAGCTGAATAGAGATGAACTGAATTGAATTGAACTGAACTGAATATAATCTGAAGTGAACAGACCCTAAGTGGAGTAATAATTTATAAGCACAACTACACAAGAAACATGAAGAAATGGGGGAATACGTAAGCCATGTTATCAAATATCAATCTGTCAAGGACAGTGTAACCCTTATGACAATTGTTTTTTTTAGGATAATCTGTCTAAAATCACCTTTTAAAATAGGTTTTTTTGTCAAAAACCACCTTATAAAAAAAATTGTTAAAAGAAACCAAAACAAAAAAAAAATTGTCAAAGAAAACCAAATTGCACTAATCCAAGATTTGACTACAATAAAGGCATTGACCTTCCAATTAGTAATAACCTAAGCTAATTTTAATTAAAACAATTATTCACAATATATTAAGATTTTTTTTTTTTTAAAAAAAAGAAAAACTAAAAAAATCAAAAATCAAGAATCAAGAATGGGTGTTGGCAGTGATGTAGCAGGGGCGGGTGCAGTAAGGGCGCGGGGGGCTGGGGTTGGGGGGTTGGGTGGGGAGGCTCATCGGAGGTGGTGGGGGGTGGCTGAGTGTTTACGGTTTAGGGTTTAATTAAGGTATATTAAAGTTTTAAGGTTTAATGGAGGTATATTAAAGTTTAAGGTTTAATTATGCATAATAATTGTACATAATCAAAGTCAAAGTTAATTAATATAAGGTCAAACCCTAATTAGTGCAATTTGGTTTTCTTTGACAAAAAATATTTTAGTTTTGGTTTCTTTCCGCAAAAAAAAATTTATAAGGTAGTTTTTGACAAAAAAACTGTTTCATAAGATGGTTTTAGACAAATTATCCTTTTTTTTATAAGTAAGAAAGTTTTTTTTGTCAAATGTTTTGGGGATGGTGGGTTTTTTTTGGGCAATTGTATGTTTTTTAATTTTTTTACTATCCTCCATCGTAATACTTTCAATTTTTGTCATTTTTGCTTTTAATACAATATTTGTAATAAATATTTTTTAAAATATTTTGTATATAAATTTCCAATGTGTAATTTTTTTAACTATACTTTTGTTGTGGACCCAATTAATTATTCAATTTTTTTTTTAACTCCATTTTTTCCTAGAAGTTCGTATCGGATACTTTGATACTTATAAAGCGGGTATTGCGATACGTAGACACTTTTTTACACTCCAATAATTAATTCGACTATATATTGACACAAAAAAGTTACACAACGAGGACAATTTATCATGATTAAAGAGGGCAATATGAGTATTGTTTTAATTAATGATGCCTACAAGGGCAATTATTTTTGCACTAATTGACATTAACAATGAAGACAATATGATTATTTTGCCCCCTTAGACTTTTAAAACTTTGCCCTATTTGATAATAAATAAAGTGTTTAAATCAAGGAAAGCAAAATGTATTGTCTTTGTTGATGATCAATGAATTGAAGGCAATTCTGTTTGCCCTTTTTGAATTGAATCAAAGAGGGCAAAACATCTAAAATTGGCTTTGAAACCTAATACAACAGGGTTACAAGGGCAACATGAGGGCAATACTAAAATTGTCATCATAATCTAAGAATACAAATTTTGTATCAAATAGGGCAATTTTAATTGTCCTTCTTGAACACATTTTTTGTAGTGATTGTTGTGAAAGTATGATTTATATGCATGGAAAGAGATTTTTTTTAAGTGTTAAATTTTAAAAATTTTACAAAACAAAATAGAGATTATATTAATTGCAAAAGTTAAAAATATATTTCATCCGACTAAAAAAAGTATGTACACGATTCATATAAGGTTTCCTATCCACTGCCACACAAAAAAAAAAAAAGTTTCCTATCTCAGAAAAACACCTTGACAAATGGGACTAGAAAGATATGAAGCGTTGATAACAATACTCAAAAGCTATAAATTAGAGCTTAGAGCAGGGGTGGAATCAAAAATTTATTTTAATTCGAAGAAAGTCAAACTAAGCCATGTATATTTTTAGAGGATCGGATATAAATTTCAACCTAAAAAATTAACAAAGTTACCCTATTTTTTTTTAAAAAATTCCAAGTTGGCAGGGACCGGGGTCCCACGGCTCACGGGTCCCCCCTTAGTTCCACTCTTATATTGTCCACGTAGGCGGTTCAAGAAAACCGCTACTCCCAGTAGCGGTTTGTCCTAGTTAAAAAAAATACAAGTTTCTTAGGTAACCTATTGGCTTTCAATCTTTACAAAAAAATATACTGCACATAAACCGCTACTGCCAGTAGCGGTTTTTCATTTTAAAAAAATGATTTTTTTCCTATGCTGACGTGGACGGTAATTTGGGAATTGATATAAAAGTGAATGCATTTCGGGAATTAGGAAACTTTCAAGCATTATTCATGGAAAGAGTTCGAGTAATAACGTGATAGAGGAAGGATTGGCTAAAAACCAAAAGATGGTTGAAAACCAGACAGAAAATGGTTTAAACGGGTACATTAGCAGTCGCAGGGGGTACATTAGATGTTTAAAGGGGTACAAATAATTTTTAGCGAAAGTTACTAATATTTACAAAGATTGTCATTAGTGTCTAATGTAGGAATTTTTAGGTTAAAAACATTTTTCGTTGATGTTCATTATTTGTGCTAGATTTCATTCACGTGTCATGAATGTATCGCGGTAACCCATTCTTCAGTGCATCATCACATTTATAAGATTTATCACGTTAGGATTGTCAAGATGGTCCACAAAACAAAACATGGAAAAAAAAAACAAAATTAACAAAATCAGGATTGGAGGAGATGTTATGAAAACAATCAAAACATTATCCACCCTTTCAGAGAAAAAAAAAATTAAAACTACTCCATATTAATATGGTATGGGCCACATCGTTCGTAATTTTTTGACTTCTAATGTTTAAGAAAAAAAATACTATGTAGATTTTTAAGACATTACAATTATCTACCTAATATGTAAAATAATTATAATACAATAAAATAAAAAAATTTAAAGTGTTGTTTTAAATTGTACGTTAATTATTTCTCGGAAAAAAGGGTGCACGTCAATTATTTGATTGTAATTTATTTATTTAATAAGTAAGCCAGGATGAAATCAGATTGAGGATTAAGTATTTCAACCTGATCCAAACATTAATTAGACGGGTTGGGCCGGGTTGCCACATCTACTTGAGAGTGGTGATGGTGAAAGCTAAGCCAATCTAATATGTTTCAAGCCAATTCTTCAATTCATCAATTGTCACAACAACCACTCTAACCTATGTTAAGGTAATTTCTTGGATCTTTTATTAAGCTTAACTCATCCCATTTCTCTATTTGATTCATTTTATAACCTTAAATCGTTGTTTTCTAAAAAAAACCTAATTTTGAAGTATTATCATTGCATAATATATATTTTTATTATTATTATTAGTCTAGATGCTCACCTATATGTCACATAGAGTCCATTTGTAAGTATAATATATCACTCGGCCTTCGAAGGAATTTTACTCAAAATACGCTACTATACAATAGTTTTTTAATATTGTATTAGTGATGTGTTAGTAAATGTGACGATAATAGTTATTCCTTCCCAATAATTGTATTACCACTAATTTTTATTTTTAAAAAAAATACTCTCTCTAGTCTCTACTCCTATTTGTTGTAGAGATGATACACATACAAACACCAATAGAATTTTAAAAAACAAGGAGGATTATATATAAAGCGAGAAAAATAAGGGCAATTTTGACTTTTGGGACATGTGTAGTTAACAAATAGAAATTCATTGTATGCGAAGGTTTAATACATCAAATCAACAATTGTATATGTATATGTATATGTAGGGTTTCTATTGAGGATGATGTCTTGGCAAAGCTCTCAAAATTCCAGGCACGAGTTGCTAGGTTTGATTATTAGATGTGTGCGTTGGCCACATAGGGTCGGGTAGTGGTGTACACCGGTCCAGAACCGGACCGGAATCGGTTGGACCGGTAGACCGAAATCCACATTTTTTGTGGACCTGGACCGGTTTCAAACTTTTTTTAAATAAAAAAAAAAAAACCTTTTTTTCCTCTAACCAGTCCAGGTTTGGACCGGACCAGACCGGAATTTAAATACATTTTTTTTTAAAAAAAATTATATATTATTTTTTTTGGATTCCAGTCCAAACCGGTCGGGTTTGGACCGGACCGGACCGGTGGACCGGAATCACAATTTTCATGGACCGACGACCGGGCCAGTTTGGACCGGACCCGTCCGGTTCAGTCTAAATTCCGGTCCACACCGATTTATGAACACCCCTAGGGTCGGGTGGCCTGCAGTAGGGTCCAATTCAAAGTCTAATACTCACACATTATCAAAGTAAAAAAATAAAATGAAAACTTAGGGTTTCTATTAGTTGTAGGTTTCCATTTGCTTGTGTTAAATCTTTTTCATATTTTTTTTTATATAAGTACTAGGCCGATGTGGGTAGAAAATTCCAAATTCGAATTTCCGATCTAAAAAATTGCCTTCTTTTTAATCAAAAAATCAAATATTCTACAATCGTTTAATTTTTAAAAAATTGGAAAATCAAATAAGATATTATGTTGGTTTTAAAATCGGATCCAGATCGGGCTTTACAAAATATCGGAATATTCGAATTTCTTTTTAGCTTAACAACAACAAGCAACAACTAATCATATGTGTTTCTGGCAAAAAAAAAAAAAAAAAAAAAACACAACTAATCATCTGCATATACAGTTTAACAACCACGAGACCATGCATGACAGTACAAAAAAGATAAAAACATGCTACACTGTACTTGCATGGGCCGCATGGCAGTCTCTTTTTTTATTTTTTTTAATTTCAGTGATGCATATGGTGTAATTTTTTTTATTGACTAAGAATTTTACCAGTTCAATGACGGGTATAGGACTACTAACTAGCCCAAATGGAAAGGGGAAGGGGAAGTGAAAATACTCCAACATAATGTTGAGAGTGAGGATCGAACTCCCACCAATAGGCTGGAAGATGGGGACAAGCTCCACTGAGATATACTCACACCTTGATCATGATGCATACAGTATATTGCATGCATGAAGTGACTAATTCAATGTTGTTGATAATTTTAATCTTAGGAGAGTGAGGATCGAACTCTCACCAATAGGCTGGGAGACGGGGTGCAAGCTCCACTAAGCTATACTCGATCACACCCTGATCATGATGCATACAGTATATTGCATGCATGAAGTGGTTGATTCGATGTTGTTGATAATTTTAATCTTAGGCACTAATAATCATTATGCCTAAGAGGAACGACATTATATTTTTTTTTGTATTGAACTATTTAATTATGCTAAATAGTACTTCCCCCATCTACAACATTAGCGTTTATTATACTATTTAATTTATAATTTTATTTTGATTCCATTCTGTGACTCATTAAAAAATGGTCATAGAGGATCTTTATAGATTTGTCTCGAATATAATAGTATGTTATTAAAATCCACTTTTTATTATTATTTTTTTAAAAAAAAAAACTTAAAAATATCGTTATTTCAAATTGTGCATTGTAAAACGTAAAATTCCTCAGTGTTGCGAGTAATATGGAACGGAAGAAGTACGTCTAACTATACATTAATAATAATATTTCATCCATTGTATATCACTTTGCAACATTGTGGAGTTTCAAATATATATGTCCATACACAATTGAAACTGTAAACATTTAAATTTTTATTCTTGTGAAAATTATAGCAAGTTGATTTTAATATAATGCTCATGGAGTCATATTTAAGAAGATGTGGATGACTCATGACCATTTATTCCCAAGGATGGAATTCTAGTGGAGTGTCACAGAAGGTCGTCTCACATGCATCTTTAGATTGTGAGGTTCGATTTTTACCAAATTATAAATCTTCTCCTCGAGCGTGGAGGCAATGCCAATATCGTAATTCTCTGAATGGAGCCACAAACTAGAGCCAAATATACTTTCCGGTATGAAAAAAATTCATATTTTTTTATTTTAATTACGAAATGCAATAAACAGACAAATTTGTGAATATTGTAAAAAACTATAAAAATGCGTGAGTAAATTAGGCCCATGAAATATAAGAAATTAATCATTCATAGACAATTTATCCATAAGTATATAAGAAGATATCTCTTGAGGCACACAACTCTCCCACATTTGTTGAACAACAAAATTAAAGGGATAAAAAAAATTAAAATATACAGAAAAAAAAAAAAGAGAAGCGAGAAACTCGTGGATTATTTTTTGTAGGGTAGTTGTGGAAATATTGATGATATGGACGTGTTTCTTTATTTTTTTTAAAAATTATTTTTATTTTAAATTTTGATAATGATTGGGTATAATTGAATACTCTGGTATAATATTAGTAAATTTGTATTAAATTGGAGAAATGATTATCAATTTTTAAGGTTATCCAATAATTATTTTCTTTAGATTTGGGTCTGTTCTTTTCAATTTAATGAAAAAAAGTTGAACATGATTTTTATGGGTTTGGAGCGATAAACTATCTCACTAGAATTTCCTCTAGATTCTTGTAATCTACTGTTGTATAATATAGTAATATACCTGTATTTTGGATTTATGTTCAGAATTGTTGCTAGCTTAGTGACATTATAACAATAAGATAAAAACTAAGCAAAGGGTAATGTGACTATAAATTGGACCTTTTTTTTAATGGCTATAAATTGGACTTCTTTGCACATAATTTGAAAAAGTATTTTGAGGGTGTTTATCAGGGCCAGGGTGTACATTTTAGGATATCAAATCATATCTATTCAGTTCGAATCATTTTTTAATCCAGTAGTGATCCGAAAATTCAGATTCGAAATCCGGATATCCAATTTCGAATATATTGCCCTTTTTGTTAGATAGCAAATATATTAGCATGCAATCATGATGCAAACAACACCCTATTCAATTAAATTCTAAGACAAAGTACAATTATTTTGGTCAACCTATTATCAATTATCTCATCCACAAATAATTAATCAATTACCACATCAATAATTATAAAATCTTCCTATGTATCAATTTCAATCATTTGATGGAGTAATAATATCCATAATATATTCATTTGTTCAACCATTATACTTTTTTAAATTTAAAAAAAAAGGTGTTTGCAAATAAAAAAAATTACAATAAAGTTGCCAAAGACACCTCATATATGTGGAAAATATCATGCTCATAAGTCACAAGTGCTATTATCAATCACACCAATCACTATCACATATGCTGATTTGCATTGATATTTCTATCATTTCATATATATTGAAAAAAATTCCATCACATTCAGGGTCCGTTTAATAGGGTGTAAAAAGAAATTTCTGAAAATTATTTTCTTCATAAGATTATTACTCTTTACCACCAATGCAAAGTAATTTATTTTTTTATATATTTATTTTTAGAGGACCAAGGCGATTTTTTTACAAAATAAATAAATAATTATTGAATACGGCTAAAAAAGTTGTTATTCAATTGCATAACTATGTATAATAATAAAATAAAGGAATATGTTAAATATAGCTCTAAGGACGGAAAAAAAAGTCAAATCAAACATTTATTGTCTCAAATTATGTATACTTTTGTCTTAAAATTCTAAACTATGTTTAAGAAACTTAACATAAAAGTAAAAAGTCAAATCAAACATTTATTATTTCAAATTATGTATACTTTTGTCTTAAAATTCTGAACTATTTTTTATTTTAGGAAGTAAATTTAATGCTTATACATAACTCTAAATTCAATATTGTAGTAGAAATTTAGGAAATAATCCTTAGTTTGTTGCCAACAACAAAAAAAGTAAAATTTATTTTTTTAAAGGTAATATATATATATATATATATATTGGTGTATCCACCCGGTTCACCCTTTGGGCTAATCCGGATTCGGAGCGCGTCCTGAGGTTAAGGTTTTAAACTCCTCCCAACGTGCTTGCGGGGGATCGAACCGTGGTTCTCCCTACCAAGTCTAGCCCCTGGCACCACTAGACCAAGGTTTTAAAGGTGATATATGATCTTGTTTTAAACGTATTAATTATGTTTTATTCTTTATAATAATTATAAAATTAAAGGGATACTTTATCTTAATTATATGTATTCAATTAAAAATAACAATTGATCTGAAATTGATTACAAAGACACATGGAAGTATTTGTATTTCAATCAATACATTTAATTTGCATATCTTACGAAACTGTAATATGTCGTATGCAACTAATGGCTAATGATTTTGGCATTCCACTATGTGATAGCACGTTTATGAAAAAAGTGGAGTGCCAATATCATTAAATTAGCCATTAGTTGCATACAACACGTGGAACTATATTACAGTTTCGTAAGTTCCCGTAACTAATTTGATACCTTAATTTTGTTTCAATACCTATAAAATAAAAAGCTAACTACTTAAAGTTAATTCTTATACGTATAAAATCATAAAACATAATTAATACCTTTAGAATAAAACTGTTCGTACTTGGTACCTTTAAAAGTAATTAAAAAAAAGCATAAACACTAACCTTTTTTCTATGGCCAAATTAAAGTATGAGAATGAAATGAGGTGTAACAACTTGAGCTTCAAAGTTTCAAAGTGTGTAGATTAGAGAATGAATAGTCAAATTAAAGTTTACTTGGAAGGAAAAAAAAGAGAAGAAATGAAAGAGAGAAGAGTATTAAATTAAAACAAACAAATTAGGGGGGGTACTCTCTGTGTATATATATATACACAAATAATCAGTGGTATGACGTGGTTAAATGTTCATCGCCGGTGATGTTTGGATACATACATACCACTATACCTGTGCCGTCCTTGTATTTGTAGTAGGTGTGGATTGAAGAGAGCAAGAGAGACCGGCCGATTGTTTAATGTTTATTGTGGTTTGTTTGGTTATGCTATAGATTGAAATCAGATGTTGGATCCGTCACCAGATCTGCGGATCCAAATTTGTTTTTAGAATATAATTTAGATTTTGTTATTTTAGACTTGTGTAGTTCTCATTATATATAACTAGTTTTTTTTGCATGTAATGCGTGTGTTCTTAAAAATATTTGTTAACAACAATAAGTTGACAATAAAATTAATAAGTTCTCACATAATTTTTAAATTTTTAAATATATATATATATATATATATATTTTAATTTAATCTAGTTTTTGTCTTTTACTTATACATAGTAATAAGGGTGCGTTTGATTCAACTTAAGGTAGTGTTTGGATATGTGGAATTCATTTCAAATTGATGAAATCAATTTATGAAATTGAAATGTTACAATTCAAATGACAATTATTTGTTTGGGTTGTTTTTAGAATTTGAAATGACATGATTTTGTTAAGTATTTGAAATACACAACATTTGCTTCTTAAGCATTTGGGTTGGGAATTGGACCAAATCCAATTCTAATTTTTTTTATTTGACAAACATGTAATTTGGTCCAAATCCATCATTTCAAATGAAATACTTGTATCCAAACATAGCATAAATATATTTTCAGATCAGATCAGAAATTTTCAGATCAAATTAGAACAATTATAACTACAATAATAACTTCAATCAGAAAAATTCAGATCAGATCAGAAAAATTCAAGTCAGATCAAAAAAGTTTGGATAAGATCAGACTAGATAAAAAAAAATCATATCGGATCAGACCATATCAGAATATTTCAGATCAAATTAGATCATATCAGAAAATTTCAGATGAATCAAACACACCCTAAGCATATTGCAAATTGAGTAAATAAGTTATTTCTCCAAATTAAAAAATTTATTATTTATGAATAAATTTTGAGTGTTAAGGGAATTTGAATAATGTAATTTTACAATTGGATGTACTTACAATAGGTGTTGTTAATTGTCGCCCAGAAATAACTTAAAATCGCACACAACACAAAGCAAAAAGACGATAGTCCCATTGACTTAAAATTAAACCACAACTTTGAGTAGATAAATAGCGACGCCACCAGGTCACAACATTGACCACCACCACCACCATGACGTTGGTTTAAAACGTTTTTTTTTTAAGTATGGGACGTCCAGATCAGAAGCCCCGATGCAGACGTCCCAGTATAAAAAAAAATTAATAATTTTTTTTTTACATTTTTTAAATATTGGAATGTCCAGATCAGACGCCCCGACTATGATCGGGGCGTCCAAAACAGACGCCCCAACCATGGTTTGGGCGTCTGATATGGACGTCTCATACTTTAAAAAAAAATTACCATCGTCATGGTGGTGGTGGTTGTGGCGGTCAAGGTCGTGGCGATTTTCCGATGTCCTTATTTATGTATTCAAAGTTGTTGTAGTGTAATTTTAAGTGAAGGACAGTATTATCTTTTTACTTTGTATTGTGGGCGATTTTAAGTAATGCATGATTGAGTGGGGGACGTTTATCGATCCACTTTTTAAACTGTGATTACTTGTTTTAAATAAGGCTATTAATGATTTCAAAAATTATATATCAATATGAAATATTTTAATACGTACAGGAATGAAAAAATTATCCCACTTGATTAACAATTATGAAAGATGAGTAAAGTTAGTATGATTATCTACTTGGACACCCAGCCCGCGACCTCCTCCATCCCCTTATATTATAATAGAGATTTACTATGCGAAGTTAATTAGTATTGCAATAAAACAAGTCCTTATTCAGGTCATGTTCTTGTAATAACCGAAAAAATATAATAATAATTGTAATAATCTGGAATTTTGGGCCAGAAAATTTCGTGGTTATTAATGTAGTTTAATTAATTTCTAGGTCCAAAGGCCATGGAAGTTGGACTGTTTTTATTTTTAGCCCAATCTTTTTCTCAAATTGGGCCAAAGGACCCAATCCTTTCCCTTCTCTTCCCCTTGGCCGGTTCCCTTATGGATTGGGCCAATGTTGTTTTTATTATTTAATTAAATTAATTATTATTTTTGGATAATTAATTTAATTTAATTAATTTAAATATATTTTAAACTTATTCAAAGTTTGTTGTTTGACCTCAACAAACTTCCCCCCCCTTGCTTGCTATTCCACACGGCTACCACTATTTTGATTAGGGTTGCTTGTTTTTTTTTTATTTTTCTATAAATAGGACCCCTTCACCTCATTTGGGTCCTAATTGCTAATTGATCCAAAAACCCTAAAAATACACTTCTCTTCTCCTTATTCCTTCCTCTCATTAAACCGTGCATATTCACCCTCTTTGGTGAATTTTCCTTGGAAATTTATTAAGCGAATCCAGGTAACTTCGCTTTTCCAATTAATCTAAGGGTAGCTAATCACATAGTTAATTAGGAATTGAAGCATGAAAATTGTAGGAAGTTTAATATTGTTTTCATATGAACATGTCGAGTATATGGATGATGATGTTCTTGATTTATTTTCATGTATTTTCATGATTTGATGTATTTCTTGAAATCTCTAATTGTTGAATAATTACTTGTATGAATTTATCTATTAATCAAATCTTGTTATTTCTTGATGAATTTTTCGTGGCAGTTTTTTTACTGTTTTATTTTGAATCATAATTTATTTCGTGGCAAAATTTGATCTTTTCTTGCTTGAAATAATTTAATCTTTCAAACTGATAAAACTGTCCAGTTTTAGTTTACGAATTAATTAGTATACTTAATCAAATCTAATGGCTACAAAATTTTAGGTGGAAGTCATTAATACTGTTTTAAAGATTTTTTAATTTTTTCGTAATTTTTAAAGATCGTTTGCTATGGCAGAAAATTCGGAAACCGAATTCAGCCTAATCTGACTGGTTAGTTATAAAATCACTTAAAAATAGTAAAAGATGTTATTTTTAGACGAGATTTATGCACGTTAATCATTGAACCCATATTTAGCTCCCATAAAATTTCCAGTTTTTTTTAGAGATCTTTAGATGGTCGTTTTTAATTTAATTCTTTAAAATTCAGATTGTATAAAATAGGGCAATTGAATTATTAAAATATGCTAGTATTCATTCTTGAATTTTCGAGTGACCTAAGTATTAAAAGGGAACTAAAAATATGATTTTTATGATGAATCTTGATAGTATTGAATTATATTGATTAATCTTGAATTAAAAATTAAATCTTGTTATTATCTTCTAATTGTCGAGTGTATAGAAATTAAAAGAAGAGTTAAAAATATTATTTTTATGTTAATCTTGATGAATGTTGTTGAAAAATATGATTTTTATGTTTATTAATTAGTTAAATTATTTAATTCTTGATGATTGAATTCATATAAATTAATTGAATAATTTTGGCTATTATTGATATAAAATGTCGAGTGTGGTGAAAGTAGGAAAAATAGGATTTTTATTATATTTTGGTAATTTTAGCAATTAATTAATTAATTAAGATAAATTTAATAAATAATTAATTATGGTTTGAAAATTGAGATTTACGTGTGGAATTATTTGATTTAGTCAAATTTGGTTAGTTTTGAATTATTATTAATTTAGGAAATAATTAATAATAAAAGTTATGGATAAAATAATTATCAGGGATAAGTTGTAAAGTGAAGGGATAGATAATAATATGTTGTTAAACTAATAACATTACACGTGAATATTTATTATTAGTATTAATATTATGGATTATAATTATTATTATTAGAAGTTACGAAATATTATTAATATTATTAGATTATAAAATAATATTAGTATTATTATTAAGATTAGTTATCCGTAGGGATAAGTTATAAGTATATGATAAGATATCAAGGATGGTTTATTATAAGGTTTAAAGTTGCATAAGATACTACTAGGGATAAGAAAGGAAACAGAGTAATAGCTATACATGTTATGTTTCGGTCTCTGGCTAGGAAAGACTTGGTATTTAAGGTGGCCAATATACGTGCCGCACCTCTCTTTCCTGGGACTCCGAACATTTCATTTCCTATTACGGTCACCTAGTATTTCCCGATATATGATATGATATGATTAAGTAAAGATATAAGATATAATATAAAGATCGCCCCTGCGATGACGCAAAGGTCATCAATCGGGTTAATAAGATAGGACGCCCTTGCGATAACGCAAAGGTTATCAATTGGGTTTAGTCGATGCCACTGCTCACATGGGTCGGACGCAAAGGTTCCCCCGCGCAGTTCTTGGTTCTAGAATATGGAGTCGTCTAGGTAGTTCTCGCAAAGGAGGACTATTTAGGAGTTATGGCCATAGCTTAGGCTTAGTTCTCGCAAAGGAGGGCTACGGGTGGGACGCAAAGGTTCACCCCGACATGTTTTAGGAAAGTTGCGAACGCAAAGGTTCGCTACGAGCTGAAGAAGACAGTCCGCAAAGATGTTAAGTTAAGATGATATAATAAGTACATATGTAAAGCTAAGAAGATATTATGTTCTTATTATAAGATTGATGTTATGATATAAGATAAGATGTAATTATATGATAAGATATGTTATATAAAATAAGAAAGATTATGATAAGTAAGATTATGAAGTATTAAGATATATTTTATGATGGGTTAAGTATAAGTTAAGGTGGTGAGATATGATTTTAAGTTGTATAATATAAAGTATAAGTATGGTATATTCTAAGACTTCCGCTGTGTATATTTCTGTAATTATGTATGTATGTATGCGTATGTATGTACATGGATGATGAGTGTATTTTTGTACGTATTCTAACCGTATTTGCAGGGTTGATTGTACGTACATTATACGTAGATTATACGTATTCTAATCGTATCTCTGCAGGTGTATTTATACGTATTTGTATACGTACGTGTATACGTATTTTTATACGTACCTTTATACGTATTCTATACATACATTTATACGTATGTTTATACGTACTTTTATAAGTATTTTGTATGATAGAGTGAAAGCATGTATCAGATTTCTTTACAGTTTTTATGTATATTTCTATGCTATTATGTGTTTGGTGGTCCCTCGATTAAATGGGACAGCCTAGTTACTCGCCACTGACGGTGGACCCCCCCCTCAGTCTCAGGTGACGATGCAGCAGAGTAGAGCGGGCTTCGCCGGATGAGCTTGAGTAGTTTAGTAATTTAATTTGAGTATTTAGTCCTTCCAGAACAGTTTGAGACATTCATTAGTTTATTCTATGTTCCCAGCATGTTGGGACAGTATTTTTAGATCTTTTATGTAATAATGACTTTTGGATTATTATGGATTTTTAGTAGCATATCTAATAAAAGATAATTCTTCCATTCAGTTAATTTGATTTATAGTTTAATTTGATTAAGTAATGATCCGAATGTCGATTCCCTTCGTAAATCGACAAGCTAAAAAGTCGGGTCGTTACAATAATAATAATAATAATAATAATAATAATAATAATAATATAATAATAATAATAATAATAATAATAATAATAATAATAATAATAATAATAATAACAATAATAATAATAATAATAAAATGAGAAAATGACTATTACAATTTACACAATTTTAAAGTTACTATCGACCTGTAAGCTAATAAATGGTGTGGACAGTGTGAATGTAGGTATCCTTAGCAGCTCGACATGGAATGCAAATTGTGTATGATGTTGGACTTCGTATGATAGTGCTCGAATCGGATTGATTGAAATTGATTGCGGCTCTCAAAAGTAATTCTAGGGAGAATTCGGATTTTGGTTTTATTGTTTCGGATATTTTGTATCTTGCTAGTCTTTGTTCTAGTTGCATTTTCTCACATGTAAAAAAGGTGGGGAACTCAGTTGCCCATTACCTTGCTAGGCTTAGCTTGTCTACCACGTATTTTGTGGTGTGGATGGAGGAAGTACCAGACTCAATAACTGGTCATGTTTACTTTGATGTTAACTCTATGAATGAATAAAATTCTCCTGTTCTCCCGTCAAAAAAAAAAAGTTGGTAACTATATGTATTATGTGTTTTTAGGTGTTTACTTAATTAGTTTTGTGTACTTGCATGAGTTGCATCAGACAAGATATAAAGTCCTAAGGAATAGTATCATTAAAGCTCAATCACTCATAATTCATATTGTGAGTAGACTTGGTTATTGGATGGGTTGAGCCGGGTCAGGGTCAGGCCAGTGCGGATCGGATCAAAGTGGGTCGCGGATCATTTGTGGGTCGTTAACGATTGGACCGTTAAAATATTAAATACAAATAAAATTCAAGGTAAATGCATACAAATTTATTAATGTAATTATTTTTGTGAAAACTTTTTTTGGGATATTTATTAGGCAATTATTTTTGACCTTGATCAATAAGGTTTTTTTCCATTAAAGTCCTTGTCCATTTATACCTATAAAACCTAACCTTGACCTTAACTGTATTCTATTGGGCTACCCTTTCCAATAACCAGGTATCTAATTGTGAGTAAATGATTATTTTTGGGCTTTTTGGTCAAACTGTTGCAATTATTATGGAGCGGAGGAATTATATAGGGTTCTAATATAGAACTAGTAACCAATGAAGCTCTTATCTCGTAAATGGCTTCTCCGATAACCTTGGAAGTATATTTTTAAATTCCTTGCTAATTATACTATATTGGGCTAATCAATCGTTGTTGAGCTTTTGGAGGAAAAACATAAGTCGCATTTTAATCGGACATGAAATAAGGGGTCCTTATCCGGTTTCCGAAATTCATTTTGGATCCGACTAATTCGGATTCGAGCAAAGTTAGGCCTCAATTTGGGGGAAAACTCTCCCAACACAAACTGTTGTGTTCCTAAGGTTCGAACCCGAAACTTTAGTTAAGCTAGAACAACTCCCTTACCAGCTGATCAAAGCATGTGTTGGTGGACATAAAATAAGGGATGCAAGTAATTAACCATATATTGCATGCAAATTCAGGATAAACATGCACCGATGCACGTGTTAATCTACTCAAATTTCTTGCATGCATTACATGTATGAATACTTGCCAACTAACCAAAACAATACCGACTTAGTGGTAGTATAAATATGCATTGTAGGATTCACTTGCTAATATTCTTTCACCCACAAAAACTAATACTACTAAAGGAGTTAATTTAACCACATAACTTCTAGAGAGTAAGATCAAAGCAAGGGACTTCAATTCGGATAGTAAAATAAGCGCACCCGTAAGTTTTGACAGGTACATTTTGAATATTCTTTTCTAAATTAATAGTTTTCTTATAACTCTAATAATTTTAGTAGGTTTAAATGATATATGATATATACCTAAATGTTTTGATTAGCTATTGTTATATTTTACATGTAGTCAATTTTTACATTATAAATGACTTTATATGTTTGATACATTTTGAATTATAAAAATATTGGTGTAAGAAGTATTATCATATACTCTATGAAAAGTAGAAATGAGTTTGAGAACATCTATATATATTAAGTTTTATCGTATTGAAATGATATAAGGTTATACGAGAGAGGGACGATTTATGTATAAAGATGGCACACGTCAATTTTAGTGTGCACACACAACAAGAAAATAAGCCTCGGTCGACCGATTTTTACCGACCGTGAACAGTCGGTAACTAAATTCACCGACCGTCTCCGGTCGGTAAAGGGAGGTCGGTGGATAATTAGTCGGTAAAATATTTTTACCGACCGACACTTAGTCGGAACTCGGAAACAATTTAACGACCGTTTACCGACCGTGTACCAACTAAATAAAAATTGGATAAAAAAAATTGGGGAGCTATTTTTCGACCGAGTGGCGGTCGGAAAATAGCTCCTTCCAGCCAATTTTTTTTTGGCGCTTAATAATTTACTGACCGTTTGTCGGTCGGTATATTAATTTTCGTGGTTTTTTAATTTTAATATTTGCCATTTTCGCGGTTTTTTCTTTTTTGATACCGACCGTTTGTCGGTCGTTAAATTGTTATGTATATTTTTTTTTGCATTCATTAAATAACAAAAAACCTTTACAAAAGAAATTAAATTATTTATTAATGAAAAACAGATTAAATATACGGAATAATATTTTATATTATTTATATAAATAATTCGTAATACACAATAGTATGTAATACATATTACAGTTTTCAAAAACGTAAACTATAGTAAACCGAAATATAACAAACAACTACACTACGAAGGCTCCAGAACCGCCAGAACCATCGTACTCCGCTTCACAACAAAAAAATAAGCCTCGGCCGACCGCCTTTTACCGAACGTTAACGGTCGGTATTTAAACTTACCGACCGTCTTTGGTCGGCAAAAGGAGGTCGGTGTATAATTAGTCGGAAAAAGTTTTTTACCGACCGACTCTCCGTCGGAAACAATTTACCGACCATTTACCGACTAAATAAAAAAGTTAAAAAAATTATTATGGAGCTATGTTCCGACCGCCAGGCGGTCGGAAAATAGCTCCTTCCAGCCATTTTTGTTTTTGGCGCTTAATAATTTACCGACCGTGTGTCGGTCGGTATATTAATTTTCGCGGTTTTTTAATTTTAATATTTGCCATTTTCGCGGTTTTTTCTTTCTGGATACCGACCGTTTTTCGGTCGTTAAATTGTTATGTCTTTTTTTTTTATTTCATTAAATAACAAAAAACATTTACGAAAGAAATTAAATTATTTATTAATGAAAAACAAATTAAATATACGAAATAATATTTTATAATAATATTTTATATTATTTATATAAATAATTCGTAATACACAAAAATTTGTAATACATATTACAGTTTCCAAAAACGTAAACTATAATAATCCGAAATATAACAAACAACTACACTACGAAGGCTACAGAACCGTCTGTGCGATCGTCGGGGGGTCGTCGGTGAATGGAAGACTGATCGCCGAATTGCCTCATGAAAGCGTCCATTTGCGCCTTCATCTGCTCGAGGTACTCCGCTTGCTTCTTCTGATCCTCCTCCATACGGCGCTGATGCTCCTCCCGTTGGCGGTCTCGCTCCTCCAGACGGCGCTGATGCTCCTCCTGTTGGCGGTCTCGCTCCTCTAACTCTGTCCTCGCACGCTCGGACTCCTCCAAACGCTCGGTCATCTTTGCCAGTTGAGCGGAAACTGATGGAGAGTAGGCAGATCCAACGTGCCGCCGCGAGATTCTCTCATAATATAGAGAAGGTCCGTCTTTGCCGAACCCTAGAACCTCGCCCTTCCGGAAGCCACCAACCGTATCAAAGAAGACCTGGTTGGGATCCATCTCCGAGCCACTAGCCTGAGACTCCGAAAGGTTCTGGTTATATTGTTCCTGCAAATTATGGGCGGAGTTAGTTAACAATTCAAAATAAAAGAACAATAAAGTCATGGAATATAAATAAAAGAACACTTGTCATTTTAGGCCATTTTAGGTGGTTTTTTTGGCATTTTCGCTCCTAACTTGTCACTTGTGTATCGTTTACTAGATTTCAAACCTTACACACGTCCTATAACACAATATTATGCTTACTAGGGGCTGATCGCGTTGGTTATAACGACTTTGGAACAAAAAACAAACCAAATAGGCCATTTTTAGCTCGTTTTGGTAGTTTTCGTTCCCATCTTCTCACCAATCAACCTAATTTGTATTTTTAAGTGTCATTCATGTCCTATAATATTTATGCAAACTTTATATAACTTATTTACATGTTTTTGGTAAAATTTGGAGGGTTTTGGAACAAAAAACAAACTAAATAGGTTCTTTTTGGCTCGTTTTTGGTGTTTTCATTCCCAACTTGGCACCGATCAACGTAGGTCATGTTTTTAAGGTTAATTCACAACTCATAACATTGATATAGACATTCTATAACTTATTTGCATGTTTTTGGGAAAGTTTAGAGGGTTTTGGAACATAAAACAAACCAAATAGGCCATTTTTGGCTCGTTTTGGTAGTTTTCGTTCCCATCTTCTCACCAATCAACCTAATTTGTATTTTTAAGTGCCATTCATTTCCTATAATATTCATGCAAACTTTATATAACTTATTTACATTTTTTTGGTAAAAGTTGGAGGGTTTTGGAACAAAAAACAAATTAAATAGGTAATTTTTGGCTCGTTTTTGGTGTTTTCATTCCCAACTTGGCACCGATCAACGTAGATCATGTTTTTAAGGTTAATTCACACCTCATAACATTGATATAGACATTCTATAACTTATTTGCATGTTTTTGGGAAAGTTTAGAGGGTTTTGGAACATAAAACAAACCAAATAGGCCATTTTTGGCTCGTTTTAGTAGTTTGCGTTCCCATCTTCTCACCAATCAACCTAATTTGTATTTTTAAGTGTCATTCATGTCCTATAATATTCATGCAAACTTTATATAACTTATTTACATGTTTTTGGTAAAAGTTGGAGGGTTTTGGAACAAAAAACAAACTAAATAGGTAATTTTTGGCTAGTTTTTGGTGTTTTTATTCCCAACTTGGCACCGATCAACGTAGATCATGTTTTTAAGGTTAATTCACAACTCATAACATTGATATAGACATTCTATAACTTATTTTCATGTTTTTGGGAAAGTTTAGAGGGTTTTGGAACATAAAACAAAACCAAATAGGCCATTTTTGGCTCATTTTGGTAGTTTTCGTTCCCATCTTCTCACGAATCAACCTAATTTGTATTTTAAGCCGAAATTCTGCTCTAAACATCAATTGCAAATAATAAAATGTCAATCCTATTCGTACTCTTCGGCTTTGAAGCCGGAATTCCGCTCTAAACATCAATTGCAAATAATAAAAAATCAATCATATTCGTACTCTTCGGCTTTGAAGCCGGAATTCCGCTCTAAACATCAATTTCATAGTAAAGAAAAAATCAATCCTATTCGTACTCTTCGGCTTTGAAGCCGGAATTCCGCTCTTAAAATCAAATGCATAGTAAAGAAGAAGGCATTACCATCACTCCCTTGGCCTTCTGGCTAATCGGAACTGGATCCTTCCCTGGTTGCTTCTTGAAGTGAGTATCTAGGAAGAGATCCGCAGTGTCAGGTAGCTTCCCTCCTTTCGCCTTAGTCAACACAAACAAATGTGGGTAAGGGTAGGTGATATAAAAAATGTTAACGAACGAGCATTTACAATGATTTAATGAAATAGTAAACTAACCAATTGCTTAGCTCGCGGAGTGGTGGAGACAGATCTCGCGCAATGAGAGGCCTGGGCCTTGCCACTAGCGTCGCCGCCTCTCCTGTTTGCCTTCGCTCGAGCCGACCTTTCCTTGAATAGCTTGTCATTGAGCCTGTCCTTCATTGCCTGGTACATCTCATCACCAAGCCAACTTGGTCGGTCTTTCCGCTTGTGCACCATGTCGTTGAATATGTCCTTCAGCCGTAATCCAGCCTTGGTCTCATACGCATCCCGAATAGTGCCCTCGAGCTTAGGCCTCCAAGTGTACTGTTTCTGCATTAGACCAAAGACAATCAAATATGTTAATGTAAGAGATTATATTTTAAAAAAAATGTATCAAATTACATAATTCGTCTTACTGAACTTCCACATGTCCCACCAATGTACCTTGGTCGCCTGATCTACCTCAGTGTAGTTCTTCCAAGGCTGATGGAAGTAGGACTTAATGACGTGTGTTATTGATCGAACAACAACGCCCTTGTCAAACCTTGCACACGAAACATTGTAAGATTAAACAACATATGAATACAACTTAATTTCAATAGTCAAGACATTAAAAAATCAAACAAAAACTCACCATAGGCCATCCGGGTCCAATTCTCGAACCCCAGCTGTGGACGTAGAAGCTTCGCCCTGATCCTTGTCGCTACCCTCAAACTGACCAGTTTGTCCCTCGGGTTCTCGCGTCGGAGTAGTCTTACGTGCAGGAGTAGAGTGAGATAAAGGAGTGAGATGAGGCAGCGATGGAGTAGGCTGAGACGTCGGAGTAGTCTCAAGCGTAGGAGTAGGATGAGACATAGCAGCCTGAGACACAGATGGCTGAGGACGAAGAGGACGATTCCGAGGCCGAAGCTGTGGTACTGGAGGTAGCGTAAACTGTGGTGGTGGAGGTAATGTAAACGTAGGCTGAGAAGGAATGGAAGGTGAAATCACCGACCGTCTCCTAGACGACTCAACACGACGATTAAGGTCACCAGGACGCAATAATATCGGCCTAGACCCAGTATGACGAACCGAAGACTGGGAGGGAGAATGTTGGCGGGTCTGGGAGTTCTGACTCTGAGCCTCCGAATCTGACATGTTCCTGCATAAAGTAATGAGTAAATTATTTGCACGATTAATAGTTATTAACAGAAATCACAATCACAAGTAATGAGTAAATTATTTGCACGATTATGCCTATTCTAAGCCATTAACAAATATCAGTTCAAAGCATTCAAACATCCTTCAATGTCTTCACTCCTATCTTATTTTAGCCTTTCTTAGTTCTTCTTAAAGCTTTCTTATGTAATGCACATGTATATATATATTTAAGTTATATTTACTTCTACTTTAATTGTATTCATTCACAACAATTACAAAGATTCATAATAAATCAAATACAGAGGCAATTTTGTATTTGAAAATAAATACAACTCAACTTTCAACCAACAATCATATTTCTTGATTTATCACTACATTGAAGTTTATTATCATTATTCTAAACTATTGGGAACGAGTTTGTCGAGTTTTAGGGGTCGTACGATCGTTTTGGGAACGAAAATGGCCGAAAATTGGCCATTTCCGCCCTTAATAAGTTTTACCTGCCCAAACAATCATATCTCGTTATTTCAAACCACATTGAAGTTTATTTTCATTATTCAAAGCTATGGGGAACAAGTTTGTTGAGTTTTAAAGGAATGTAGCATTCAAATAAACACGACTCAAAATAATTCAAAAAAAACTAACATAATACACATACATAATACATAGACATACATACAAATACATAATACATTAACATACATACATAATACACACACATACACATACAAATACATACATAATACATACACATACATACAAAAAAAATCAATAAATTCACAGCAAAATAATACATAAATAATACACACACATACATACAAATACATACATAATACATACACATACACATACACATACATACAAATACATACATAATTCATACAAATACATAAAAATACACATAATTAAATAAATTGAAAATAAAAAAACCTAACCAACGAGCAGTGGCACAGCAGGAGGGACGGCGGCGAGCACCGGCGAGCAGTGGCACAACAGAAATAGAAAAAGAGAAGGAGAAAGAGAAGGAGAAAGAAAGAGAAGGAGAAAGAGAGAGGTTGGAGGTGCGGCAGACAGCGGTCGGAGGTGGGTGGCCGAAGGTGAGAGAGAGAGTAAGGGTTTGGGGTGACCGGAGGTTTTTCGAGAAAGAGAGAGAGTAAGAGTGGAGAGAGAGTGATATTTGTGTGATTCAAAAATCACGACTGGTTTAAGGAGGAGTCGAATAATTTCCCGATCGTTACCGACCGTTCTGTCGGTCGGAAAACTTTTTTCGACCATGATTACGGTCGGAAAAACATTCCCGACTGTTTTCTGTCGGGAACTGTAATACCCCGAAATTTCGGGATATTTTAAATTTTTTTTAATTAATTAATTATTTAATTGATTATTATTTAATTAATTATTAATTTGTTGTAGCAATCTAATTATTTTTATCCTGGCCCAAACCTTTTCCCTTGTCATGCTAAGACTCAAGCCCAATTTCTTTCTCCTTCCCCTACACTTCACGGCCCCCATCCCTTTCTTTTAATCAATTTATTTAATTTGTTAAACCAATATTATTAAATAATATATCTATTTTGACCTATTCTAAAAATCCTATTTTTATCCTAAACATCTCCTACTTTGACTACTAAATTATAGGAACTTCTAACCCCTCTTTCCTTCCATTCCACACGGCCCACCCCTTATCCCTTTCTTTTAATTGATTTCTTTAATTTGTTTTAAACCAATAATACTAATTTATATCTATTTTGATCCTTTCCTAAAAATCCTATTTTTACCCTAACTTCTCCTACCTTGACTACTAGATTTTAGGAAGCCAATAACACCCATCTTTCTTATAATACCTCACGGTTCCCCCTTACATTTCTCCTTCAAATTATTTAATCCTTTTTCAAGCTAAAATAATAAATCATATCTATCTTTGAACAGATTTCAAAAACCCAATTTTTATCCTAACTACTCTACTAAGATTTAGGAGCCAAGAACCCCTCTTTGTTCATAAATATACACGGCATCAAGAAGAAAAAAAGAACAACAATAACAATTTAACATATTACCTTTTCCTTTCAAAAACAATCACAAAAAAACTCCTAAATTCTTTACTATTCATTCAATCATCAAGATTGCATCAAGAAGCTTAAAGAATCCCAAAGAAGCTGTGATATTTTGATTTGTTCGAACCCTATCTCTCCAAATCAAAGGTAATTAGATTGCTTTATTTAATCTGTAGGATAGATTAGTTATATAATTTTTAGAATAGGTTTAATCATGTTTAGAATTGTTTAGAATTACTTAGAATTATTGTTGAATTGATAAAACTTACTTGTTGATGATTCATTAGAATGGCCGAATATTTCTAAAATATTTTGATGAATTTATTTTAAGTTTTTGTATAATCTATGCATGTTCTATGATTGTTTTACGATTCTTGTTAATTTAAAGTTGATGAAAATAATAATTGAATATATATGGATGTGAGCCGTGTATGTTATGTTAGGCTCGAACATGTTTCTTTGATAAAAATATGATCTTTATGTTATAATCTTGATCTTTTATTAAAATCTTGAACTAATATTAATCTTTGATAATAATCTTGACTTTAATCTTTAATTAAAATATGAAAAGAGAGTTTCTTGAATTTCATCTTGATATGAATATTTAGCCATGAAGCCGTGTAGTATATGTATTAAAGGAATTGTTTTCGATCTTGTTTTAGTCCATGTTTGATGATTTAATGTTTAAAGTATAATTTTATGATTTATTATTAAGTTTATGTGATTAATTGTTGATGATTGTATTAATTAATTTAAAGTGTCAATTTTGGTATTTATATATGAAAATGTCGAGTGGTATATAATAATAAAAGGAGTATTTTTATCATGTTTTGAGTAATATTTGTTGATGATTGTTAGTTTATTTGATTATTTATTTATTTATTTGATTGATTGAATTGTTTATATGATTATTTAAGGAATTGAATTAATTGTTGTTTTATTTAGTGAATGTCGAGTGGTACAAGTCTTGGACTAGAGTTTTGAGTCAAATTAAGTTGGACTAGAATTGATTAGAAGTCAAGTTGTGTCATTAAAGGATTGAGATGTGAACTAGAATTGAGAACAGGATTGTAATATGGAAAAGATGATTAACTATGAAGTGACCGCCTATCTAGTGGCTTAAGTTGCCATGAACATAGGTTTAGTCGAAGCCACTGTCTTATCTTCGGATTTGGGACAGTTCTTGATCCCAGTGCCGGGAAGTAGATCTAACGTGGTTGACCCGACATGAGCAAGGAAAGTTGGGGAAGAATTAAGGTTTCCCCTACGAGCATATGACTGGTCACGGATTAGCACCTGAACTGAATAGAACTGAAGAGTCAATAGTGGTATCAAGAAGTCTAGAACTGAATAAGTTAGTATAGAAGGTCTTGGTTTATTGTGATGTTATGTTTGTTTCCGCTGCGTACTTGAACGATGATGTCTATGAATGACTTCCTGATGATTTGTTTGACTGTTTGGTTGACTTGTTCTGATTATTATGTTTCTAATCGTGTTCTACTGATTAAGTAGAACAATCTAATTACTCACCACTGATTGTGGACCCCAAAACCTTTTTCAGGTACAGTTGATGATTGATTGAGTTACGCAAGGGCTGGGATTGTGTGCGAGTTAGTTTAGCAGTTTATTTTATTCTAATGTTCACCCCTAGCCTTATGTACTATTTTTAGTGGACTTTTCCTTATTTTGTAGCATTGTTGGACTTTAGAAAGGTATTTATTTTGGATTATTTAATGGTTTTAATGAATAATATGAACTAAGTTTAGAGCTTCCGCTGTAATTGATGAATCTGATATTAAAGGTTATAGATGTTAATGATCTGTATTGTTGTTTTCCCCGAAAACAACGCTGCTAAAATACGGGTCGTTACAGGAACGGTCGGTATTTTTCGACTAGGAACATGACGGTCGGTAAAAGCGGTCGGGCGAACGAGATTTTCTTGTTGTGCTTGCTTCTTCTGATGCTCCTCCCGTTGGCGGTCTCGCTCCTCCAGACGGTGCTCTCGATCCTCTAACTCCGTCCTCGCACGCTCGGACTCCTTCAAACGCTCGAAAATCTTTGCCAGTTGAGAGTAGGAAGATCCAACGTGCTGCCGCGAGGTTCTCTCATAATAGAGAGAAGCTCCGTCTTTTCCGAACCCTAGAACCTCGACCTTCCGGAAGCCACCAACTGTATCAAAGAAGACCTGGTTGGGATCCGTCTCGGAGCCACTAGCCTGAGACTCCGAAAGGTTCTGGGTATATTGTTCCTGCAAATTATGGGCGGAGTTAGTTCAAACAATTCCAAATAAAAAAACAATAACACAATATTATGCTTACTAGGGGCTGATCACGTTGGTTATAACGACAAAACACCATTTTAGGCAAACACTTGTCATTTTAGGCCATTTTAGGTGAATTTTTGGCATTTTCGCTCCTAACTTTTCACTTGTGTATCGATTGGTAGTTTTCAAACCTTACACACGTCCTATAACACGATATTATGCTTATTAGGGGCTGATCGCGTTGGTTATAACGACACAACACGATTTTAGGCAAACACTTGTCATCTTAGGCCATTTTAGTTGAATTTTTGGTATTTTCGCTCCTAACTTGTCAATTGTCTATCAATTGGTAGTTTTCAAACCTTACACACGTCCTATAACACAAAATTATGCTTACAAGGGCTGATCGTGTTGGTTATAACGACACAACACCCTTTTAGGCAAACACTTGTCATTTTAGGCCATTTTAGGTGAATTTTTGGCATTTTCGCTCCTAACTTGTCACTTGTCTATCGATTGGTAGTTTTCAAACCTTACACACGTCCTATAACACAATATTATGCTTACTAGGGGCTAATCGCGTTGGTTATAACGACACAACACCATTTTAGGCAAACACTTGCCATTTTAGGCCATTTTAGGTGAATTTTTGGCATTTTTGCTCCTAACTTGTCAATTGTCTATCGATTGGTAGTTTTCAAACCTTACAAACGTCCTATAACACAATATTATGCTTACTAGGGGCTGATCGCGTTGGTTATAACGACACAGCACCCTTTTAGGCAAACACTTGTCATTTTAAGCCATTTTAGGTGAATTTTTGGCATTTTCGCTTCTAACTTGTCACTTGTCTATCGATTGCTAGTTTTCAAACCTTACACACGTCCTATAACACAATATTATGCTTACTAGGGGCTGATCGCGTTGGTTATAACGACACAACACCATTTTAGGCAAACACTTGTCATTTTAGGCCATTTTAGGTGAATTTTTGGCATTTTCGCTCCTAACTTGTCACTTGTCTATCGATTTCTAGTTTTCAAACCTTAAACACGTCTTATAACACAATATTATGCTTACTAGGGGCTGATCGCGTTGGTTATAACGACACAACACCATTTTAGGCAAACACTTGTCATTTTAGGCCATTTTAGGTGAATTTTTGGCATTTTCTCTCCTAACTTGTCACTTGTCTATCGATTGCAAATAATAAAAAATCAATCCTATTCGCACTTTTCGGCTTTGAAGCCGAAATTCCGCTCTAAACATCAATTGCAAATAATAAAAAATCAATTCTATTCGTAATCTTCGGCTTTGAAGCCGTAATTCCGCTCTAAACATCAATTGCAAATAATAAAAAATCAATCCTATTCGTACTCTTCGGCTTTGAAGCCGGAATTCCGCTCTAAACTTCAATTTCAAATAATAAAAAATCAATCCTATTCGTACTCTTCGGCTTTGAAGCCGGAATTCCGCTCTAAAAATCAAATGCATAGTAAAGAAAAAAGCATTACCATCACTTCCTTGGCCTTCTGGCTAATCGGAATCGGATCCTTCCCTGGTTGCTTCTTGAAGTGAGTATCAAGGAAGAGCTCCGCAACATCAGGTAACTTCTCTCCTTTCGCCTTAGTCAACACAAACAAATGTGCGTAAGGGTAGGTGATATAAAAAAATGTTAACGAACGAGCATTTACAATAATTTAATGAAATAGTAAACTAAACAATTGCTTAGCTCGCTGAGTGGTGGAGACAGATCCCGCACAGTGAGAGGCCTGGGCCTTGCCACTAGTGTCGTCGCCTCTCCTGTTTGCCTTCACTCGAGCCGACCTTTCCTTGAATACCTTGTCATTGAGCCTGTCCTTCATTGCCTAGTACATATCATCACCAAGCCAATTTGGTCGGTCTTTCCGCTTGTGCACTGTGTCGTTGAATCTGTCCTTCAGCCGTAATCTAGCCTTGGTCTCATACGCATCCTGAACAGTGCCCTCGAGCTTAGGCCTCCAAGGTACTGTTTCTGCATTAGACCAAAGACAATCAAATATGTTAATGTAAGAGATTATATTTTAAAAAAAAATTGTATCAAATTACATAATTCGTCTTACTGACCTTCCACATGTCCCACCAATGTACCTTGGTCGCCTGATCTACCTCGGTGTAGTTCTTCCAAGGCTGATGGAAGTAGGACTTAATGACGTGTGTTATTGATCGAACAACAACGCCTTTGTCAAACCTTGCACACGAAACATTGTAAGATTAAACAACATATGAATACAACTTAATTTCAATAGTCAAAACATTAAAAAATTAAACAAAAACTCACCATAGGCCATCCAGGTCCAATTCTCGAACCCCAGTTGTGGACGTAGGAGCTTCGCCCTGATCCTTGTCGCCACCCTCAACCTGACCAGTTTGTCCCTCGGGTTCTCGCATTGGAGTAGTCTCAGGCTCAGGAGTAGATTGAGATAAAGGAGTGAGCTGAGGCAGCGACGGAGTAGGCTGAGACGCCGGAGTAGTCTCAGACGTAGGAGTAGGATCAAACGGTCGCGACGTAGGCTGAGACATAGCAGCCTGAGACACAGATGGCTGAGGACGAAGAGGACGATGTCGAGGCCGAAGCTGTGGTACTGGAGGTAACGTAAACTGTGGTGTTGGAGGTAACGTAAACGTAGGCTGAGAAGGAAAGGAAGGTGAAATCACCGACCGTCTCCTAGACGAATCAACATGACGATGAAGGTCACCAGGACGCAATATCGGCGTAGACCCAGTAGGATGAACCGAAGACTGAGAGGGAGAATGCTAGCGGGTCTGGGAGTTCTGTCTCTGAGCCTCCGAATCTGACGTTCCTGCATAAAGTAATGAGTAAATTATTTGCACGATTAATAGTTATTGACAGAAATCACGATCACAAGTTAAATGCATGATGGTATGAAAACGTACCCCAATTAATTAATAATGAATATTGCCTTGAGCATGCACAAGCATTAACAAACGCGAATAATAAAAGTCATACATACAAAACTAAACAATCAGCGTTAATATATTTAAGAACATCGAGGGGAAACTCAATAAACTTAAATTTCCTTGAATTATTACATTGATCTTGTTTTTCGTTTCAAATTACAATGAATTGCTACAATTAAATTAAATTTAAATTACATCCTAATGAAACAAACCGATGTCATCAACGTCCTCGTCATCGTCATCAACCATTTCATCAATCTCAATCTTATAGCAAACATAAGAGAAAATTTGAGACAAAATTCAACAATTGCCACCTTCTTCATCATCAATACAAAATACATAATTAACAAGTAAAACAATACATAAATAATACATACACAAACATAATACACATACATAATACATACACATACATACAAATACATAAATAAATACGTATTCATAGAAATCTTTTTACAAAAAAAAAACACAAAAATTCAATAAAACTACCACAATCCTAACTAATTTATAAGTCCAAGTCAATTAATCACTACTCAATACTCACTAAGGACTAATTTTATATTATCAATTCCAATGTTCAAACTAAAAAATATCAATTTCAATGTTCAAACTAAAAATTATCAATTCCAATGTTCAAACTAAGTACTAAACAAAAATAAATAAATTCCAATGTTCAAACTAAAAATTCCAATGACAAAAAAACAATTAAACCAACACAAACAATTCCAATGTTTAAAATAATAAAAACGACAAACACAAAAAAAATACAGAAAATTAGAAATAAAAATAGCATAAACAAACAAACAAATTATCAATTAAACACATGACAAACAATGATCAAACAATTAAACATCCCAATCTAAAATTTATTATAAAAAAAAAAAGAAATGAAGCATACAATCAGGCTCAGGTGAGGGAGACCGTCGACCGTCGTCCGTCGTCGCTGGGAGACGTGCCGCAGTGCCGGAGTGAGGCCGCGTGGACTGCCGGAGTGAAAGAAGGGAAATTGAGAGAGAAAGGGTGAGTGGGAGTGGGGTCACGTGGACTGTCGGAGTGAGAGAGAGAAAGAGTGAGTATGAGTGGGGTTGTCGGGGACTGCCGGAGTGAGGCCGTGTGGGGGTTGCCGGAGTGAGGAGAGAGAAAATGGAGTGAAGGTGAGAGAAAGAGAAGTTAGGGTTTGAGGAGTGAGGAGAGAGAAAAGGGAGTCGGGTTTGGAAAGAAAGAGTAAAGAAGAAAGAAAGTGAGTCGCCCGACTACATTTAAAAAAAAAAAACCTTTTACCGACCGATACAGCGGTCGGTAGCGGTTGGTAAACGTCAATTATAATAGTAGGTCGGTGTTTACCGACCGCTACCGACCACTTTGTCGGTCGGTAATCGTTTTTCCGACCGTAATGACGGTCAGTACAAATTTTACGACTATTTTCAGTCGGGGACGGTCGGTATTTTCCGACAATATTATTGTCGGTTGGTAAAGTCGGTCGGCCGAAGCAGATTTTCTTGTTGTGACATGGTTTATTATTATCCAAGTGAAAACTCGAGGTGGTCCATAGGCTCGGTTTATTTATATATTATTATCCTGGGTAAAACCCAATGTGTGTGGGTCAAAGGCTCGGATTATTTATTATATCCAGGGTAAAACCTGAGGTGGGCCATAGGCCCGAGCTCTCTCTCTAGTCTAACCTATAATCTTGATAAGGGTAGAAGCAATATTACCAAGTTATCCTATTCAATTTAATGATAATATTTTAACATGTTTAACCTTTTTAAAAGAATGTTTTTACGTGTAATGTACTGAGCCCTCCTAGGCTGACATTTTAAAATGTTTTGTTTTTCAGGTGAGAATGATGGTGGCGAGCCAGAATGAGAGTTAAAAATTAAGTAGGATAATAAAAATAACAAAAAGGTATAATATATCTTACAAAATATACAATAAAGAGGTATCGTGAACCCACACATGATCTTAAAACTCTACCCTTTCTAGTCCTACATCATTCATAACTTATCCTAGTATTTTTCATGGCATATCTATGTATCAACATCAGGATTTTTGGCACCAGCCGATGTGGAACCCTCATCTGGGGCATCGAACCACTTCTCTTGTTCATACTCCTCTGACTCTATGTCGTTTTCACTCTCATTTGAAGAAAGATAGACCACATGTTCTCGTTCAAATGCTACCAATTCATCGCCCAAATCACCAAAGGTGAGACTCCATAAGACTCCTCTCCAACTCCAAAATGCAAATATTTTCCCCAATTGGGGATTCCATTCACTAACAAGCCTGCATACTTCTGTTTAAACGTAGACCAGGGTGACATATTAGGTAGGGTCTCTAAGGATATTGGAGGTTAAACTGATCTATATATTGACTGACACGAGCTATGTTGTAATATATATATATATATAATCACATAAGTAAAACTCCTAGACAAATATTTCTTTCATAACACAAGTACGCAAATATAATAATAATATATAAAAATATAATACAACAACGATAATCCCATCTCTCAGTGATTTTCTACTACTCCCTCCGTCCCCTTTTGTTTGCAACATTTACTTTTTCACACCTCCCAACACACAACTTTAAATAAAAATATCTTTAAATACATATAATAAAAAATTATAAAAATTAAAAAAGTACATATCGAGCCGAATCAAACGAGATCTCACTTGACTATTTTTTCTTATGTGCATAAAATTAGATTGTTCATAAGTTTATTTCCAATCCAATTGTTCATAAGTTTAATTTCATATTGATTTTAATTTCAGCTCTGATACCATTCTTCTTATATAAAATAATAGGACAAAATGAACAAAGCCAATATCTCATATTATCATAATTATTTTTTAAATATATATATATATATATATATATATATATATATATATATATATAATATCATGGGAGCACAACCATTTGCGAGTCCGTACACCATTACAAAGAACAAAGGAGATGAGGTAATAGAGCACATAACTCGTGTCAGTTAGTATATTGATCGGTTTAACCTCCAATATCTTTCTTATGGCTTGACTATTTCATACCAATTACCAAACTCATTGTCTCCTAGAGATCCTACCCAATGTGCCACTCTGGTCTGCATTTAAACAGAAGTATGTAGGCTTGTTAGTGAATGGAATCCCCAATTGGGGAAAATATTTGCATTTTGGAGTTGAAGGGGTCTTGTGGAGTCTCACCTTTGGTGATTTGGGCGTCAATTGGTAGCATTTGAACAAGAACATATGGTCTACCTTTTCTTCGGATGACGGTGAAAACGACATAGAGTCGGAGGAGTATGAACCAGAGGAGTGGTTTGATGACCCGGATGAGGGCTTCGCATCGACTGGTGCCGGAGATCCTGATGTTGGTCCATAGATATGCCATGGAAATATTAGGAGAAGGTATGAATAATGAAGGAATAGGAAGGTTAGAGTTTTAAGATCATGTGTGGGTCCATGATACATTTTTTTGTTGTATATTTGGTAAGATATATTATATCGTGCCCACTTCTAATTATGTATTTTTTCTAGGATAACCTATTCTGTAGTGAAATATAACTACTTCAGTAATTTTGAACATAATCATAGTACTTATCATTGTATTGTAAATATCTGGGTTATATATATGTGTGTATGTGTGCGTGCGTGCGTGCGTGCGTGTGTAGTAGTGTTTTAATGATTTTATATATGCAATTTGAGAAAGTATAGTTCTGTATGTATGTATGTATATATAGATAAAACAAACCTTAATTTATTTTGTTATTTTAGGATGTCGAATCTTCCAAACGATCAAAATCCACGAAACCAAGATAATCATGTAAATACAATGAGGGATGTTACCTCATTGCTCTATGAATTGTTTAAGAATAATAGGAGTAATGAGGAGGATGAAAGTGCTATACACTTGAGGAAACTGGCTACTTTTAATCCAAATTAAATATATTATTATGGAAGAGTTGATCCTATAGAGTTGAGGATTGGATAAGGGGAATGGATAAACTGTTTGACGCTATTAATTGCCCTGATAAGTGGAATGTAGGTTTTGTGGTATATTATTTTCGTAAATACTTTTATATATATTAAAATCACTTTTAAATATACTAAAAATATGGGGGATTACACGTTTCTAAAGAAGGTAAACACGCTGCGGATTGGACTGCCAATGTTGGCCAGCTAGTACAGTCAAATCTTTGTATTCATTGTTCTCCCCCAGTTAGATTTTTACTATGGTTGAAGGGATATGTTAGGTACCACCCTGGTTAGAAAGACTACCTAATCTGTGTAATCTCTTACATTATCTTATATTGTAAAATATATATGCCTTGATTGAAATTATTAATAAATGCATATTCTACCATCTTATTTATTTTCTTTACTCTTATATGCATTAAAAAATAGTTATACAATGTCTCATTGGATTCGTTTCAAAATTTATTTTCTAAATTTACAATATTTTCTAAATTTACAATATTTTCTGAAACATAGGTAAAGATATTCACTACAAAAAAAAAATGTTTTCAAGAAAGACAATTAAAATTTCCCTATTTGATACAAAATTTATCTTCTTAGGTTATAATGACAATTTTAGTATTGCCCTCATGTTTCTCTTGTAACCCCGTTGTATTAGGTTTCAAAGCCAATTTTAGATGTTTTGCCCTCTTTGATTCAATTCAAAAAGAGCAAACAAAATTGCCTTCATTGATCATCAACAAAAGCAATAAATTTTGCTTTTCTTGATTTAAACTATTTATTGTCAAATAGGGCAAAATTTCAAAAGTCTAAAAGAGCAAAATAATCATATTGTCTTCATTGTTAATATCAATGAGTACAAGAATAATTGCCCTTGTAGGTATCATTTAGTAAAACAATACTCATATTGCCTTCTTTAATCATGATAAGTTGCCCTCATTGTATGAATTTTTTGGAGTGATTAATGTTTGAAACTAGTTTTATATTGAAAATTGAGAGACTTAAAAATCATAGGGGAAGTTCTTTTAGTAGGGATGTTCACCAATTCAAGATTAGATCAATCCAAATTGGATTTGGTTACACTAGTGCATGCAGTGGTGGATTCAGGATTTGTAGCAGGGGAGTTCGAATTTAATCAAAGACTGTATATTTGGATGCTAATTGATCTAAAAAAACGACTCATTTCGTTTTTTTTTTTGGTTTTGTAACAAATCAAATCTATAGCCAGGAACTAATTTTTTAGTGGAGCAGAGACCGCTGATTTTTTTGAGACCATTTTATGCACACCCTTACTTTTGACATTTGAGTGCCTCAACTTGATGTGTTTTTGAAGGAAGTATGTTAAATCTATATCATTTCGCAGTTAGTTATGTACATAAATCGGCTGTTGATTTCCGCACGTCTCTTTTTTATAGGCACTCCACCCATTTTTTTTACCAATCTTTACTCCTTTTTTATTTCATTGTCACGTGAGAGAAGCCCCAATTGTTTTTATATAGTTGTGTATTCTTCCACTCGCCTAAATGCATGAGTATTTTTTTTTTTTGGTATTGTTATTATTATTATTATGTTTTTTAACAGTATTCTTGTAAAATATTCCCTTCGTCCCAAAATAAATGTTACATTTACCTTTTCACATCACCCAATACACATCTTTAAAAATTAATATTTTTAGTTGCGTATAATAAAAAATTACAAAAATTATATATTTAGAAAGTACATATTGAGACAAATCAAACGAGATCCCACATGACTATATTTTTCCTTATATTTATAGAATGAAAGGTAGTCAAAGTTACAAAGTGAACAGTGTCAAAAGTCAAAATGTATCATTTAATTTGGGACGGAGGTAGTCAAAGTTAGGGTTTTTTGTCCAAAACTACCTTAGTTACACAACTTTTTGTAAAAAAACTACCTTACTTACAAAAGTTTGTCCAAAACTACCTTACTTAGCAAATTTCTAGTTGACCACTACCTTATTCACTATTTCGACGTTGACTTTGCCTTTGCTGGCCAATCTGGTCGTTTTTTGCAAATTCCGACCTCAAATTTGACCCATTAGGGCAAAAATGACCCACCAAAACCTTGATAGAGATAATTTTTTTGGCACGCAAAACAATGAACGCATATCGAGACAAATTTGGTAATGCAAATAGAAGCTTATTGCGACCAATTTTTTGTAGATTCCGACCTCATACTTGACCCTTTTAGGGCAAAAATGACCCGAAAACATTGATTGGGCTAATTATTTTCGAGAATAAAGCAAAGTCAACGCCGGAACAACGAACAAGGTGGTCAACAAGGAATTGGCTAATAAAGGTAGTTTTGGACAAGCTTTTGTAAGTAAGGTAGTTTTTTGCAAAAAGCTAGTGGTGTAAGTAAGATAGTTTTGGACAAAAAACTCTCAAAGTTACAAAGTAACAAATAAAAGACTGCTTGAGCTGAATACCCCATTACGTACAAACACTGCTTGAGCTGAAATGAAATGCACCAAATATTCTAATACTTATCAAATTCTAATACGAATCATATTATTATGATATACATTCATACCAATTTCTTAAAATACACAAGCCCAAGCCCTAAATTAAACCTCTAATACGAATCATATTATTATGAAAAAGATGAGAATTTTACCATGAATTTGAGGTTCCGTAGAATTTAGATGCTCATGGTTGCTATCCTCCATTGTCATCTCTAAATAATCCAACCCAATTAATTCTAAAAATTAACTCTCACTAAGTCCCCCAAACTCATTTTCAATATCCATCCCTACAAATGAAAGAACGAAACTAGTTGCATGTCTTTGAAAATGCTGGAAAAAAAAGATGTTTAATGTTATGGAAGGATTGTACTTTGGGGGGGAGAAGGAAAACCCATTGTTAATGGTGATGTGAGAGACTCTACTTAGCCTTAGCTATAGAAAGAAAAGATGAGAATTGGAAAACTAAGAGTCATGTGTGAATTGGAAAATATGTGTTTTGCCTTTTTGGGGAAAAAAAGAAAAACTATCGGGGCTTCTCTCACGTGACAATGAAATAAAAAAGGAGTAGAGATTAGTAAAATAAATAAATAGGTGGAGTGCGTATATAAAAAAGAGACGTGCGGAAATCAGCAACCCACAAATCATGTCATTGTAGTCGTTTTTGATAATAAGACAAAACTCATGTGAATTCATGACTTGCAACTTAAAAATTAGTCTCAAAATTCTATTTATCCTATGTCTTAATATTTTCACCGCACATTCTCTTTCATTTACCATATATGTTGTTAAAATAATTACTATGCCTAATAATATGTTTACCATATTATTACCTAAAAAATTGAATCATATGTGGGCAAGGATGACCACAAAATGTTATAGATTTATCTTTCCTCGTTTTCCAAGTATGACATTTCTCATGCTATAACATATGTTTACTTTAGCAGTTTAGCACTTAGTTTCGTTTTCAATACACTCTCCCTGTTTTTTTTTACCTGCTACAATTTTTTTATTTGGATGTTCTCATTTACTTGCTATATTTTCTTTTTTAGTATGCGGGGTTCACTTAAATCCTTTTCATTCTATTTTTATTTTTGTCATTTAATATTGTCTTTTTAATAATAACTCAATTTTATGATATGACAACCCCTACCATTCCACATATTTCTTCTAAAACAATTGAGCCAAAACAAATGTAACAACTAATTAAAGGCAAGAAAGTATAAAATAAATTATGTGATAGTATAAAATAGAAATGATCTAAAATAAAATGTCAAAAATGTACAAAATGTTATATAATACATTATAGGTGGATGGCCATTATACTCCTGTCCATATATTAGGAACATTCTAGAAATAGGGTTTGGATGTACTTACTATTTATAGCTTGTATATATACCCTTTACTGAATGAAACTAGTATTTTGGCCCGGGCAATGCCCCGGGTCGATTATTATTATATTTTGTATTTCGTTATTTTTCATAAACTTCATAATTGATTTTGGTTTTTTTTTGTGTGTAATGCGAATTGATATAGATGACAATGATGGAGTCATAAATAATAATAAATTTTAAAAACTATTAAAGATTTGGAATTAAAAGAGAATAACATTAAAAAAAATTGAGATAGGATGATATGTAACAATAGTAGCTGTTAACTTAGTAGATTTATTTGAAATGTGTTGTTTTTAGTTACACTAATTTGCAATGTTTTATCATATTTTAACGTTAAATGTTAAACAAACAAATTAAAGTGGTTTGATAGTTGATAGCTTATATTTATCATATTTTAATGATAAATGTTAAACAAACAAATTAAAGTGGTTTGATGGTTAATAGGTTACACTTCACTATGGAGGTTATCATATTTAATAGTGTTTTGGCCCGGGCGTTGCCCCGAGTCCAACATTTTTATTGATTTTATTCTACGCATTTGCTCTGTCTGTTAAGTGATAAAGAAATAGAGACATGGAGAAGCCTAAAAGGTATAGTGCATTAATAATAAATGCGTTATAATTAATAGACCTTTGGCGTGGATGATAATCGTTGAATGTTGAAACACCAAGAACAATCGAAACAAACTCGAATCAGTAAAATTACCCTCAATTTGCATCTCAAATCAAACATCAACTTGATGGGAAAACACCAACAACAAATCTAGGTATCATGATGAACAAAATAAATTGGAAATTATAAGTTGGATTGTAAATGAATTTTGTAGACGAATTGAAATTCAATTAGCAAAAAAACCATTGTATTGGAGCAAAGCATCGTGAGTTTTGCTACTATGAGCTATCACTTCATCGCCTTCTTCCGTTTTTATATAAATTTTTTCTCCCTTTATTTTTCCTAAGTAATAAAACAATATGGATATAAAGAAGCATAATTAAATCAACAAATAAATGTAGTTGAGTTGGTTACTGTCTACTACTTCCATATAAAATATTTCTGCACATGTGCCACGTGGCGTAATTACGGTGCTCCGCGCACCTTTTAATATTTGTTATAGATGATAGATACTTTTTCCCCATTTTCACAACACGTTATCCGCACGTATTGCTATAGGGTTTTAGGGTTCTAAAAGAAAAAAAAAAAAAGATAGCCGTCACTTTTGCTATTCTCTCTCCAGTTGCAATTGTTTTAACTGGGATCCATCTTCCTTCTCTCCATTAAAAAACAATCTTCATTCCTTTATCAATTTCTTCTCCATTGTTGCAGAGCTTCCACACCTCGCCGTTCACCGCACCACCAGTAGACACCGGCGCCGCACACCCTTACCGCAGTCTTTTTCATATACTAGCCATGTAAGTTTTCTCCCCAAATTTCGTTCGTATTTTTTTTCTTCTTCCTTCGATTCGAATTTTTTTTTTTCGAAATTTCGATCGATTATTTTCCGTTTCTCTTTTCATTCGAACTGTTTATTTTTGGTTTGTTTATCAGCAACCCATACCCGAAACTATTTTACCCTAAACGACCCACGCAACCCGTTTGACAGAACTGTCGTAAAAATACGAAAATCACCCTTCTACTCTACAGTTCTACTTCCAAACTTCGAAAGATCTGCATACCAGTTGCAAATTGGATTGAATCTTCACTATTTTTGAGGTAAACATGCAAATTGGGTTGCAAATTTTCTGTCGAATGTTTAAATTTTTAATTGTAATTATAGCTACTATTATTCGACAAAATTAGTTTATTAGGGTTTGAAATTTAAACGTTCGAAATAAATTTTGTTCATCGAAATTCCAGATTCATTATTTGTTGCCGTTGATTCAAGTCGGTAATTTGCAAATACTTGTATATTCTTTTTTTTGTTTGTTTGTTTGTAATCAGTTCGTTTTAGGTTGGAATGTCTGCCCAAATACCAAATTATTGTAGCTGAAATGAGGTATTAAGTTTTGGTATAACTGTGCAGATCAGAAGGTAGTTCAGGAGTGAAGGTATCGAGAAAATTAAAAATGCCATTGTATGATTGTGTGCTGTTATTGAAGCCCCATGTGAAGAAAGAAGCCTTGATAGACTTGGCTAATAGGGTAGGGAAACACGTTTATGCTCGAAATGGTGTGCTTACAGATGTAAAGTCTTTCGGAAAAGTTCAGCTTGGTTATGGTATTAAGAAGCTGGATGGAAGATACTTTCAGGTATTAACATAGTTTCCCTGTTGTCTTCTTTATATGTTTGTAACTTTTGATTATTTTTTTTTTTGAATTTGTTTTACCACATTTATTTGGTGGAGTGATTGCTTTTGCTGTTTTATATCATCATTTTCTTGATTTCATGGATTGCCCTAAGCATTTGTCATGTTTATTTGCATTGATTGTTGGAAAACATGTTGATCTTCCCAGCTTTTGGATCATTGTTTTTTGTTTGCTTGATGGGGCGAATATGAAGATTTGGTTGTGAACAAAATGCATTTGTCTTTTGGGCATAAACCTTGTGAGGAGTAGTACCTACAAAATAACCTTTTAGTGAGAAAACTTTTTGTTGTTTTGTCTAATTTCTGGGCGGGCTAATTGGTTTACTCGTAGGAGGTATTTCGCTTAAATGTAGGAATGGAAACGAATGAAAACAAATTAGAAAGGAAAAGGCAATATCAAATGATACCATTATTTGGTGTTTAGTGTAATTAGGAAAATAGAATGGGAGCAAATTAAAGAGGATAAGATTTTGTTTCCACAGGGTTGAGAAGAAAACAAAATGATGGTAATGATTTCTATTAGGAAAGTTCATGTGTTACTAATATCTCATATCAAACAATAAGTATTAGAAATGCTTATTTGATTCTTTTTTTAACACTAGAAAAATAACAGTACCAAACATGCTCCTAGAATATCAAGAGGCTATTGGTGGATTTATTTGAAGCCCGCACCCCCCCCCCCCAACATAATTTCGTCACTACTGTTTAGTACTTGGTCTTTTAATTTAAATTTTTTATGTGACAATGCAACATTCAGAGTTCAGATTTCAATTTCTTATTCTAAGTTAGGTAACGAGAGCCTTGGTTTTCTAAAAGCAAGAGGCTAGTTATGGCATAAAAGGTTGGGAGCAGAGATGCGACGAGAATGTGTGCATTATGGATATGAGCATATTAATTTGGTAGAGTAACTAAAAAATAATGCTTACTAGTTACTACTTATCTTGCATAATTTCTTTTGATTTTTACAGTGTATGTATTAGTTTAGCAGCTCCTGCAAAAGCGATAGGGGGAGTAAGAATGTTCAAACAGAAAGGTAAATGGAGTGAGGGGTTTGCACCAAATGCTTCATTGTGTTCACTAGAATGGACCAACGCTAGAACAAATCTATATCATTGGGTTGATTAGATGAGTCGAATCATACGGTTAACTTGGAAACGGTAGTTTGGAGGTCACTAAACAGTGCTTGGTGTTACTCAAAGGTTTGAATAACAAGAAAAATCTTTTCATATTGGATGAACAAGTTTTTGTTCAAGGGGAAGCATTATTGGATGAAGAGGGATGTCTCCATTACGCCCATAAATTGGTGTTGGAGGAGACCATATTGGGGACTTGGGGTATAGGGGAGGTTTCTCAAGATTAACCCAAATAAGGTGCTTTCAAACATGGAAGCCGAATAAATTTTATTGTTATGAGCTATGCAAATATGCATATTGTTCTTATAGGTTTGAATGATGTAGAGTGTGCTGAGTACCTGGATTCTCTCTTAGCTGGGTGGAAAAATATCGTTGGCAGTTGAGATACGTCTTTTTTACACATTTTTTTTTTGGATGACGTCCTTTGGCATGCCCCTTTCGCATTTTACTCATGAGTATATTTTCTTGCCCCCTTTTTTTGCTTAGTTTTGTTAGCTCCTCACCCTGTTATCAATTACAATTTTTACTATTGTTGTCTTAAAATCTATTTCTATTTTTGATGACAATGCATCTTTACTTGGTATGCAGATATTTGTTTTGACTTTTACTAACACCAATAAAATGAGCCAATCCATAGCCTAATTTGAGCAGAAATCTCTAAAGGATCAGTTCCCTAACTATGCTGGCAACTATACTACATCATGCCTTGGTATTTTAGCTAAATAAATAGCCTAACTACTATAAGAGGCTTTGCAAGAACAGATCTGCTCAATCCATGTTCTGCAGCTAGCACTTCAGTTTATTCTATATTGATTTGTGTATCAATGTTATAAAACCGTGCAGTATAACTTTCTACTACTTGATAATTAGATATCCCAGGGAAGTAGCCTTTAATGTTAGCAACTTACTGACATGATGACATCTAAAGTCATTGGTGCTATTATCATTAAAATTAACGTGTGCTCTTGTTTCTGCTTGCAAGATTTACAGCATTGGGAGTCTGTGCCATGAGAACCCGCTACTGTTTCTACGTTTTTTGTGCTTTGAGTTTAAACTTATTTGTGTAGTTATTTTTGCAATTAGTGTCAGTTTCCTGTTTTAATCTTTCTATTCATGTGTTTCAAGTTAGAAAATTATGACCATATTTTTTTTCCTACAATAATGGCTCGTTTGATAACCGGTGATAACTGACCGAAATGAGAATGAATTCATATGTAAATTTGGTAGGAAAATCAATATCCATTTCCATGATGGTGCTAACTAACCTCCAATTTATCAAATTTTCTCCATAAATATTCATTCTCATCCAATACTTTTCTTCCCATTAATGGATGGTAATAATAAATATGAAAAAATTTAAGAAACGAGAACACATTTCCATAGAGATTATAACCTTGTTTTTCTTGCTAAATTATGCTTTAAGTTCAGTCTCGTTAGCATGATTTTTTTTTTTTTAAAAGCTGAAATTTAGGTGATGTGAGAGCAATGTTGGTGGTGTATTATTATGATCGGAGATTGTTTATTGAGTTCACTATGCTGGGATCTCATGGGTTGGAAATATTTTGTTGAGGATTATGAGTCTTAGTCTGCTGCATCGTCCCTGGTAAAAGATCTGCGTTGTTTAGTTTAAGTCCTAACAATGCTGCTGCTTTCTTCATAATTTAAGTTTTCTATCTGGATACAATTCATAGATTCTTTTTTTTTCTTTATTTTTTGGGTTCATGCAAATTTTTTTTTTTTTACTTTGCTGTTATCAAGCTGGATCTGTCTTTTTTTTTTTCCCTGCAGGGACACCTCATGCAGATGACAATGATGGCAACCCCCAATATAAACAAGGAGCTTCATTACTTGAATAAAGAAGATCGGCTATTACGATGGCTACTTGTGAAACATCGAGACACAAAGTATGGGCTGGAGTATTTGAATGAAGATGACTCAAGAAGTGCACCAACCAGGTTGAATAAATTCACTTCCCCGAGCATCTACGATGATGCCGAGGAAGATGAAGATGATGATGATGAAGAGTATGATGAGATTCAGAAGGAAGATGTTTGAGGAACATAGGATATCTTACCTTCTATAGCTCCATGTAATTTCCTGTTAGGGTTTCCCTCCTCCCCCTTTTTTGCAGAATACAGATGCAACGTACTAGTGATGTTTCTGTTAGGTTGATTTGCTGTTGGTTTATACCGTTGTTCCCTTTTTCTTTGTAATATGTGAAGAATAGTATTTTGTTTTTTTAGATGCAACATTTTTTTATTCACGCGTATTAAAAGATCGATCTAGGTGTGTTAGTGACTAAATCTTTCAACAAAATTTTAATACAAGCAACTATGATATCATATATGACATGTCCTAAATTTTCGTTGATTAATTTGTTCGTTTACACTGTTAACTAACTTGCTTGTTATGCATGGAAAAAAATGCTCCATCTAAAAAAACGGAGGATGTATATCTAATGTACAATTGAGAGAAAATTTTGTATAAATTATTTCTCTTGTAATAATATTATCTACTACTTTTATGCGAGTTTCAATTTTATCGATGAAAAGCCCCATTTTAATTTTATTGCCTAGTTCTTTTTAGTGTAATCGAGTTTCGTTTTTATGCGAAAATAAATGAAGAAAATTCAGCAACAATAACCAAATTCAATTGGTTTCGAGGGGAGGGTGGGGTGTGGTGGTTTTGAGGTGGGTGGAATGCGGTGGTTTTGAGGGGTGGGTGGGGGTTTAACGGCGGCATTGAGGGCGGGTGGGTGTTTATCTGCGATTCATGGGATGGGTAGTGGCGGTTTTGGGGGCGGTGTCGATGGGTTGTGGTGTTGAGAGAAAGAGAGAAAAACGAGATTCGAGGGTTGTGGTGGTCAATTGGGGGTAGTGGGGAGGGGGTTTCGAGGGTTGTGCGGGGGAGGGGTGGGAGTTTCGAGGGTTGTGCGGGGTGGGGGTGGGAGTGGGAGTTTTGAGGGTTGTGCGGTGGGTTTGGGTGGGGATTTCGAATGGGGTGGCAGTGGCTAGCACTGTCAATTCAGGTCAACAATTCAGTTTTGGTTCTAACCAATCAGTTTGGGTCGTTTTCAGTTCAGTTAATTTCAGATAATTTATTTTCAGTTCAGTTCAATTCAGTTAGTTTTGATTTCAGTTTAGTTTTTGTATGGTCATGTTTCAGTTCCGTTCAGTTTCAGTTAATTGTCCAGTTTAACCAATCAGTTAAAAATTCAAACGGGTGCAATTCAGTTCAGTTCAAAATGTCGACAGTTCAGTTTAGTTTTGGTTACAGTTTTTTTTGGTTCGGTTAGCTTTAGTTCAGGTCATTTGAGATTATAATTTTGTTACAATTAATTTATAGTTTAGTTTTTATTTCAATTTCAGTTAATTTTTTTCCGGATATAACTCTATGGTTGGTCTTCGATTTTACCTGTACAATTTCAATTGTTGTTAGTTCATTGTGAACGGTTGATATAACGGTTCCGATTGTATTCAGTTTACATTTGATTAAATACGGTTCTATCCATGCGATTTCAGTTATTATCAGTTAATTGTAAATGATTATATTCAGTTACATTATGGTCATTTTCAGTTTGTAAGGACATTTTTAACGGTTTTGATCAAGGTAGATATCGAGTATTAATGGGTTTACCCGAGTTTTCTTGCATTTTCCCCCCAGATAACATGATCGGATCGTATTCGATTAGCTGTTGAAGTGTTTTGCCTTGCAACGGGTTAATTTATTTGTTTATTTAGTTAAGGTGCACGTTAATGTTATTATTTATTATGTTTCAATTTTTATATAGATCAATTTATCCTTGTAATAACATTAGGTGTAAATGTGTAAGCGTGTATCGATTATTAATATCAAGTGTAAATGACAGTCAAGATGATGATGGGTGATACTGAATTGACGATAACAACGATCATAACAATAAAAAAAAAGCAATTAACAACAACAATAATGAATTGATGATGATACCAATGATGATGGTGATTGATCTGATATATATGAATGATATAATGACAATAATAGTAGTAACAATATTGAGAACAAGAACAATAATAAGATTTGAGCCTATTTTTAATCTAATACAAAGTTCATAATATGTGATATGTATAATATGCGATATGCGTAAGAGAGTTTAGGTCTGAAGATATTGTAGCCGTATACTAGAATGCATACAATTTTAAATTTTTCATTAGAGCTTGGGAGGGAAGCTTAATTTGTCATTGAAATTTGGGAGATAAGGTTAATTTTTCATTGAAATTTTGGAGGGAAGTTAATTTTTTTATTGAAATTTGGAGGGAAGTTAATTTTTTTATTGAAATTTTGGAGGGAATGTTAATTTTGATTGAAATTTGGGAAGGAAAGTTGATTGAAATTTTAGAGGGAAGGTTAATTTGTAATTGGCATTTAGGATGGCAGTTAAATTTGTAATTGAAATTTTGGTTTAGTTAACCAACAGTTTAAACAATTTTCAGTTTATTTTAGTTCAGTTAACTAATAATTTAAAACATTTTTTCATTTCATTTGGGTTTAGTCAACTAACAATGTAAAACAATTTTTTGTGAAGTTCACTTTAGTTATGATCAGTTCAAAACTGTTTTAAATAGTCTAACTTTTTCTGTTCAGTTGATTTAAGTTCAGTTTCAGTTTAGTTATGTGCAGTTCATTTTGTTTCAGTTGTAACAGTTATGAATCATTTGGTTCTTGGTTTATTTCACTTCAGTTAATTCAGTTCAGTTTGCGTTAGGTTCAGTTTCAGTTAGATTCATTTATCATATTTTCAGTTCAGTTTCAGTTAGCTTCAGTTACCCTCTTTTCAGTTCAGTTCAGTTAATTTCAGATACTTTTCAGTTCAATTCAGTTAATATCAGATACTTTTCAGTTCAGTTTCAGTTCAGTTATTTTCAGATACTCAATTTTCAGTTCAGTTTCAGTTCAGTTCAATTATTTTCAGATATTTAGCAGTTAACCTTCAGTTTCAGTTCGCTTCAGATTCAGTTCAGTTCGATATTTTTCAGTTGCATTTCAGTTATCAGATCATTCAGTTCAGTTCAATTTCAGTTTCAGGTAATTTCAGGTCGACCCAAAACAGTTCAGTTTCAGTTAGTTCAGTTAAATCAGTTCTGACCCAATCTAACAGCGCTAGCAGTGGCTCAGGTTTGGGCGGAGTCTGTGGTGAGGGGGCTACTGGGTTTGGGCTCGGTTGGGTGGGAGTGGAGGCTTGGCGGTGGTGGTGATGATGGTGGCTGTTTTAGGGTGGTGGTGGGTGGTAATAGCCAATAGGTGGTGTAGGTTAGTTAATTGATTATTATTTTAATTAATTACTTTTTATGTAAATAAACGTGTATTTTTATAATTAATTTGCATAATAATATTGAAAAAAAAAAGTAAAAGGTTAAAAATAAAAGAAGTTTACTTGTTGTTCAAGTTGCAAGTCAAAAGGTCTCTTTGGATTATTAATAACGCAATGGGCAAAGGTTGGATTATTAGAATAATTAATCCAAAAAAAATCCCTTTACAAACAAGGGTTAACAAGGGTTTGGTTTCTACTCCCTCCGTCCCTGTTTTTTTGCAACATAGTACAAAAGCAACTTCTATAAGAGAGTGTTGAAAAAAGATGGGTGGTTAAAATTTTTTTGTCATTTTGTGAAAGTAATTAACAAATATAATGACCCATGTGGGTCAGCAAATAAGGAAAAAAAAAAAGAGGGAAAAACTGAAGCTGTACCAATTTTGGAGGCAAATTTTACCAAATATTTGAATTGGGAAAAGGGGGGAAATAAATTTTGGAAACCTCCAAAATTTTCCCTCTCAACACTTTTCCCACCCATTTATTTCAACATTCATTATATATAGAGGGTTCAATCATTCATTACAGCAGAACTTAAAAAAAAAAATTACACCTTCCATTACAACCCCATTACATCCTCCCATTACCACCACCATTACAGCCCATTTCAATAATCCTTCAATGATTACCACCATTACAACCCATTAAAAAAATTACAGCTTGTTTAAAAAAAAAAATTTACTCTCAGAAAAGTTTCATCATTGAGTATAAAGGAAGATGACAGAATTAGGCTTAGGGGATTTTTATTCAGCATCTTCCTCAAGTGCAGCATCTGTTCAAAGTTCAAGGGTTGATATGAGTGAGCAACAAAGAAAGGACTGCATGAATGAGCTGCTACACAAGGCAGAAGGAGACAATCTTCCAACAGGAACACAAGCAGAGCTGGCCCAGAAGTATGGTGTGAGTAGGTGGACAATTTACAGAATATGGAAGTCTGTGAAGAAGAGTCTGGAACAGAGGCAGCAGCTTAGGCCATCCAAACATTATAAGGGGAATGTTGGAAGGAAGCGTATTGCCGTTTCTGAGCAAGACATCATGGAGCTGCCCTTGAGAAAAAGATGCAATATCAGATCACTTGCATCTGCACTAAAGGTTAGTAAGTCATCTGTTCACAGATTAGTTAAGTGTGGAAAAGTGAGAAGACATAGCAGTACATTAAAACCAGCACTCACACTTAAAAACAAAATCCAAAGACTTAGTTTTTGTTTTGAACAACTTAATCCAACCACTGTCAACACTGAACCAAGGTTTAAAGACATGTTTAATGTGGTTCATGTTGATGAAAAATGGTTTTTAATGTCAAAAACATCACAGAATTTTTATCTTGCACCTGGTGAAATTAATCCACATAGAACAACCAAACATAAAAGTCACATATGCAAAGTCATGTTCTTAGTAGCAGTGTGTAGGCCATGGTTTGGAGAGAATGGGGAGGTCCTCTTTGATGGAAAGATAGGTTGTTTCCCTCTCACAGAAGCTGTACCAGCTAAGAGAAGCAGTAGGTTAAGACCAAGGGGAACCTTAGAAACAAAACCCATAAAAACCATAAATCAAGCAGTCATAAGGGACATTTTTGTAAACAAATTATTGCCAGCAATTAAAGCCAAGTGGCCATTAGGTGGAGATGGCAACATATACATCCAACAAGACAATGCAACCCCACATATTATGAATGATGATCTAGATTTTCATAGAGCAGCCAACAGTGACGGTTTCAACATTACATTGTTGTCACAACCACCTAACAGTCCAGATTTAAATGGACTAGACTTGGGTTTTTTTAACAGTATTCAAAGCATACAACACCAACAAATGCCAACTACTGTGGATGAGCTAGTTAATGCAGTTCATTATGCGTTTGAATGCATGGATGCTAAGGTATTGAACAAAGTTTTCTTAAGCTATCAATATGTGATGAGGGAAGTCATGAAAGTTGGTGGGGGAAACAATTACAATCTACCACATGCAGCCAAGGACAGATTAATGAGGGAGGGAAGACTGCCTACAGCAGTTGAAGTACCAACACAATTAATACTACAAGCAATGAGGGATTTATTAGTGCAACATGCAGAGTATCACGCATCACTTGTTCAATCACATAATGTTGAACCAATACAGGCAGAACAAGTGGAAGAACAACAACCTGCACTTGAAGAAAACAATGGCAACCAATACTATGCAGTTGAAGAATATGCACACAATGAAGTTGATGCCTTGCAAGCTGAGTTGGGGCAATTACACATCATCTAATGAAACAAAAAGTTTAGTCTTGTTGGTACTAGTTTTTGGTTGGTTTTTGGATTGTATATAGCATGTGATGTCAATATGGTATTACTAGATTTAAGTTTGAATGAATGTTGCATGCATATGGTAAGTCAATATGGTAGACAATTAGGGGCTTAATCATGTTGATATGCTAAGTGATCACATCCTTTTGAAATTTGTAAGATGTGACAATTTCGCATATCATTTTGTATTATGTATGAAAAAAATGCATTTCAAGATATTATATCTAGTACACAAGATGTAATGACCCAGATTTTATCGGTATTTTTGCTGGTATTTATGTGTGTATTTATGTGTTTATTTGCTAGTTCAAAATTTATTTTGAACTATTTATTTTAATTTTATGTGAATAATTTCGATTTAATCGAAATGTTTTATTTCTTAGTTTTTATTATTGATTTTAATTATTATTTAATTAATTGGCCCAATTGAGACTTCAAAATGAAAGCTGCCAGTTTAAAGATAAGGCTTCAAGCTGCCGGTTTGGTCTCCATAAACCGCCAGTCTTGGACCTTGCACGCTGCCAGTTATAAGCTGCCGGTTTGGTCTTCATAAACCGCCAGTCTTGGACCTTCACAAGCTGCCGGTTCCATACCGCCGGTCTTGAACTTCACAAGCTGCCGGTTTTTGCATGATTAGTCATGTAAATTTAGTAGATTAGCCCAATGGACCACAAGGCCCATTTTGCTTCTCTTGGCCGGTTCTACAAAGGCATGGCAAGGCTTGCCACTTGCCTTGTGTTCACACCTTAACTAACTCTATTTATAGGGGAGATAGTAAGGCTTAGGCTCATTTTGCCATTCTAACTTTGCCATCAACTTGCCAAGCACATAAACACTCTCCATTTCTCTCCATTTCTCACGCCATTGTTGATGATTGAGCCTCCATTTGTTCATCAACTTTCTTAGCCCAAAACTTAAAGATTCAACCTCAATTAATCTTTAAGTGATCAAACACAAGCCTAAACACATTTGTTTCAAACAAGATTTATTGTTTCGGGTTCGTTTGGGTTGTGTTCGTGTGGGTTCGTGGTTGGGCCGTGTAGCAGTACTCGTGGTGCAAGTGCCGTGCAGTGGCCGTGGTGGTGGTGTGTGCTGTGACTGGGTAGCGTGGTGCGTGGCAGTGGCTGGACAGCCGTGCGTGATTCGTGGTGCCGTGCTAAAGGCCGCGTGTTGCTCGTGTTGATTGTGCCGTGTTCTTTGTGCCCCGGGCAGCGATATTTGTGTTGATTTGTGTGTAATCTTCAACAAGGTAACATACTAACTCAACTTAATTGGTAATACTATGATTATAGCTTTAATTAAATGCATGTTTGATTGAATTGTTAATGATTGTTGATGATTGTTTATGATTTTTGAAGTTAATCTTAATTCTGATTTTGAAGTATTAAATGATGATTTTAATGGTGGTTTTTCTTCATATTTTAAGATTGATTTATGATGTTTTGGGAAGCATGGTGATTGGGTTTGAATTTGTTGAATTTTGATTAAAAACATGAAGAATGCCGTGTGGATTAGTGATGATGTTCATGCGTGTAGTTTGAGTTTGTATGAGTTCTTGATTGAAGTTCTTGAATCTTGATTGAGTTCTTGATTGAAGATCTTGAATCTTGAATGGTTTCTTGTTGAGTTCTTTAAGAGTTGGATGAGTTCTTTAAGGTTCTTGATTGAGTTCTTTAGAGTTCTTGTTGAGGTTTGATGAGTTCTTTAAGGGTCTTGAAAGTTAAAGAAAGTGATAGAAAGAGTCATGAAAGTTAAAGATTGATGATATGATGTTTGGTTAGTCTCAAGAGTATGGCTATAGGCAATTCTTGGGTTAACTTCGATGATTTAGTTGATTGAATTCAAGAGTATGGCTTATTCTTGTTTTTAATTAAACTATGATGATATGATGATAATATGAGGTCTTTAGCTTGATTTCTTTTCTAGACGCCCTTGACTTTGTGTATGGCTTATGCTTAGTTTTTGGGTTAAGACGTTGCCACTATTTCCGTCCGCGGTATCGGAATAGTTTTGGAGTCTCACTATGTTATTCCTAGTACGCTCAAAATGATTGGGGATTAGGGACACGATTTCCCAGGTTGATTGGGTTCGTGGGATTTGGGTGTATGGCTTATGCCCGGTCCTGACATAGTAGAAGTTCGGTTGCGTAAGATGCTTCCGTACGAGCATAGTCCGGTCTAGAACTAGAATGATTGCACCTAAGTTAGATTTGAGTATAGAGATGTCGTATGATTGATGATGTCGAGTGATGGGTTGATTTTGGGATTACGAGCTTGAGGTGGTCTCGTGTCTTCGAGGATTGTATGTGTGATGTTATTTGATTATAGCTATGTACTTGTGTATTCCCGTTAGGGTGAGTCAGTTATGTTACTCGCCACTGATGGTGGATATGTTGTGTTTTTCAGGTACATCTGACGATGATGCTCTTGCTTAGCTTTTGGGTTGGGCGAGCGGCGCTTTGTGTGTTTTGTTCCTATTGTTTATTTTCGTTTGTTTCATAGCATTAGACTTGTTAGACGTTGATTCAGGATTTATGATATACATTTGTTGTATAAGACTCTAGCATGTGGTTAGAGTTACACTTGACTTTTGTTTTCAGTTCATTTGATTTTTGGATTTAGTTTGTACAAGATTGTGGGTTATTGTACATTTATGGTTTAATAATATTTTGAGGTATTAGTATTATTTTTCTAAGTGTTGAGTTTAGTTTTATAACTACTTGACTCGTCGGTTTCTTCCGCGCCGATTTAAGCGAGTCGGGTCGTTACACAAGACACATTGAAAATTTGGAAACATTGTTTACTCATCCTTGAGGACACAAAAAATGGCCCTCTCAGGTTAAACTTACACTAAAGCCATCTACAACCACCAAGTGTATATCATATTTTCACAATGGAAGGAGTTGCATTTAGTGTTATGTGTCATAACCTATGCATTCATCAAACATAATGGTATGAGGGGCATGGGTGTGAATCATGATAATCTATGCATTCAACATCAACCAAAATGGTATGAAGGGCATTAGAGTCATGTATCATCATCTATGCCTACAACACTAACCACTATGAAATTTGATGAGTGACACTAGGGTGTTGGGGATCAAGATAAACATCATTTCCCTAGTATAATAAACAAGAAATGCAAATATTTCCCACATATTAGGGACATCAATTTTAGGGACACTTTTTGATGTGTGATATCCATATGCATTTACAATCCATTTTTTAGGGATAGAAATTACAAGGACATCCATATCAATTAGCAACATTTTTTAGGGACATAATTTGGAGAGACATCCATATCAAATACCAACATTTTTTAGGGACAGAATTTGGAGAGACATCCATATCAAATACCAACATTTTAAGGGACAGAAATTGGAGGGACATCTATATCAAATACCAACATTTTTTAGGGACAGAATTTGGGGAACATTCATATGCATTAGCAACAATAAAATCCTTACCATAACATAACATCTCATACCAATCCTTACCATAAAATCCTTAGGGACAAGGAAACATTAGCATACCAAACCATAACCTTAAAGATGCTCATCATCCATAGGGGCAATAACATCACAAAATATAAGTTCCTATACCAAGAAATGTAGAGCACACAATCAGAAATACAGTACAAATGAAATAATTTACCAAAATAATAACTAAATCTAAATATCACAACATAAATAACATCAAAAAAAAAAAAATCACAGCATATCAGAACACCAAAATAAATACGGAGTAAATCAGAATATCAAAGCATAATTAACTCAAAATAATTTTAAAAAAATAAATAAAGGCATATCATTAACCTAAATCACAGCATATCAAGGCATACCATTAAAAAAAATCACAACATATCAAGGCAAACCATAAAAAAAAATTCACAACATATCAAGGCAAACATTAAATAAAAAAACACAGCATATCAAGGCATACCATTAAAAATAAATCAAAACATATCAACTTTATGCCATTAAAAAGAACAGAGTTTCAAAAAATTAAGTTATCAAAAATACAAATAACTATCATAAAATCACATAAAAATCAAAAAAGAAAATTAAGAAAACAGAGCAACTTAACAAATTGATAAAAATTACAAAAAATTACAAAAAAAATCAAAAAAGATAAAAGTTACAAAAAATTGTCAAAACAGATGAATTACAAAAAACAGAGGAAACATAATAAAAAAAATACAGAGCAACTTAACGAATTGATAAAAATTACAAAGAAATCAAAAATGATAAAAGTTACCTCAACATTATGCCACGTAATTTTTCCAGATTAACCTGTAAATGTCAAGAATTTACCTCTAAATGTCAAAAATGTCAAAACAGAGGAAACATAAAAAAAAAATACAGAGGTATAAAAAAAACGTTAAAAATTAAATAAATCTTGCAAAAAAAAATTTCATTAACATACACTACTTTTTTTAATTTTCCAGATTAACAAAAAAAAAAAAAAAAAACGAGACGAACTTCAAACATCGATGAATTTTACGAAGAAAATTACAGTATCCTACTACTAGTAGATCTTTACAACCCATTAAAAAAAAAACTTCTCCAAGGAAATCAGATCTACGATACAGGAAATTACTCTAAAACAAAAACAAAAAAACCTAAATAAAAATGAGATCTTTACTTAACTTTTTTTAGCATCGAAGGCGAGTAGCATGGAAGTAATATTTTAATCATCTCTTCCATGGGATCCTTGCTACAATCAACACCCTTAGGTATGTTTTTGGGGTTAGAAATTGAACCTTCCAAACCTGACGAAGAAGACGACTCAAAAATCAACCTTCGTTGACAACGAAGTTGACCACAAATTGATAGATCTGCTCCTTCTCGTTCTGGTGTATCAAGAACCACCATAGTTGATAGATCTACATCATCTTTTTTTGGTTTTGAAGAAGAAAAGCATGACTGAACCGTTTTTTGTGGTGTTGGAGAAGAAAACCACGAATCACCCTTACTTAAAAGATGAAGTTCAAGTTGAACCTCAGATTCAACAACTTGGGACTCACAATCACCCTCTTTTGCTTCAACCTTCTCCATCACAGATTTTATCTTAGAGATTAACAGAGATGAAGAGATGAACAAAGATCGAAAATGGGGGACTCAGATTATGGAAAAAAGATGAACAAAGAGGAGAGAGGTGGGGTGGGAGATTTAGGGTTTCAGAGAGGGAGATTTAGGGTTTCTGAGAGGTGAGGTAAAGAGGGTAAGATAGTGGAACGGTTTAAATGGGGAGTGGGTGGGGTGGGTTATTTTAATAAGTATAGGTTTTAATTAGGGTAGTTGAGTAGGTGGGAGGGGTATTTAAGATGGGTAAGTAGTAATTAAATGGGTATTAATGGTGGACCCCATTTACTTGAAAAAGAAATGTAGCAAAAAAATTGGGACGGACCAAAAAGGAAATTGTTGCAAAAAAAAGGGGACGGAGGGAGTACTTTCTACCAAAAGAAAATTAAGGGTTTGGTTTTGCCCTAAATCCCTAAACCATTAACCCTCCCTAAAACCCTCGTCTATTTTTACTTGAAAAAAAACCCTCGTCTATTTTAATCGTTGAACCCAAAGTACCCAATCTCCAAAACTTAGAAACCACAGAAATGGGGAGATCAAGAAGAAAATACAAAGCCTCAAGAGCAAAAGTTCAAGTAGGACTGCCCAAGAAGAACCCTAAAATTGTAAAACCAGCTTTCAATCTTCCCCCGAAACTTCGTGTTTTGATTGATCCATTAGGTACCAAATGGGACGAAAAGGGAAGTGTTATTGCCAATTACAAGCAGTTTGGTCTGGTTTCTAACCCTAATTATTTGGGAGTTCGCTCTCGTACTTCGCATATCATTGAGAGTGATTCTCTTCAAATTCCTCCTCCTCCTCCTCAAGATCCAATTGATGCTAAAGTTGATGAGTTTGAACCTGTTGATTCAGGCAGCGACCTTGAAGAAGATGGTTAGTTATCTTAATTTTGATTTTTGAATAATAATTGGTGCTAAATGTCTAATTTTTTAAGTGAGTTTTAGTTTTGTTGGTTTACATTAAATTTCTTGAATATGTGGCTACTTTTTTTTTGTTGGTTTAAAATTGTACTCCGTAGATAATAATTTCGCTTCAATACTTGTTGATATCTTAATTTTAATTACTCGTATATTATTACCAGCATATAATTGCTTGGATAATTTGGTAGGTGAAAGAGTTGTGAGGTTCAGGAATTTTGATTTGAGTTTCTGGAGAAAGGCTGGCTACTGGTAATTAAGAATTTATTTTAGGATTCAAGAATTGTGTAAACTGCGAAGCTGAAAAATATTGGAATAGATAAAATTGGTTGAAGTAGGACTGATTGGGTGGCACATGTTGTTAATTAGATATGTGGATTAATGTAATTCATGGATTGCTTTTGGCAAGCAAGGAGGAGACTTGAGTCTTTTTGCTTACCAGCATTTTTATGTTGAAATCTTTGTTGAGCAGCACAAGAGTAGTATTAGCTTCATCTGATTAAGAATCTATATTGACAATTTTAGAGGCTCCACTTAAAAGATTGGGGAGGGTAGGGATGGGGCCATATATTTTGGCTCCGTTTGGCATCAGTATTATCTACTAGAAATGTAGAATTATCAATGCTGAGAAAAATGACTGTAGCCTTTGATTAATGGTGTGTTCTCTTCAGCTTGAAAATAAAGGCAATAAGTTCAGATTATAAATTGCCATAACTCTATAAGGTCAATCAGTTCAAAGTTTTAGTCGGGTCCAATCAGGTCTAACAAGTTTCAACTCTTTCTAAGAACATGATTATTCAAGTCTTATAAGTTTATTAAGGCTAAATATGTAAGTTCCAACTAGATCTAATCAGGTTCAATAAATTCAAATAAGTTCAGACCTCATAAGTTTGAAGAAAACGCACCATGAGTGTCCAAAGGAACCTAGATTAGTTTCTCTTCCTTTTATATGATTGGGAACTTGGAGTTAACTCTACCACATCAGTATTGCCATGATTTCCTTCTAAGTTGACCTGTGTTCACACTTCACAGTGGCTTCTAAGACGGTGAATCTTGCAGTTTTATTGAAAATCATACCATGATGAAACATTTTATCAAGTCTATCTGATGATGCATAATGGATCTCCCTGTTTTGTGGAGTACCCTAGTGCTAGATCATTGTTATAAGGGGATCAACACAAGGGGAAATGGCTAGTAAATCAAATTGATTTTTTTAGCAAACATATCATATGACATTTTTGTAATTTTGTTGAAAATAAATTACCAAAACACCCCCCTATAAAGTTGGGAATCCCTCTCAACACAAGTACTTGTTCTAACCTCTTCAGGTGGAAATTCTTAGATGCTTCATTCATCGTTTTACGCATGCGTTATTTATATTAGAAGAGAGACTGGGATAAGCTGTGGTTTAATGCTACCTTAACATTTCAAACACTGCACAGCACTCCAGCCTGTGGCATTATATGGAACACTACATTGATTCAATGTTGTTTTTCATTACTGGCCTGTTATCTATTATCACCAAATATAACTCTTTTATCCCTTAATTTTGGGAGGCAGATTATTTATTCTTTCTTAATTGTGTTATGTTTAAGATAACGTTTAGATAAATCGTCTGCATGTAACAAATAGAAAGCTGATCAAGATTAATGTTGGTCGAAGGTTTGTTTTTCATTTTTAGTGTCGCTTTGGAGTTTGGATTAAGCAAATATGCTCAGTTCAGTCAACTAATTCTGAAAGTGTGGGCCTTTTCTGTTTCTGGGTTAGATTTTAGGTATCATCAAGAATTCATGAGTATTATTTTTATACTACCTCCGTTTCTTATTATTTGCAACGGTTTGACACTTTTCCTCTCTACTTTATGTCACATCGTTGCAAATAATAAGAAACGGAGGTAGTATATCTTTTCTTGTTTAGTTAATCCTAGTATTACAGAAGCTCTATATCTTTTTCATCCATTTAAACTGTAGGTGATTTTTATGAGGGTGAAATTGACTTTGAAGCCAAATTGGAATGGGCAATATTAGGTTTGGGTTAGTTTTTTGGGTATATACAAATAAAAGATTGAGTTAGTCCTGGCAACTATATTTGGATTATTTATTTATTTTTACGTTGGTGAATCCGGATTGTTTTTTCAAATCGGGTTGGGTTTTGCTAGGTCCGAAACTCCGAGGGCTAGTAGCCTTTAAATGGTCAATAATGAGGGCAATGTGTTCAGTGTGACTGTTTTAGTTGGTTTATTTTTTATATATATTTTTTTATATATCTTTTGTTAATGATAACTGAACAAATACAGAGGTGTATGCTGCTTGACTCAGGGCAAGCATTCTAATGATTTATTTTTGCAGTTTATATATAGTCTTCCCCAAGATTAAACATTTATTCACATGATTATGAAAAATCATTCAATGTTAATTTTGTTGTATATATGTATATAGATTTAAAAACAGCCCTTAGTAAGAAAAGAAGGGACGGTAAGAAGGCACCATCTCAGCCATTGACAGCTATGCAACGCACACATCTTCTTCCTCTAATCGAGAAGTATGGTGATAATTACGAGGTATGGTTGTGTGCTTGCTTTGTAACAAGCCATTTTTACTTGATTCAACGCTTCTCTGTATTAACAAACTTCCTTTTCCTGTGGCAGGGAATGTTTAGGGATACAAAATTAAATAACATGCAGCATTCTGTTGCCACACTGAAGAATTTGTGCCAAAGATACCATCAATGGAAGAACCAAAATCCTTTGATCTTGACCAAGTGAAGGATGATGTCAATTTAATACAACATCAGAAAATCAATTGTATCTCTTTTTGACTCCTTAGTCCTTTAGATTGATCAAATTTAGTGACATTAGAGAAACTGTTGAAATGATAACTTTGATATCTGGCATTTTTGAGTTTTAATGGATCGCCTCGCCATTGTATTTTGCATTTATATATTGTCATCAAACCTGTGTATGCCGGAGCAACATAAAGCAACCGCACTGTTCGTTACCACTTTTGGTGGTTCTCAATCTTAGCTTTGAGATTCAGTTGGTCTATCCTAATGTAGGGATTTCCAAGTTAAATTTATTATATTACCTGTACTATTATCAAAGTTGTTATATGTGCTAGTTTACTTGTGTGTCAAACTTAGTTGTAAGATTTGAGAATATATACTTGTAAGATTTTCTTTTAGTGGATGTCTTAATTTAGTTGTCATATTTTCTTTTTTGCCTTATGATCTCCATATAGTTTTTCAATTTCACAAGATTTTGCTCATTTCACATTTTGGTCGGGTTTTTATATGATATTGATATGATTAGTCAAATGGGGTTTTGTTGGATTTGTCGCAACATATAGTTTTTATTTTATTTTATATGTAGTTGTAATAATTTTTAGAAAAATTTGTCTAAAAAACCCTGAAAGTTCTAGCGTTTTGTGAAAAACACCCTGAAGTTTTTCTTTTTTTAATTTAACAACACAAAGTTGTAGAAAAGTTTTAGTAACACAACTTGTGGATGAAAAATGGGAAATATGGGGTTAAAAATGAGGATTTGATTAATTAGAGTTTTCAATCGTGTTCTTCTTTCCAATTATTTTTCTATTAAATTGTTCTTAAAGGCTAAATCTTTAGAATAATTGTCTTATATTTCAAAGCTTTCATCTAAAAGTTGTGCTACTAAAGGTTTTCTACAACTTTGTGTTGTTAAATTTAAAAAAAGAAGTTCCAGGGTGTTTTTCACAAAACGCTAGAAATTTTAGGGTTTTTTAGATAAATTTTTCTAATTTTGAGAAACATGTAATTAAAGATAAAAGTGGAGTGTTGCAAATAATAAGAAACAGATGTATATAAATGGGGGAGGGGAGGGGGAGTGAGATAGTTATTAAAGGCCAACTAATTGTTGAAAACCAAATAAAAAGGACACATTAGACGTTTAAAGGGGTAAATGTGATAGAGTTGTTAGTATTTGCGAAATTATTATGGATGATCTCTAATGTATTCCTTTAAACATCTAATGTTAGGGTTTTCACGTCGAAAATGATTTTAGTTAATCCTATCCCTATAATTAGTTTTGAGAACACCATGCTTAGGTGAGAGTGATTTTTATAATTTTATATGAGAATAAGTCTACTGTGTTATGAGTTTTTTTTTTTTTTTTTTTTGATGAGAACCGTGTTAAGAGTTTTATATGTAAAGTTTGATGTTTATTCATGACTTACTTTTAGTAAAGGTATTTTAGTAATTTAACATGCTTAGTATTAATTTTTTTTTTTTAATATTATACTCCCTACACCTTTCTTTTTATTTTTTATTTTAGCAGGTAGTTCTGCTGAAATTCTGATCATCTTCACGAATGAGACACATTATTTACCACTCATTATTTTCCAACAATTTGATTGATTGATTATGGGCTAGACAGCAAATTCTCACGAAATAATTTTCAAATTTGCAATTCAGGTATGTCTCCACTCCATCTTCAAGGTCTTCGTTCTGAAGTTGCAAAATTGCCAAATTTGCAATTGACTTTTCTTTAGTGATGCACTTGATTGAAAATAAAAACTCGGTGTGGCAATATTCGCTATATAAGTATGCGATACGGATTTATAGGCAAAAAATGGATTTAAAGAGAGATAGAGTGAAAAACGAATAATTAAGTAGGCCCATAACAAAAGTAAAGTTAAAAAAAGCTTTACATGGATAATTTTTTCACTAAATATAGTAAAAAAATATTTGTTGCAATTATTGTATTACAACCTATAATGGCAAACGTTGTAAGTATTGCGATACGGAGGTAGTATGTATTATCGGTACGTAACAAAACCTACCAATTTCATACATCTTAGTATTGTAGCATATTAGGGAGTGAATCTTAAATTCTTAATTGTTTTTAGTGTGTTTAATTAATTGTCAAATAAGCTATTAATTTCTGAAATTGTAAAGTTGAATTGAATTAATAAAAGATAAAATTGAATTAGTCGCATACAAATGGTTTTGTAATGAACAAGAATCTATTTGTTAATGTTGGGATCTTCTCTTGTTTGCCACATTTAAAAGGTATGCCTAAGTATTAATGATGCTATCCAAACTACGATTGCTGCCCGCAAGACTCTACATGTCATTTCTATATATTGAATTTAGGCCAACGTTGTATAGTAGCTCACTTTGGTATAATAAAAAATAAGTTAGAATAGGGATATAATCTAATTGTATTATTAGACAGATTTATATGCATTAAGCATACCTTTGTAATATGTAGACAAAAACATACTACACCATTCTTTTTTTTAAAAGTTTGTCATTCTCCACCATGAATGGAGAACGTAGGTAGAGTGACAAGTTTTTAATAACTATTTTTGGTCTATTCTGTTTCTCATGTTTTACTTTCAATCTATCAATTTAAACAAAAATAGAAATAACAATGTTCTGAATCTCCTTCCCAATGTTCTAAATTTCAAAGCTAGTGTTCTAAAGTTTCGTACTTGTGTACTAAATTACATAAAATTAAGAGGTAATTAAATTGAGAAGGTATTGTGTCAGACCAGTGCGACATAAGGTTACTGTCAGACCAGTTCAACTGGACCTGGACACATATTGTCAAACCTGGACAAGTTTTGTTGAACCTGAACACATGTTGTTAAACCTGGACAAGTATTGTTAACCCTAGACACATATTTGTAAACCTGAACACAAATTTGTAAACATGGACACATGTTGTTGAACCTGGACACATAGTATTAAATCTGGACACATAATACTGAACTTGGACACATATTGTTGAACCTGGACATAAATTTGTAAACCTGGTGAAACTTATTGAACTTGGAAACATATTATTTACCCTGGACACATGGACCTGGACACATATCGTAAAATCTGGACATATATTGTTGAATCTGGACACATGTTGTTAAACCTGGACAAGTATTGTTAGCCCTGGACACATATTTGTAAACCTGAACACAAATTTGTAAACCTGAAAATATATTTGTAAACTTGGACACATGTTGTTGAACCTGGACACATAGTATTAAATCTGGACACATAGTACTGAACCTGGACACATATTGTTGAACCTGGACATAAAATTGTAAACCTGGTGAAACTTATTGAACCTGAAAACATATTGTTTACCATGGACACATGGACCTGGACACATATTGTTAAATCTGGACATATATTGTTAAACTTGGACACATATTATTGAACCTGGACACGTTTTGTTTAGTCTGAGCATAAAAAAAAATACAAGTGTTGGACAGTCGGACCCTCCGACACAATACTTTCACAATTAAATTAGTACATAGACTAATATAATATTACATTCTAATAAATAAATGTACCACGTATTAAAATATTGAATATAATACTCATTAATATTGATAATTTTCAAGTCTAGACACAGGTCAGTATTAATGACCTGCGTCTAGGTGCAGGTCCTGTAATGTGGACGTCTAGGCGCAGGTCCACGCTATATCCAGTTCGATTTTTTTGCTTATTTTGAGCGTGATTCTCCGAGATTTTTATGCGATTACGATACGATTACGGAGATCATTATGATTACATAATATTATTGAAATATTTGAGATTCTGGGAGATTTCGCGAGGTTCCGGAATAATCCGGGCTAATCTGGACTGTTTTCGACTGTTTTCGGACGATTTTGAAAAAAATACGCTAAAAATGCCAAAAAAATGGAAAAATTCTAGAAAATTATAAATAAGTGAAAAGTGGAGAAAAAATTGATGATGCAGATGTAAAATTACTAAAATGCCCCTAATAATGGAAAATGCTTCAAAAATTCATAGAAAATAGATAAAAACTCAGAAAATTATGGAAAAATTACCAAAAAATCTAGAAAAATGCAATTGACCTAGGAAAATTATTTGATGCAATGTAAAGTGACTAAAATGCCCTTATAAATAAATATGCATGAAAACTATTAAAAATAAATTAATAAAAATCATAAAAAATGTCCGAAAAATCCTAAAACGAGTCGTGAACCTCTAAAATGCCTATAAATAGTGTGGGAGTGGTATGAGAGGGTTAAAGCGGTGGCATTTTGGCATACTAGATCAAGACCGAACCTGTGCAACAGGGTACATTCATCATAGACCGTTGGGAGCTAACTGCGGTGCCAGAATTAGGTATCTACAGGGTTAAAGAGGTGGCATTTTGGCATACTAGTCTGGAGAGACGAATTCTTGTAAGACGAAGGTCAAAGGTGCGCTACGCGACTTATGTATGCTGATCCCAAAGGAAATAACTAATGAGATAACCCCTTTGAGACCGGTGCAACTTGATGTTAAAAGTGATGTTCAAAATCCACTTGATTTGACAATCGAACGAGCATGCAACAGGGAAACACACAAACATGTAATCACGCAGCAAGAAAATGCAGTGAAGTGTAAACAGTGAGAAGTGTCAACAGTGAAGTGTAACAGTGAAGTGAGAGATATGATTGAAAGAGAGTGGCAAGGTCAGAATTATGCCACGCAATCCTGTGAAGGTCGGGTTTATCACAGGGAAAGAGTCTGAGTTAGCGTCGGTGTCGGTGTCGGTGTCGGCGAGTGCGAAAGTCAGATTTATCACACGAAAAAGAGTGACAAGGTCAGACTTATGCCACGCAATCCTGTGTAGGTCGGGTTTATCACAGGAAAAGGTCCGGGTTGGTGTCTGAGTCGGTGTCGGTGTCGGTGTCGGCGAGTGCGAAGGTGGCAAGGTCAAATTTATGCCACGCAATCCTGTGAAGGTCAGGTTTATCACAGGTAAAGAGTTTGAGTCGTTGTCTGAGTCAGTGTCTGAGTCGGTGTCTGAATTGGTGTCTGAGTGAGTGCGAAGGTCAGGTTTATCGCACAAAAGAGTGGCAAGGTTAGATTTATGTCACGCAATCCTGTGAAGGTCAGGCTTATCACAGGAAAAGTAAACCGAGTCTAAGTCTGAACTGGAAATTGTAGTTGTATGAGCTTTGACAGTGATTTTTGGTAGTAAAAATACTTTGGTTCAGTGTAGATCTGGGCAAGATTGACTTACAAAGGTCTGGGATTATTGCAAGCTAGGATGATGCCCATGCAACGGAGGAGACAGGATAACTCAATGTCTTGTTACGGGGTGTTAATGGGAATGACATGAGAGTGACTTGTAATCAGAGGTTGTCCTAGAAATGGTGATTGACATAGACACGGAGTTTGACTCATTTTGAACTGGGATGTGAAGAAGACATGGGGTCCTTGGACGGAGTTCCTTGATTTCAGCTTGATAAGATTGACCTGAGACGGTTAGATCATAGAAACAGAGGAGCCCCCCAAGTGAAGAATGGGGGTGATGTTGTGAAGAGACAGGAGCAAGGACAACATGGTGATGAGCCCCCAAATATAATGTGCTAACCCTCAGTAGAGTTAGGTGGCTTTACCTCCTGGAGAGTTTAGTCAATGAGTCTTTGAAGGTGACCAAAGAATGGGATAGGGTTCGAAAAATAGAAAGGCCAAAATTTTGTGACTTGAGGTTGAAGATGGATGTGGCTAAGATGTAGGGTTAACAAGAAATGTGGGTTCAAGTTTGAGTCTATGTATGGGTCAAAGATTAGTAAATGTATTGTCGAACTCTTAGCAGGTAGAATCACTCGGAAGCTAGGCTTCGTTTGATTTTTTATTAACGTGGTCGGACCTCGAGTAGAGGCTTCCTACATATCCTTGCGGAATCAGACCATCGTAGTTCTGTGGGCCTGATTTTGAAATGATTTTTCTTTTGTTTTTTTTTGTTTTTTCCTTTCTTTTTTTTTTCTTTTTCTCTTTTTTTTTGTCTTTTTTTTGTCCTTTTTCTTTTTCTTTTTTTTTTTTTTGCCTCGACTTTTGCTTGAATGAGGTTGCTGTCTTTTATTGCTCTGGGAAATGCTTTCAAATGATCTTTGGCATTTAACCCTTTTAGGTGCGAATGAGCCTTGATTATGAGTGTTGCTATTTAACCTCCTGTACTCCATTATGAATTCGAATTGTAATTGAGCTGGGCCTGGGCTTTGATTTCTTTGTTTTGAGGCCATTGCACCATTCTCCAAATATGATTTGCCATTGATCGTTTGAAAGCACGCCCTCGTGAGGTCGTGTGTGAAAGTGACTATTGATATTGCTTGTGAGGTCAGTGTGTGAAAGTGTAGTGAGGTCAGTGTGTGAAGGTGTTAATTTTATTAATTGATCATTTGAAGCCGCGTAAGTGACTGGACCTGCATAGAGTTGAAAGTGATATTGGAGGATATGAAAATGTGGCAGGCCATTTGGTGGATAGTGGAATGGTCAAAGTGTGTATGACATAGACTCGAGATGGGAAGTGCAAGGGTCAGTGGGCTAGGATGAAGACTCATTGATTTGACTCATAGGAAGGCCGCACGATTCATTGAACCATGCTTTGGGATGACTCATAGGGTTGGAGATGGACTGGACTGGATGTTTAGGCTATTTGTATGTGGTGTTGGGCCTTTGTGAATGTGGTGCTCGGTCATTCTCCACTTGGGTTAAGGTGTCATTGAATTTTTTTTTTTTTTTTTGTGGCTATGGAAGATGATGAAGGGTCAATGGACATAGTCTTTTGTGATGTGGGTGGATTTTGTGGAGATGGGCTTAAGACTTCTCATTTCTCTTTGGGCCAATCGAAGGAGCCTTTGTTATCGAAGCTGGAACCAAGAGAACCCTGTTCTAGAATGTGAATGTGGAGGAGCTGACACTGGACTGTGACTGACATTGAACTGAGTCTGACTTTGTATAAACCTAAGTCCGGACCTAGATCTGTTTAAAGGTACTGGACTTTTGGCGTGACTGACACTGAAGTGAGCTAAAGTGAACCTATGTCTAGTTAGGACCACTTGTGAACGGGACGGGTCTAAGTTGGGCCTTATGTCTAATTAGGACTATCTAGACTTAGAGACTGGACTGGGAGGAGATTGGTGGTGAACTGTGCTGAGACTGTGAGATGAATCGAACCTATGGCAAACTAAAGTGTGTTTGGACTCGAGAAAGTTATGAAATTGGACTAGACTGTGATGGACATGGACCCCATTTTGAGAACTGGACTTGGGACTTGGGACTTGGGACTTGGACTGGGGAAATGGACTGTGAACTATGAGCTGGACCAGTTACTTGGACTAAAGAACTTGACTGGGGAATGGGCTAAAGAGATGAGACTTATTGAACTGGACTGGTGGTTTGGACTGTGGACTTGACATTGAGTTACCCTTATGATTGATGAGTGAAGTAAAAGGGGCTGGGCTAGACTAATGGGCCAAATGCACACATAACACACTAGTCCTAGAATATGCAAATGATGGTCTTCTAAGGTCAGTCTTAGGTGGTCAAAAGGTACCATGACTAGAGGGAAACTGAACCGATCTAGTCACTCTTCACATTGAATGACACACGGTTAAAAAGTCCCTCATTATGATCTCATCGGGAATGAGGATCACGCGTCGAGGCTGGGATGGGCCGATTACGATTATTGAGGTCGAGCACCACAAGTAACCATAATCAAACCCCCCGGGGTCGGTCTCGAGCATAGAACATGCTCATATGAGACGTGGGCCTAATTGTGACCTTATGCGGAAGGTCACTATGTAACATGCTCAAAAATTGAATAATGATCTTACGAGACTTTTCAAGTTTGTCCACACCACTAAGGAGTGATATTCCCCAGTGGAGTCGCCAAACTGTAGGGGTCGTTTTTACCCGGTCGCCTACGTCACGAGTTGATTTGAATGCTCGTTAGCGCCGTACGTGAATACGGACTAGCAGGAGTCGCCACCGTGCGTTTATACGGTCCACGGACACCGAAGAAGTACCGAAAGCCAGGAGCAATCGGTCCCATATGGTCGTGCACCAGAGTATGGGTTCGGGGACAGGTTACAAGCCAATCGTGCATTGGGCCCGCCCGCCTGCAAGCAGTCTCTACTAGGTCTCTTTTGTAAGATCATTGTTCAATTTCAGAGCAACAGAGATAACTCAATTTTAGCCCTAATTTGTGAATTACTAAGTCGGTTCAGATTAATGCACAAATTAGCCTAAAATTGTTTTGTGACCACTTTGGAATTAGTCAATATTATTATACTAGAATGAGGCCAAAAGAACGGGAGAAATCAAGGGTTAAATCAAATAAATCACATAAAAAAGAAAATCAACATGATAATGGCACGGAAAAGAGAAAAAAGAAAGTGCGAACGTACCTCGAATCCCGTGCAAATAGATCATCAAAATAATTAAATAAAAAAAATGCTACATGGAACGACATGAAAAATACAAGAAAAAAAATAAGACATAACATGGATTAAAAATATAAAAAAGGGACATGAATTAAAACATGAATTAACACAAACAGAAATGCAAAAAACGCATGTCATCATGATGAACGCAAGGCATAGATTAAAATCAAAATCAAAATAAAATTAAGCATATTGACATTGAATAGAAAAGGGCCTCAGATATGTGTACCGGAATGTGCGGCGGTCGATTACGGCTAAGAGATTAGCATGCCAAGTGACATAGTTTAGAATTGATTTTGACAGATTTTTGAATTGATTTTGAATGAGTTTTGAATTGATTTTGACAGAATTTTGAATTGATTTTGACAGAGTTTTGAATTGATTTTGACAGAGTTTTGAATTGATTTTGACAGAGTTTTGAATTGATTTTGACAGAGAGAATGAATAGTAGAGAGAGAATAGAAGTCAGAATGTTGTATTGTCGTTTTTGTGTGTTTTGAAAAGCCGGACGAGGGTTGTATTTATAGGCAAACAGAGGCAAAAACCGAACCCGGAGAATACCAGATCTGCGTCTAGACGCAGGTCAGTATTTGTGATCTGCATCTAGGCGCAGGTCCTGTAATGTGGACCTGCATCTAGGCGCAGGTCCAGGCTATATCCGGGTCGATTTTTTTGCTTATTTTGCGCGTGATTCTCCGAGATTTTTATGCGATTACGATAAGATTACGGAGATCATTATGATTACGTAATATTATCGTAATATTTGAGATTCTGGGAGATTTCACGAGGTTCCGGAATAATCCGGGCTAATCTGGACTGTTTTCGACTGTTTTCGGGTTTTTTAGACGATTTTGAAAAAAATACGCTAAAAATGCCAAAAAAATGGAAAAATTCTAGAAAATTATAAATGAGTGAAAAGTGGAGAAAAAATTGATGATGCAGATGTAAAATTACTAAAATGCCCCTAATAATGGAAAATGCTTCAAAAATTCATAGAAAATAGATAAAAACTCAGAAAATTATGGAAAAATTACCAAAAAATCTAGAAAAATGCAATTAACCTAGGAAAATTATTTGATGCAATGTAAAGTGACTAAAATGCCCTTAGAAATAAATATACATGAAAACTAATAAAAATAAATTAATAAAAATCCTAAAAAATGTCCGAAAAATCCTAAAACAAGTCGTGAACCTCTAAAAGGCCTATAAATAGTGTGAGAGTGGTATGAGAGGGTTAAAGAGGTGGCATTTTGGCATAATAGATCAAGACCGGACCTGTGCAACAGGGTACATTCATCATAGACCGTTGGGAGCTAACTGAGGTGCCAGAATTAGGTGTCTACACATGGTGATTTGAATGAGGAAGTATATATGAAACTTCCTCCTGGTTTTGAGACTGCATACCCTAATAAAGTATGTCGTCTTCGCAAATCTTTATATGGTTTGAAACAGGCTCCCAGATGTTGGTTTGCAAAGTTGGTATCTGCTTTGAAAGAGTATGGTTTCTTACAATCATATTCAGATTATTCTTTATTTACATTTACTAGAGGAACCGTACAGTTGAATGTTCTTGTATATGTTGATGATCTTATTATATCTGGTAATGATTCCGCTGCTTTAAAGGCTTTCAAAGCATATTTGAGTGATTGTTTTCATATGAAAGATCTTGGCACCTTGAAATATTTTCTGGGTATTGAAGTAGCTCGTAGTACTTCTAGATTATTTCTTTGTCAAAGGAAGTACGCTCTTGATATTATCTCAGAAGCATGCTTACTTGGTGCAAAGCCTGCTGGCTTTCCAATTGAACAAAATCACAAGCTTAGTTTGGCTAATGGACCTCTATTATCTGACCCTGAGGAATACATATGGCTTATAGGCAGATTAATTTATTTGGTAGTCACACGACCGGATCTTGCCTATTCTGTTCATATTTTATCTCAATTTATGCAACAACCTCGTAGAGAACACTGGGAAGCAGCTCTACGTGTTGTACGGTACCTGAAGGGTACTCCTGGTCAGGGAATTCTTTTACGTGCCGACAGTGATCTTACTCTACAGGGCTGGTGTGACTCTGATTGGGCAGCATGTCCTAATACTCGTCGATCGTTGACGGGATGGCTTGTATTTCTCGGTAACTCTCCTATTTCATGGAAAACGAAGAAGCAAAATATTGTTTCTCGCTCTTCGGCAGAAGCAGAATATCGGTCCATGGCTGCTATTACATGTGAATTAAAGTGGCTTAAAGGTTTATTACTTAGTTTGGGAGTTCATCATCCCAAATCAATCAGCTTATTTTGTGACAGTCAATCGGCTCTTCACATTGCTAAAAATCCAGTTTTTCATGAGAGAACTAAACATATCGAAGTAGACTGTCATTTTGTGCGCGATGCAATTCAAAGTGGCTTAATTGATCCATCCTATGTTTCTACTCATTCCCAGTTAGCTGAAATTTTCACAAAAGCTCTCGGCAAATCTCAGTTTGACTGTTTAATACGCAAGTTGGGCATTATCAATCTTCATGCTCCAATTTGAGGGGGGGTGTTAGGGATATTATTACTTATTATATAATATTGTTTTATTATATCTTTTAGATAAGTATTAACCATAGCCTAATTTCTAGGAGTTGACTAAATTAGTTAAGAGATATTCTTGGCATATTATTTGTTTTGATGATCTCTAGTATGCTTATATGTTGAGGAAATAAAGCAAACCAAAAAAGGCAAGCCTTTTACTCCATTAACCTCTTTACAATTTGCTTAATGTGTTAGCACTAGCATTGGATAGTAATAATTCCAACTTTTAGTCATCTTTTCATATTAATCACAACTCTTGATTATTCGTGAATAATCCCAATTTTAGGGGTAATCTTCTTAAAATAATCCTAAGTGTTATTCATTCATTCTTCCTGCAGCTTTAATTATTTCCTAAAGGTACCCTTAAAAGTTAGAATTATTCTAAAATAACCGAAAATTGTGATTTTCTTTGGGAAGATGGCTGAAATTTGGGATTATTTATATCAATTTTTTCTTAATTTTTAATTTGCACACACTTCAGATTCTTTATTAGTCGTTTGTGCTAAACTTGTTCCAAAAATCTGGATCCGTCAATCCCTTGACTTTGGCCACCTTTCTCTCACAAAAAGACACTAAATGTAACAAACAAAGTTAAGCGGATGAAGCACAAATTACCAAACAAGCCGTAAAGGCCTAAGTATCTATACGGAAAAGATATAGTACAGTCCGATCCAATGCAAGAAAACTTAAGGTTCTGAATTTTTATGGTTACATACTTGTATTGCTAATTTGCTATACCCTTATAGCACTTACAATGAAGGTTTGCTTAAAGAACTCCAAACTACATCCATTATCTATGACAAATTGACAACTCTCTTACTTGCTAAAACAAATTTGATTTACAAACGACGATGAGTTTTCCAAAACAAAAACTGGAAAACACATGCACAAAAGGAGCAAATGTTCGGTATACGAAAACAAACAGACAACATCATAACACACTAAAGAAGAAAAACCCCACGACGAACTCAATAGGTCTATTATACATCCGAATGTACATAGAGGTATGTGCATCCAAGGTATTTTATTGTTCATTTTAAAAAAATTTGCTCATCTTAAATTTTAAAATGAGCAAAAAAAAAAACTATAAAAGATTGGATGTACCATACATCCGGATGTATATAAGAATTTCTACGACAAACCGGCTTAGCAAGGCTGACCGACAAAAACCAAACCAGCAACTACGGGGGTTAGACACCCATGAAAGCTCGGCATTGAGATTCCCAATGTTCTTTTGCTTGCTTGATTCGCTCTGTCCTCTCTGACCGAAGTCTCTCTTCCCAGTACTGATGGCACCTATAAGCACTTGTCATATGTTAGTGACTTGCAAATCTTCCCGTAATTCGTTATTCCCTTTTATAATTAAGATTAAGCTGATAGAGTATAAAACCAATTCATGGGCTTCAACCATTTATTTACTCTATCATAATCAAAGATCTAAGGTTAGAAAATTGAATTAGCAAATTTTTTATTTCACCATAGAAAATGTGTACCTTCGACTTAATAAAATATAGAGCTCCTCCAAGTGTAGAGCACCTTCATAAACTCCACTCTGAAATCAAAACTCAAGGAGTCAATAATATATACACGTACTTGTCGATTACTTGAGTTGTTTTATACTTCATATATTATACTCCATACTATGCAGATGACAAATGACAACAAAAATCCTGGCTGATTCGTAGCAGCAACAGAAGGATAAAACATGAAAGTATATTATAACCGGTCCATGACAACTTTGCGTCAACACAAAACAATTAATATTAGGCACGGTCTATGGGTATGGTAGAAAGGCGGTCCAAGGCCATTTGATAGCAAGTACAGAATATATAGACAACTCAAGGGGCAATAAACTATATCAATTGTACCAAGAGGAAGTCTTGCAAATGCAGATTAAAAAATGAAAGAAACGAAAAAGAGTGCCTTTATCTTTCCGCATTGCCAACGGTTTTTCAAAGAACCGTGTAGAATTCCGTGATTAGTTTATGTCTTAGTTCTTTTCACTATAAAAAAATTCCACATATAAGCTGATAAGTTTGAATAAGGGCTACAAGGTTGAATTACTTTAAAAAAAAAATGATAAGGGCCAATATGTCAAATTGTCAATAAATGTTTACACAAGGGAAATTCAAGAGCAAAGAGGTAAACTTAAATCCCTTAACATCCTATCAATGGAAAAGTATGCACCCTAACCTCCCGAAAAATGAGTTCAACTACGAGTTTTTTTTTTGTTACTTTAGTCCATAAATTCTATGTTACTCAGTCTGCTAGAAGTTTCGGACAAGGATATGTGTCCAAGTGTTGGACAAAACAATTTTATGAATAATAAAATGAAGTGTCCAAGTGCAATACCAATGTCTAGGAGTTGAGTGATCGATATAGGTACATGAGGTGAAATAAAGAGTTTGAGTAACATAGCCTAAATAAAGGGGTACTTTCCATTTAATATAACCCAATGGATTACTTGAATCTAAATCTAGCTTTTCATCCCTTTTCTTATGTTCACGGAATAAACAGCGAAAAATAATATTATAGAAGCATTTTTATTTTGTGCATGCAGATCCCCAATACGAATATGCCACTAGCATGAATAAGAAGAAAAGAAAAAAGAATTCCCAAAAGACATCAACCGGTTTGCAAGCCCATATTATTATATCTCACATCGGTTAAGACAGACTTGACAGCTTGAACTAACTAATACATCGTGCAAAACAGAAGAAGAATAAATTCACAGATACAATAAAGAAATCAGGCAAAGAGTGGGAGAGACAAATTAGAAAAGATTAATGAGGGAATCCCATGATTACCTCTCGGCACAAAGGACATTTCTCCTTTGAAGATGCGGCCCGCAGTCCATCAACCATGCTAACTGAAGCAGCATTGCAGGCACACATATGACAGAAGATATGGCCACAAGTAAGAGCAACGGGGTCAAATACAGTGTCCTGCATATTATTAGACAAGAAATATAAATGTGAATTTCTGAAATGATAGATAAAATAGCTGATGTTGGCACCAGCATTAAGAATAATGCCACGAGAAAGTCCAAAGCCATGGCATGTTAAGGTGTAATGTGTGGCAGAATTTGTTTTAAGTTTCGAATAAGCATCCAAATGGAGGATTGCTTAGGAAAGGATTCATAGATCATCATTGATTTCTAGTTGTATATAATATTATAATCACACATTTCCAGGATACAATGAAGCATTGACAAGACAAAGGAAACACTAACTCCTACAAACATATTCATTGACAAGACAAAGGAAACATACAAATAGTTTTTTAAACAAGAGAATAAGTAGCTTCCACAACTTCTCTTTATGATTGGTAAAAATGAGTAAACAAAATTGACCAAAACCCTAGGCTTCTATTCTGTATAATGGTCAACAAATGTCCGATGAAAGAATTAAGGCATCAGACCTCACAAAACTAAGCTAATGCCACATAAAGAGGTAATAGTCAAGGTTGTGTCTGATTCAACAGATTTCAAAAGAAAGCATAATGGATAACCTCTATAATACTACATTTTCCTTTGTTATTATGGAAATTTAGAAAGGAAAACAAGAAAGAATGGAAGAGAGCAGAGAAAAAGTGAAAGATATGGAAAAAATAAAAAGCATGACATTCTTTCCCTATGTTACATCGAGTCGGAGACGGGGACAAAAACAAATACAGGTATGGGGACTAAAAAGGGTAAATTTAAAAACTAGATGACAATGGGTATGACACAAACATTAATAACAGTAACAATATAGTCCCAATACGAAGACGAATCGGGTACAGGGATGACAGTAAATGAAGTAACCATGCTACATAATTCTTTCCTCACAAACAAAATCCTTGCAAACCAAACAGCGGGAAATGGGAAAACACTTTTTCCAAATAAAATAATTCCTCCAACTAAACACAGCATAAAAAAAATCATATGCCCTCGTGACCCATGATTGGCAAACTGTTTGGTCATGATAGTGCAGAAGCAATTGGCTAGCCAGCCATTGAAATTGTGATTCTTGCTTTGAAATTATCAGAGTATTTAAATGAGTCAGCTGTGATAACAATAATCGAAGAAGTCAATAGTATATTTTTGGTATTAAGACTATTAACAAATACATGAAAACAAGCAACTATGTTTAAGTATTAAACAACCCAACTTGCAAAATCATCATAGTGTGCTCATTTCAATGGCATTAGTATCATCATATTTAAGTGCAAACAAAGCAAGAAAGGGCATTTATATCAACAAATATATTTAATTGCTCACCAAGCAAATAGAACAAGTCAAGTCAAGATCGACCATCACAGAATCAAAGAGCTTGCAGGTCAGTGACGGCTTTCCATCGGTAAATTTAAGATAACAACCCTCAAACAAATGTGCCCCTTGTCTTGACTTCGCCTTCTTATCTCTCAAATTAATGTGAAAAGCCATGAGCTCGCAAAGCCATGGAGATTGAAGAATCTCAACGTGCATACTTTGAGCACGCGATTTGAAAGCCTGACCTTGTTTAGAATAATGAATCTGCCCCATTATAAACAAACACATACATACATCAGCACATTCTACAATAGACTCAACTAATTGTTTAATACCAAAGAAGATTCTACAGAAATCCCAAAGAATCTCTTCTTCTACCTTATCATATTTCTTTAAAATTTTCCTAACTGCAACTGCATTGATCATGGCATAAGTAACAAGGTCTTGTCCTTCCTGAATCAATGAAATATGATCCTTCTTGCCTTTACACCATACATAATACTTCTTAAAGCCCGTCGCTAAATGCATATCAAGCAACTTTCGAGCACGGTTATTGAAACAACCCACCACATCAGACATTTCCTTCATAAGTGATGGAAAAAATGTGCCATCACATACTGCATAAGAAGGATAATCACCATTGTTAATAGAACAACAATACACAACCTCAACTTACTATATGTTTCTATGTATGAATCATTGAACTCAGTATGAAACCCAAATGTTTACCATTAACAACTAAAAGATGTTGAATTGTAGTGGTTTCATGTTATGCCTTTAATTATTAGAACATGATCAGCTTTTAATTGCTTCTTATGCTTATTATAATCTTATCTTGAAGTTTCGATAAGTTTACTGATTTTGAAAAGGATAGAAACAAGAAAACCAAATCAAAAGGTTGAAGACAATAACTAGAAAACAATTTAAACATCTCAAAACACCTGAATCCATTATAAAAGCCAAAAAAAAGGTTTTAAATTTTTTTTTTAAGAAAAAAAAAAAACTACAGTTACTCTAAGAAAATATTAAACACCCAAATTTGCAGACAATTTCATGAATTCATAAATAAATATATTTGTCAGACCAAAATTTCTAATTTCTATCACCAAATTTATTGGACAAAATTAAAACTTCATGCATAACACCCCAACTCACTACCCCAAAAAAAAAAAAAAAAACACACCCCATCCCCCACCCCAAATACTCCATTCATAGCAATATATTAATCTTTAACGATTTGACATTAATCTATCTACTTTACGACAAATTGTTGCAATTATTACGTTATCGAGACAGTATTTGTGAACAAATTTCTTCATCAATCAAATCATGGAAGCAAATTAAGTAACATGTTATGTACAAGGATTTGAAATAAATCAAATTGAGAAAATGCGAAATCGATGTTCTGGGGTAGTACATCAACAAAATCCCAGAAATATCACTTTCAATCTAGAACCTCAAATTCGAAAAAAAAATAAAAATTAACAAGAATTTCAAAATTACCAGGACACTCATGGGGGCAATCATCATTATCAGAGGAATTGTGGGATTCAAGGTCTAGCCTACACTTTTTCAAGATTTTCTTCAAATTTTTCAATCCAACTCCAGGTAATTCGCTTTCCAAGCTTTGCATATACTCTTGATATGTCTTGCAAAACTTCATTTTTTTGTGTTTTAATTATCCTTTTTTTTCCCAGTATTAAATTGAACATACAATTAAGAAAAATCGAATTTCGAAATCCTTTTTTCACAAGAAACATAGAACAAAATCAAGAACTGAAAATTCAGAACAGCGATAAAAATGGGTAATTAAATCGCTGAATAAAATATCAAAAAAAAAGAACAAAAATTTGTGGATTAGACGAGTGTTACGTTAAAAAAAAAAAAGAAGGAAAAATATGAAGAATGTGAGTATGTGAGAAAGATTTGCAGGGTTTATAGGATAGGAAAGGAGGTGGTTTTGTCATAAATTTTATAATGAGAAAGAGGAAAGGCCAAAAAATGAGGTAATGCCATTAAAATTAAAATTTCTCCATTTTTTAAACCCAAAAAAAAGTTATTATTCATGCTTCTACTCACCCAAAATTAAAATGAGGTAATGTCATTATTCATGCTTCTACTCACCCAAAAAATACTCAAAAAGTTATGAAGTGGGTCATATTAATGATGACTATGGTCGGGTTATTACGAAATAAAGGTCCGTTTATTAGAGCGAAATTTTTTTTTTCTGAAAAGAGTTTTTCTATTTTATATCGTTTACTTTGGGTGAAAAAATAAAATGTAAAACTTTGGGTAAAAACTCATTTTATACTATATTGGAAAATTTTCCTCCAAATTTGGAAGTAAAACTTATTTTCCGTGCCAGTAAACATTGGAAAATTTATATGAAAATGAGTTTTACAACGTAAAATTTTTTCATGGAAAATCATTTTACATCAAAAATATTTTACACCAATGTAAATGGACCCTAAATATCTACAAATGAGTTTTTTTTTTTTTTGAGTTGGACTAAATGTTATAAGTAACTCAAAAAAATTATAGAAAGGAAAAAGGAATGGTTAGGTTGGGCTTGGATTTGTGCCAAACATTTAAGTGATGTTAAAATGGAAGTACAATTGCTATGTGAGATAAAAAATAAAATCTTTTGTGGTTTTCTTTTATTGAAATTCAAGAAAGAAATGAAGTTAAGAAATCGAAAAAAGGAGTGAAAAGAAGCAAGTGAAAAAAATAAAAATCTCACCGAAAGCCATGCCTAAAACTTGGTCGATTACGGAAAACCACAAAAAAGTTTATCTCACAAAAAAATTTGGGACTTGAGTTTTAATCTATGTTGCATGAAAACGGATACGAATATAGGTACCGGTTTGTATAATTTAATTTTTTTCCTGTTCTACTAAATGTCACGGAGTAACTTTGTTTATATAATTTTTTATATTAATTTTTACAAATTACGGAGTAGTACTTAATACTTCATATTTAAGTAGATATTTTTCTTAAGTTATGTGTATCACATGAATATTTTAATGCTTTCCTTCATACATATGCGTGTATATAAAACTAGTTATAGAGATAAACTGAACTGAACTGAATAGAAGTGTATTAATTGAACTAAATAGAGATGAACTGAACTGAACTGAATAGAGATTAAATAATGAACTGAACTGAACTGAATTGAACTGAATATAATCTGAAGTAAACAAGCCCTTAGAGTCCAACTGTTAGTGTCCTAATATGTTGTAATGACATTATAAAGCTTGTACATATATACTTATTGTAACGACCCTGATTTTGTTGGTATTTCTGTCGTGTATTTAATTGTATTTATGTGATTTTATGTATGGTTCAAAATTTATTTTGGACTATTTATTTTATTTTATGTGAATAATTTCGATTAATTCGAATATTATTTTATTGTGATTGATTATTATTTATTTTATTATTATTTAATTAATTAGAATTTTATTATTTAATTTTCTAATTAGTTATTTAATATTTTTGGGCCAAGTGCGATTTGAGCATGATTAAACATGCAAGAGTGCAATTAGCCCAATTATTTATCGAAAGCCCAATTTTGGCCCATTTGCAAGCCATGGCCGGTTTTCTCCCATTTTATGTGGCAAATTTTGCCACTTGCCATGCATTCACACCTTAACTAACCTCTATATATAGGAGAGTTAGTAAGGCTTAAGAATCATTTTGCCATTTAATCACTTGCTCATCAAATCATTAGCCAAAACACCTCCCATTTGCTCTCCTAATCTCACGCCATTTTTGGCCTCATCACTCACCAAATTTTGTTCTTCATCTTTTAAAACCCAAACTTAAAGATTCAACTACCATTGATCTTTAAGTATCAAAACACAAACTAAACCACATAATTTGCATTCAAGATCACTAGTTCGGGTTTGGTTTTGGGCTCTTGTTCGTGTGGGTTGTTCGAGTGGTGTCCGTGGTGGTGCCGTGCAAGGGCCGTGTTGGGGCTGTGCAAGGGACAGTGGTGCAGGTGGTTCTCGTGCCGTGTTCGTGGGCCGTGCAGCTGAGTGGTGGCCGTGTGGTGTTCGTGCAGCCAACCGTGCGTGGTGTGCCGTGTGGGTGCAATTTGTTGGAGCCGTGTGGTTCGAATTCCGGGTTGCAAGATTGTGTTGATTTTGTGTGTAATCCTTAATAAGGTAACATACTTTCTCAAACTAATTTGGTATACTATGTTTCATAGTATAAATTAAATGATTAGATTAGACTATTTGATGTTTTATAACCATGTATTTGTATGTGTCATAATCTGAAATTTTGGATGGTTTTATGATGATTTCCTCTTGAATATGTATATTTCATGATTGAATATGTTAGTATTAAGTTTGATGTTATTCATGTTTAAGTTTGATGAATTTTGGATATCAGGAAGTTGATGATTTTTATTGTTGAATTTGTTGAAGTTATGCGTGTATTTTGATGAAGTTTGGGATGATTTCTTGGTTCTTGAATGAGTTCTTGGTTGAAGTTCTTGAATCTTGATTGAGTTCTTGATTAAAGATCTTGAATCTTGGATGAGTTCTTTATGAGTTCTTTAAGTTCTTGGTTGAATCTTTGAAGTTAAAAAAAGCTAGTTTTAATTAAAGAAAGTTAAAGGAAGTTAGAGGAAAGGTTAAAGATTTATGTTTGAGGTTCTAAGTTTGATTGGTTTACATGTTATTTCTTGAGTCAAGGCGTAAGATGCAACTTAAGAATTAACTAAGAATGTAAACTTCAATTTAAAGTAAGATTAGCTTGATTTCGCTACTAGACGCCTAAAACTTAGAGTAAGATTCTTTGTTTTTGGGTTAAGATGTTGCCCCTATCCTATCCGCGATATTGGGATAGTTGGTGGTCTTACTATGTTGTCTTCGGATATGGATTTCCAGTAAGATTGGTTTAATGGGATTTGGAAGTAAGATTCTCAGTCCTGACATAGTAGAAAGTCTGATCGCGTAAGATGCGTTCGTACGTGCATAGTCCGGTCTAGTATGTGAATGATTGCGCCAAAGTTAAGATTTGTTAATTAATGGTCAAGTTAGTCGAGTCAGCATGATTAATTGATGTTATTCGTTGTTGATAGTACGACATGATGTTTCGTATGGATTGATGTATGTTGGCATGTTTGATTTGGTTATTTGGTTTGTGCTATGTTTTTGTGTATCCCCGTTAGGGTGGGACAGTTATGTTACTCGCCACTGCCGGTGAACTGTTGTTGTTTTTCAGGTAACTCTGATGATGAGGTCCTTGCTTAGCTTTGGGTTGGGCGAGTGCCATTATTACATAGTTTTTATGTTGTTATTTTACGATATATTCTAGTTTTGAACTCTAGTAGTAGTACTTGTATATTTCTATAACTTTGACATATATTTGGAGTTTACGTTTGATAGTAGTAGTAATATGACATTTGGGATTAGTTATGTACAATCTTGTGGGTAATTGTACTTTTGGTTTAGTATATATAATCATTTCGAGGTTTTGTTTTTAATTTTAAGTATTTAAGTTTGTTAGATCTGACGATTCGACTCGTCGGTTTCTTCCGCGCCGGTTTAAGCGAGTCGGGTCGTCACACTTCTTGTAGTATGTCAGTAAGAACCGTAGGTTGGCTGCAATTTCACGTTCAAAAACGCACTCTTACTGCACTTTATTCTGTCTAATGACATATTACTATGGTTGTCTTTCAATTTGCTTAATATTAATTGATGATGGCTAATTAATTTTCTTAATTTCAGTTGATGGCTAATTATTCTCATTTAATTTGGGGGTTACATTTCCTTAATCTCCCTAAGTTATTTCCATAATAACGTATGCTAAGGGAAACCAAAGGGTCCTTTTCTATTCATCTTTTTCCTCCTAATCTTCTATATATACTTCTGTATCTCTTCTATCATAAATACAAAAAAAAAAAAATCAAAAACACTTCTCCTTCTAGATTTTGGGCATAAGTTTGTATAACTCCAAACCTTCATCCAAGAGTGCCATTGTGTGAAGGTGGTGTGTGATCATTAGGAGACGTATCGGCGAATACAATTGAGCACCCCGGTTGCGCCGAATTTCGTTTTCAAATCAGTGGTCCTTATTACCATGACACCCCAAAGTTTGTCCTTATTATCCATTCCCTAGTAGTTGTAGTCATCCTTTAAACAATACAACCCCTCCATATATACGAAGTGACTGTTCTGATTTACTGAACTGAACTAATTAGAGCTGAACTGAATTGAAATTATTAAGGATTTAGAATTGAACCGAACTGAAAATAATCTGAAGAGAACACGCCCAAAATACATGATAAAAATTTATAAGACTTAATTACTAGCATTAGGACTTTATTATTTGCTAGTATTCCATAAGAGCTTAACATATGACATTTGTTTACTTTTATTAGACTACTCCATCTATTTTTATTTGTTTGTCCAGTTTGAAATCTTGACACTATTTATAAGATGAAAGAATATTTTAAATTATTTTCAACATATACAATATAATATAGTCATGTGAGGTCTTGTTTGATTCGTATCAATGAGTACGATATTTATATTCAATTATTATAATTTTTACACATATATAACAAAAGATAAAAAATATTTAAGTTCAAACAAACAAATGTATTCACATATGTGAAAACTCAAAACAACAGACTGGGGAGTAGATTAGTAGAGAACCCATGAGGCCATGATAGGAGTATAGGACGACCCTATACAGGCCCGCCCCATTGGACGGACCTGCTCCATTTTTTTAATTTGGGCGGGCCCTTCTTCCTCGAGAAAGCGCACTCAAAATTCTCCATTGAAGCGCACTCAACGTTCTCCATTGAAGTGCACTCAACGTTTTCCATTGTGGCGCCTTCCGAATCTTGTAGTTGTATCTCACATTGAAGCAGCTTCTGAGGTCAGTTGCTATTTCTTTTCATAGTCATCTGATCAATTTCTCAATCTAGGGTTTATTGTTCATCTAATTTAAATTTAATTGTCAGTTTTCTAAGCTTAGGGTTCGAAAGTCTAATACCTAAACTAAGATTATGAAAGATCATAACAAGCGATTTGGTTGGTAATGTGTTGCAGAATCCCTTAATTTTAGGATTGAACCATGAAATTAGACCTCCTCATGTTTATGTTTGCATTCGTTAGTTTAATATGCAAACCTTTATATGAACAGCTGCGGAGTTTAATCAATCTGGTAAATGGAAAGTGCCAATGGCAGTAAGAGAATAGTTTTTGTGACGGTTGGAACTACTCTATTTGATGCTCTTGTCAAAGCAGTGGACACTTCTCAAGTCAAGCAAGAATTATATGCAAAAGGGTATACACACCTACTGATTCAAATTGGTCGTGGATCCTACATTCCTACTAGGGTATTTTGAATCTTGGCTTTGTTGCCACCTGAACTCATTTGTGATGTTTTTGAGCATTTCATTTTTTTTTCGTTTTATGGCTACTAGTAAAGTTTGGGGGTAACGATGAAGAAAATGATACTTTACTTGGTTTCTCATTAATACTAGTACTTTGTTTAGATAGAAGGAAATGGGAGGAAAAGATAAGAAGAGATAGGGAGGAAGACAGTTTTTTTTGTTTAGGTAAAGGATTGGAGGAAGAACGGGAAAGGAGATGGAGGGATTCATTTTCCCTCTCTCTATAATCCTTCCTCCTTTTTCCCTTCCCTTCCTTGTTTGTTATCCAGATAAAGCGTACACCTTGCATTAATAATTTGTCTGTTGAGTATTAAACATGGTTTCCGTCAATAGCATCTAGAGTTGTGAAAGTGCTTTTGATATCATGAAACTTTTATGCTCCGTAATAAGTAATTGCCTATTGCACATCATAGTTGCCTTCATATTGGGGGTTTTGCCGTAGTATGTTAGGGCTTTTTACCATAGAGAAGAATTCATGCTGACCAGAATAAGCAAAGAAGTTCTTGTTTTGGGGCTAGGTCTGGTTTGCATTGCAGAATTGCAACTAATAATGGCATCAATAATACTATTGCTTGAACTCTTTACTAAATGTAGGTCCTGAGTTTTGTTTTTCTCTGATTCACATGTAGTCAACTGGTGACGATGGGTCCTTAGCCGTTGAATACTTCACGTTTTCGTCTAGCATTGCAGAGAGCTTGTCATCATCTTCTCTTGTCATAAGTCATGCAGGTATTTGTACAAGTTTTTTTTTTTTTTAATTTTTTTTTTAAATGTTGTGTGTTAAATTGTTTTTTCTCTGATAGTCGTTATACTCACTTGAAGTTATTGAGCATTAATTACTATCAAAACTTGATTTTTTTTTGTCTCCTCTAAATATATTTCTACCAGTGGCTGCACTTGGACTTGTTTGATGTATAAGTTAGATTAGTTTTAGCTCGGGTAATTTCAGGTTCTAGTCGAGTTTATTTCAGCTCGTTATTTCATCTAACTATTTAAGACCACTATTAAGCTGTTTTCTGTTTAGGCTTTGGTCAAAAAATGCTGTCAAAAGCCTAATATGTAGGATTGTATTGGATTGTTTTTTAAGATCATCTCATATTTATAAAGCATAGCTTTAAGCCTTTAACAGTTTGTAAAGGTCTCATGTTTCCCTCAGCAATTTTTTGTTTCTCTTTTGAATTTTGATGGCCTTTTGGTTTCTGATGTTGGTCTTTGGCGAAGTTTATTATACCATATTCTGATCAATGTTTTCTACTATTTTTCTACCCTATGATGGCCAATTATGTAATTGTATTAGCATTTGGATGATAGGTTTTATTATTTTCTGCATGAATCTACTTGTTTATGTAGTATGCTGAACTTGTTAGCTGTGTTGGGAAGAAAGTCAAAGTCTAGCTTGGCTTTGGCTTCACAAGATATCAGCTACCTACTTACGCTGTGCAAAATTTTCCATGCTTATTTTCCTTTTCTTTATTTGAACAGTGTTCTTCGATTTCTGTTCATCTTATGAAAACTGTATTACTGGTATATATAAGGTATTTGCTAAATCATGTTTGGCTGCAATTTTCATCTTGCTCACTTTGAATCTTTTTGTGACTGATATCTTCACTTCAAAATTAGCTGTTTGTTTGCTGATTGAACTTGTTTCCGGAGTAAATATTTCAATCAATAAACTCTATGTATTCTATCTTAGCATGCTGTGGAAACTTAGATGTATGCAACATTGCATCTAGCTGGTCTAAATTGGGAAAGAGGCTGTTTTGTTGAATATTCTTGAAAAATATCCTTTTGGTGATTCCAGAAGCCGTTTCGATATACGATTATATATTGTTTCAGTTTTATTTATTATCTTTGATCCATATGTAACCTTCTACTTTCCTTGGGAGTGCCTCTCAACAAGATTGATCTGCTTGGATCTTTGTCCATGATGGACTTTTTATAGGGACTAAAAAAAATCATTATCTGGTATTTAAGAAATGAAACATCCATCCCACAAATAATTGATAAACAAAATAAGAAGATATTTCTCCCATGTGTTGGAACAACGTAATGAGATTTTATGAGATTAATTTCCGTAGGTGAATACTCATCTATAATGGCTATCAGATTAGCAATATCCTCTGATAAGAGTTGATGTATGTTCACCATAGCATGATCTACTAGGATGTAATCTGACCAAGCTGATAAAATATATTACTGGTTGTCTTGCAGGATCAGGTAGCATTTTTGAGACTTTACGGCTGCGTAAGCCTTTAATTGTTGTGGTGAATGAGGATCTGATGGATAATCATCAAGAAGAACTGGCAGAAGAATTAGCAGACAGGAAACACTTGTTCTGTGCGCACCCTCAAACTCTTTACCAGACTATTGCTAGTATGAATCTAGATTCTCTTATTCCATATCCTGCTGGCGATGCTAAACCGGTTGCTACACTTATAAACAAGTTTTTAGGCTTCCCAGAAGATTAACCAAAAACACTACATGATCCAACAATTGTAAAAATGCATTAGTTGAATCAGACTGAAATCTCTTTATTCTATTAATTATACTTTTGTACACTTATTTTTCATACTGAAAATGCTGATTTTGTCAAGTATAGTGGTGATTAATTGATTATATGGTTAAACCTTCAGGAATGGAAAATATTAGCTGCTTTATCTAAGTATTTGATTAGTGGTGTGATCAAAACATCTTTGATCCCAGTTTTGCTGAACTTTTTCACTCAGAAATGTGGTCTGGCTCAATTCTTTGGGCCTTTCTTCTGTGGTTTGCCTTGTCCTAATCTGCTTGGCCTGGTATGATCTTTGCTAGTTTGAGCTGAATTTTTCAGCTGACAAATGTGGTTCGACCTTAGAGTTGATGACCTATTCCTGAACTTCGTATGATCATTTATAGGCTTACTATTTTCTTGTAGTCATGTAATTACGTTATTCTGTAATCTATTGATGCATTGCAGGAAAGTAGATGATTTTCTTTTCAGCTTTTGACTGCCACAGCTGTGTAATTGGCTCCAAACAGTAAGCATATATCCGAGTAACTCTGTCCTGTTCATAACTGACTGAACTTATTTCCTCTTCCACGTCTTCCTAATCTATTTCATTACCATGAAGAACACTTTCTTTGGCTTAATTGACTTGTGGCTTTCTTTTAGGACTCATGGGATGCAATCGGATCATCGATCTCACCATTCATAAGTACCGAATAAATGTTGGAATCACCTTCATGTACAACTTTCCGATCATATTGATTGCCAAGGTCTTCCAAGGAGAAGATGACAAGTACTCATAGGCAAAACGTCACATCACAATTGATCTTTGTAGGGACCAATAGAAAAAGAAACCAATGCCTGTTTCTTAACATTCAAAGCTGTATGATCATCAAGCCAATGAATTTTATACGGCTTAGGATAGTCACAAGTAACCAAAGGAAGTTTCTCTACCATTTCTTGACTAGCAACTTTAGCACATGAACCACTATCAATAATCACATTAAATCCTTTTTCTTTGACTCGAGCACAAGTTTGAAAAAGTTGATCCCGTTGAGCTTTAGTATAATCAAAATCAGCATGTAAAGTTCTCATCACATCCAACATGTCATCACAAGTTTCGGGACAGTCATCAATTGTATGCTCATCATGCATGCTACCACCATTACTCTCAACATACACACTATTCTCATCAAGTACTAGCACCTAAACTCCTCATACTTTTGCAAGGTTATGACCCTTTTATTTGGACACTCACTAGCAATGTGACCTCTATCTTGACAACTATAAGACCTTTTTTCCTCCGATTTAATTAATCCGTTTGTTTTGGAGTAAAACATTTTCATTACTCCCTCTATTCATTTTTCTTTGTTTTATTGGCAAAGGGAGGAAAATAATTTTCTCAAAGTTGAAAACTTTCTCTTTTCAAAAGGAAAATCATTTTCCTTCTCTAATCAAGGTATACCACATTTTTTTTATCTTACCTATTATTTTTGTTTGGTTTTCTACTCACATTTCCACTCTTTTTTGCTTCCATTTTCTATTTCTCTTTTATTTTATTCTCTACTCCAATCCTTCAATTGAAAATAATTTTCCGTCGAAACAAACAAAGCCTAATCCTAGAAAAAATAATTATCTTTCCATAAACTATTGATATACAACTTGAAATTTTTAATCCTTAAAAGAAGTTCTTTAATCCACTAATGACATGAAGTTCTAAGGGCTTGTTTACTTCAGATTATATTCAGTTCAGTTCAGTTAATCTCTATTCAGTTCAGTTCAGTTCAATTCAGTACAGTTCATCTCTATTTAGTTCAATTAATACACTTCTATCAAGTTCAGTTCATCTCTATTCAGCTAATGTAAACGAGCTTAAAATAAGACCCTTGTTGCAATAGTGTTGCATCTTCTTTCATTTTCTATATGGAAGATCAAACGTTTTCTCAAACCTACTAAGAATCATTTCATTAATTAGGAATTGGGAGAGGATGTGTCAAGCGCAATCAATTAAGCCAGGTTTAACTTGAGATGGGTGATACGGCTCGAGCCTTTCTATTAAAATAAAAGAAGAAAAAAAAAAAATCAAAGATACATACACCCAAATTTTAAAATAACAACTTAAAAGTGAAAACCCAAAAGAAACACAGGGGATGTATAGTAGAGGAGTTTTAACAATGGGAAGAATAAAAGAAAACAACATATTTACTTCAATTCCATTATGTATGAATATTGATCTTGATAAATTTGATTGATTATATCACTATCTATCTATATATCTATATCTATATATCTATCTAAAACTCTTACCACTAAAAAAATCCCTCCTTTCCTCCCATTTTCCCCATTTTCCCTCCTCTTATCTCCTTAATCTACTTCTCTTTATTTAATACCATAACTAGCCTTGTATGCACGCTTTGCGTACGACGATATTTTTAATGCATCTTCAAAAATCGAAGGTTTTTGTTCGAGGAATTGATTTTTTTTTTTAAAAAAAATTCACACTCATTCACATACGCAAACAAACATTCCCCTTTCATCCAACCATTCAACAACTATGAACAAAATCGGTTATCAAATTTCTACGATAATAAAAAGGTAAATTTTTATGTAACAAACTATATTAAAATAGGTGTCTATCTATAGAGAAATCAAAAATATGAATTTTGATTATTTTATTTTATTTTTCCGAATTGTATATTTTGTATTATTTTAATTTAAAAAAATTCAAAATTTGTAATAACTTTCCTTAATAAATAAGAGTGATGTTATTTGATTTTAATTTTAATAAATTTGTAAGGGGCATTATGGACTTTTCAAGGGGGACACTATGGCTCCCCCTTGGCTTATATAATAGAGATAATTAATAATTTAACAAATAAATATATTTTTTTAAACTAAAAAAAACTCACACCACTATTTCACTCCTAATAATCTCACATTTCTACTTCTCTATTTAATACCATAATTAATACTTCCTCAAAAAAAAAAAAAAAAATTAATACCATACAATTTTATCTTTCATTTCATTACCTTAACTAAAATTTATCTTTCTTACTACTTACCCTTTAAATATAACCACTTTGACATATTTATGAAGAAACAAACAAGGCAACATATTACCTAACAAACAAGTATCATAACTATAGCATATTGACATATTTGTTTCAACCTACAATCTTAACCTTTCCTTAATTATCTGCAAGGATGCTATAAGTTTGTTTTTTAAAGAAGTTAATCAATCAGTTTTCTTTTTCCATAAAAAATTTAGGCATGTGTGGTTTATTCTTTTATACCTCTCAAGACTTGGGTTTTTCGCATACTTGTTGACATTATTTTCATACCCGGCGGTCCTCAACCACAACCACAACCACACCATAATTTAGTGGAAACTAATTACATCCCATTAAATTTGTTGTTTGTTACAATCTATTGAAAATTAGGCATGTTTATCCAATTTAACCATAATTCTTCTTTGTTATTGCTCAACTCACTTTGGTTGCTAACACTTTCTATTTTCATTAAATCACAAAAATTTGTAATTGTTTCACTCTTGTAATGAATCCCCACTTATATAAAGTTAGGCAAAAAAACACACACTTTTTAATCATCATCCCACATTCCCACCCTAAAAAATAAGTAAAAGGTCCATATCACTTTTCCTACAATGAAAAAAAGAGAGTGGATAACAAAGGAGAGTTCAATTATTATCTCCTATAAGACCTAACTTTACAATACATGACTCCAGCCCTAAACCCATTTTAACCATCTTCAAAAATTATTTTAGAAAAAGCTTTACAATAAAAGAAAGTTCTAGTGATAGAATTCTTGTTGCTATAAAAAAAATATTATTAATATACCACATTTGTAACATATGTATTACATGACAACTCTTCTAAATGCAATTGTAATGTAACTAACAAATATGTCTGTTACAACTAATTATATATATATATATTGATACCTCTTTCTTTTTTCTTAGATACACTTTTGATACACAATTAAGGAGAGGCAAATAAACAATTCAATTGATCAAAATACTTACGGTTTTTCACCAGGTACCTCTGACTAATTTCAAAATGTATGGAGTATCCTTATGTGTTTTTTTCAAATGCACTATACACGCTTGAATTATTTATAAAATGCACCAAATGCCCATACTCATCAAATTCCGTTACTTACTTATCCGTTTTCCCTTATAATTTATGTACTAAATACCCTTGATTAATTTATAAAATGCACCAAATACCCTTACCCATCAATTTTCATTATTACTCCATTCAAATTGGAAGATAGGACATATGAGTGTGGGCAATGCCATGAGGTAGGAATGCCTTATAAACATGCGTTGAGGATCATTATAACCAAAGATTGGCGGTTGAAGATTATGTGTCAGAAAACTACCAAGGGTATAGGTGCATTTTATAAATTACTCAAGGATATTTGGTACATAAATTATCAGGGCAATAACGAAATTTGATGAGTAAAGGTATTTGGTGCATTTTATAAATTACTCAAGGATATTTGGTGCATTCGAAAAAAAACATAAGGTTATCTCATATCTTTTGAAATTAGTCAGGGGTGCTTGGTGAAATAACCAAAATACTTACTACCTCCTTAACAATTTATTTGCAACAATTTGACATTTTTCCGTTCAATTTCATGTCAAATCGTTGCAAATAAATTGCTATAGATGTAATATATGTAAAATTGCGATCAAGTACTAGGAAATATAATACTCCCTGCGTAACATAATTCTGACAACAAGTTATTTTTCACGCATTTTAAGGAAGCAATTTAAGGGTGTAAATGAACAAATTAATCAAAATGGTTTTAATACAGGTAAGATTGAGATCATAAATTACTAATCTTAAATTTTTTTTGATCAACTTATTCGATTGTTTACACCCTTAAATCGCTTCCTTGAAATGCATGGAAAAAAACTTGTTGCCATAATTATTTTACGGAGGGAATACATAGGAAACGCAAAAAAAAAGATAAAGATATATATGATTGTCATTTCAAATTAAAAAGTAGGCTAGAAAAATAAAGCATATGTTTAAAAATATCTCAAAAAGCAGAGTGAGACTTAAAACAACCATGTTTTTGAATGTTGAATTGTTGGTAGACAAAAAATATGAGAAATAATAATATTTGGGTTTTTCTAAGCTATGTCCCTGACTTAAAAGTCCTAGAATTTTAGAGGAAAAATTTCCCTCCTACGAAATGCAACTCCTTTTAACAGATCCATTAACAATGGGATAACGGAGTGAGCACTGTTAATTAAAAACCTAAGTTGGGGGAATAACTTAAAAGTTTAAAAAAATATGAACACAACTTAGAAAGACGAAAAATTCAAGGGCATAACTTAGATTGTACAAAAACTTAGATACTACTACGTATAAATTAAATCCCATGTTATCTTCAATTTATTTTCAATACTTATTGTATAAAATAAGGATCAAGCAAGTTTAAATTATTCTAGACAAATAACAATAAGTATCAATATATACAAATAAATATCAATAAGTTCAGATAAGTTGAAGATAAAAAGTATCAATAAATACAAATAAGGCCCCGTTCTTTAGGACTTCTATTGAATTAATTTAATTTAATTTCATTTTTAAGTTCAGTGAATTTAATTTAAGTTCAGTTAATTTAATTTATTAGTTTCGGGCATCGTTTTTCCGCTCGACATTTTCCGACGACGGTTTTCAGACTGACTTTTCCGGCGTTGATTATTCGGCCGACTTTTCCAGCGACGATTTTCAGGACGAGTTTTTCGGCGACGGTTTTCGGGACGACTTTTCCGACGACGGTTTTCAGACTGACTTTTCCGGTGGTGATTATTCGGCCGAGTTTTTCGGCATGATTTTCGGGACGACTTTTCCGATGAAAGTTTTCGGACTGATTTTTCGGCAGCAATTATTCGGCCGACTTTTCCGGCGACGATTTTCAAGCCGAGTTTTTCGGGACGATTTTTCCGACGACGGTTTTCGGATTGATTTCCAGGCGGTGATTATTCGGCCGACTTTTCCGGCGACGATTTTCAGGCTGAGTTTTTCGACGACGATTTTCTGGACGACTTTTCGGCGACGGTTTTTGGACTGATTTTCCGGCGTTGATTATTCGGTTGACTTTTCCGACATCGATTTTCAGGCCGAGTTTTTCGGCGATGATTTTTCGGGACGACTTTTCCGACGACGGTTTTTGGACTGATTTTCCGACGGTGATTATTTGGCCGAATTTTCCGGCGACGATTTTCAGATCGAGTTTTTCGGCGACGATTTTTCGGGACGACTTTTCCGACGACGATTTTCAGATTGACTTTTCCGACGGTGATTATTCGTTCGACTTTTTCGGCGACGATTTTCAGGCCGAGTTTTTCAGCGACGATTTTCGGGACGACTTTTCCGGCGACGGTTTTCGGAGTGACTTTTCCGGCGGTAATTATTCGGCCGAGATTTTCGACGACGATTTTTCGGCGGTGAAAATGAAGGTTTTTTCAAAATATAAATAAAATATAAAAAAATAAAAATCAAAAAATAAAAATCAAAATAAAAATAAAATAAAAAATAAAAATAAATAAAAATAAAAATAAAAATAAAAATAAATAAATAAAAAATAAAAATATAATATAATTTAATTTAATTTAAGTTCAGTTAATTTAATTTAAGTTAATGTTTTCTCATTCATATAGAACGAGACCTTAAGTTAATAATAAAGAGCAAATTCCAAAATCCAAGTATCAAGAGTTGATGGACAAAGAATCTTAGGTAAGGAGTGATGGACGAACAATAGAACACTTATTATACTCATATTTTAAATCCAACGAATCTTGGATTTTGGAATTTATTCTTTACACAAGTGAATGCCCCGTAGGAAACAACATTATTCTTGAATATGACTACATACAACGCATGCAATGGTAACACATTCGGCTACGACAAGGATTGTAATTTGCAAATTTTGTCATGTACCTTATTTATTCAATCCATTTAACCCCCTATTTTTCATTTCCTACTTAACTACATTTACTTTTTAATGGTTACTACCACTTCACATATTTCTCCTAAAAAATTGTGTTAAATGGAATGTAATAAGTAATTAAGGACGAAGGGAGTACTAATTTCTTCCTCCCTTGTGGCTCGGGCCTGAGGCCACTGTTCTTTGAAATGACTTTCTTTTAATTTGGTCCTAAATTTAAGATTTATTGTACAATAATTTATGTGGAATAAGACAAATCTTATTGTCCTTTGTATTTTGCAGAGTCACTTCTCATATCCATGGAAGATTCGGCTTCTTGCGAGTGATTAAAATATCAAATCGTTGCAAATAAATTGTTATGGAGATAGTATTATTATATTTTCCTCATTACTGACTTTTAGGTATTTTTTTAGTTTTGAGTCGCCTAGTACTTAATTTCTGAATTTCTATTTTATTTCAGCATATGATTTAATTTAGAGTATTAATTTAGTCTAGTACACCGATTTGATGAGTACTTTTAATTATTTGTGTGATGTCATGCAAAAATATAGTAGACCAAAATAATGAGAGAAAAAATATTTTTAATTGTTTCTATTTAAAATGATATTTATTTCTAAAGTTTATCATATATAAAAGAAAAAAAGCATAAAGTATATTAGTATAATGAATATGTATTTTGAAACATGTCAAAATTTAGATTGTAACATGTATGTATTGTGAAATGAAAGAAAGCATTATTCAATGTTTATGGACTATAATTTATGTAAGCATATACAATTCCTCAATGCTAATTGGCTAGTTGGCTGGATAACTTTTGCTATCCAATAATCCAAACATGGACTAATCATAAAGGTACAAGTTGAATCAATGAACCTATGAATATATTGGAAAAGCCTTGCCACTTGAATTAAAACAACTACTTTTTAGATATTTTTAGATAAAAAGCCCTAGGAAATTTATATTCCCACCCCCAAAACCATCAAATGTCTCAATTCCATCAATGCGCTATATATACTAGCATTTAGTTGTTTCCAATATAATCTTCATTTTGAGAATCAAGTCATA